>CM066034.1:610464261-611059261 GCA_033557465.1 Ichthyophis bannanicus
TTTTAGGTTCCTCTGTTTTTGCAACAAATGGTTCCTGGGTTCCTGAGGTTCCAGCCTGCGACCTGGTTGAAACAAGGCTTGACCTTGTACTTAACCCTTGCACTAAACCTCTTCTAAATGAAGGCCAATCATGTCCTAAGATAAGATCCTGGGATAGCCCTGGGACTACTGCCACCTGGATCTCTCTTTCTATCCCCATCCCCTTAACCCGTACCTTATGCAGGGGATATGGAACACGAGTACCATGCACACACTTTATCTGCACTTGGTCTTTTTTCTGGGCTGAGGCTGCAGAACGAGATTGCTCCATGGTCTCCCAAAACTTCAAAGATACCATGCTCTGTTCTGCGCCTGAGTCCATCAGAGCTAATGCATCTTCTCCATTAACCAAGACCTGGAGAAAAATGCCCTTTGAGGCCTGTTTCTCAGCGCCAGCTATAAAGACTGTTTTTACTTTACAATTCCTTTGGTAGTGTCCTACCTTTCCACACTTATAGCATGTTTTATCCCCATTTACTTTATCAACAGTGTCATCAGGCTTATCATTTTTATACATCACAATCCTACTCCCCTTTCTCACTTTACCAGGATTTTCATGGCCATATATTTTTACTTCACCTACTCTAGAGGCATCGGCTCTTTTGGCCTCATAATATACCTCGGCCATATTAGCTGCTTCTTCAGGATCCCGGCAATCCTGTAATGTGAGGAAGGTCCTCAACTCTGGTGATACAGAATACATAAATTGTTCCATTATGATGTCATTCATAAGGGAATCTATGGATCTCTCCGCAGGGTTGAGCCACTTATATGCAAGGCTTTTCAACCTTTGATATAAGGCTCTGGGAGTCTCCCTATTCTGTATTTTAGCTTCTCTGAATAGGTGCTTATAATGCCTGGGTGTAAGGCCTAGCCTATCTTTTATGGCTTTTTTAATCTCCACGTAATCAGTGGCTAAAGCAGCCGGCATACCCTTAAATGCTGCCAGAGCTTCTCCGGTCAAGGTCATAGCAACGCATGGCCCACTGCTCTGACGGCCATTTGAGGGTCTCTGCAATCCTCTCAAATGATTCTATATAATCATCAATGTCATCGTATTGAGTGAGCTGTCTCACAGACAAATTTGCACAATTGTTCAATGGTACTTGCTGCATTGTCCTGCGGCTTTTGGATAAGAACTGCTAACGCCTCCATCAAAGGTCGCTGCTGCTCCCTCATAGCGTCCATGTACTGTCCTTGTATCTTCTGCATAAGCGCTGCTTGCCGGTCCCACTGCGCTTGCATCCATTGCTGCACGTCTTGTGGTTCCATCTCTCTGGAGCTGAACACCTGAAAGAAAACAAAAACAAGCACACCAAGTGCGGCACCACTTTTTGCCCACTTCCTGCCTAGGGATTAGCTCTCCCCTTTCTCACTTATCCTTCTACCTTTCCCACCCAGGTCACCGTTACCTGAGTTATGGGTAGAATCCAGCGTGTGAGAAAGTTCTTGGCTTTTTCCTTTTCTGGCCGACCTGCCAGCGAAATTCTCCCCCAGGTAGTGCTTCAGCAAGGTCACCTTGTTCCTCCAGCGATGATTTCCTCTTTTCTTCTTCTTTTGTCTTCAGAAGAAGTCACGTGGTATTCAAAAAATCCTAAAACACTACGCCATTATGTCACGGGCTCTGGGTGCACCTACCGGTGAGCTTTGGTATTGCACTAGGCCCCGGTATAACTGGCCTCCCGGTAGTTGTAGCTGCTGCCAGATTACACCAAAACAGTTGTGGACAACGAGTGAAGGTAAATAGGGCTTTATTTCCCTTCCCAAATAGGATGTTCAATTATTTACAGCAACACAAACAAAAACCCTTCTTGGGTGAAACAGAAAGCAAAAATAAACACAAAAATAGCTTTCTTTCAGCAACCAAAAATATACTTTTAACATAGGCTTGTAGCCACAGTGAATAAGGCTTTGCTGTGCCTTGACAGGCTTCTTATTCCTTTTTATCTGAGAGATACTATATCATCTGCTACAGAAATGTTACAGTCCATTTGCATAATATCTTCATTTACTGGTAAATCATATTGCATGGGCTCCACATCAGGAATCAATCCCTCTGTACTCTCCCTCCGTGTGGGCTCAGCAAACAGCCTGTCCTGGCTGTGACGTCGTTCTCTCTGGCTAGATGAGAACGGTTGGTAATTACCACAATCTCCCTGTCTGAGGTAATAGGAGCCTCCCCTTTGCTGACCTCTATGCAACAGTTTGAGGAATTACTCTGCCCCACTATTAGGGGAAATTGGCCCTGCTATGAGCTCTGCTTTAGGCAGGAACTGATAACCAGCTGGGACTCCTGACGATAGCCTCTGAGAAACTCTAGGTCTCACGTACCTTGCAAAGGGTGTCCCTTTTCCAGGTAAAAAGCTTTTACTTTCCTTAGCTGTGTCACGCTGTCTGCCCCTTCCACTCAAGCACTCTTCAGACTCATACAGACGTCCATTCAGGCTTCCAGTGAGGTACTCTGACACGCTCTCTCCACAGCTCCTCTCATCCTGTAACAAGTTCCTTCCCTGGGTTTCTCTCCAGTTCCTGTCTTGGCTCCTTGTCTTGCTCTGAGCCTGGCTCATGAACTGCTTCTGCTCGGGCTTGCTCCTGAACTCTGTTCCGGTCCTGGTCTGGAACTTGGTCTGAGTCCTGAACTCTGGCTGGGTCTCAGTCCTGAACTCTGGCTGGTTCTCCCTCTTGCTCTGCCTAACTGTTTGTGAGCTAGGTTTATTTAGGTAATTCCTAGCTGCACCAATCCCTAGCTGATTAGAGTCAGGTGAAAATCCCCTGGCTTCCCTATTGGCTAAGGGTGTCTCCCAAGCTTGTGACCTCACCTGCTTATGTTGCCCCTGGCAACTTTCCAGCATGTGTTTTCTCAGAACGTCATTTTTTTCCTGAGCTGCACTATCTTCTGTCTCCATAGGGGTCACTAATGAGTCAGCCCTGTGACACTACATAGATGACTTACTGATGCCATCTCCCTCACAACTGGCTCTGCTCTCTCTGTCACCTGAATGCAAAACTCCCTCTGTTCAGCTTGTCATTGTCAGATACTGACTCTTTGCAGACCTACCTGACCCCTCCGGAGCTGGGCACGTCCTGCTGCCTTCACTGTGTTCCAGCAGACTGTGCATGCCAGCACTAGTCAACGATACTAGGTCTAGAGCGGGATTTTCAGTTATAGCGGTGTTCATCCCAAACAAGTCTGGGGTACAGGATATTTAAAGTGAATATGCATGAAACATGTCTGCATATAGGTTTGTCCAGTAGAACCGGAGAACTGCTCTAGATGCTGGAGAGAATATGATGAGGTGCAACATGGCTAGAACCAAGATCCTATATAGTAATCTTCAAGATAAATCTCTTTATTGCATTCGTAACATTGAAACTTTTCATCCTATTTGATTTAAAATTCTTCCCCAGACGGTAGAGCACCCAGTGACCCCCAGCTTGAACTTTTCTGTGCTCTTAATTTTCCTTCTTGATTTTCTTTCTTGCAGAGAACTAGGCCTAGTTAATTCCGTGAAAGTTTGTGGTAGCTCAGAGCTCAGTGTGATGAGCATATGAAATTTGCAAATACCGTTAACACTGAAGTTTTGGTATTCTATTATTTCTTATAGTATTTATTAGTATTTAGCTCACGTCTTTCCAGTAGCAGTTCAAGGTGAGTTACAATCAGGTACAGTAGATTTTTCCCTGTCCCTGAGGGCTTATTAGCTAAGTTTGTACCTGAGGTAATGGAGGGTTAAGCGGCTTGCCCGAGGCTACAAGGAAGGCCAATGGGATTATGGTTATGGTTGTAGAATCCTTGAGCATTTTATAAATATCTATATATCCTACCTCCTTCAGAGACTATGGAGGTAATTTTATAAATGAACGCACGTGTAGATAGTAAACACATAGAGCCCGAAATCCAACCATGGCAGCTAACAGTGCTAAAGTGACTAGCCACTGCTGCTGAACATTAGACCCTGTTGTTCAACTCTGGGGGGCCATATCCGGGTCCTGGCATTGAATAACTGGCAATAACTGGGCAGAAGCTCAATATCTCTGCTGCACGGTTGTTGCCAGGTGGATCCCCTGGACCGCCCCAATGCTAATTGATTAGCATTGGACATACAGTGGTGGCACCCACGGATATTCAACATCACTGATAATATTTATGACACTGAATATCCCAGACAAGGGGATTAACACGGTTAGTAGGTCTGCTAACCGTGTTAATCCGTTGGAATATCGGCCCATACTTTTCCCGATGCAGCACTGGCAAGTTTTCAAAACAAAATTTCAAGAGGGGCACCCATAGGCAAGGGGGAAGACCGCCTCCATTTCCTTTCCCCTCCCCCTCGTTTCCCCCCCCCCCCCCCCCCCCCCGTATCTTCTCACTTTACAGCTGTGGTGGCATCAAGTAGAGTTCCACTGCAGGGCTACACGCTGGGTCCACATGCCCTCTGGCGCTATCAAGTCCTGCAGCACTCCACCCCCTCTGCTTGCATGGGTTTCCTGTTCGTAATAATGAAAGGGTTTATTGCCCTGCTAGGTGCCTGCTTGGCTGAATGTTACATTTTAGACACATGAGCATCTTAAATTTGAGACCTATTTGTGCTGGAAGTATCTAGTTTGTACCAACAGCAGTTCATCTACTCATGCCATTTTTCCTAATGAGAAATAAGGCATGAAGTAAATCATTGACTGATGTTCTGAATGGAATTATGGGAACGCAGCCTTTTGTTGTAACACAGTTTCTAAACACCCTGACTCGGCTCTCCTTGTGTATGTTGAATTGAGCAGGCTATAGCTCTCAGGAAATTCTAAGGCACATTTATTTATTTATTTTGGGGGTTTTCACTCATGCCTTTCCAGTAATAGCTTCAAGTGAAAAAGGACATATAAACACAGATGGTGTGACAGATGCCTTTTGAACTGGCATAGACTGCCATATGCAGTAAACCTCCTGTTTAAAGCATAAAAATGATAATTGCTTACCTGTAATGAGGGTACTCCATATACAGCAGGGGTATGCAGCCACACTGTGATGGTGACGTCCTGGACGTTGCCATCATGCCAGGCTCTTCCTTAGCCCAGAGAATTTATGAAACTTCTCTGAGCATACATGCCATCTCCCATCTGATTGTTCCACTCAGAGTATCTCAGTTGGTAACATAGATGACTTCGTAATGCGGATTTATGCAGGAATAGTTGGATGAAGATAGGCTATTGTAAAGATCCCAGTGTTTGTTGATGAAGACATGAGATGAGTTGTGGGGATGGCTGCAGGGTCAGTGTGGCTGCATACCCCTGCTATGTACGGAGAACCTCTATTACAGGTAAGCAACTACGCTTTCTCCCGATACAAGCAGGGGGATGCAGGCACATTATAATGGTGAATGCAGAGCTGAGGTCCACTGCTTTAAATCTAGTACATCATGGTGGACCTTGGGTGCACTGGGCGGAAGAGTCATGGTACAAACAGGTTACATAGGACCACCTGGCTAAAGGCAGTGTCCTGCACCGGAGATGCATCGATGCTGTAATGTTCGGTGAACATGTGAATGGATGGCCAAGTTGCTGCTTGACAGATGTTGTGTCATCACCAATGCTAGGCTGGCGATGGAAGTGGCCATAGCTGTGAGACAAAGGGGTCCCACTTGACACAGAGATGGTTGTTGCTTTGGTTTGTAATAGAAGGTTATGCAGTCTACTATCCAGGAGGAAATTGTTTGTTTGGATGCTTGTTGACCAGGGTTGTTGGAAATGAAGGTGACGAAAAGCTGAGGACAGCAGCAAATGTATAAGACAGACAGTATAAGAGAGCCCTTTTTCAGTTGGGAGTATGAAGGGCTTTTTCCGGTGAATCTGTATGTGGGCCCGGAAAGAAGGTTGGTAAGACAATGCTTTGATTTAGGTGAAAGCTGGAAACAACCTTGAGAGAAATTTGGAATGAGTACAGAGGATGATTCTGTTATGAAAAAACTGAATGTACAGAGGATAGTAGTTCGCCGACACGTTGTGCAGAAGTAATGTCCACTAAGAAAATGGTTTTCCATGTGAGGTGTTTGAGGGAAGCTGAACCGAGGGGTTCAAAGGGTGGCTTCTTTTCAGAAAGGATGATATTGAGGTCTTAAGCTGGGGGAGGTGTGTAGTTTGGTAGGGGCTTGACATTCATGAGCCCCTGCATGAACATAGAGACGAGGGGGTGTATGGATAAAGACTTCCCCGCTATGGGGTCATGGGGAGTTGCAATGGCTGAAAGATGGTACCTGACTGAGTTGGATTTTAATCCTGATTGGGATAGGTTCCAGAGATAGTTGAGGACTTTGCTGACTGGGCAGGTGAGTGGGTTGAGTGGCATGCCATAGCCCAATGTCTGAAGCCTTTTTATTTCTATTGGTAGTACCAACATGTTGAAGGCCTCTTAGAGGCTGACAGGATGATGGGGACTTCATCTGAAAGCTTTCTCAAGCTTTGGTCACCCTCCAGGCCCTTAAGGAGAGGCTGCTGAGATTGGGATGCATTAGGCTCCCCTTGTTCTGCGTGAGGAGAAAGTGATCATTTCCCAGAAGGATGGGAGTTTCATCCATCATGGCAAGAAGTTGGGGAAACCAGACTTGTCTCACCCATTTTAGTGCAATGAGAATGATGGCGTCCTCCCATATCTTGATCATAACTCAGGCGAGGAGTGAGAAGGGTGGAGAAACACAGGAATTGTCTGCTCCAAGAAATGGCAATGCAGAGGGAGCAGGGGTGGATGGAGCAGAAGAGTGGCCACTTTGCATTTTCAGCAGAGGTGAAGAGATCCATGCAGGGATTTCCCCATTTGTCAAAAATGCATTGAAGGATTTTGCGATCGATTGACCACTCGTATGGGTTGAGATGTTGACTGAGGGAGTCTAAAAGTTGATTCTGTACTCCTGGCAGGTAGAGGGTTTGCAGAGTGGTCCCTATTGATTGGGCAAAAAGTCAGAGATGGGCAGCCTCCCAACAAAGTTGGAGTAAGCCCAGTTCTCCTTGCTTGCTGATGTAGAACATAGTCACTTGGTTGTCCATCTGTATCAGGAGAACTCAATGACATGACCATTTCTGAAAAGTGAGGAGGCCACAGAAGACTGCATGGAGCTCCAGTACATTTATGTTCAAGGAGTGCTCGAGGACGACCAGTCCTTCTCGAGAAGTCAAGCAATTGCGCTTCCCATCCATCGGTGGATGCATCAGTGGTGAACGTAGGATGTGGTGATGGGTTCTGAAAAGGACAGCCCACCCTGAGGCTGGATGTGGTGGACCACCACTGAAATGACCGGTGTAGAGCAGTTAATTGTGTAAGTAAGGGAACCTGCATGCAAAGTTATTGGAAGTGTTAGTTCCAGTTGAGCTTGAAATGCCATTGGAAGGTTCGTATGTACAGTCGTACTAGAGGAAGGACATGCATGGAAGCTGCCATGTGGCCGAAGAGATGAAGGATGGAGTGTGCCGATGCCTGGGTGCATCAAAGCAGGTGGGAACTGGGGTGGCTGAGAATAAGGACTTGTCGTTCAGAAGATATGCCTTCCCTGTGATGATGTCTATGCGTGCTCCTATGAAGGGCAGAATTTGTTGAAGCTCCAGTTCTGATTTCTGAAGGTTGATGAGAAAACCTAAGGTCTACAGGAGATGGACAGTACTTCGAAGTGTCATCCATGCCTGATCCTTAATGGCAGCAGAAACAAACCAGTCATCGAGATATGGGTAAACGCAGTGGCACTGATGATGTACGAGAGCTATCACTACAACGAGGCATTTTGTGAAGATGCGGGGAACTGATGACAGGCCAAATAGCAGCATTCTGTATTGGTAATGTTGATTTTGGAACTTGAAATATAGGTTCTTCCAGTAATGGGGGTGAATGGAGATATGAGGGGAACATCCTTCGGATCTAGGGAGGCCAGCAAATTGGTCTTGAGGATAAGGGTAAGAATGGTGTGGAGGGAATGCATTTTGAAATTTCTCGTTTCACATGAAGGTTGAGATTGTGGAGGTCCAGGATTGGTCACAGGCCTCCTGACGTCTTTGGAATGAGTTAAAACCTTGAGTAAAACCCTTGTTGTGTTGCGAAGGTGGCACAGGTCCTATGGCCTGATTTCATAGCAATTATTGTATTTCTTGTTGCAGAATGGGAAAATATGAAGTTGGGGTCTTTATCTTTATCTTTCTTTATAGAAACATAATGACAGAAAAAGACCATGTGGCCTATCTAGTCTGCCCATCCATATCAATCACTACAACAGTCCCCTTTTTTCCTTTAGATATCCTCTGTGTTTGTCCCACGCTTCTTTGAATTCAGATACAATCCTCATCTCTACCACCTCCACTGGGAGACTATTCCACGGATTCACCACTCTTTCCGTAAAGAAATATTTCCGCATATCACTCCTAAATCTATCCCCTTTCACACTCATCCCATGTCCCCTCGTAGCAGAGCTTGCTTTCAATCGAAAGAGGCTCTCCTCCTGTGCATTTATGCCACGGAGGTATTTAAACGTCTCAATCATATCACCTCTATCCCGCCTTTCCTCTAAGGTGTACATATTAAGATTCTTAAGTCTGTTCTCATATGCTTTATAATGAAGACCACCAACCATTTTATTAGCCACCCTCTGTACTGACTCCAGCCTGTTTATATCCTTTTGAAGGTGCAGTCTCCAGAATTGCACACAATACTCCAAATGAGGTTCCACCAAAGACCTATACAGAGGCACTATCACCTCCTTTCTTCTGCTGGCCATTCCTTTCCCTATCCATCCAAGCATCCTTCTAGCTTTTGCTGTCACCTTTTCTACCTGTTTAGCTACTTTAAGATCATCAGACACAATCACACCTAAGCCCCGCTCTTCTTTAGTGCACAAAGTACTTCACCCCCTATACTATATTGCTCCCTTGCATTTTTTAACATTAAAACTCAGCTGCCAAATTCTAGACCATTCTTCAAGCTTAGCTAGATCTCTCCTCATGTTATCTACACCTTCCTGGGTGTCTACTCTATTGCAGATTTTGGTATCATCCACAAAGAGGCAAACCTTACCCAACAGTCCTTCCACTATATCACTAACAAAGATGTTAAAGAGAATCAGACCAAGGACAGATCCTTGGAGCACACCACTGGTAACTGCCTTCTCCTCAGAGTGAGCTCCATTTATCTGTACCCTTTGTTGCCTCCCACTGAACCAATTTCTAACCCAAGCAGTAACTTTAGGGTTAGAAATTGGTTGAGTGGGAGGGTGCTCAGTTTGTTTATAAGTCGCATGTGAGGAACAGTGTCAAAGGCTTTACTGAAATCTAAATACACCACATCTAGGGCTCTCCCTCGGTCCAACTCCCTAGTCACCCAGTCAAAGAAATCAATCAGATTTGTCTGACAAGACCTGCCTCTGGTGAATCCATGCTGCCTCAGATCCTGTAATCCTCAGGACTCCAGAAACCTCACTATTTTCTCTTTCAGCAGTGCTTCCAATAATTTATTCGCCACCGAAGTTAAACTAACTGGCCTGTAGTTTTCAACCACATCCTTACTTCTGCTTTTGTGTAAAGCAGGGGTCACCAACCTGCGGCCCGCGAGGGCCTTCCGTGCGGCCCGCGAGACTCTACCCCGGTGCGGCCCGCCAAGGCAAACTCACGGATTCCTTCATGTCAGCTCTCTCCCTTCTTCTGCAGCCGCGGCTCCCTGCCTCTTAGGGAACCGCGGCTGTGCTTTTAAAATCATCGCGGCTCCGTGCAGCATTGTCCCGCCTCTAAAGGAAGTTGTTTACCACTTCCTTTAGAGGCGGGACAATGCTGCACGGAGCCGCGATGATTTTACAAGCACAGCCGCGGTTCCCTAAGACAGTGTTTCCCAACCCAGTCCTATGGGGCACACCGGCCAGTCAGGTTTTCGGGATATCCCTAATGACTATGCATGAGATATATATGCATTAGAGATATCCTGCCAACCTGACTGGTTTGTGGCCCTCCAGGGCTGGATTTGGAGACCCCTGCCTAACACCTCTGTCATCTAAGATTGTGAGTGGGCAAGGTGCAGATGTCCAAGACATCAAAAAGGTATATAGAATGTGTCACATTCCTCCTCACTTCTCACCACCACCAAAATATTGTCTATTAGACAACTTTTTGGTGGTGGTGAGAATCGAGGAGGAATGTGTCACATTCTATATACCCTTTCGATGTCTAGGACATCTGCACCTTGCCCACTCACAATCTTAAATGACAGAGGTGTAAGGCAGGGGTCTCCAAATCCAGCCCTGGAGGGCCACAAACCAGTCAGGTTGGCAGGATATCTCTAATGCATATATATCTCATGCATAGTCATTAGGGATATCCCGAAAACCTGACTGGCCGGTGTGCCCCATAGGACTGGGTTGGGAAACACTGCCCTAAGAGGCAGGGAGCCGCGGCTGCAGAAGAAGGGAGAGAGCTGACATAAAATATAGGTATGAGCAGGGTTTTTTTGGGGTTTTTTTTTTTTCGTGCGGGGGGGGTGCGGCCCGCGGGTCTGCCGGTAGTCGGCTGTGCGGCCCGCGGCCCTCTGGAGGTTGGTGACCCCTGGTGTAAAGGGACCACATGTGCCTCTCTCCAGTACTTTGGCACCACTCCCAACTCCAAAGAGGCATTGAAAAGGTCAGTCAATGGAGCTGCTAGAACTTCCCCAAGTTCCTTCATTATTCTAGGGTGTATCCCATCTGGTCCCATCGCTTTGTCTATTTTAAGGTTAGCTAGTTTCTTATGAACACAGTCTTCTGAAAAAGTTCGAGATGCCCCTCGCTTCTGTTTGTTTGTGGGTGTTTTCTGAGGTCCTGCTCCTGGTTCTTCATCTGTGAACACAGAACAGGAATATTTGTTAAGCAATTCTGCTTTATCCTCATCAGCTTCTGCATATTCCTCCACTTCACCCTTGAGTCTGACAGTACCACTTTTGCTCTTCCTCTTCTCACTAACATTTCTGAAAAATGTCTTATCCCCCCATTTTATTACATTGGCTATTTCCTCCTCTTTTTGAATCTTCGCTTTCCTGACCATTTTGCTAGCTTCTTTAAGTTTTTCCAAATATAGATGCCTGTCTTCCTCTCTCTGTGATCTCTTGTATTTCATGAAGGCCTCCCTCTTCTTCTTCACCTTTTCAGCTACTTCTTTTGAAAACCATAGCGGTCTCCTTTTCCTTTTACCTTTATTTACTATTTTATGTTTCAATCTTTTTTATTAATGTTTCAATGCCCTACACCACTAACAGTTCAGTAGTCAAGCATGACAGCAATACTCCAAGACAATACCAAGGAGAGTAAAACAATCGAAAAAAACAGTACAGATTGATATTGATACAGATAGCAGCCAGCGGTGGCGAGCAATATCTTACAAAAGCAGATAGTAGAAAATAGTAGTAACAATTTTAAACAATGCTAAAAACCAGCAGATTAACATAACTTCACACTGTGCCATCCACCGTTGTAACATATAAGTGAAGACTAATAATACATAGGAGAACGGCCTACCGTTCCCCAGGAAAGTCCACTCCACGTGAAGAAGAACATAAAGACGCCAACACAGAGGGGAACCATGCAGGCCATTGAGCCCTTGCAAACACCTTAGCACTTAAGGAGCAGCAGGTGGGCAGTGTGGCACACTGGCCCTCTTTATACCCCGCCCCTGTCCCCCGAGCCAACCAACATCTCCTAAATCATAGACCAATGTGGGGAACCCCCCCCCCCCCAGGGCACCGGACAAGTCTAGTGAATTAGAACCCACGAGCTTGGGGTGGACTCTGCTCCCAAGCCCGTCACCAGCAATAACCAGCTCCCAGGAGACCCCCCCCCCCCCGTCCACCCTCCCCCCCTGCCTACCTAAACCCCCCCCCCCCCGTAGGACCGTATAGCATTCTCATACATACAGGGTGTGCATACCCAACGGGTAAGCCATTGGCTGTCCGGGAACTAGGAGGACGAGAGACTAAAAACCAGGAACCAGGAACTGGAATAAAGAGGCTGCAGATCGGCACGAAACAAGATTAAGTCTTAAGGCATGCTCAAAATTCTGCTGCGTTCTCTCCCAGTTAGTGATTGCAAATGGGGTCCCCAACACGCTAAGAAATTCCCCCAGCGACGTGCCACCCCGCTGGCCCGCATCTTCTCCATGAGCAATACCCTATGCAAACTGATCCGCCACAGGCCTCGGGTTGGCCCATGCCGCGCAAGCCACTGTTGCAATATCACTGCGCGAGCAGTCACCAGCACTAAACGCATCCAACGAAGCCGCATAGGTTCGAGATCAGCCCCCCAGGAATCCTCCCAAATATCCAGCACAAGATTCGCGGCAGTCAAAAGTATGTTGCGATGTAAACAAGTTGACAAATAACACAGGTACACTAAAAAAAATTTTTTTAAACTGCCTCTAATGTTTCGATTGATTTTTATGTTTTTTTGTGCGCTGAATCCAAATCTGGTAACCAATTTGCTCCATCACGTACAGATTTTTTGCTACATTGGGTTAGCAGTTTGAGGTGAACGTTTCAGATTGAGTGCGATCGAGATAAAAGTTTCTTGGATGAATTCTTTATACTAATTGTTTAGTAGTTATTCAAATAAGAATAAAGAAAATTGTAAAAAGGCAGCACATAAGAATAGAGTAATGTCAACAAAACACACTGTGATGGTAGCAAAATTGTCTGCACTTAAAACAGCCACATACATGTGCACAAACATTGAGCATATAAGAGCGAGGTTAGACACAAAGCAAAGCAAAGAAATGTGCAAAAAATGTTGTACAGGTATGTATGTAAGAATAGAAAACGCAAACCGCACCATTGCAATACATGAAGACAAACACCCGATGGTGTGAAAATAAAATTCTAATAAATGAGATCCGATACTGTGGTAATAACTAGCAAATTTTTATTTCAAAGTTTAGTAAAAACACGATATTTGTCAACACAGTTTAGATTTTAAAGTCATTCTTGGGTCAATCAATCTCCTGGTGGGCCCGTTTCTTCTTCCCCCGAATGCTTCTCTTGGTGCGCTGCTTGGTGTATTTTTCATCTGGGATTTCCCGCAGCAGCAACCAGCAGAAATCAGCCATCATAGTGGTGTTCCATCTTCCTTGGTACCTTCTCTCTGTGTCCTTGATGTCCTGGTGAAACCTTTCACCTTGTTCTTCACTGTACGCCCCCAAGTTTTCGGGAAAGTAGTTCACATGGGAGTGCAAGAAATGGACTTTCAGGCTCATGTTACAGCCTTGTTCTTTGAAGGCATTGAGCATCCTGGCAACAATATCCTTATAGTTCTCATCCCGCCTGTTCCCCAAGAATTTGAGAACAACATCCTTGAAGGAATCCCAGGCTTCTTTTTCCTTCTCAGACATCGTTTCAGTGACTGCTCCATCTGAAATGAGTTCCCTTATATCAGGGCCAACAAACACTCCTTCCTTTAGCTTTGCTTCAGAAAGTCGGGGGAACTTTGAGCAAAGGTACCGAAAGCACTCACCATCTTTTGGAAGGGACTTGATGAATTGCTTAATGAGACCCAACTTAATGTGGAGAGGTGGTAATAGAATTTTATCACGAGGTACCAAGCTCTCATGAAGAACATTTTTCTCACCGGGTCTCAAATACTCCCGAATTGGCCAGTCTTTTTTCCCCTAGTGTAGGTCGCGGGCCCGGCTATCCCACAAGCAAAGGAAGCAGGGATATTTGGTGAAACCGGATTGCTGCCCTAATAGCATGGATAGAATTTTAAAGTCTCCACAAATCATCCACTTATGCTCATCATAACGAATCTTCTGAAGAATCAGGGCCAAATTCTCGTATTTTTCTTGGAGAATAACAGAGTGAGCAATAGGAACTGAAGTGAATGTGTTGCCATTATGAAGAAGAACACCTTTTATGCTGTCTTTTGATGAATCAATGAACAGCCGCCATTCAGCAGGATCATACTTGAGTTTAAACTTTTCCATCACTCCGTATATATCGTTGCAAAATACCAAATCTTCCTCTTTGCTGAAATACTTCAAAAAATGTGTCTCGCGGTTGCGGTACCAATAAAAAGTTGTTCCTGGTGACAATAGATTTTTCTGTTTAAGCCGAGAACCTAGCAGTTGGGCAGTATCTTTTGGGAGTCCTAAATCCCGGACTAAATTATTCAATTCAGCTTGAGAGAAAAGTTCAGGTTTCGGATCTGGTTCAGTTTCAAACTCGGAAGTACTGGACTCATCGGGAAAAGCCATCTGATGAGTCTCATCATGATCAGAACCTTCCACACAAATATGATCCAAAGATTTTGGTGGTTCAGGCACAGGTACTTCGTTGCTATGAGGCATAGGCCTAATTGCTGAGGGAAGGTTGGGGTAACTTATTACGTTCTTATTTTTTAAGTTGTATCCCTTCACAATGCAAGAGCAAAAATAGCAGTCACTGCTGTGGTCTCTTTGTTTACGCCACATCATAGGTATTCCGAAACGAAATGCTTGTTTTTTACCTTTCATCCATAAGCGTAGATCTTCCTCACATGTCTTGCACACTTTGTGAGGAGCCCACGGTTTGTCTTGATCGCCTAACTTCAAACCGAAATAGGCGAAATATACTTTTTTAATAAATGCAGAAATGTTCCTCTGCCGCTTTTTCACGGTATATTCCCCACAAATAAAACAAAAACTGTCCGGAGAGTTGACGCAACCTCTGGCTCTGTGAGCCATCACAAATACACAGCACTGCAAACTACAACTGTAGTGAACCACTTCGGAATAAAGCTGGATTACGACTGAGCAAACAAAAGGTAATAATGAACTTGCAAGAAACTGAAATTTGACAGGAACGTTCATGTCGCAACCACCGTGTTTGAGCGAGTGAACGAGGCGAGGCGAACAGGAAAGAACATGCGCCAGCGCGAGTACTGGATTTAGCCCCCCGCCTCCCAATTGTCCTGTTAATGTATAAAATTAATACAAAACACTCTAAAATATCATGAGGGAGTGTTTCTAGTTAGTTAACCATTACAACCTCTATTTTGGGCCAAGAAAATAAACTGCAGTCGGCTAAAAAGAAATTATGTGAACATTCCTTATATGGGTAAGAAATCTAATTTTGCAAGAAAACGTGACGTGATGGAACATTTTGGCTATTTTTCCTGGATTCAGTACCCCAAAATCTATAGGAATCAGTTGCAAAACTGGAGGCAGTTTTTTGGTAGTGTACCTGTGTAACCTAACACCTGCTTCCAAAAGACTTGGACCCGCGGGCAGCCCCAGAACATATGCCCCAGCGTTGCTTTAGATTCTGCACACCGTGGGCAACTCGGTGCATCACTTACTCCGGCCCGCCATGCCCGAACCGGCGCAAAATACAAGCGGCGGGTAATTTTATATTGTGTATTCCGATGGAGCATCAACACACTCAGGGAGGGAATACTGGCTAAGCCACTAAGGAGCCCCTCAGGCGTGATTTCCTCACCGAGCTCCGCCGTCCACGCCATGGCCAGGTCATGTAAAGCAAGAGGCGGTACCGTCTCCCACAGCATCTTATATAACCAGGAAACCTTCGTCCCAACCTCACCCCCCAAGAGCGCCAGTTCAATGGCGGAACATGTCTCCCCCTTCAGAGAAACTGCGGGGATCGTACGTATATAGCTGCATAACTGCAGGTAAAGATAGACATCCCCATCACCCAACGGATAGCGATGACGAAGCACACGAAAGCTCTCCACCCCTCCGGTGGGGGTTAAGACCTGCTCCAGATTCATCAATCCCAGCTGCTCCCAACGGCGAAACTTCGTCTGGCCCAGCCCGGGTACAAAATCCGCATTCCCCCTGATGGGGAGATAAGGAGAGAAATGCGCTGAGATCCCCCGTCCCCCACAAAAGGATCGCCACGCCTTCCGCACAGGATCAAAAAGGACCTGCCTAAAAATGGTCCCCACCCCCTTGAGTTGCTTGGCGGGCAAAAGATAACGCAAGTGGAGGGGCGCCACTACCTCCCTGAGCATCCCCAGAGAGGAGAGAATACTCATCCAGATCCCACAGCCAGTCCCGTGCAAAACGTAACAAACATGCAATGTTATATTTCTGAAGGTCGGGAAAACCCATGCCACCCAGCGTTCCAGGTTGCCGTAAGATCGCAAGGCGCACCCTTGGTCGCCTTCCCTGCCACAGAAGCCGATTCAGCAAACGTTCCAGACGAGTGAGATCCACTCGCTTAAAAAGCAACGGAAGAGTCTGCATCACATATAGTATCTTTGGAAAAATGGCCATCTTACATAGTGCAACACGCCCCCCCAGAGACAATGGTAAATCACACCACTTGTCCACAGACTGCGTCACCGCCTGGAATACTTTGGAAACATTTAAGTTATACAAATCCCGAGGGTTTGCGGGCAGATATATACCCAGATACTTGAAAAAACTGTCCGCCCACTTCAGTGGGAACTCGCCTGGCCATCCAGTCCACGCACCCTCACCAATCAGCATAGCTTCAGATTTATCAAGATTAAGGCGTAAGCCCGAAGGCTGTCCATAGTCCTGGATGAGGCGAAGCAATTCAGGCAGCCCCGCACATGGATCGCCCAAATGAACAAGTAGGTCATCCGCAAAAGCCGCTACGCGGAATTCCTCTCTCCCCACCGAGACACCGTGGAATAAGTCGGAAGACCGGATCTGGATCAAGAGAGGCTCCAAGGTCAAGACAAAGAGAAGGGGGGAGAGAGGACAGCCCTGGCAAGTCCCTTTTTGAATCGCAAAGTCAGCCGTCATAACCCCATTAATCATCAAAGCCCCAATCGGGTTGGCATATAAGAGGTGGACCACATCTACAAAGAAACCAGCAAAGCCCATTGCAGCAAGGACCTGGTACATAAAGCCCCAACTCACTCTATCAAATGCTTTTTCAGCATCAAAACTTATGAGCAGAGAGTGGGTGTCCAACACCCGCCCCGCACAAAGCGAGAGTAATACACGCTGGAGACTATACGCGACATGACGGCCTCGCACAAAACCAACTTGGTCCCGATGAATCAGACTCGGCAGATAGTTGGCTAGTCGGTCAGCCATAATCTTAGCCAAAAGCTTAATATCCACATTGAGAAGTGAGATGGGGCGGTATGACCCCGGCTGGAGAGGGTCCCGTCCCGGCTTAGGCAGAATGGTAACCAGAGCCTTATTAGCCTCGAAGGGGAACTCCCCCCTTTGCACCAGGTCTTCAAAATAGCCCACCAGAGGCGCCACCACCACCGCGTCACCCAGGACCCTGTAAAATTCACTGCGGTATCCGTCCACGCCAGGGGCCCGCCCACATTTGAGATTGCGGATGCCAGCTTGCACCTCCTGTCCCGATATAGGCTGATTGAGAGCCCGCAGCTGTTCTTCAGTGAGTCTCGGCAGGGTACACTGAGACAGAAACGCAGAGCCGGCCTGTTCCCGCTCCCCTTCACTGGCATAAAGTTGTCGGAAGAAATCAGTGAAAACACCTTCGATGTCGCCAGCACTTCTACGAAGGCCTCCATCCGGGTGTCTGATGGCCCCAATATGTCGGGACCCCCCAGGGGGCTTCAACAGCGCCGATAAGAGCTTGCCGGCCTTATTACCATATTGATATAGCCGATATCGATAGTACAACATTGACTTCCGAGCTCTCTGGTGAAGGAGCATCTCCAGTTCAAGCTGAAGCTCACGCAGCTTCCGCTGATTTTCCACCGTCTTATGTCCAGCCACCACCCTCCTCGCTTTCCCCAGGTCGCGTTCCAGCCGTAATATCCGCTGAAGTAGCCGCTTACGTTTTTGACTACAATAACTAATGATTTCACCGCGAAGAACAGCCTTACCTGCTTCCCAGAAGAGGGCAGGAGAGATCTCCGGCCTGTCATTAAGAGCCGTATAGTCCGCCCAACGCTCTCGGAGATGTGCCTCGAATGCGGCATCCCCACTAAGGTCCAGCGGGTACCTCCACAAACGATTCCGACTGGGGCCACCACTACGAAGTTCCAAAAGTATCATAGCATGATCAGACAAAACGACCGGCCCAATCTCCGCACATGAGACCCCACTAAACAATGATTCCGAAATCAAGAAGAAGTCTATGCGAGACCAGGTACCATGGGCGCGGGACATGTGGGTATAGTCCCGGTCGCCAGGGTGCAAAACCCGCCACACATCCATAAGTTTGTGCGCTTCACAAGCCCCTCGGAGACGCCGTCGAGCACGCCCGCCGCCGCCCCCCCCCCGGACCAGAGCGATCCACATCTACCTCCAATACTTCATTAAAGTCTCCACCTAAAATGACTTGATATCCATCGGTATCCGCTAAAAAACGGGTAAGAGCATTATAAAACCCTGCTTCGTAGACGTTAGGACCGTAAGCCGAACACATTGCCACCCGCCTTCCATTGAGCACCCCCCATATACAGACGTACCGGCCTTCTGCATCCACCACCACTTTCTCCTCTGTCCAGCTAGCAGATTTAGCAATTAAGATAACTACCCCTCTCTTTTTCCCAACCGCCGGAGCACCGTACATATGAGAGATATGACCCTTACACAACTTCTCATGTTCCCGGGTCGACTGATGTGTCTCCTGCAGCATGATGACACTAAGACGCTGGCGTTTCAAACGCTGTAACACTTTATAACGTTTTATTGGGGACCCCAATCCACAGACGTTCCAAGAGGCTATTCGAGTAATAGCAGTATCACCCGTAGCCTGAAGCCCAGTAGAGCCACCAAAAGACTATAGGCCACCAATCTCTAAGGCGGAAACCCCCCCAGCCTAGGGCTCCCCCCCTCTTCCACCAGCTCCCAGTCCCGGACAGCCACGCCCATCTAACACATACACAACCAATCCTTGCCACATGCACACTCCTTCTAGATATGTAAGATCCCACCCCCCCACATCCCCAAGCCCCCCCCCTGCTGCATCCCTTGAACCCCCTGACCCCCCCCCGCCCCCCCCCTCCGCCCCAACCCGTCCGTGCCTTCCTGCCCAGGCGCTTGACCTCCCCTAACCGCCAAACAACCCGCCTGGGTCCCTCTCCTACTTCGTAAGCATGAGAGGCCCGCTCTCCCCCCTCCCTCAATATCCGCCCGACCAACCTCCCGTCCCTCACCCCACAGTCCAAGAACCAGCCCCCGCCCTTCTACCTCTACACCCCCTCCACCAGTGGCCCTCCCTGGCTCAGTGACAGATCAAGACCTGGTGGCCCCCCCAGACGAAGGTACTCTGCAGCAGAGGGTCAGATCCTGCTCCCCACATAGGAGGCCGGATCAGGGGGCAACCGCCCCGTCACCTCTGACTAGAAGCACAGCATTCAGAATCTCGTCGAGGGCCGTCCAACGCATAGACTTTGGCCGGAGGCCTCTGGAACTGGACCTACCACATCTCCTACACCCTCCCCACACTGCATAGTAATGCACAAAAGAGCCTCCGTACAGTGAGAGATAGGGAAGAACAACAACATAATGGATCGGATGCATAGTAACAGATAATAAAATAAATTACAGCAAAAAAAACATGTACAAAATAAATTATACAAAAAAGGTATGCAAATAAATGAGACCTTATGAACTAAATAAGTAAGTCATCATAAATTAGAGTAAAGTGGCTTGGGTAGCAGTGGGGTACCCCCAATTATAGATATATAAACAAAAGTATGAGAGAATAAGATAAACAAACTAGATAAGATAAATGAAGAATAAAAAGAAAATAAAGTCGACCAAGTTGAAGATTAGTTACCAATGAGTGCTTAAAGGTGAGAGTGAAAACAATAATGGAAAGGAGAGGGGGGGGGGGAGGACTCGAGAGACTATCAGAAGGGAAGAGAGGCCAAGAATCAAATAAGATAGGGGGGCACAAAATCCAGGGCGAACTAGACCTCCACCATTAAATCAAAGCAAAAAGAGATTTAGAGGAAAAGGTGGGGAAAGAAGTAGAGAGAACCAAAAAAGAAGAAAACTAGACCCCCCCCCAGCATCAATAACTAAAGTACCTCCCGCCGACGGCCGAAATCACAACGGGCCCTTAGGATGGCGGCAAAGGGTTAGTATAGACAGCTCGCCATGGTACCCCAGTATAAACAAGGCACATACACCCCAAGACAGCACGGCACGGCCTCACCGTCCTCTGTGCCAATCAGTAGGACTCGATGCCAGCCCAAAGCCCAAATGGGGACCAATCAAAAGAAAAAAGAAAGGAAGAAAAAAAAAACCCCCGAATGTCTCCACTCCCATCAAAGAAAGAAGAAAAAAAAAAAAAAACAAACCATCGGACCTACTAAAAATAAAAATAATAAAAATAAAGGAATAAAAGAGTCCCCCCCAGCCCAGAAGATTACTCGAGTGCTCTCCAGCCCACGTGGTGATTGCACACAAGGCCGCACAATATCTGCCCAGGGCTAAACAAAAGGGGTAGAAGTGAGAAGCCAAAAATCAGAAGAACAGTCCAAACAATAGTCCAATAAAAAAATAAATTTATAATAAAAATATAGTCGGGGAACCAAAAAAACGTGTCCTCATGTGCCCATCACTCTGAAGACTGACTCCTCAATATCCACGGACCGGTCCAGCTACTATCATTCAGCCGAGATTGTCACAGAATGCCAACGCTTCCTCCGGTGATGCAAATACTCGCCGAGCACCCTCGCAGTCGACTCGTAGGAGCGCAGGGTAAGCCAGGGTGAATCGGAGGCCCTTCTCCACCAAACGACCGCAGACTTCCTTGAAGGCCTTCCGCCGTGCGGCAACTCCAGCCGAATAATCCTGGAATATCAGGATATGGGGAGCGTTCGCCCCCGAACGTCGTGCCTGCCTCGAGGCACGCAAGACCCCATCTTTCTGCGCCGAGTTCAAAAACCGGGCGATGACAGCCCGGGGCCGATTCTCCCCAGCGCGATGTGGGCCCAGGCGGTGCGCCCGCTCCAAAACAATGCCACCGGTACCTTCCTCCAGGGGCAAATGCTCCGGTATCCATTCCTCCAGGTAGGCGCGTAGCTCTTTGTCTGGCACCGATTCAGCAACTCCTATAAATCTAAGATTGTTCCGCCGACTCCGATTTTCCAGATCTTCTAGTTTATCTTGGTGTTTTAGAAGTGCTTCCTCCAATTTCTTGATCCGGGCCGCGTCTTGGACACGCGTATCCTCCAGTGTGCCTATGCGACGCTCAGCATGTTCCACCCGACCAGCGAAGTCAGACACCGCCTGCGTTAAAGCAGTAATTTGCGTTGCCAAACCGCCCAGTCGATCTTCCAGAGCAGTCACCACCGCCCGGGACACCTCTGCTACCATCGCGGCTGTGGCCTCCGGCAACGAGCCGCCAGAGGGTCCGTCCGCCATTTTTGAGTCCCCCACACGTGCTCTCTCGCGCCTGGGGGTTTTCGTCGCCATGTAGTCTTTCAGCGCTGACACAGACCTGGGGTAAGTTCCGGTCGGTAGATAATGGTATCCCCACTTTGGAGCCAAAAAAGATATCGTGAAAGGCAAGTAAATAGGTGGGGGAAGGAGAGCGGACCCCGGAGCTAAGAGAAACGCGTGCCTCTCAGCTCACCATGCCACCGGAAGTCCTATTTACTATTTTAACAAAAAGGTTGGTTGCCCTTAAAATATCCCCTTTCAGTTTTGCCCACTGTTTTTCTACATCCCCCAGCTGTTCCCATCCTGTTAATGACTCCCTGAGGTATTGGTCCATCTTGGCAAAGTTAGTTTTCCTAAAGTCTAAGACCCTTGCTTTTGAATGGATTTTAACAGCCCTAGTCCTAATACTGAACCACACCATCTGGTGATCACTGGATGCAAAATGATCTCCCACTATGACATCATCTTTATTAATACTTGATATACCGCCCTAGACTTTAGGGCAGACAGGACAGAATGAGGAGAGAAGCAGAGGAGCGTAGGCAAAGTAGGATAGAGGGCAGTCAGCTAGAGCTGGAGGGGGGAGGTCAAAGGTAAATTGAAATAGGTGGGTCTTTAGCATGGATTTGAATCTTGAGAATAACAGTTCGGAGCGTAAGGTGAGTGGCAGAGAGTCCCAAAGAGCAGGGCCATGAAAAAAGAAGGCAGAATGCTGTGTTTATTCTAAGCATGCCCGAGATACTGAGGGAAGTGTCAGGCGATGGAAATGGCGTGGCCTAAAGAGATGGGGGGGGGGGGGGCGCGGAACTGAAGGAAGTCAGCCAGATATTGGAGTGTGTCAGTGTGAAGATTACAGTGAAACACAGTAAGAATTTTATAGTTAATGTGTACTTAAGGGGTAGCCAGTGGAGGTTGATGAGAAGGGGTGTGATATGGTCATGGCTGGAGGAGGAAGTAAGTAACCGTGCATGGGGTCCTCTCCACATCTGAGTTTGAGAGGTGGTACTGCTGAATTGTGTAGATGTTTATCCTGTAACCTTCATGAACAATCTTAAGGACCCATTGGTCTATAACAATCGATTTCCAGGCCTCCTGGAAGTGCAGAATTCTGCCCCCCAGTGTTGGGTAGTCAAAAGGTAGGACTGGGCTTAGTGGGAGGGATGGAGGTGGCCAGCTATGGCTTCCTCTCATGGGGTGTGATCGCTGGCCGTATGGCTGACCTGAAGGACATTCTGGAGGAGATGGGGTATAAGGTTGAAACCTTTTACAAGGGTAGAACTGCTGGAAGTACTGGTAATGGTAATCCTTGTGGAATTGTGAAGGTTGTCCTTGATGAGTTTGGCAGGGTGCTCTGCTGGTAGGGCAGCAAGCTCTTGCACCGTGGATGAGTGATCTTGGACCTCTGAAACTGCTTCTTGTATTCTGGATCTGAACAAGCTGTCACATTGGCCGGGGGTGTCCACCAACCATTCAGGTAGATCTTCCCAGAGCCCCGAGACATGCAGCCTAGACCATGGAGTCATAGGCATCATATCTAGAGCAGATAATCTGCATTAGTCTCTCTATCACATTATCTTGTATGTAGCTATGTCGTCTGTGG
Source organism: Ichthyophis bannanicus (assembly GCA_033557465.1). NCBI lineage: Eukaryota > Metazoa > Chordata > Amphibia > Gymnophiona > Ichthyophiidae > Ichthyophis > Ichthyophis bannanicus. The sequence continues at coordinate 610,487,222 of CM066034.1, forward strand.
ATAACTCACCTGGGGTATCCATTTGTAGTAGAAGGTCATGGTGGTAGTGGAGAATCTGAAATTGGTGTGCTAAGACTCATATGGTTAGGCAGGTATTTTGGTAGACCTTCCTGTCTATGGCTTCCAGGGTTCCTTGTTCCTTCCCTGGAGGGGTTTTAACTACTGAGTTTGCATTTTTTTACTTCTTCAGTACCACTTCGGAGACTACTGATTGGTGCAGTAATTGCTGCTGGTAAAATCCTGGTACCAGGAGCACCTTGTAGCGCAGGTCTAGGCATTTGGATGTGGTGCTGACAGATGCAGGGTTTTTCCAGCTGAATGACTGGAGGTCCAGGAGGAGTTGATGTACTAAAAGGGCGAGGATCTCCATGGGAGTGTTGCAGGACTGGAGGAGGGAATGAAAATCTCTCTTGTTGGTAGGGGTTTGAGAAATGCTGACGCCTAGGGCCTGGAAGATTTTTTGAAGAAATTTGGGATAGGAGTAGTCCTCTGCCAGTTCCTCCAGGGTATCATTCTCCTGTGGGAGGATAGGGGGGGTCTGCCACTGTGAGGGAAGAGAGGGTTTCCCAGAATTGGTGGTTGGCATGAGCGAGGGGTGAGTCCACATCATCTTCCATGGAAGGACGGAGATGCCAGTCAATGAAGGGGGGGGGGACATGGGGGAGAGAGAACCCCATAGGTCCCTGGGTGGACTGGAGTGAGAGGGGGTTATTCACGGGGGCAGGCTGAGTGGAGAAGAGCCGCACTGTTCTGATGAAACCTCCGTAGAAGAGAGAAAAGGCTGGCCTCTTCTGGGGGATGTGGGGTGGTGGAGCTCAGGAGAGGAAAAGATGGGCATTTGGTCTTCATGGTGCCTTCCTTTTTTAAATGGGGGGGGAAGGGGGTGTTCCCCTGGCAGTGCAGTGGTTCTCAGAAGCATGCCTTTTTGAATGGCTGCTTGGGACTGAGGTGCTGGATGTGGCAAGTTTTGTTTTTGAGGCTGCCTTACCTGCCTTGATTTATTTTTGTTCCTTGGCAGCAATAGTATTCCTTCCCTCACCGGTGTTTTTCAGCAGTGCTGGGGAGGAGGGGGGTAGAGCAGTGGGAGGTAGAGCCATGGAGCCTGGAGGAAAAGGCTGTTGCTGTCTCCTGTTGAGCTAGTGCTTGGGTGGAGTCTTTCTCTGGTGACGTGGCACTGAGGCCTGCCCCCGATCGTGTCTTCTCTAAGTCCAGTGGGGGGGGGGGGGTGTAGTTGATCACTGCCACAGCATGCCTTGCCTTTTTTTCCTTAAAATTGGTGGATCCATGGCAAGAACAGCCTGTGGAGTGCCGGCGGGAGTGCGGCAAAGGGGTGGCGATCCAGAGGAAGTCTTTGTTGCCACTGTCAATGGTGGTCTGGTGTGAGCAGGATCAATCTGATGTGAGCCAGAGCCGCTGAAATGCGCCAGAGAACTTGGCCGGAGCTGCAGTTTTCATTGTTTTTTTTTAACTGAGAGGCCCTTGAGGAGAGGACGGGAGAGCTGTGCGGCGCAATGCGTGGTCAGGAAAAAATTGAGAAACTCTCTGAAAGGGGATATCAAGCATGCTTAGAAAAAAATTGCAACTTCTCTGGGCTAAGGGAGAGCCTGGCACGATAACAATGTCCAGGACATCAGCATCACAGTGTGCCTGCATCCCCCTGCTTGTATCCGGAGAACTAGTCAGATTTGGGCCACCATGAGATATCTCAAACATATCTCCTCTCCAGAGCTGAACACCATGGCCATGGTTACAACACCAAGGCCCATATTTGCTAAACAGTGTTAGCTGTTTATAACAGGGATTATCACATCCTGTTGGTGTAACAGTATACATTAATTGCTGAGCTGTTAATCAGCTAAGGCAGAAGTGCAATTTACAGTTAACATGGAGGTAGCAAATGAATTTCTAATGTAGCAGAAAACACAAAGAATTTCATGCTATCTCCAAAGGTTTGGCTAACTGCATCACGTTACCTACCATGCAGTTCATGGAGGTTAACAAAATTTTGCCTGTATTAACTAAATGGGAAAATGCTGGAGACACCCCCCAACGGCTAACACTGAGGTTCTGTGGTTACCACACTTTAACTTTAGCAATTACCATGCATAAACTGGAAAACCTTGCCACACTTTAGTAAACAGCCCCAAGATTAGCCATGATTTGCATGGAAGGCTACCCCAAATATGTGCTTGATGTCTTTATGGTGGCCACACACACTCAAAACGTTGAGAATCAATTTTCAAAGAGTTTTACCCATGTGAGTTTATTTATTAATTGACTATTCATTCAAAATGGTTTATAATGTAGAACAAAAGCAATATAAAACAAACATAAGATCACATGATATCACAATCCCCATAAACACCAACTTCCATTATCGCTAACCCCTACCCCATAACCAGAGGATGGTGAAGGGTACTGAGCACCCTGGGAGAACTTTGAGCCTTATTCCCTCTCCTCTCCCCAAATTCTGATAATTAAACGCAACAATCATGATCATTCCAACACTACCCCTTTCGCTAGTACTGTAAAAATTTGTAATTGGACATCATTGAGGCCAATATTCGAAAGGGTTTATCTGATTGGCAGGACCCTGCTAATTATCCCCTCTAGCTGCCCTGGCACTGTCCAGATAGCACCGGGGCGGTCTGTGGATGAGGCTAGGGCAGTCCAAGTCATGATTATCAGTCTGCTAACTGGATAAGTGGCCATATAAAGCTAGGCAGTGCATTTTTCCTAGCAAAAAAGTTGGTACTCCTATGTAGAACTCTTATTAATACATGAGGACCATGGGTCCATTTTAGCAGGCAACGAAAAAGGTGCCGTACTCACTCCACCAAGTAGAACCTCAAAAAAAGTCCTGAAGTTAGGTCAGAAGAAAAGCTGTCCTAACTTTTCTGTGGTTCGGCTATCTGGAGAGCCGTGCCAGTCAGAAATGACACTGAATATTCAGTGCCAGAGGATTCTGGTGCTGAATATCCAGTTTCAGTTTTGCCCATGGTGGTGGTCAGACACTTTAAAAGTGCTGAATGTCGTGTTCTGAAAGGTCCCAAACTTTTAAATATTAAACCTTGCTTTGTAGGTATGTGTGTGCCCATTCTCGCAGGTAAAAGAATATGCTGATGGCTCTTTGAGTTTGGCGGTCAGAGTCTGTTGTTTTGCTCTTTGTTGACCTTCAGAAGCTTCTGCCCTAGGCAACTGCCTGTCTTGCCTAAAAGATGGGCTGGCCCTGACCATAACCTGAAAATTTCCCTCCCTCGTGGTGGCTAAAAGTTTGTGCATTCTTCCATAACTTGAATACTTATAACCAAATTGAGCAGAGGTGCTTAAAGGGATATGTTTAGTTAGAGGGAAGAAAAGTATGAGCATAGGTGACATTTCCAACTCTTCATGAATACTTTTCCAGCAAAATTCTACCTGCAGAAAAATCCGATACAAAGGACCATGCGTATAAAACTTATTGCAAGTATACACAGTCTTTGCCTCAGTGCAGACAGTTTGAAAATTTCCCACTAATTAGACAGATATGCTGTAATGGTTGCTAAACTCCATAATTCTTCTTCCCAGGGGTGGCTCTATAATAAGGCTCATTGAGGCAGTTGCCTTAGGAGGCAAAGTTTTGGGGGCGGCCAAAAATTCCCCCCAAAACACCTCACTCTGCCTTTGAAAAGCACCATCATAGGGGCGGAACCAGCAGGGGCTTACAAGCCGACGGAGGCTGAAACCCACGTGCTTTTTAAATGTCTTTTACTTTAAGCCAACTTGCTCCTCGCAGCTGTCCCAATGTCCTCGGATCTGGGGCAGAGATGTAGGGGTGGAGGGGTTGATTCTGCTGCTGCCCAGAGGCAGCCGTGGCAGCAGCTTATTCAGGACAACAGGGGACGGGAGAAGAGGCAGGAGGACAAATGCTGGAAAATGGGAGGGGCGGCAAGATAAATGCTGGACAACAGGAGGGCAAATGCTGGAAAATAGAGGGGAAGGACAGGAGGACAAATACTGGACAAAGGGAGGGGCAGGAGGATAAATGCTGGACAAAGAGGGGAGGGACAAGGGGGCAAATGCTGGACAAAGGGAGGGGCAGGAGGATAAATGCTGGACAACAGGGAGGAAGGACAGGAGGGCAAATGCTGGACAACAGGGGGTTGGAAAGCATGAAGACAAATGCTGCTCCAGTGATGGAACTACCCAGTAAGCTGGGTAAGTGCAGCAGGGGGGCCCACCTGCCCCCCACTCCCCATTTAGGATGATTTGTGGAGCACCATCGGCCCAGTGGAGAGCCTGTCCGTGGGATACACTGCTCCTATGGGCAGAAGGCTGCGAGAAGCTTCTCACAGTCGTGTCCCATGGGCAGGCTCTCTACTAGGCCACTGGCGCTCTGCAGGTCATCCTGAATATAGAGTGGAGGTGTGTGACCAGGGACGGTGCCTTCCTGACGTCTACTCCTGCGGATAGGCTCTGTTTCTCTGGCACGCAGTCATGGCTTGCACAGCCCCTGCCCGCAAGACATGCTGCTCCCACAGGCAGAAGGATGGGGAGGCAGTGATCTTGGCCCAGAGAAGCAGAGCCTGCCCGCAGGAGCAGCATGTCCCATGGGCAGGGGCTGTGCAAGGCCAGTTGTGCCCTGCCTCTCTGGGCTGGGATCACGGCTTGCACAGAACCTGCCCATGGGACGTTCTGCTCCGTGGACAGGCTCTGCCCCTTGTACATACATGGAGGGGGCATTGAAGAGGGGAGTGGACATGAGGGGGTACTGGGAGATGGATGTGGATGGGTACAGCGAGTCAGAAGGGAGATGCTGGGTACGGGGTAATAGGAAGACAGCAGGGATAAGATTGAGGTGGGGGGGGGGGCTAGGGAGATAGAGATAGTGGACATGGAAAGGGACATAGGGAGAAGCAAAGAGGAGAGATGGAGTGGTGATGTTGGCCAGGGGGTTATAGGGAGACTATGTGAAAATGCTGGACTTCGGGAAGGGGGAGGGGAGGGGACAGAGGGGAGATGATGGACACAGGGTAATAAAGGGAGAAGGAAATGCAGGACATGGGGGTAATAGGGAGAGAGAGGGGAGAAGATGGACATGGGGTAAATAGGTTAAGAAAGAGACAGATGCTAGACATGGTAATAATAGGGATGGGATGGGATGGGATGGAGATGGGGAAGATGCTGGTTGCAGGAGGATAGGAAGGGAGAGGGCAGACATGGAAGGAAAGAGAGAGTGGAGGTACTGGATGGAGTGAAAGAGAGAGACAGAGAGAGACACACACATTTTGTATCTTCCCTCCGCATTAATAATCTGGTCATAGCAAAATAAATCTGATCTGAAATACTTAAATGGTTTGACTGGGGGCTGTGTAAGTGGTTTTTCATTAATCAAATTTAATGTTTATTATTATTTTTGTTTTATTGTAACATCTGTTTCATTAAATTGCATGTCTATGCTTGGAAGCTACCTAGAGTTTTAGATGGGTGACATATACATTTTAAAATAAAGTATACTAAATTTATACCATAATGAATCTCTACACATGGCCCTGCATCACCCTCATGCCGCACCTGGGGGGAAGCAGATGGGGAGGGGGGGGGGGCACTGGAAAGTGGAAGAAAGCAGAAACCTCAGATTGGGACCAGCATGATTAGAGAATAAAATGGTCAGACAACAAAGGTAGAAGGGAATTTTATTTTCAATTTAATGATCGGACTTGGTGCTATCTTTATATTTTATAAAGTAGAGGGAAATGCATCTCTTTCTATTTCTCTGGTGTTGCATTGTATGCAGAATCCGACTTCTTGGGGTTGCAGTTTAATTTTTTATCTACATATGTTTATTTTTAGGTTATGGCCACTTATTCTGCACTTGGTGATGGTCTGTGTTCTGAGTTTGTGGCCAAGGCTAGGTGTTTTATTAAGATGGAATTTGTATGTAGGGATCTGTACTATAGTAATTGGAATTGTTCAGCTTTTCAAATAGGTGTTTGGAAGTTCCAGGGCCCACTGCAGTATTTACAGTGTTTCTTGTTTTGGCAGACTCCCTATGTGAGTTTTGGAAGTTGGTGCTGGTTTGGCATGTATGATAGATTTGCTCTACAAATCCTCGATGACTTTGTTGTAGAGTTTTGTATTAGTTCACGATATGCTTGGTATTGGAGAATGTTTGTTATTGTTAGTGAGATGATCAGAATCAGATTTTTTTTTTGTGTTTGGATATTGAGTTCTGTGGGTGAATGTCCTAGTTCAGTTCTGCTCCCATTGTTGAGGGAGGGGGTTCTGTAAATGCAAAATATATGTTCAAAAAGAAAAAGCAAGAACAATAATGTTGCTTATAACAAAATAAAAATGAGTTATAATTTGATGCTATAAACTGTGCTGTGGTTCTCACTCTTTCTTTTAGTTCCTTGCTGTGTGAACATCTTGCATTTCCTCCACATTATTTAATTGGCTTTTTGGCTTTGATTCAGTCCCTGACTGGAGTTTTGAGAGAGCCTCCCCCCCCCCCCCCCTTAGGGTTGCCAACTGGCTCCAGATGCGCCTGACAGGCTTGATCCAGTCCTGGGTTTACTCCATTGCATGCAGGGACATGTAGTTCTGATTTCTCCATTGCACTCCATAAGAAAAGCAAGACTACAAGTCCTGGCATGCAATGGGGTAAACACAGAACTGGATCAAGCCTGTCAGGCGCATCTGGAGTCAGTTGGCAATCCTACTCCCCCCCCCCCCCCACACACACACACACACTCTGGGGGTGGGCGCCATCTCATCCCTCACCTCAAGCATCAGATTGCCTTGAGCTGCCCCTGCTTCTTCCCTCTAGGATTTTGGGAAGAAAGAAGGGATTGCTATTTGGTACCACCGGTGAGTAGAAGTTAGGAACTCCTACAGTGTGTTCCATCAGTTGGTGTCCAGGCAACTGCTCTGCTCAGCTAGGAGGATCTGCATGAAGGCGGAACATGCAAATTAAACTTTCACTGATGGGAAAACAATCACATACCACTAATATCCACATCCATATATGGCCATATGTAATGGGGTGGGGTGGGGTGGGGGCGGGGCATGGGAGAGAATCATAAGGTTGCAGGAATGTATTCACTGGGAAGGCAGCCTCTGAACCTCAACCAAAAAAGTGTAGGAATAACCCTAACCCACTTCACTTGGATTTCCCATTGAAGATAAGATTAAAACAGAACAGAAAGCTAGTGCATGTTCTCTCTGCAATTACCGTAAGCCCCCTTTCTCCAGGAGTTTGCTAATTAAACTCAACAGTCATGATCATCTGAACAACAGTCCTGTAAAAATGCATAATTGTGTGCACCTGCTCTTCCTGCAGGTAAATAAAAGTGCTGATGGCTCTTGTGACTTTGTGTGGCTGCAGAATCTATTGTTTTCCTTTGACTGCTGCTGCCCCCCAGAAGCTGCCCCCCCAAGGCAACCACCTAGTCTTGCCTAATGGTTGGACCGGCCATCAGCTCAAGTAGCTGGAATCACAAATAGCTACAACTACTAAGCCACCGGTCTAGCAGGGATGCAGGCCTATTGAGAGAAGCTGCTCCAAAGGAAGAAGGGCCTGCAAGATTTTGAGCTGATATGGATCCGGCGGCTGAGTGCACTTGGAGTGGGAGATCCCCAGGGGAAAAGATCCAGCAACTGAGAAGCAGTAGAACAATGGACAGCCCAAGGAAGCTCTGGCGAAGCAGCCGAGCACAGCCGCCTCCTCTCCAGAATGGCTGGAGCTCTCAGACTAGACAGCAGAACAGTGGAATCAGATGAAAGACAACAGAGCCTCCAAGGGCTTGCAGTAACGTCTGCTCCAGATGCAGTCCGGGACATGGGTGAGACTTGGGGTACAGTGGAAAGGAAAAGGGGGGGAGGGCAATGGAACATGGAGAAAGCCAAAGGGTTCTCCTGTGTTTAACTATTAATGCTGCATGGTAATTCATATCCCCAGCTTATTAAATTGGTTAGCGGATACTCTGTTGGAATGTATAAGAGATTCTTGCTGTTCTTTGAATGGTTATGTTTCAGAGGGATTAATACATGAACTGTTTGAGTGCACTGTTGATACTGTCTGTGAATTTATAGTTGACGAGCTTAAGACAGCTTGTAAATGCAGCCAGCCAGCCAGCCTTGTTCACAGTTACACCTGTTTTTGTAGCTTCTCCTGGAGGGAAATCTCATCTACTTATACCCTTCCTCTACAGAGGGAAGCAGCAGGTGCCAAAGTATTCAGGGGTGGATGGAGTCAGCCCAACGGAGGGCTCTAGATCCAGGACGCCCCTGCAAGGATCTCTCCCTCCAGAATAAATTTTCACTCTGGGGCTTTTATCATATTTCTCTCTATTTAAGTCTATGCTCTGATGAGTTCCATGTCAAAAAGATTTGCAGAGTGTTTGTCAGGTGCTTCAACATGTGAAAATGACCTAGGGATATGCAGACAATTTTGGGGGCCCATTTAATAAGCTGCACTAGCTGTTTAACATGGAAATTACCATATGTTAATAGCACATGGAATGAGTAAGGACTGAACCTTACTGTTAACATAGAGAACGCTATAGAGTTTTAACTGTTAATGCAGCAGATTTATTTATTTTTATTTATTTAGAAAGAGTTATATCCTAAAATAAAAGCGGCTTTCACTTCAAACGAATCAAGTAGCATAGTGCAAGGGTGTAGGCATGCAGTGGCTATATCGTAGCGTTTGTGTAGGTGTAATACAAGTGGAACTTAATTACAAAATGCTCTATATACAGGTTGAGCTATATACAATGTGCTATATACAAGGAGGAGGTGTGGGGTTGGCTAGGGGAGGGGAGGGGAAAGAGGGGAGGAAGGATAACACAGAGCAGTTAACGCCACCTCAAGAGATTGAGTTAACCGTATCCTGTGTTTTCTGCCATGCTGTGAATACGTTGCGTAGCAATTTTTTCTCTGGATTAACTGCAAAATAGCTCTCTAAAAATACTGGGAATGGCAACAGTTAGAAGGAATTTTATAAAGTTCAGTGTAAACACATGTTTTTAGCCCCTCAGTTGTGCCTAACGTCAAGTACAGAGGCACTATAGTTTATAAAATAGGAGCATAAGTGGTCAAAAATGCGAAAGGTTGACTCTTCGTGCGAGCAGTTGCTCTATGGATGGTGTAAATGCCCATGCCTAAATTCCTCAAGAGCACATGTAAATTATGCACATAAATTTGCACTTCACCCATGTGCACGCCCACAATGAAAATATATGCCATCGTCCAGGTGTGCATACTTACAGAATAGCAACCAGCTAAATTATGCCCACAAATAAGGCCGGCTCAACCACTAGGCAAACTAGTTGGTCGCCTAGGGAGGCGACTTCTGGGGTGGGAGGTGGTAAAGAACAGGGCATTCAGAGCTAAACAATAGATTCTGACAGCCAGTGAGGGTGTAAGGCTTAAGGTTTCCCTAGGACACCAACATCTTGAACCAACTCTGGTGCTGGACCTGCTCACAAAAGTCCCTTCATGCATGTAAATCACTGAAAAGATGCATATCCTTACATGGCTTCTTATAAAATTACCCTCTTAATGCTAAGATTTTGTAGTTACTGCACATTTATTTTGGCACTTCACATGAGATAAGTATAAAACCTTACTGCACTTTAGTAGATAAGGGCCTTGTCTTTCCTTTTGTTTAATTTTTCCCCCTTTTGTATTTCATACGTTGTTGCAATTCACTTTATTTGAAATGAAAAAATAAACAAAATGATAAAAAAGGAAAAACACTGACACCATAATGTTTTTTCTTCATTAGGCAAGAAGTATCCACAGGTATTCTTGCCTTATCGATGTAGTTTACAAGTGAACCAGTGTTGATGGCATTTTTCATTTCTGTAGTACAGCTGAGGCTTCTGTACAATAAAAATTAAAAATGGCCCTGGACTCGGTCTGCTGGCACTACTTGCAATGGCAGGATTCATACTGACCCTCGAAATAAGATTGCCCTGGTAAGAAAGGCTCTAGAATTATATGCAGTGGGTTATATATATATTGTCATGAACTAATTTTACACTACTTATTGATTTTGATATTATTTCGCAATTGATTGAAAACCATCTGATAACACTCACCATATTGGTCAGCCACTATGGTGCATCAGTGTTCATCAAGCCATTGTAGAGCTATATTACATTGCAAGAGCAAAAATAGAGAACACAAAGCGTATACCCACTGTATCATTCTTTAGCATGGAGAGTGATATGTAAGGCTTAAATTAGCTACCATCATCCTCTTCTGGAACTGAAATATTCCACCCTCTTTGAAACTATGCAACATGTTCAGACAAGGGCTGAATGTTTTGTAATAAAATGTACCACAGAGTCACCATGATGCCAACAACTCTTCAACAGAATGATTTTAACCACTTAAGATACACAAAACACTGACAGAATTAGTCTTGATCAGGTTTTACTACACACATTTTCTATGCCCTCAACTGAATAGCAATTTATATTTGAAGAAAAGCAAAATAATGAGATGTTTCTAATCTGTATGCTCCACTGAGAGAAATGAGTGTCCATCACCTGTTCAATATGGCTTTTGGTGGCAAAATCTCTGTCAATATAAAGCTGAGCCAGCCACATAATCCCTGGTACTGTGAATGCCCCATGCCCCATGTCCTTAATGAGTATAGCAAGGGGAGGTCCACGACCCTTTACAAAGCATCCGACACACTCTTCTGAGAGGGCAAGACTCTTCATATGTCTGCCAATTCCTCAAGAACAGCACCACTGGTAGGGGTGTAGGGGACATCCACCGCTTCTCTAACCACCCCCAATCTGCCCCTACTCTGTCGTACCAACATCAAGCTGCCCTGAGGCATGCAAACCAATAGTATACCCAGATGGTGGGAATCCCCAGTCCCCCATGCTCCTTGGGAGTGGTAAGTGTAACTCAACCCACCTTGGGTTTCCACCCCTGCCATATAAATCTTGTGAATTACCCTCTCAGACTCTTGAAAATGGATATGGATATGGATCGGGAGCTGCATTATCAGAAAAAGAATTTTGGGCAATATTAGCATTCTGAGTATATTGATTCTTCCCAACCAGGTGACCGCGCAGTCCTTCCATGATTGTAGGTCCCCCAGATGGTCGTCAGAAGCCTCCTGTAATTAACAGAGTACAGGCAGAACAAATCACCAGGGATAAAAAGTTCCAGCCTCGAACTGGAATGTTACAAGATGCTCAAGGTTCTATGTTGAATGATGCTGAGAAGATCAAGAAAAGGTGGAAGGAATATACAGAGTTTTTATATGATAAAGATCAAGTGGACCAACAGCCATTTCAACCTGTACCTTATGATCGGGAACCATTGGTGATGAAAGAAGAAGTTGAAGCAGCATTGAAAGCCTTATCAAAGAACAAAGCACCAGGCATTGATTGCATTCCCATAGAAGTATTGCAGCAATCTGATGCAGCTGTTACCGTACTCACAAGGCTCTGCCAAGAAATATGGAAGACAATATCATGGCCAACTGACTGGAAAAGATCTGTGTTTCTACCAATACTAAAGAAAGGTGATCCAACTGACTGTGGAAATTATCGCACAATCGCTCTGATCCCACATGCCAGCAAGATTCTACTGAAGATTATTCAAAAGAGACTACAACCATACCTGGAACAAGAACTACCTGAAGTGCAAGCAGGGTTCAGGAAAGGGCGAGGAACGAGAGAGACATCATTGCGGATGTGAGATGGATCCTTGAAAAGACTAAAGAATACCAAAAGGATATCTATTTGTGCTTTATCGACTATAGCAAGGCTTTTGACTGTGTAAACCATGAGAAACTCTGGGCCACATTAAGAAGCATGGGTATACCAGAACACCTGATCGTTCTCTTGCGCAATCTGTACATTGATCAAGAAGCAACAGTTCGAACGGAACAAGGAGAAACAGAATGGTTTAAAATAAGCAAAGGTGTAAGACAAGGCTGCATACTTTCCCCCTACCTGTTTAATTTATATGCAGAACAAATCATCAGAGAAGCAGGATTGTATGAAGACAACAGAGGTGTGAAGATTGGTGGAAGACTCATCAACAACCTTCGCTATGCTGATGATACCACATTACTGGCTGAAAGTGAAGATGATCTGAAACATTTGCTTCTCACAATCAAAGAACATAGTCTCAAAATGGGCCTGCACCTTAATGTAAAGAAGACAAAGATCATGACAACTGGCATAATCAACAGGTTCATCGTTGAAGGAGAAGAAATTGAAATTGTGAACAACTTTAACCTACTTGGATCAACTATCAATAAAGAAGCAACAAGCAGTCAAGAAATCAGACGACACATTGCTCTTGGCAGAATGGCTATGAAAGACCTAGATAAGATTCTCAAGAGCAGAGATGTCTCTCTCCATACAAAGATTCGACTTGTTCAAGCCATGGTATTTTCAGTAACATCATATGGATGTGAAAGCTGGACAGTGAATAAGATAGACAGGAAGAAAATTGATGCCTTTGAATTATGGTGCTGGCGGCGAATACTGTGTATACCATGGACTGCCCGAAGAACCAAACCAGTAGGTACTTGAGGAGATCAAACCTAAGCTTTCTTTAGAAGCTCAGATGACAAGACTTCGACTTTCATACTTTGGACACATCATGCGAAGAGAGAGATCATTAGAGAAAGACATTATGCTTGGCAAGATAGAAGGTCAACGCAAAAGAGGAAGGCCAGCAATGAGATGGATCGATACAATAACAGCAGCTACGGGTACCAGTCTGTCAACAATGAGCCGCCTGACTGAAGACCGAACACAATTTAGGATAGCTATCCAGAGGGTCGCCATGAGTCGACTCCGACTCGACGGCACTTAACAACAACAGTGACTCCCAAGTACTTAAACTAGTTGACCACCGAGAACCCTAATCAAGAGACTCCTGCCAACCCATCTAAAGCCTGGCTATGGCACAGCATTAGCATCGACTTTTGCAAGTTCACTGAGATCCCTGATACTACTTTCATTGGCCTCCAAGCCTACCTGACATCATCATCAGATTCAAATACACAAAAAGTGCTGAAATAGGAAAGTAAATGTCCAGAATCTGTCTCCATCATCAAACTTGGACAAGCATTCCAATGATTAGAAGGAATCAGTGAGAATCCACAGGCCCGCATGGGGAAGGAAGTAACAGAATTTGCAAAACAGGAGAAAAATGCTTCAGAGAAATGGATTAGCAAGCAAGGAAAAACAAGTGGCAAATGCACAAATACAGTGGAAAATACAGAGTGTTGCTCCAAGAATCTTTTGTTGATCAAGAACGGACATATGAACAGTTAAGGAGAGGTGAACTGAAACCATAGGATGAAAGATTGATAGTTGCAGCCCAGGACAGTGGATTATGGACAAAATGGTTTACGGAGAGCATTGAAAGAACTGGCAAAACAGACATATGTCAATTCTGTAAGAAAGAGCTGGAAATAGTGGCTCACCTTATAACAGGCTGTGAAGTTCTGATGGCGAAAAATTTCTATACAGAAAGGCACAACAAAGTAGCATGCATCCTCCACTGGAAACTCTGTAAAGTACTGGGATCATAACCCTAAGAGAATAACAGAGAATGAAGAGGTTCTGATCTCCTGGGACATTCCCATTCCAAAGGTAAGAAACTGGATGCAAGGAAACCTGACATAGTGGTAAAGGAGAAGAACACCAGAACGGCATTGATAGAAGTATCGGTACTGAGTGATTATTCTGTGAATCACATGGAGAGGCAGAAGATCCTGAAGTACCAAGAAATGCAGTCAGAGACGAAGAAAATGTGGCAGAAAGATACAGAAATATACAGAAATATTTCCCATTGTACTGGGAGCAACAAGCTTGATAAAGAAGAATTTCCAAGCACATCTTGACAAACTACACATGCCCGTTAAATGTTACGAACTCCAGAAGGAAGCTCTCTTTAGCACGATGCAAGTACTATGCTGAGCATTAGCAGTAAATTTGAGAGACTAAGATCATACTCCACATACCCTGGCTTAGAAGTGAGGCTCATGACTGTCATAGTATCCACAAAATTAACCCATTTGGAGAAAATGCCGAGTAATAATATTAACAACCTTGGTCAGGGAGACTGCCGGCTCCCACAGATATATCAGTGGGTCATCAGTATACAAGGTCCCCGCCATGATCCCCAGCTCACTTGCACATGCTCCAAGATGCGCAGCTAATGGCTCGATAACCAGCACAAACAGGAGTGAGGAGACTGGACAGCCCTGCCTTGTTCCCCGCCTAAGCCAAAATGAGGGAGATTTAAACCCATCAACAAGCATGGAATCTTCCGACTGTGCATACATGGCCGCTATCTACCCACAGAAGGACTGTCCAAAACCAAAAATGCCATAACACCGCCAGCAAGTACGGCCATTCCACCTTTTCAAAAGTCTTTTCAGCATCCAGAGACAGGACTGCATGAGGCACCACAGATTTCCGCAGCATATGGAGTATGTCCACCAAGTGCTGGATGTTTTCAAACCCAAATCGATTCTTCATAAAACCAGTCTGATCTGTATGGATCAGAGAAGATTAAGCCAGGTGCACAGTACCTTAGCAAAAATCTTGTAATTAATATTGAGGAGAGAGATAGGCCTATAATTACTACATAGTAAATTATCCCACCCCTCTTTAGGGATAACTGCCTGTGAAAGGAAGGGGGCAAGGTCCGTCGCTCCAGGACCTCGAAGACCTTGACAAGAAGGAGCGCAAAATGGACCTACATACTTTTGTAAACTTCAGCAGGTAGGACATCCAGCCCTGCTGCTTTTGCCATTTTAAGATCTTATATTGCCCTCAGCACCTCAGCCAGGGAGATTGGGTGCTCTAAGGCCTCTGGTGTGAGCGTGGCCAACCCTGCTTCCACCAGCTACTGCTCCACATCCTCCACACCAAGAGAAGAGATATAGAGATTTCTATAAAAATCCGCAAATATGGCCGCCATCTGAGGGGACTCATAAGTCAGCTGCCCAGAGAGATGCCACACCTCCATGATACGTTTCCTATCCCTTTGCCACTTCAGTTGCCAAAATAGCAGCTTGCTAGTCTGTTACAGTATTCATAAAACAACCGCTTAGTCCGCTTCATATCTAAAGCTACCTTTTCCATCTCTAATGCCTGTAGCTCACCTTTCTTACGTTCCAGACACCTCCACACCCTCTCCCCTGCTTCCAGCTTATGTCATCTCTCCAATTCCTGAATTTCCCTCTGCAGCTGGTCAGCTTCCAGCTTTTCTTGCTTATTCACCCCATATGAGGGAAGTCACTTATCCCCAAAGTACCGCCTTAACTGCTTCCCATAAACATTAAACTTAAGATACTTTTGCCACCTCCCCATTAGATCCTGGAAGAAATCTAGATTTTTCAATGGCCCCATTCACATGGACCAGGAAGGTGGCAGAGACTCCACTACTCCATCTAGAAGCTCCAGGCTCAATGGCCCATGATCAGAGATCCCAAAGGACCCAATGCTAGAAGCACTCAGGGCCAGACAGAGTTCTTTCGCCAGCAACCAAAGATCAATTTGGGGATAGCTGTTATATGAAGCAGAAAAGCACATGTAATCCCTCTCCTTTGGATGCAGAGATCTCTACCCATCCAACAGGCCAAACTCTTCCAAAAATCATTTTAACAGCTTGAACCTCTTCGATTGGACCTCCCCCTCCTCCCCCCAGAGTGGTCCATCCCTGTCAATGCATAATTAAAATCCTCTCCCAGAATCAGTTTACCCTGTGCCTTCTCCCAAGTCACTTCAAACAGTTTACCGAAACCTGACACCACCTGGTCTGGTGGTATGTATACATTCACCACTGATTAGGATACCCCATTCAGACAACCATTCACAATAATGAATTTACCCTCCACATCTGAAATTACATCCTGAACCTGAAATGGGCAGTTCCTACTGAACATAGTAACCACTCCCTTTTTATGTGAGGGAAAGTTGGCAGCAAAAACTTATGGATATTGTTTAGATTTTATATATTTATGCCCATTCCCCACCGTGTGGAACTCCTGAAGTAGAACAATATCTGCCTTGTCTCTTTAGAGTTGCAGCAGCACCCTACGTCACTTGATGGAACTATGAAGGCATCTGACATTCCAGGTTAGCAACCGCATGGCAAGACAAGAATAGTCCTCATCCTAAACACAACCCAAATGGCTCGACTCGACAGTGTCTTTCCACTAACCCCCAATCCCCCTCCACTGGAATAGTTTGTACCATAAACCTTCCCTGCCCACCCTCCCCAAACACCGCCCTCCATAACGTTCCCCCTGAGTACCGCCAAAAGCATGGTATGTGGTAGGCGCTGATGACCTAACCCCTCTCTTCTTCTCTGTCCCCAATCGCCCCCATCCCCAGTAGTATCTCTTACCCCAAATAACCATCCTAGCACCAATCCCCAGCAACCCTGACCCCCACACCCTACCCTCTCATCCCCCAACCCATACTCCCCATCCTAGCCACCTGAGACACATACTCTCCTCAGATCACATCCATACTTTCCCCCCACCTTTGGACCCCACAGTGCCACCACCCTGATCCAACCAGAAACACTCTCTCAACAGAAAACTAAAGACAGAACTATCATGTTAATATATCACATAGCACATCCTTCCCAGGAGGGATTGTTTGCCACAAGATAGGCGTTCAACCAGGCCTGTTTGCGAGAGATCATGGGGGTCTAGAAGTGTCCATGTCCTTGCCTGCATCTTCCCCCACTGGATCATACAGCGTTTGACGTGATCTGGAGATTTTTCTTCTTTTGGAGGTCAAGGACTTCCACTTACAGTCCCCTTTCGAAGTCACCGATCTGCTTGACCCTCCACCTTGTATAGACTCTGCAATCTCCAAGCACGCTTTCAATTCCGTTATCTTGTGTTGAACATTGTCCACTTCAAATATAAGAGCAAAAGAGAAGCCCCATCTATATTGTATTTCCCACTCTTGCAAGATCTGTGTGAGGGGCTTAAAGTTTTTCTGCCTCTCTAGCATGTATTGTGATAAGTCCTGAAAAATACAAATATCATGGCCTTGAAAGGATAGCCCTCCACTGCCTTTGCATTAGGTATGCATGAGCCAGTGTAAACTAAGAGTAAAAAGCCAAAAGTGTCCACAATTCAATCTGCTTGCCCAAAACGTCATCGCATTCAGGCGTGGACATTTACACCAGCTAGTGTAACCCTTGCACTTGGATTTTTCAAGTACGCACATAGCTTAGAATATTTTAAAATCTACAGGCTCGATATTCAAAGGAATTAACGCGATTAGCAGATCTGCTAACCACGTTAATCCCTCTATCCAGGATATTCAGCGGTTAGTGCCATCAAATATCCCTGGGTGCACCTGCTGCATGCCCCGATACTAACCGGTTAGCATGGGGGCATACCGGAGGCGGTAACCATCCATAACTGAGCAGTGGCGATATTCAGCTGCTGCCTGGTTATGTCAAAGCAGCGAAAGTAAAACGCAGCAAAGGTTGGACTAACGGTGGCGGAATATTACCACTGCCCAGCTAGCTTCCTGCCAGTCTGGGTTTAAGTTTCAGCGGCAGCAGCTAGCTGCATTAGAAGAGCTGGCCTCTGCGGTTGAATATCCCGCCCACATGCATCTTTGTGCACTCCGCCCACGCTCTTCCCAAACTCCACCCATGTGCATGCTCATAGTGAAAGCACACACCATGCAAACAAGGCACGTACCTTTACGCTAGTCAGCATTCTATAAGAGGCCATTTAAACATGTAAATGGCCACTTACGCATGTCGACGACTGAAGTACCAACGTTTAGGTGTGTACTTGTCACCTACGTCTGGGCAGCACCTTATAAAATTACCCTCTTACGAAGTTATGCACTGCACAATTCATTTCTATTGCCTAAGGAGATTGCAGTCATTGTAAGGAACTGAGATTCGAAGTCAAGCTTTTAACATTTAGAAATGTATTACGCTATTTGTTGCAAATGTTTTTAAACAGATAAAAGCAGTGTCTCTAAACTAAGTTCTCTTGTTTTCTGTTTATGTTGTCTTGATCTCTGATTTCTACAAAAGACATAAACATGAAAGTGTAATTTTTTTGAAACGCAATTTGTTTTCTTGGAATGATGTAAAGGATGTGGATTTTTTTTACATTGCACACATGCTAGGGTATTGTTGTCTTTTCCTTCTAAGCATATTGCAAATCTGGCAGAAAGAGTTCATTGACAACTCTCAACATTTTTTCCTGGTCTTCACCACTTTACTATGATACCTGACTGGGATTCCTGAAGATCCCAGAAGGTAAACGTCGAATAGGTATGGAGTGCCCGCTTCCAGTCCCCTGACTGTCTCTGTAGTCACCGCTTTCTGAAGATTGATATCATAAAAGTACTTGCACAGCACCTTCTCAGATTTGTGCCTGGCTTCAGGACCAGAGCACCTGTTAGGGCTCTTTGCTTCTTTCCAAATGTGATTCTCTATAATTTTTTTTCTGTACACACAATACTTGCTCCGCTCTTGGGTGCCCAGCCAGGCAATAGTAATGGAACTGCAGGTTCTCAGTTTGCTGAAGGACTTAATTTTTAAGCTTTCTGGAAGAAGAGGGAACAAAGGCTTATAGAAATGAAAGGACACCTGGACTTTCACAGAGGAGTTGGAAGAATCTTTTGCTGACTTCAGCTGGACCAGGTATATGTCCAGGAACTTTCCCCTCAAGGTGAAATGCCTAATACCCTCAAAGCTTTCTGAAATCAGTATCTTTCCATTCTTGAATATCTGAGTCCATATTTTGCCCTTACAAGACTGAAATATGAAGTGGACGGTCTTTTGCTTGGCCTGATACTGTAAGCTGTAGATTTTCTGTTTTCCCCCATCAAAGTGGAGCTGAATGGTTTTCCCTTCCTTGAGCTCTATAAATTTTGGTTCAGATTGTCTGAGGGTTTTTGCAAAGGTTCCTGTGTAAGCAGCACTGGCATTAGTAACAAGACTGACCACAAAAACATCAAAGTAATACTGAGTATTGGGACTCAGGCTGGGAACTGTGTAAGTGTTCTTGGTGCCAATGCATATTTGCCTGATTTCCTCATTATCAGCAGTGTTAACGATGCTCAGTTCCTTGTTGAACTCTATCATTACCTGCTGAGGATCCCGAACGTAGGGGGAGATGGATAAGGCTAGTGATGTTGGCTCTTTCACTTCAGAATACCTCATAGCTGTTTCGGCTGCACATAGGCTCTTATAGTTGTGTCTTTCATTTACAAGAAGGCAGTATTGAATATCCTCTTTGTGGTATGATATAGAGGGACTAGGTTTCCAGGTCAAAGTGATGGTGGTATGGCCTGTGCCGATAACATCTATACGTGGATCCAGTGGGAGTTCAGGAAACAGGTGCCCCAGCGTCGTGTCTGTTGTGAAATACACTGTAATATGGGTATCTCTCTCTGTCGATAGAAATTCCAGCATGAAGAGGTCAGGGTAGGAAGACATACCCACGTAGGTTTCCACAGAGTTTCCTTGATAATGAAAAAGGGTTGACACGGTCTTCAGATTCAGCTGAGGTTCGGAGGCTGCTGGCTGGCCATTCCATTCTACAGCATAAGGAAACATTCAGAAGCATAGGTGGTAATTGACAATAACCTCCAGAATAGGATTATAAAAATTAGAAAAATAACAGCCATCTCTTATTGATATGCATGAAGCCTGGCCGCCGCAGCCATGAAAGTAGTTCTTTTTCTCCAACCTAACAGTAAGTATGCAGCACCAGCACTCGGACTGGGTAAACATTGGTGATTTTGGGCCCGATATTTCAAAGCAGTTACATGGTTTACAGACCCGTTAACCGTGTAACTGCCTCTAAGCGGGATATTCAGCGGCACTAACACGGTTAGTACTGTTGAATATTCCTGGATACTGCTGCGATATGCTATGATGTAACATGGTTAGCATTGGGGTGTTCTGGGGGCATTCCAGAGACGGTACCTTGGGATAACCGGTCAGGGTGATATTCAGCCACTGCCTGGTTATCCCTCAGCACTTGCTCTGAAGCACGCGCAAATGCCAGATACCTGACCATTGGGACTTAGTGTCTCCACCAATGATTCAGGGGGCAAAATGCACAAACCTCTGTTGTGTGTACTGCCATCTTAAAAATGCAGAAAAAGGCGCTATGTCACTCCTCTCCTTCATGCAGCTTTTTAAAAATGGGGCACATACAAGTATAAGTGCTAACACACTGATGTGTAGTTGTGAAATTGGTGCTCATAGGTGTAGCTGTGGGCATGTACCTATATAAAACTCCCGCACAATGCTGCTCTTTTGTGCATGTGTAGTTTTGTAAAATAGATGCTCCGGCTGTACATGCCGGCAAATGCATATGCTTTCCTGCATGTCTTTACATGTATTTTACAAAAGGCTCTGTGTTCAAGAGGACCTTTCATAAATAAAAATGGAAATCAGAACTTCCCAACCTGGGCATTCCATTTCCCACATTCAGCTCCTATACAAAATGAGCCATAATGTATTATTGTGGATTGATTATTGGTTAAAAGATAGAAAATGGTTAGTATGGTTGAATGGTCAATTTTCTTAACGGAGAGGGATCTGAACTGGGACTAGTCTTTCTAATGTATTTATAAATGATTTGAAAAAAGAAAGAACAAGTGAGGCGATCAAATCTGTGGCTGACATAAAATTGTTCAAAGCTGTTAGATCACAAGGGGATTGAGAAAAATTGTAGGGGGACCTAGTGAGACTATGGGCCTGATTCTGAGACGTGACTTGCGGGGTTGCATGTCCCGATGGGACATGCAACCCCGCAAGTTGTCCTGACCCTATTCCCCCTCCAACTCTCCCTGCACGACTAGAGCAGCAGGACGTGGAGAGCCAGGGGGGTGGAGTCTGGGTAGAGCGGGGACAGGCTGAGGTGGCAGGATATACAGAGCTGATTCAGGTCACGGCCCTGCATGTCCTGTGGGGTCAGGGAGAATGTGCTGCTTATTCCACCTCGAAGGTGGATTAAGCAGCACACACCAGGCGATTGTGACTGGAGCCCCCCCACCCACCTCCGAGGCCGGGACTGGGTGTCAGTAGGTCCCCGGTGCCTGATTCAGGCCCTGGCTGCCCAGTCATGGGTCAGGTGGTGAGGGTGAAGATGGTCGGTGCCGCGGAAGCCAGGGGTGCCTGCGGGGAGACATCCCTGCAGGCATGCAGGGACATGCTGGGTCATCCTCAGGCTCGATTCTGTATGACACGGGAATGTCTTGCTCCCATGGTACAGAATCGCATCCTAATGGGCCCATCCTGCTCGGGGCCATCCGGACAGCCCGGATATGCCCCTGATAGAAGCAGGCTCTATTTGACTAGGCATCCAGATGGGAAATGAAATTTAATGTGGACAAGTGCAAAGGGAAGAACAACCCAAACTATGGTTATACAACTCTAGGTGCCACATTAGGAGTCATCATCCAGGAAAAGGATTTAGGCATCACTGTAAACAGTATGTTGAAATCTTCTGCTCAGTGAGGGCAGCTCTAGAAAGGTCACTGAGCTCAACGAGTGCTGTCACACATGTATTTGGCACCTATTCTATAAAGTAAAGCACATAAGTACATTAACATAAAACGGGGGTGTAAGTGGTGAGATACGTGCACCAAATCTAGACACCACTGCTTAACGCCAACCCTAGACTTGGTGTAAATGCCTGTGACCAGAATTGTAGAAAACACGCATAAGTTATAGTAGTCTGTAACTTACAGATATAAATTTGTGATCTGCCCAAACTGCCCCTGTGATCGCCCACTCTGAAACTATGTGCCATCATCCTGACGCACGTCTACAGAAGAGAGCCTGCCTAAGCTACGCACATAAATCATTGAAAATAGGAGATTTGCGTGCACTGCTGGAGCATATAACTGTATGATGGTGGCAATCAAAAAGGAAAACAGAATGTTATAAATTATTAGGAAAAGAATGGAGAACACTTTATCGCCTCTGTAATGTCTATGGTGCAGCCGCATGCAACTCTGGTCCCCACTTCTCAAAAAGCCATAGCAGAATAGAAAAGGACAGAGAAAAGCAATCAAAATGATAAGAGATTGAACAACTTCCAATTTCCTGTGTAAACTAATGTTTTCATTGATGCTATTACTACCATGTTCAATTCAAGTTAATAGCCCCCACTTTAATTCTTTGTAACCTTGTGCTGTTAATGTTACATGTAAACTGCCATGACTGAAAGTAAAAGGCTGTATATAAACCCTGTTAAATAAACAAAATGAGGACAAAAGACGGCTGAGGGGAGATATGATAGATGTCTATGAAATAATGAGAGGAGTGTAAAGGGTACTCCTGCTGGAATTCTGAACACACAATTTAAAATTCTGTGTCAAAAGGTCTGAATTATGCAAAATTCTGCATACTTTGTCAAAATAACAAAACATATTGTTTTTGAGTGACACGTTAAATGTAATACAGATAAAAATCCTTAGATCTCTCTTTTGCCTTTGACCTTGTAAACCACGATCTTCTTCTGTCCTCTTTCCACTCACTTGTTAACCGTGGTCACGTCCTACGCAGGTTCCAATGATTTCTTTCAGATTGCTCTTTTTCCGTCACTACTGACGGCAAGGTTTCAGAATCCTATCCACTCCCATGTGGGGTCGCCCAGGGCTCTGTCCTAGTCCCCTTCCCACCCTCATTAAAAGCACGGGGATATCCGCTTACAAGTACACTGATGATATACTCCTACTTTCTTACACAGACAGCATTAACCCAGATCTGAGCTCAATCAGTGTCTCGCTTTAGTTTCAGACTGGCTTTGTACAAACTGCTTACAACCATGGGCATAATTTAGGGAGGTGAAGTGGGCATTGCCCCTCCAAACAAGTTGCCCTACGATGGCTGTGTCTCTTGTCTGCCTGAGGGGATCTGATCTCCCTTGGGCAGAAGAAAAGGGATCATGGTAAAGTTCCCTTCAATCTGTCCATGGGAGACTGGATCCCCTGCGGGCAGAACAGGGAGGCCCGATTGCGGCCTGCAGCAAGATAGGTTGTGGGGGGAGGGGGGTGTAGAGTTCAGAAGCCAGGGACAATTTAAAGGGGCAGGGGGCCTACTTTAAAAAAGAAGATGGGGGATTTTAAGGTAGGGGGTGGGAATGCAAGGGGGTTTATGAATGGTTGACAGTTTGGAAGGGTAACAGAGGTAGGGAGAGGAATTGGAAGGGGAGGAAAGAGTGCAAGCTGTTGTCAAAAGGTACATTCCCCTCCCCCCAGAACACACACAAGTATCCCCCTCCCCACCTCCACACAGGCACCCCACCTCCACATGACAGACATGTGCACAAATATACACACACGTTGGCATCTCACCTCCACACCACACACAGACACCTCACCTTCACACCACACACACACATACAGGCACCCCACCTCTGCACCACAAACACACAAGTACTGCAGCCCTGCACCCCACCCACACAAAGGCACCTAGCACCACATCTTCCATACACAGACAGGCACACCACCGTTGCACCACACACACAACATACACTTACTATCTGAAGTTATAATTGCTGTTATCTGTATTTCTGTCTAAAGATGTCACAAGAAATAGGAACTTTGGTGCTAGTCTCGTGAGAATTGAGAACATGAGACCAATGTGAGAGGCAATGGGGGGGTGTGAGGAGGTCATAAGTACTGGCTCCTAAGATTTTGGCCTGGCTCCTAAATCCACATAAAATTTGTTGAGGCCTGCAATAGAAGCACAGCACATTTGGAATTTTGGCACCAGCTATAGGCTGCACAGCTGCACAAATAAAGTCCCTTCACCATGTGTACCTCTCTGCTAGTTGCTGCTTTTACATTTGCTGAGCAGTAACATGAGGCACAGTTCTCTGTGATCCCACATGAAGGCAACACTGCCTCTCCCCATGGTCTGCCCCTTCCCTCAATCCCACTGAGTTTTGTTCAGAGATGGGCTGTGGGGAGAGCCAACACTGCATCTAATCAGGGACATGGCTGCTTCTGAGCAAGTGGGACTGAGATTGATGGAGGGGGAAATCTATGGGGAAAGGCTGCACCGCCTGCATGTGGGATCAGAGAAGCCTGTGCATCTCATGTTACTGCTCAGCAAAGGTGAGGTAATGTGTCGCCTGTCTCCCCTGTTTCTTGTATTACTCTGCGTACAGAGCCTGGCTTGTTGGGGTTTCAATTTAATTTAACTGCATATTTCTACTTCAAGTTTATTATAATGTATTCTGTACTCAGTGAGGGTCTAACTGTGTTTTACCTGTGTGACTGAGGCCAAGTGTTCTGTTAGCATGGATTTTCTAAGTAGAATTTGTAGTAATCTGGCTTGTTCAGTTTTCTGAATAGGTGAAAGGATGTTCTAAGGCCCACTGCGATATTTATGGTGCTGCCCTTTCTAGGCAGGCCCCTTGCTGTGTAAATTTTAGAAGCTGGTGTCATATATGGTATGATAGATTTGCATTATAGGTCTTCAGTGACATTTCAGTGGGATTTTGTGTTCATTAACAATCTGCCTGGTACTGGAGAGGCTGTTAATGAGATGACACCGGGATCAGATTTTTTTTTCTTGTAAGTTGGGTTTTATGGTGAAATGTCGTAGTTCTGCTCTGCACCTACTGTTGGAAGAGGGGTTTCTTTTGGACACAAAATACATGTTCAGAAAGAAAAAGAGAGAATCATAGCACAGTTTCTAATGCCAGAATAAAATTAGTTATAATTTATTTTGGTGTTAGAAACTGTGCTGTGGTTCTCTTTTTCTTCTTGTCCCTTGGCATGTGAGCACCTTACAGCTCCTTTGTTTTTTGCAGAGTATATATTTACAGGTGTCAGTGGTCTTTTAATCTTAGAGTGCCAGGCTGAATAACTAAACAGCTACAATTTTTGCTGCATTTTAATTATATAGTCTGCGAATATGTTGCTTTCCATTTTTTTGGCAAAACCACCGAAGGAGAGCCTCTGCTCCCTCTTTGAGTATCTCGGGGGTGTCAGCTCATCCCTCACCTGTTTGATATACTAGCTTCATCAGCTAGTATTTTTTTTAAGATAACCATAATAAATATGCAAATGAATATGCAAATATATCACCCCACCCTTTGCCCCACCCCCCGAATGAAGTAGTCAAATAACGCCCATGCTTACAACTCAATCCCAAGAAAGCTACTGCCACCTGGATAACAGGGGTGTCGCAACTCCTCTTATGGCACCATTCTTTTAGGGTATTCCCATGGTTTTATCCTCTTCATTTAAATACCCTGGCATGACACTTGACACTGACCTTTCCTTCTCGCGGCATATCAGTTCCATAATCAAGGCATCCTTCAATGCCATTCAGCAATTTCGCGCTATTCGCCGATTCCTCTGCGCAAACTACACTCGTTCAAAAAGTAAGGGAAAAATTTGATATCCCAGTAGCAGATTTTTCTGGTTATGTTTTGCAAGGGAGAATAAGCCATGTAGAAGTCTTACTGAATTTAAAAATGGAGATGGCAACGAGGTTTGGCAAAAGATCTTATATGTAAAATACATAATATTCTGCGTGAACATGGGAGACTAAGGGCTAGATACCACAAAATATGGGAAAGGGGCCTAGGAGAAGAATTAAAAGGCAGCCAATGGGAGAAGGTTTTTAGAATAAGTAGATCAATCATTTATCTCAAAGCTAGATAAAGAAAATGGCTATAATATACTATGGGGCTGATATTCTGAAGCCCTTATCTGGATAACCATGGAGTGTATCCAGATAGAGGTGCCGAGGGTGATAAGAAGTAGCAGAACAATAGACACTGCCACTGAATATCTCCACAGACTGCCTCACACTATCCAGTTTATGCAGGGGTGATCCGTGGGCAGAGCAAGGGGCAAAAAAAGCTTTCCTAAGTGCTCGCCGGATAGGCTATCTGGATAGTGGCTGAATCTCGCTGCTATCTGGATAGTTGCAAGCACTGATCACTCTGTCTGGATATTCAGCGCACAAGACTGGCGTGACCATTAGGCAAACTAGGTGGCCGCCTAGAACACTGAGAGTCCAGGGGCAGCAGTGGCAATGTCCTCAAATATCCCCGCAGTGCTTCCCTTAAACCTCTGGTGCTGAGAGGCTGTTTGTCATCTGCCCCCTATGATGCCCGCTGTCAACTTCCTGTTCGCATGGGGGTGGAAGCGGTGGCAACTTGGGGCAGGGGTGGGATGGGAGCAGAAGCAGGGGAGCAACAGGAATGAAGTTCACCTAGGATGCCTAGGGGCCGGGGTTGGCGATAAGCAGATTATTCACATGGTGAAATCTGCTTGGTGTAGACTTAGATTGGCTTGCCAGCCACGACCATATTTGGATGCAGTGGCATTGAGACTACAGATGATAGTGCTTGGGAAGCTTGACTACTGCAATGTCCTATATGCTGGCTTGCCTAATTGGGCTCTTAGGCGCCTGCAGGTAGTTCAAAATGCAGCCATGTGTTTGTTGACAGGGGAACGGCACCGGGAGAGTGCATGTCCTTCCCTGGCTTGGCTGCATCGGCTGCTAGTGCGACAGAGCAGGCTGTTTAAATTGCTAGTAGTAGTCTTTCGTGTGCTTCAGAACTTGCTTCCCAGGACACCTGCTGGTGCTGTTAGATTGGTATCGCCCACCTTGGCCATGGCATCACCTCAGGCCAGGCTGTTGGCAGTGTGGGCTTGGAGGTGATACATAGGACCATTAGTAGGGAACGAGTGTTTAGGGTAGTGGCCAATCTATGGGACTCCAACAATTCCCATGTTCCAAAAAATGGGACTGTTGATGCCAGGATAGTATGGGCGTGTGCAGGGACTGGATTCCTTTTTGGGTGAGAAATGGGGATCATATTTGTAATCCTGGTACCCCATGCGATTGTTATATTATAGCTTTTATGTATAGGTTCAGGGCACCTTTCTGGCAGAATCATGTTTTTGTGACAGAAAGTGAGAGAGTGTATGTATGTGTAATTTGAGAGGTGCATGGGTGGGTGGGTGGGATCTGGTGTGCTCATCTGTAAATCAGGGAGGACATGAACGCCTAGCCAGTACCTGGACCGTATAGATGACCAAAGCCTCACCAGGTGCCAGTGTGATTGGGCAGCCAAAATCAGAGAGGGTTTACTATAAGTAAAGGTCAAAACATATCCCCATCAATGCTAAGGGACCCGCAGAATAAGGCATTCAACAGTGCAAACAGCACTAATGCATGCCCATAATGCACATTGTGTGGGACCAATGGTGTTGCTGTTGAGCATGTACTAGTGCTATTTGCACTGTTGAATGCACATATTCTGAGGATCCCTATTTTTAATATGTTTGACATTTAGCCATAGAGAATCTATGCTGATTCCTTCTGGATTCATGTACATTAGGTAATCTACTTAGATCAGATATTGTTGGCAGTGTGACAGGGCAGCCATACATCTGCTGTGCCTGGCACAGGGAGACACGACTGATGTGGTGCCACCATTCCCCGGATTATCCCAAGCAGCCTACCCAGGTCATGATCAATGAGAGCTGCGAGACTGGTGATACAGTGCA
The DNA here is from genome assembly GCA_033557465.1 of Ichthyophis bannanicus. Classification (NCBI taxonomy): domain Eukaryota; kingdom Metazoa; phylum Chordata; class Amphibia; order Gymnophiona; family Ichthyophiidae; genus Ichthyophis; species Ichthyophis bannanicus. The sequence continues at coordinate 610,514,761 of CM066034.1, forward strand.
TTGCAAAAGTATTCATCCCCTCTGTTTGTCCTGTTTTGTCGCATTACAGCCTGGAATTAAAATGGAGTTTTGGGGGTTAGCACCATGTGATATACACAACATGCCTATGACTTTGAAGGTGCAAAATATCCTTTATTGTGACACAAACAATAATTAAGACAAAAAAAAAGCTAAAAGCAGGAGCGTGCATATGTATTCACCCCCCCCCCCCCCGCAAAGTCAATACGTTGTAGAGCCACCTTTTGCTGCAATTACAGCTGCAGGTCTCTTGGGTATGCCTCTATTAGCCAGTGGGATTTTCACCCATTCCTTAAGGCAAAATTGCTCCAACTCCTTTGAGTTAGATGCGGGTTGCGTTGGTGTACAGCAATCTTCAAGTAATGCCACAGATTCTCAATTGGATTGAGGTCTGGGCTTTGACTAAGCTATTCCAAGACATTTAAATGTTTCCCTTTAACCAGCTTTAGCAGTATGTTTAGGGTCATTGTCCTCCTGGAAGGTGAATCTTCATCCCAGTCTCAAATCTCTGGCAGACTAAAACAGGTTTTCCTCAAGAATTTCCCTGTATTTAGTGCCATCGATCGTTCCTTCAATCCTGACCAGTTTTCCTGTCCCTGCCAATGAAAAACTTCCCCACAGCATAATGCTACCACCACCATGTTTCACTGTGGGAATGGTGCTCTCGGGGTGATGGGAAGTGTTGGGTTTGCGCCACACATGGTGTTTCCCATGATGGCCAAAAAGTTCAATTTTTGTCTCATCTGACCAGAGAACCTTCTTCCATGTGTTTGGTGGGTCTGCAACATGCTGTTGTGCAAACTCCAAACATGTGTTCTTATTTCTTTCTTTAAGCAATGGCTTTTTTCTGGCCACTCTTCCATAAAGCCCCGCTCTGTGGAGTGTACTGCTTAAAGTGGTCCTATGAGCAGATATTCCCATCTCCGCTGTGGATCTTTGCAGCTCCTTCAGTGTTATCCTTGGTGTCTTTGTAGCATCTCTGATTAATGCCCTCCTTGCCCGGTCTGTGAGTTTTGGTGGGCGGCCTTCTCTTGTCAGGTTTGTAGTGGTACCATATTCTTTGTATTTTGTTATAATGGATTTAAAGGTTCTCCGTGGATATTCAGAATTTGGGATATTTTTTATAAAGCAACCCTGATCTATACTTCTCCACAACTTTGTCTCTGACCTGTCTGGAGTGCTCCTTGGTCTTCATGTTGCTTGCTTAGTGGTGTTGCAGGGTCAGGGGCCTTTCAGAACAGGTATATTTATACAAGCCCTAATCAATGTGACTTCTGAGGTTAATTGGTTCGACCAGATCTTATTTAGAGGTTTCGTAGCAAAAGGGATGAATACATAATGCACTCACAACTTTTCAGTTTTTACTTGTTTTTTATATATACAAGGTATTTTATTGTCATTTCACTTCACCAATTTGGACTGTATTGTTAGGTCCATTACCTAACATCCAAATGAACCTCCATTTTCATTCCAGGTTGTACGCAATGCGACAAAACAGGACAAAAACCAAGGGGATGAATACTTTTGCAAGGCATTGTATATCTGGAGTCCAACAACTTGGTGTGATGGCACAGGGATCTCCTCTACCATGCCCACACAGCCCAAGGTGCGGTCGCACCATGGAACGATAGAGGCATTATAGTATCCATTGTTTTATTCTCCATTCCTTTCCTTCTGATTCCTAGCATTCTATTTGCTTTCTTGGCCACCGCTGCACACTGGACGGAGGATTTCAACATAGTATCCATGATACCGCCTAAATCATTTTCCTGGGTTGTGGCTTCTAAGCTGGTACCTTGCACTGGGTAACCATAGTTTGGGTTGTTCTTTCCTTGGTGCATAATTTTGCACTTGTCCACATTACTATTAATATTTTATTGATTTTTCAAAATATCACAAGTTAACACACTTGCAACGGAAAAGGGGGACACTTCAGAAAATACAATACAGAAAAAGTAACAAACAAATATAATTCTAAAAGTAAACCGCTCCACTAGCCCACTATATAGGGGATCCAAGAAAAGAAAAAAACTAAGCCACAACTTTGAAGAAAAAACTGCAGACATCAAACAGCCAGATAATCAATGCACAACCAGGGAGAACTGCTCACTCCCCCCCCCCCCCCCCCCACAGAACCCTTAGAATTCAAAAAGGAAATCAATTAAGAAGGATATAGAAAAATAAAGGAATTACCTTGCAGCTTTACCAAACATTTACATGGATACTTTAGGAAATATAAACCCCCAAGCTGAAGGACCCGCGGGCGCAGGACTAAAAACTCCTTCCTGCGACGGCGGGTTTCCCTAGCTAGGTCCAGAAAAATCCGAACAAGACACCCCTTAAACAACAAATTCCTTTTCCTAAAAAACAGCCTTGACAACCATTCTTGATCAGAAACTAAGGCAAAGGTAACTAAACAAGTTGCAGGTTTCACTAAAGCTTTATCTGAGGTTTCTAACAACTCTGAAACATTTAGCTCATCAAATTGCTCAGGTCCAGCTGCCTCGGTGTTAACTGAGGCCTTCCAGCCCATGGGAAGATAATAAATCTTTACAATAGGGGGACAAGAATACACAGGGACTCCCAAAATTTCCACCAAGTTTTGTTTAAACATTTCCCTAGCTGAAAGAGCAGGGGAGCAAGAAAAATTAACCAAACGGAGATTAGCAAGCTTGGTGTAATTGTCCAACTGCTCCAACCTAGCCTTCAACTGGTTAGAGTCTTTAATAAACATGTCAGACAAAGTTTCCAATTGTAAAGTCCTTTCAGAAACATCTTCCACCTTAGCTTTCATCAAACTTAAACCCTGCACCGATTGTGCCAAATTTGTGGTATTTAATACAACTTGACCTTGAATTCCCATAATCTGAGACATAAAAGATTCTCCAAGATGATTTATAGCTGTCCAAATAGTTTCCAGAGTGAAGTGTTCAGGGCGCTGTAGAGAAAAAGAAACACCAGCCCCATGCTGCACACTAGGCAAAACTCCATTGATCTGCGGGTCCATAGGGGGGGTTTCCGGCATCGTTACCGATCACCGCTGCAGAGCTCCCACTCTCGAGAACCAACCTGGACTGCTGCTCCTGCAGAGAAACATCAACCTCTGCCATGCTCAGTACAGGCGACCCCAGAGAGGACCAAGGAACTCCCAACTTTGGAGAGACCAGGACCTCTGCACTACCACGAGCAAGTTCCGGGCACAGCTGCTTCAAGGAATAGTGTACTACCGGGGGCGTGAGGTCGCTGCTCAAGGGAGTCGCTGAGCTACCGTGCCCCAAACGTCCTCCAGCCGAGCTTCCATCCCCCGATACTGACTGCAGCTCCTGATGATGAAAAAGGAATCTAGTGGACCAGAAACCGGAGTCGAGGTCAGCACGGGTGCCTGGGGCAACAGACCTTGCTTCGCCTTCCTCTTACGACCCATCTGAAACAGAGGTCAGGAGCCTAGACGCTGCATGCACTTGTCCACATTAAATTTCATTTGCCATTTGTTTGTCCACTCTTACAATTTTTCACAATCCTCTTGCGTTTTAACAACTTTGAATAATTTTGTGTTATCTGCAAATTTGATCACCTCACTCATTATTCCTATTTCCAAGTCATTTATGAATATGTTAAAAAGCAGCGGGCCCAGCACAGATCCCTGGGGTACTCCACTATTGACCTTTCTCTCTTCATAAAACTGGCCATTTAGCCCTACTCTCTGCTTTCTATCTTTTAACCAGTTCCTGATCCACAATACTACACTGCCTCCAATCCCATGACTTTTTAATTTTGCAAAGAATCTCTCATGAGTGATCTTCTCAAAGGCTTTCTGAAAATCCAGATACACTATATCAGCCAGCTCACCTTTGTCTACCTGTTTACTCACATCTTCCAAAACATATGACAGTTTAGTAAGACAAGACTTTCCTTGGCTAAATCCATGTTGGTTTTCTCCCATTAAACCATGGCTATCGACATGTTCGGTAATTTTATTCATTATGTTTTCTACCATTTTGCCCAGTACTGACATCAGGCTCACCTGTCTGTAATTTCCCGGATCACTCCTGGAACCATTTTTAAAAATTGGAGTTATATTGGCAACTCTCTGGTCCTCAGGTACTATAGATGATTTTAATGATAGTTTGCAAACCTATTATTAATAATCTGTGATCTCATATTTCATTTCTTTCAACACACTTGGATGTATAGCATCCAGTCCAGGTGATTTGCTATTCTTCATTTTATCAAACAATTGTAATACATCCTCCCAGTTTACTGATATTTCTTTCAATTCTTGCGCTACATCACCTTTATATACTATTTCAGACACAGGCCACTTCCCTACATCTTCTACAGTCTCTCCGCTATTGTCTTGTCCTCCTTTAGCATCCCTTTTACCTCTGTATCATCCAATGGTCCATCTGACACTCTCACAGGTTTTTTGCTACGAATGTTCTTGAAAAAAAATTTATTATGCATTTTTGCTTCCACGGCAGGCTTCTTTTCAAATTCTCTCTTTACCTGCCTTATCGATGCCTTGCATCTAACTTGCCAATGCTTATGTTGTTTCCAGTGTTCGTAATTCAGCTTCTTTTTCCATTTCCTGAAGGATGCTTTTTTAGCAACAACAGCATCTCTGACCTTGTCTTTAAAACATGCTGGCAGTTTTTGGCATTCCTTCCACTTTTCTTAAAGCATGGAATACATTTAGTCTGGGCTTCCAAGATAGTAATTTTAAACAACGTCCATGCTTGGTGTAAATCTTTAACCTTTGCAGCTGTTCCCTTTAGTTTTTTCTTAACTATTTTCCTCATTTTATCATAGTCTCTCTTTTGAAAGTTAAAAGGTAGTACTGTGGATTTCCTTGCTGTCTCTTTCCATTTATTAAATCAAATGCAATCAGTCTCTCTGCTATTGCCAAGTGGCCCCAAAATCCTTATCTCTTGTACCAGATCCTATGTTTCACTAAGGACTAGGTCCAGAATAGCTTTCCTTCTTGTCGGTTCATGAACCAGCTCCTCCAAGAAGCAGTCATTTATTTCATCTAGAAACTTGATCTCTCTAGCACATCCTGTTTTGACACTGATCTAGTCGATACTGGGATAACTGAAATCACCTATTATTACTGTGTTGTAACTTTTGTTAGCTTCCCTGATTTAGACAGTCCTCTTGTGTTTTAACAACTTTAAATAATTGCCATCTGCAAATTTGATTATCTCACTCGTTATTCCCATTTCCAGGTCATTAATAAATATGTTAAAAAGCAGCAGGCCCAGCACAGATCCCTAGGGTACTCCTCTATTCACGTTTCTCCACTGAGAAAATTATCCATTTAGCTCTACTCTTTGTTTTCTATCTTTTAACCAGTTCTTAATTCTCAAGATAGTATATTTAAATAACACCCAGGACAGATGTAGACTCTTAGGGGCTTGTTTACAAAGCCGCGGTAGCGGTTTCTGATCGTTATTGGCGCCGCGGCCCCATTGATTTCAATGGGGCCGCGGCTCTCATAACGATTGGAAACCGCTACCGCTGCTTTCTAAACAAGCCCCCTAGCCTTTGCAGTTGCTCCTTTTATTATTTTTTTTACCATTTTCTCATATTATCATAGTCTCCCTTTTGAAAGTTAAATGCTAGTGAGGTGGATTTCCTTGTTATCCTCCCACCATTTATTAAATCAAATGCGATCATATTATGATCGCTATTGCTAAGTGGCCCCAACACCGTTATCTCTCGCACTAGATCCCATGTTCTACTAAGAACTAGATCTAAAATAACTTCCCCCTTGAGTCGGTTCCTGAACCAGCTGCTTCATGAAGCAGTCATTTATTTCCTCTAGAAAGGCTAAAATTTTAAAAAGGAATATTTGCAGTATCTTTGGCTTTTGCTTACCATATGTTTTTCCATGGTACATCTGTGTTGCCTTGTAATGCAAAACACTCCACTCAATAGGGACATCACATGGAGTCACAGTGATTGTGAAAGGAGTGGGGATGCTGCTTGGTTCCAATATGCAATAGTAGCTGAGAAGATTCAAGACAGAAAAAATGGTTATAATATTTGAGACTTGAAATCGTTCTGCTCTAGGGAGGTAAAATCTCAGATAAAATAATAGCAACTCTCATAAAAGCAGATAATCAGAAATATTGAAGAAAAGGTATGGAGGGTATGTGTTCCGACCTTCCACTTTGCCACAAGCGTGCCCTGCAAGCTAATGTACATAGTAATAACTCACCACGCACAGAATATCAAGTGATGGAGGTGGTGACCAAATTTCTTGGGTCCTATCATAAAACCTGTATATTAAGACAAAGCTACTTATGTGAATACATACTATGTGAACCATGTTCTTAGGACAGAGATCTGATGGGTAGATGTAGCTGTCAAACAAATCAGTAAATTTGACTACTGCAATTCACTTTATAATGGCCTTACACATAAAAATCTGAAACACCTCCAATCTATTCAAAACATGGCTGGGCACTATGGCCATGTTACCCCATTCCTTACCATCGAACTCTGGTTACCCCTTACATACAGGGTCATATTTATGATTATTTTATGGGTCTTCAAGACTCTTCAATTGGGTCTACCCTACTACTTATCTGATCTACTTGTGCCCTATACCTCTGCACGTGCATTCAGATCTCAGGGTCACGATCTCCTTGTTCTCCCCTCACCAGGTCAAGCATGACTAGATGAAACTCGTCATGCAGTTTTTTACTTTCTGGCCTCTCATTTCTGGGATTGCCTTACCCTGACATCCTCACCTTGAAACCTTGCAAGAAATTCAAAACATTACTGGAAGCCTACTTTTTTTCTCAGGCCTTTCCTGACAGCTGAATCTCTTGTCAGGACTCCGGGGTTGGAGGCTGGATGTCAGTGTGCCAGCTGCTGCTTTCTGCTTTTCTATCTTCCCTCTATATTAGGTACAGATGGATACATTAGTTGCATTCATCTACTGTACTTTCCAGTTTTCTCTTTAATTATCGCTACCTTTATTTTCTAGTTAGTTATTTTATTGTAAACCGCCCTGATGCCCTGCAGAAGGCACTATAGCAAAAATGTGAAATAAACATAAGCTTAAACCTGAGCTTTTGAAAACACATAGGTCGCAGAAGCTTGCCCAGGATACAACTTTTGTATTAGCCTTCCAACTGGAAAAATTGTAAAGTTAACTCTGGGATTTTTTGATTTTTTTTTAACCAAGGATGGTGCATTGTCCACTCAGTAAATCCATAAAACAATCCTGTGGGAACCAGTCTTTTCTCTGGAGAGAGAGTAGCAAAGGCACCTGGTATAAGAGGTTTGGGGAGGCTAAGCCTTCCCAGAATCCAGGCTGGCAGACGGAAGGAGGAGGAGCTGGATCATGCAGTACTGACAATTTAGGCTGAGAAAAGGGTTGGCACTAGAGCAGCAACCAAGGCAAGAAGCCAGAGGACGTTGTCTCCTAGGTGCAGCTACTAAGTCCTGCTATCTCTGATTGGTCTTGACCAGCGGAATGAGCCAATCAGCAATGAGAGGCGGGGAGGCTCTGTGCGCTTAGCCCTGCTGCCGGCACCTGGAGGAAGTCTGCCTCTGGTTGCATGGCTGCCTGTTGTTTTCCCAAATGGGCCTTGTCTGAGCCTGACAGGATCAGGTCTGAGGCACCCCGTGGGGTTGTGGCCATGTGGTCTGAATTGCTGTTTTCGTTACTGTCCTGTTTTGTTCGTTTTTTGTTTTTTCCTTGGAGCAATCTCTGTATTCCCCGATGGCAGGAAGGTTTTTTTTTTTTTGTTTGTTTGTTTGTTTGTTTGTTTCTGAAGAATAATCCGATGATCATAGGAGGAGGGGAGAACTGTGGCAGAGATGGCTGCAGTTAGAGAAGACTGTGAGGGAAAAGCGTGGTCTGGCTGACATGGGGAGAGCCAGGTACTTAGCTCTGTCGGGGATTTCACCAATGGAGTGTGCCTGCATCACCCTTGTTTGTCTCTGGAGAGACACTTTCTACAGCTCCTACAGTGACAGGTTGGGGGGGGGGGTGCAGACAGAGGAAAGTGCAAGAGAGTGTAGTGTGGAGGGGGCAGTACAAGATAGAGCAAGTGAGTGAGTGTGGGGGCACAGAAAGGAGAAAGTTGGAGAATTCATGAATCTGAGAGTTCCCAAGGGTGAGAGGTATGAAGAAAGAGAGAGAAAAATCTGTGCAGCCTAGGACCTTCCCTTATCCACTCCTCTGCTTCTTTCTCCCCAAATATTTACACATATAGGACTACTAACCCTGATTTGTTTGACAGCTACATTTATTGTTTTAAATCTCCTATCTGATCTGCCTGAGGCAGAACTGATTATGCTGATGTACAGAACTTCTCCTAACTGGCCTCTTGTGGTAAACTGTAGGCGCCATCAGTACATTGCCTGGGGATGGTATGCACATTTTAAAAATGTCCATATGAACTCCAGTACAATGAACTTAACAATGGGCATTAGTTGCTGTTTATAATTATGTTGTTTACACTGATATTTCTCAAGCACCGACAGTGATTCAGTTCTCTCAGCCTTGATGTTTATCTATTGCATAATGCTCAGCTGGGACTGTATTAAAAATACTGCACCTTTTTGAATCTTGGAGTGTACTGGGGTTTTGTAATTGACTAATGTTGACAATGAGCAGTTTGACTGGGGTGTATAATAAAAATGTATGTACAGTACTATAATCTGGACTTGGTCTGGAGGGTATTTAAATGAACATATTGTATCCATAATGGGTACCATTTCTACAGCTGTTCTGCATCCCTAATAAAGGCCTACAGCATCAACTGAAAAAAGCAGTTGGACTAAAGAGCTAAGCAAGAACAGACCCCAAACTAAACCATCATGTTCTCAAAAGTATTTCTCCTCTTTCTGAGCAAAGATAAAAATCGCTCAAAAAGCAGTGGTATAGATTATCATACTCATCTTACCTGTAAGAGAAACCACCATATTATACTAAGCAGAGAAAATTCTCAGTGAAATAATATAGTCAAGCAATATATACACATTGCAGGTAAGTTTATAAGTGACTTGAATGTGTAGAACAGTGTTTTACAGGCTGAAGAAGGCGCTAATAAAAATCTCCAGGAACAAACAGGAATTTAGTCTTCACATATGGGTATCGAGCCTGCGCGGGAACACTCCCCAGTGTCCAATAGGAAAGCCTTTAGGAGCATCCTACAGCGCCTGCGTACTGCCTTCCCGCCTTCCCGCCTTTCCAACTTTCCCTCCCCAGTTCTTCATTTTCCGCGGAGCCAACAGATCACATACCCTGTCACTGCAGAAAATTTTCTTCTTTTAATCTTTGTTTTTGTGGTTGCGTCTGCCTTCCTTCGACGCCATACCGGTACCGCCGGTTCTTTCTCTTTAAAAAAATAAATAAATTATAGTTTCTGAGGTGTTTTACTTTAGAAACTTTTTTTTCCTTTGTGCTAGGCGCCATTTTGGGCACTAGGCCCAATTTATTTCCTTAAAAATGGAAAAACCTACTTCAGGTTTTAAGAAATGTTCTAAATGTGGCGGTACCATTTCCGTCACCGACACCCATGATTGGTGTCTCAAATGTTTAGGTCCTCACCACTCTATTTCAGAGTGCCTCTCCTGTGGAATGATGTCAAAAAGGGGCCAGCAGAACTGAGCTGCTAAACTTAGCACCCTTTTTCCCTCAGACGCGGCATCTGTTGCATCGGCGTCCTCCAGGGCCTCATCTTCCTCCCATGGATCTCAGGTAAGTAAACATAAATCTAGCTGGTCCTCAAAGGGTAGATCTCCTTCTAAGTATCGAGATGCCCCTGGCGTTGCCCTTGAGGAATTTTCAGCGGCAAAACTGCCCCGGCGGGTGGCTTCAGCTTCCAAAGCACTAACGGGGTTCCAGGATGTTCTCGAGGCCTCAACCTCGGCAGAACTACTGGCGCCATGCTCTGGGATTGCGACCGCTTCTACCGGTACCGACACCCAAACATCGGCAGCGTCAATAGACCAGAGATTCCTTGCTATCGAATGCAGTCTAGCGGCTCTTCTCACGGCTTTGGTACCATTGAAACCGCTTCCGACACCGACACCGGTACCGACTGCATTAACATTGGTGGGTATGCCACCCATACCGAGTCATGCGTATGTCTCTGGCATCGACAGATCGGTACCGGAACAACCCGATGCCGACTTCGATCAATACCGGTACCGTGCTTTACACGATCACCGGGATCAGAGGTATTTCGAATCCTCTGAGTCTGAAGACTATGAAGACTCTGCCAATACAAGAATACTTCTCCCCGAGGATTCCTCTTCTCCTCAGCGCAGAATGTCTCCGCCAGAGGATATGTCCTTTCAGGACTTTATCTGTGATGTGGCCCGAGGCCTTTCCATCACAGTAGCTTCCTGAAAAAGAGCCTAGGGCAAAGGAGTTGGAAATTCTCCAATACCCTAAGGCTCCCAAAGAGGCAGCTACTCTGCCTGCCTATTCATGAGATCTTACATGATCTTTTGCTAAGGATGTGGGAAACACCTTTAACCACATCTCCTCATTCTCGAAGACTCGATACCATGTATCGAGTTCCACCTTGTCCTGGTTTTCAAAAAACTCAATTACCACACCATTCAATGGTGGTGGAATCAGCCATGAGAAGGATGAAAAGTGCAAAGAGACATGCATCCAATCCTCCAGGTCATGAATGTAGGACTCTCGATGCCTTTGGGCGTCGATGCTTCCATGCTCTCAGCTAGGATCAGTTTCTATATCTTGTATATGGGAATGTTCCTTAAAGAGGTCACAGGAGACTTGGAGCTTTTGAGCCCCCTCCTTCCTGATGACAAAAGGCAAGACTATCTTACTCTAGTCAAACATGCTCAGGATGTTTCCAAGTTTGTAAATCGTGCAGCCTTTGACTGTTTTGAGTGCATAAGCAGAACCTCTGCTATTGCCATTGGTGCACGTCGGATTGCCTGGCTTCAGGCATCTGACATGGAAATTTGGGTACAGGATAAATTAGGAAACATTTCTTGCACAGGAGAAAATCTTTTTGGCAAGAATTGGCAGGAGAAGGCTAATGAGATAGATGCTGACAATATCACTTTGGATAGATTGTCCAAATCTACTGCCGATCCTGCAAGGAAAAAATCCTCTAAGGGGTATGTTTACTAAACCGCGCAATTGTCCGTAGACCCTTTCAAAAATCATTTCATTTTATTGGAGCTTTCCTGGGAGTGTTTTTTATGGTTGCCCATTAATATCACTGTTGCCCAGCTTGATCATGGGTTATTGCCCCTTTTTTCGAGGTCATTTTTGAGGCTTATTTGCACTTTTGTCTCCGTACAAGGTAAATGAGCCCACAGTAAAATTGTGCAGAGCAGGGTTTCTGACTCGTCCGGCCAGGATTCCTATCTCCAGGGACTGCACTGTCTCTGTGGCCACAGTGTGGTGTAACGGACACAGCCAGTGCCTGTAAGACCAGAGGATCACAGGTTCAAATCCCAGCTGGGGCTCCTGCCAACCCAGTCCCCATAGTTTTATCCACCACTAAACAGTGATAGTAAGGACACTCCTTTATTGCAGAGAACATAAGCATGGTTCAAACACCCATATTTTACCCTACACCGCACACAAACCATAACAATGGGCATTACCTACAGCCGAGTCCCCCAAATGCAGTCCTGGAGTGCCACAACTCAATCAGGTCATATGCTTTTTCCAAGATAAGGACATGTCTGCATGTTGGCGGAAGGGTACAGGTGGTGGAGGGGCCAGTGGCTGCAAGCCACAGCACACAGTGGCCTAGGCCTGTGCAAGCTGGCACCGTCCACCGCAACAGACAGGCTCTGTCGGATGTACAGTCATGGACTCCCCAGGGAATGCAGCATATCTGTGGCAACATGGTGGTGCAGTGCACACAGACAGTGTGTGCAAGAACAGAAGGTCACAGGTTCAAAGGCCAGCTGGGGCCACTGCCAATCCTGTCCACATATTTTTCCCACAACTAAACCATGATAGTAAGGACAAACCTTTATTGCTGAGAACATACGCATGGTTGATACGCCTATATTTTACCACACCAAACACAGACACCATAAACAGGCGCATTACCTAGAGCAGAGTCTCCCAAATGCAGTCCTGGAGGGCCCCACACCATTCAGGTTCCATGCTGCCTCTAATAAAGATGCCTGTGCTGCATATCTATGCACCACCCCCATGGTATGCAGATGTAGCTCATGCATATTTATGAGGGACAGCATGAAAACCCGAACAGTGTTTGGCACACCAGGAATGGAGTTGGGGAACTCTGCCGTAAAGCAGCAGCCAACAGGGCCAGACACACCCCCACACACCCCCACAGGCCCCATTGGCCAATGCCTCCTGGAGAGGCAGGACATTGGGCCCTGCCTGTATCTCCCAATACTAGCAGTTGCATACCTTAGCAATGCCACCCTACACCTGGGTATACGGTACACAGCTAGCAAACGTTTCCTCTGATAACTGGCAGATATCAATTCCTACGTTAAGCACAGTTTGCTGATTGAGCTCCATCACAACAATCATCCTGATGTCTGCGGTGTGTGCTTCAGGTCTGGTCTCTGACAGTGTTTACCACCCTGGGGAGTGACCCCCAACAGTATTGCGTACCATATCCATGCCTGTACTGTGCACAGGACTGGTGTGGTGGGTATGGCTGCTGAACTCCTCTATAGTAGCACAATGCTGGCATAGGTGTGGGGGTGGCTGTCTGTCTATCCATTGTGTGGTGGCTGCAAACACCTTCCACATCCCACACTGCCAGCAATGTTGCCAGTATCGGGCTGCCAATGTGCATAATGAGGAGCAAGGTACCATGGGTATAGGCCAGAAAGGGTGGCCTGGCCAGGGTGCATCTGCACAGGGCATAGGGCACTGACTGGGACATTTTAGTGTCTGGCCACCACCTACACAGACAGGGTGACCTCAGTATGTCCTGCTGAGAGATCACTCTCACCCTGACTGTGCAGTGACCACAGCATGGCTAGGCACCCCCATAGTGCTATATAGCATTTCTCTCATGTAATAGATATGGGTTTCCTTTTGGGGCCCAGTCACTGATTTATCTGCTTGCTGTGTATGCTGACATCCCAGTTCTGGGTGCATGCATCTCCACTGGGAACATGCACTATGGGCTAACTAGCAGACTGTTTGCAGCTGGTATGTGTCTTGATGGAGTGGCTTGCAGGGTGCAGTGGCTGATGGCTTGCTGCAGGAGAATATCAGGTAGTGGTGGGGTGTAGCTTACCATATCCTGGCCTAATGTCTGTCTGCTATTGTGTTATGGATGCGTATAGAGCTGCATTGACTGCCCTGTGGGGTGTCTGTTCCTCAGCAGGACCGGGGTTGATGTTCTCCTCTACTGCCACCTTTGCAGGGAGGTAGAATGTGGATCAATTGATGGGAGACCCTGTTTTCCACCCTCAGCCCTGGAGGAGGAGGGTGGTGGTGCATGATCCTCCTAGGTGTCCATGGGGGCTACACCTGACTGAGACAGACAGAGATATCCAAGGTGTTTGTACAGAAACTACCTATCTCACACATTAACACTGCTTTGGACCTCTGGCATGGCCTCTTTCAGCCATTGAAGGTGTTGTGGACCTGGTCCTGGGCGCCTCATCGCACACTCAGGGTGAGCACAGTACCCACACAATGTGACGGTGTGTAGCTACTCTGTGCCAGTAAAACACCCGGTCACTTCCCCCTACCAGGCCGAGGTGCTGTGGGGGTGCACCCGGTCACTTCCCCCTACCAGGCCGAGGTGCTGTGGGGGTGCATTCCCCATCTTGTGTTCATCTGTGGACAGCTGATTTGCATGTGCAGTGCATCATGGGTACGGGTGGGCTAACCCTATCCTGGTGACTGCAGCAGACTGTCTGTGTGGTGACGTGCAGGCTCTCTGCAGCCATCCAGGGGCTTGCTAGTAGCTATAGAGCTGTAGCTCAATGGTTATGTCACTGCCTGTGATGCCAGAGGTCATGGGTTCAAACCTACAGTGGGGTTATTTGATAGGGTTGTCCACAGCATTATCTGTTTTTTAATGTACATATTTTGATGCCAGCAAAAACACCCTCAGCGTACTGTACCCATAAGGTGCCTATGAGGGCGCTTTATAGGGTGCCCTATAGGGCACCTTATGGTTTCCGTCCATATAAGGGGCACTATACATTTTCCTGTGACGCAACTTATAGGGTGCCCTATAGGGTACATTTTAGGGTACCGTGGCGGACAGTGCACTTTATCATGTGCCCTATGGAGTGCCTTATAGGGTGCCTTATACGGCACCTTCAATTACGGCACGTGAGGGCGTGTTTGCTGGCAGCAATTAATAAAATAAACATAAGGTGCTGGAGCAGAAAATATGTACATTGCAAAGCTGATGCCACAGCCAGCCTTACGTATTAGGCACCCTGGGGAGCAAACTCATGACCCCTGTATCAGCAGTCAGCGCCTTAACCATTGTGCTCCACTGCTGCTCCTCCTTGCATGTCAGCGCACCTACTTATGCTTTGCATTCCTTAAACTGCACAGTGCTGCCATCAAAAACAGTACTCTGACCTTGCGGTACCTCATACAGCACCCTCTAAAGCGCCCTATAAGCAACATTCTAGGGTGCCTTGGCGGACAGTGCACTTTAAAATGTGCCTTATAGGGCGCCTTATGTTAACACGATTTGAGAGTGCGTTTGCTATTAATGATAGTTAGAATAAAAATAAAATGCCTCCTGAAGCAATCTTCCCCATAATACACAATCCCTCAGCCAGCCTTGTTCATTGGGCACTGTGGGGGATTGAACCCCTGATCCCTGCACCATTGGTCAGTGTCTTAACCATTGTGCTGTGGCTCTGTTCCTGTGTTTGCACATCAGCGCACCGCCTTATGCCACCCAATATTAGACTGGCTCCTAAAGTAACACCTCTGCCAGCCTTGTTGATTGAGCACTGTGGGGGATCGAACCCCTGATCCCTGCACCAGTGGTAAGTGCCTTAACCATTGTGCTGTGGCTCTGCTCTTTGGCTTGTTTATCAGCGCGCCTCCTTATGCCGCTCCATATTGAAATGCCTCCTAAAATGTTAGCGTGCTGCCTTATGCCCATCAGCGCGCCGCCTTATGCTGCCCATTATTTAAATGCCTCCTAAAATGACACCACAGCCAGCTGTCTTCATTGAGCACTGTGGGGGATTGAACCCTTGAGCCCTGCACCATTGGTCAGTGTCTTAACCATTGTGCTGTGGCTCTGCTTTTCTGTGTGCACATCAGTGCGCCACTTATGCCTCCCGTGCAGCTATCTGATGCGCTAATGTGCGGGGCGCACAAGGGCGCCGTGCACCTTAGCGCATATGTCAATCACGGCTTTTCTTTTTCGGGACGGAACGCCCACTCCTTATATGGCATCCGCTCACTACCGCGGCCCGCACTTTACCGGGGTTTTAGTAAACATGCCCCTAAGAAACCATTTTTCAATAAGAAAAAGAAGTTTTATCCTTCCTATATCCAACAGGGACACCGTCCAGGTCAGACTGCCCAAAAGGGACAACAGCAACAACCTAGACAACAAAAGAAGCCAAAAGCTGCAAAACCTCAGTCAGCTCAGCAGGCTCAGCCTCCTCAGGGGCTTTGACTCCTTTCTAGAGAACTTTGCCTTCTTGCCCCTGAATGGTCCAGAACCCTTGACCATCCCAGGCAGGTTATGTCATTTTGCCCACAGATGGTAGCAAATAACAGCAGAAACTTGGACTCTGTCCATTGTACGAGAGGGGTACAAGCTTCATTTTCACAGCATGCCCCCTCCTACAATTGTAAAACAGTTCAATTCTCAGACCTCTCTCGATAGTCTCTTAGGTCAAGAAGTCACAATGCTCCTTGCTCAAGGAGCAATAGAGGAAGTACCCATTCCCCATCAGGGTACAGGGTTCTACTCCCCCTATTTCCTTATTCCAAAGAAAACAGGAGGACACAGACCCATTTTCGACCTCAGAGAATTGAAAAAATATTTGTTCCGAGAGAAATTCAAAATGGTCTCCCTAGGAACTCTGCTGCCATACCTTCAAAGTCAGGATTGGCTTTGTTCTCTAGATCTCAAGGATGCGTATACTCATGTTCTCATCCATCCAAATCACAGGAGATTCCTCCGATTCCTGTTTCAAGGAAAGCACTACCAATACAAGGTTCTTCCCTTTGGCCTGGCTTCTGCGCCAAGAGTGTTCACAAAATGCATGGCTATGGTAGCAGCATTTCTCCGCACTCTGGGAATATTCGTCTTCCCTTACTTAGATGACTGGCTCATTCGAGCCCCTACAGTGCCAGAAGCCAGCTCTGCTCTGTTTCGCACAAGGCGAATCCTTCAGTATTTGGCACTGGTCATAAATCTCCCAAAATCCAATCTTGCTCCCACGCAGTCCCTAGAATTCATAGGAGCTCACCTGGATACCAGACAGGCAAGGGCTTTCCTTACGCAGCCCCGCTGTCTTCGCATAGTACAACTAGCTTCCCAATCAGTGCTCAAACCTTGTCTCACTGCTCGGGAAATGCTACAATTGCTAGGCCACATGGCATCCATTGTGCATGTGGTTCCTTATGCTCGCCTCTATTTGCGAGCAGCCCAGTGGACTTTATGTACTCGGTGGACACAGGCCTCAGGCTGCCTGTCGGACAAAATAACAAACTCAAACCATCTTATTTCGTCCCTCCAATGGTGGCAATCACCCAGAAACCTTCTGGTGGGGGTCTCCTTTCCAGCAACCCCTATCCCAAGCCACCCTAACAGATGCATCACAGATGGGATGGGGAGCCCACCTGCACGATCTCTCTATCCAGGGTACCTGGACTCCACAGGAGGCCTGTCTTCACATCAACCTCCTGGAGCTCAGAGCAATCTTCTTTGCTCTTCGAGTATTTCACGCCCAGCTCAGCTACAAGACAGTCCTAGTTCAAATGGACAATCAAGTAGCCATGTTCTGGGGTCCCCGTTTTAACAACCTTTACCCCAGGCAACTCTCACAACAGATGCTTCTCCAATGGGTTGGGGAGCTCATCTACAAGACCTCTCCACCCAAGGCACTTGGACTCCACAGGAGACTCATCTACATATCAATCTCTTAGAGCTCAGAGCAATCTTCCTTGCTCTTCGAGTGTTCCATACCCTACTCATCTGCAAGACAGTCCTTATTCACACAGACAACCAAGTAGCCATGTTCTATGTGAACAAGCAGGGTGGAACAGGCTCTCTGTCGCTCTGCAATGAAGCTTTGCGACTATGGGCCCTCGCCAGAGAGCATCAGATTCATCTCGTTGCGGTATATCTTCCAGGCATTCAAAACTCTTGGGCAGACAAACTCAGTCGAGTTCTGCTTCCACACGAATGGTCTCTCCATGCAGACCAGGTTGCCCGAATATTTCAGATTTGGGGAACCCCGGACATAGACCTCTTTGCAAGTCTGCTGAATGCCAAACTTCCCCGGTTCTGTTCCAGAATTCCGGCTCGATGTTGTCAGGCAAGGGACGCCTTCCTCCTTCGCTGGGGTCAGGACTTCCTATATGCCTTCCCACCCATTCCCCTCATCCCCAAAACCCTATTCAAGCTTCAGAGAGACAGAGGTCATATGATCCTCATAGCTCCACGTTGGCCATGGCAAATGTGGTACCCTCTGCTCCTATATCTCTCTCAAGCTCCGCCTCTGGAATTGGGATCCGCTCCAGATCTTCTCTCCCACGAGGACGGGATGCTCTGGCATCTGAATCCCCAGTCTCTGCATCTCAGGGCCTGGTTGCTGAAAGCCTAGAACATCAGGATCTTAATCTTTCCCAACAGGTAAAGGATATCCTTCATGCTTCTAGAAAACCCTCCACAAGACGCTCGTATGCCTTTAAGTGGAAAAGGTTTACCATATGGTGCTTGCAGAAGGGTCTTAACCCTCTTGTGATACCTCTGGAATCGATACTGGAGTATCTCCTTCATTTGTCAAATGCGGGTCTCAAGACAAATTCAGTAAGAGTCCATCTTAGTGCTATTGCAGCTTCTTACAAGCCTTCTAAGTGGACAACCTATTTCCTCTCATCCTCTCATAGCGAGATTTATGAGAGGCCTTCTTTTAACAAAGCCTCCCTTTAAGCCACCACCAGTGGCATGGGACTTAAATCTGGTGCTCGGGCAGCTCATGAAACTGCCCTTTGAACCATTAGCCACTACATCTTTGAAATTCCTTTCCTGGAAAATCATCTTCCTCATTGCAATCATATCAGCATGTCGCATCAGTGAATTGCAAGCGTTAGTGGCTGATCCTCCTTATACAAGGTTCCACCATGATAAGGTAGTTCTTAGGACTCATCCACACTTTATGCCAAAGGTGGTTTCCCCTTTCCATTTAAACTAAGCGGTTTACCTTCCTGTATTCTTTCCAAGGTCTCATGCCTCCAGTGCAGAAAGGAACCTTCATACCCTGGACCAATGTTCCCTCTAATTTTCTGTAGGCTGTGCGCGCATAAAATATCAGCTGTGTGCAGATTTTGAAGGAAGGTTAAATTTTTGTGCGCCACATAACGACACTCAGAGTTATATACTTTAAAATTTGACTACATGTCAGAATACAGTATGTAAACCACATTGATTTTAATCAAATTAAATGAAAATAGACGATTACTAAATGAAGCGGGAAATTTCTAGTAATTACAATCATAACTTTTAAATTTTAAGACGTCTGTGTTGTTTTCTATCAGAATCAGAGCCGTAATTTTTGTGCGCTCTGTTGTAAAGTATGTGCCCTCGCTTGGCGAGGTGTGTGCGCACGCACACGCGCACAGTTTAGAGGGAACAGTGCCCTGGACTGTAAAAGAGCTTTGACCTTTTACTTGCAAAGGACACAACATAGAAAATCTTCTCAACTCTTTGTTGCTTTTGATCCTAGTCATTTGAGACTTCCAGTTTCCAAAAGAACTCTATATAACTGGATTGCTCAGTGCATATCCTTTGCCTATGAGAGTAAGAACCTTCCTCTTGAAGGCCATGTCACAGCTCACAATGTGAGAGTCATGGCAGCCTCAATGGCTCATCTTCACTCTGTGTCTATTGACGACATCTGTCGAGCAGCTACTTGGGCTTTGGTACATACCATCACAGCCCACTACTGCTTAGACAAGGACTCCCACCGGGATGCCTTGTTGGGCCAGGCTGTTCAACACCTTTTTCAGACTTAATCAACTCCTACCCACCATCCCTGGTAGGATGCCAGAGATCCATGGGGGGAAGTATGACCCTTTCACAAGGGCTTACAACTTCCTGGGGTCATCTCCCTGGCATCTGCAGCTAGGGAGTCCCCATATGTGAAGACTACATTCCTGCTTGTTCCTGGAGATAGCGTAGTTACTCACCTGTAACAGGTGATCTCCGGGAACAGCAGGAATTTAGTCTTCACAACCCGCCCACCTCCCCTAGGAGTTGTATCTCTCTCTCTCTCTCTCTCTCTTTTGTCTCAGCTATAAACTCAACTGGAGAGGGACAGTTGGAAAGGCAGGAAGGCAGCACGCAGGCGCTGTGGGATGCTCACAAAGGCTTTCCTATTGGACGCTGGGGTTCATTCCCGCGCAGGCTCCGTCGGTACCGATGATACCCATATGTGAAGACTAAATTCCTGCTGTTCCCAGAGATTACCTGTTACAGGTGAGTAACTACGCTTTACTGGGAGTTATATACACATAAAAAAGTACGCACCCAGAAAACCTGCTTTTATGAAATATAGACACAGGTGTTCACAGAGGCAGAGAGGGATTAGAGCCGGAGAGGAAATGGTCCTTGTGCATGTGTTCTATAAAATACGGGCCCAATTTTCATCTGGGCGGTGCTATGCACTGCATCGGCGCATAGAACACCCCCTTCTGCCTAACCCAGATTTTCAATGCCGTGGTCATATGTGGCCCTGGCATTGAAAATCCGGGTCTCGCTGCACAACCCAGAAGCTGCAGGAGCTAGCGGAAAGCACCGATTTTTGATGCTACCTGCTTAGCCCCTGCATCTGAAAGATAGGTGAGGAAAAACCTTGCCTATCTTTAAGGCACAGAGGGCTAAGCAGATAGCGTCGAAAATTGGTGCTACCCGGTTAGCCCTTTCCTCTGCCCCCACACCACCTTGGAATGACCCTAACATGTCCCAATGCTAACCGCATAGCATCTTGGTGTGTTAGGGACTTATCTGGGATTTTCGAAGGGCACTACCCATGTAGGTGCCTTTCAAAAATCCCAGATAAGGCTTTTACATGGGTAACTAGGGAAGTTATCCATGTAACTGCCTTCAAAAATGATGCCCTACATACATATGTGCCAATTTCTACCAGCACATACACTCGCAAAGTTGCTCCTGTCTTTCAGTGGGTGGAACTTCATGCAGGAGCTTTCAGAGAGGCAATGTTAAAAGGGTACATAGGCAAATATGTTGCCTTTATAATGGCCTATCATATTTTATCATTCCATACATGCGCTTGTACCGGAATATTATTAATATGTGAAAGCGAGATTCACCCAGTTGAGGAGGCTCTTAGAAAACCACCTCAGCATAGGCACACATACAAGGAGGTGCTTTGAAAACCACTCCTACTCTTATGCCCCATATGTGCATTCCTGGGGATGGAAAAGAGGCAGAACAGGGACACGATTGGCCCCTATGCATATAGGGGCCAATATTTAACAGTGGCGGTCAGCACTTGTAAAGTGGTTGGCCATCACTGTTGAAAATTAGACGCAGATATTCAGTACCAGAGTCCTATCCATTCACTAGCATTGAATCTCTGGTTTGCCCAGTTAGTGTGTTAGTTAACGGGGCAGCAGCAATATTCAGCTGCTGGTCGGACAGCTAAGCCGGCTAAAGTTAAGTCAGACTTCTTGTTTCTGAGGGGGAGGGACTGGCAGTGGGGTGCACCAACGCCCAGACTCCATGCCTTTTTAGTATTTGATGACCTCTGCCATACATCCAAACAGGCAGCAACGGCAGAGGCGGCAGTGGGAGGAAGGAGATGCTGGATTGGGGTGAGGGTGGGGGGTGGTGGACAAGGGTGAGTAATGCGACAGAGAAAATAATCAGGCTAGAGGTAGGGGGAAGAAGAAAAGGGAAACAAAAGAGAAGATGCTGGACACAAGTTGGGTCTGGCAAAAGGAAACTATGGTGAAAGGGAAGATGCTGGGCTAGGATTGCCAGATGGCTGAAGGCTCCAGGTCATCAAGGATAAACTGAGCCAATCATGGTTTTATCTCCATTGACTGCAATAGAGATAAAAACAAGGTTGATTCAGCCCTGATGACCTAAAGCTATCTAGTAAACCTGGACTCAGAAGAAGATTCAATTCAATTCAGTGCTGGACATGGGAGAGAAATAGGGTAACGGGGAGATGTTAGACATAAGAGAATTGGGACACAGAGGGGAGATGCTGGACACAGGAGATGGATAGGGATCATAAGGAGTGGAGGAGTAGCCTAGTGATTAGGGCAGTGGCCTGGTGACCAAGATACCAGGGTTTGATTCCCACTGAAATGCCTTATGATCTTGGGCAAGTCACTTTACTCTCTGGTACCTTGGAAGAAAGGCCTGGCAGTCTACTTCCAGTCACAACATGGCAAGAAACACCAGGAGCTGCTGGGTCACCAGGAGTCAGCACTGACTCAACGGCACACATTACCTTGCAGGGGCACAGAGGGAGGGTGCTAAACACAGGGAAGAACTAAGGTGGCAGAGGAGATATTGGACATGGAGAGTAGGAAGATAGAGAAGAGTTGCTGGACTTAAGAGGGGAGTTAGGGACACAAGGGGGGATATTTGATATGGGGGGAACAGGGATATAGGTGAGACGCTAGAAGTAGGAAGGGTGAGGGATGAAGGGCACTGGAGATGGATGGAGACACAGAGAGGGGATGTTGGACATGAGAAGGTAATAAAAAGACAAAAGGGAGATTCTGGACATAGGAAAGGAGATAAAGACACAGAAGGGAGATACTGGGCATAGGAGGAGGGATAGGGACATGGAAGATCGATATCAGATCCTGAACTGGTGGAGGGGGGGGAGAAAAAGAGAAGATGCTGAATTAAGGATGGCAAAGAGAGAGAGAGGAGATGCAGGTAGGAGGAGGTGTTAAACTGGGGAATGAGAAGGCCAAGGTGAGAGAAAGAGATGGGAAGCTATAGATAGATACAGTAAAAAGAGGGAGATTGAAGACTGGATACTGAGAAAAAAGCATGAGATTGAGGAGAGAAGGAGAAGCAAGACAGGGCAGGAGAGAAGGGGATAGATGCTGAACACAGGGAGGGTGGAAGAGTGAAAGAGAAAGGAAACAGTTAAAGACTGGGGAATATAGTGGCTGGGGAAGGATAAGAGATAGAATGAGAGAGATTGAGAACCGGATATAAGAAAGAGAAATGAAATCTGAGTTGATAAAGCAAGAAAAATAAATGGAAGAAAGCTGAACGGAAAAGGATCAATGTCAGAGATGGATGTAGGGGAGCAAGTGAAGAAGACCTTTTATAAGAACATAAGAACATAAGATATGCCATACTGGTTCAGACCAAGGTCCATCAAGCCCAGTATTCTGTTTCCAACAGTGGCCAATCTAGGTCATATGTACCTAGCAGTTTCCCCAAGGGACACAGGTTCCACAATGCTTGTATTGGTTCAAGCATTGATATCCTGGGTCCCTTCTTAATAATGGTTTATGGACCTTTCCTCCAGGAACTTGTCCAAACCTTTTTTAAACCCAGCTACACTAACAGCCTTTACTACATCCTCCGGTAACAAATTCCAGAGTTTGATTACACGTTGAGTGAAAAAATATTTTCTTTTATTAGTCTTAAATAGTTTTACCCTGTAGCTTTATTGCATGTCCCCTAGTCTTTCTATATTCTGATAAGGTAAACAATCGATCTACGTTTACCCGTTCCACTCCATTCATTAATTTATAGACTTCTATCATATCTCCCCTCAGCCATCTCTATTCCAGGTTAAAGAGCCCTAACCTTTTTAGCCTTTCTTCATAGGAGTATCCTTCCATCCCCTTTACCATTTTGGTGGCTCTTCTCTGAACCTTTTCTAAAATCGCTATATCCTTTTTAAGATACGGTGACCAGAACTGCACACAATATTCAAGGTGCGGTCTCACCATGGAACGATATAGAGGCATTATAATATCTTTTGCTTTATTTTCCATTCCTTTCCTTATCATACCTAGCATTCTATTTGCTCTCTTGGCTGCTGCTGCACACTGGGCCGAGGGTTTTAACATGGTATCCACAATGACGCCTAAATCTTTTTCCTCGGTGGTAGTTCCTAATGTGGAACCTTGCATCGTGTAACCATAGTTTGGGTTGTTCTTCCCTAGGTGCATAACCTTGCACTTGTCCACATTAAATTTCATCTGCCATTTTGATGCCCAGTCTTCCAATTTATCAAGATCCTCTTGCAATTTTCCACAATCCTCTTGGGTTTTAACAACTTTAAATAGTTTTGTGTCATCTGCAAATTTGATAACCTCACTCGTTATTCCACTTTCCAGGTCATTTATGAATATGTCAAAAAGCAGCGGACCCAGCACAGATCCCTGGGGTACACCACTATTCACCTTTCTCCATTGGGAAAATTGGCCATTTAGCCCTACCCTCTGCTTTCTATCTTTTAACCAGTTCCTGATCCACAATAGTACACTGCCTCCTATCCCATGACTCTTTAGTTTTGCCAAAAGTCTCTCATGAGGGACCTTGTCAAAGGCTTTCTGAAAGTCCAGATACACAATATCAACCGACTCACCTTTGTCCACCTGATTATTCACTCCTTCAAAAAAACATAACAGATTAGTAAGACAAGATCTTCCTTGTCTAAAGCCATGTTGGCTGTCTCCCATTAGGTCATGATTATCTACATGCTGAGTAATTTTATTCTTTATGATGGTTTCTACCATTTTTCCCGGTACTGACGTCAGGCTCACCGGTCTGTAGTTTCCCGGATCACCCCTGGAACCCTTTTTAAAAATTGGTGTTACATTGGCGTTCCTCCAATCTTCAGGAATTAGAGATGATTTTAATGATAGTTCAAAGATTACTAATAGCAGGTCTGCAATCTCATATTTCAGTTCTTTCAACACCCTTGGATGTATACCATCCGGCCCAGGTGATTTGCTACTCTTCAGTTTATCTAATAGTTGTAATACATCTTCCCGATGTATTGATATTTCCTTCAATTCTTCCGCACCTTTAAATACCACTTCAGTCATGGGTAACATCCCTACATCTTCTTCAGTAAAGACTGAAGTAAAGAATTCATTCAATCTCTCCGCTATCGCCTTGTCGCCTCTTAGTGCTCCTTTAACATCTAATGGACCAACTGACTCTCTCACAGGTTTTTTGCTACGAATGTACTTGACAAGGTCTTTACTTCGTGTTTTTTGCTTCCGCAGCAAGCTTCTTCTCAAATTCTCCCTTTGCCTCCCTTATCAATGCCTTGCATTTATTTCATCTAGGAACTTTATCTCCCTAGCATGTCCTGACGTGACACTGACCCAGTCGATACTGGGGTAGTTGAAATCACCAATTACACAGGTACACTAAAAAATTTTTTTTTTAGACTGCCTCTAATGTTTCGATTGATTTTTACGTTTTTTGGTGCGCTGAATCCAAATCTGGTAACCAATTTGCTCCATCACGTACAGATTTTTTGCTACATTGGGTTAGCAGTTTGAGGTGAACGTTTCAGATTGAGTGCGATCGAGATAAAAGTTTCTTGGATGAATTCTTTATACTAATTGTTTAGTAGTTATTCAAATAAGAATAAAGAAAATTGTAACAAGGCAGCACATAAGAATAGAGTAATGTCAACAAAACACACTGTGATGGTAGCAAAATTGTCTGCACTTAAAACAGCCACATACATGTGCACAAACATTGAGCATATAAGAGCGAGGTTAGACACAAAGCAAAGCAAAGAAATGTGCAAAAAATGTTGTACAGGTATGTATGTAAGAATAGAAAACGCAAACCGCACCATTGCAATACATGAAAACAAACACCCGATGGTGTGAAAATAAAATTCTAATAAATGAGATCCGACACTGTGGTAATAACTAGCAAATTTTTATTTCAAAGTTTAGTAAAATCACAATATTTGTCAACACAGTTTAGATTTTAAAGTCATTCTTGGGTCAATCAATCTCCTGGTGGGCCCGTTTCTTCTTCCCCCGAATGCTTCTCTTGGTGCGCTGCTTGGCGTATTTTTCATCTGGTGTTTCCCGCAGCAGCAACCAGCAGAAATCAGCCATCATAGTGGTGTTCCATCTTCCTTGGTACCTTCTCTCTGCATCCTTGATGTCCTGGTGAAACCTTTCACCTTGTTCTTCACTGTACGCCCCCAAGTTTTCGGGAAAGTAGTTCACATGGGAGTGCAAGAAATGGACTTTCAGGCTCATGTTACAGCCTTGTTCTTTGAAGGCATTGAGCATCCTGGCAACAATATCCTTATAGTTCTCATCCCGCCTGTTCCCCAAGAATTTGAGAACAACATCCTTGAAGGAATCCCAGGCTTCTTTTTCCTTCTCAGACATCGTTTCAGCGAATGCTCCATCTGAAATGAGTTTCCTTATATCAGGGCCAACAAACACTCCTTCCTTTAGCTTTGCTTCAGAAAGTCGGGGGAACTTTGAGCAAAGGTACCGAAAGCACTCACCATCTTTTGGAAGGGACTTGATGAATTGCTTAATGAGACCCAACTTAATGTGGAGAGGTGGTAATAGAATTTTATCACGAGGTACCAAGCTCTCATGAAGAACATTTTTCTCACCGGGTCTCAAATACTCCCGAATTGGCCAGTCTTTTTTCCCCCAGTGTAGGTCGCGGGCCCGGCTATCCCACAAGCAAAGGAAGCAGGGATATTTGGTGAAACCGGATTGCTGCCCTAATAGCATGGATAGAATTTTAAAGTCTCCACAAATCATCCACTTATGCTCATCATAACGAATCTTCTGAAGAATCAGGGCCAAATTCTCGTATTTTTCTTGGAGAATAACAGAGTGAGCAATAGGAACTGAAGCGAATGTGTTGCCATTATGAAGAAGAACACCTTTTATGCTGTCTTTTGACGAATCAATGAACAGCCGCCATTCAGCAGGATCATACTTGAGTTTAAACTTTTCCATCACTCCGTATATATCGTTGCAAAATACCAAATCTTCCTCTTTGCTAAAATACTTCAAAAATTGTGTCTCGCAGTTGCAGTACCAATAAAAAGTTGTTCCTGGTGACAATAGATTTTTCTATTTAAGCCGAGAACCTAGCAGTTGGGCAGCATCTTTTGGGAGTCCTAAATCCCGGACTAAATCATTCAATTCAGCTTGAGAGAAAAGTTCAGGTTTCGGATCTGGTTCAGTTTCAAACTCGGAAGTACTGGACTCATCGGGAAAAGCCATCTGATGAGTCTCATCATGATCAGAACCGTCCACACAAATGTGATCCAAAGATTTTGGTGGTTCAGGCACAGGTACTTCGTTGCTATGAGGCATAGGCCTAATTGCTGAGGGAAGGTCGGGGTAACTTATTACGTTCTTATTTTTTAAGTTGTATCCCTTCACAATGCAAGAGCAAAAATAGCAGTCACTGCTGTGGTCTCTTTGTTCACGCCACATCATAGGTATTCCGAAACGAAATGCTTGTTTTTTACCTTTCATCCATAAGCGTAGATCTTCCTCACATGTCTTGCACACTTTGTGAGGAGCCCATGGTTTGTCTTGATCGCCTAACTTCAAACCGAAATAGGCGAAATATACTTTTTAAATAAATGCAGAAATGTTCCTCTGCCGCTTTTTCACGGTATATTCCCCACAAATAAAACAAAAACTGTCCGGAGAGTTGACGCAACCTCTGACTCTGTGAGCCATCACAAATACACAGCACTGCAAACTACAACTGTAGTGAACCACTTCGGAATAAAGCTGGATTACGACTGAGCAAACAAAAGGTAATAATGAACTTGCAAGAAACTGAAATTTGACAGGAACGTTCATGTCGCAACCACTGTGTTTGAGCGAGCGAACGAGGCGAGGCGAACAGGAAAGAACATGCGCCAGCGCGAGTACTGGATTTAGCCCCCCGCCTCCCAATTGTCCTGTTAATGTATAAAATGAATACAAAACACTCTAAAATATCATGAGGGAGTGTTTCTAGTTAGTTAACCATTACAACCTCTATTTTGGGCCAAGAAAATAAACTGCAGTCGGCTAAAAAGAAATTATGTGAACATTCCTTATATGGGTAAGAAATCTAATTTTGCAAGAAAACGTGACGTGATGGAACATTTTGGCTATTTTTCCTGGATTCAGCACCCAATAATCTATAGGAATCAGTTGCAAAACTGGAGGCAGTTTTTTGGTAGTGCACCTGTGTTATTATTACTGCGCTGTAACTTTTGTTAGCTTCCTTGATTTCTTTGAACATTTAATCATCCATTTGATCATTCTGGCCAGGAGGTCGATAATACACCCCCACTGCCATCGCCTTCCCCCTTTTACATGGAATTTCAATCCATATAGATTCTACAGCAGATTTTGTTTCCTGCAAAACTTTAATCCTTTCTGACTCAATGCCCTCTTTAACATAGAGAGCAACCCCTCCACCAATTTGATCAGCTCTATCATTACGATATAGTTTGTACCCAGGTATCACAGTGTCCCACTGGTTGTCCTCCTTCCACCATGTCTCTGATATTCCAATCATATCTAACCTTTCATTTAGTGCTATATAGTCTAACTCTCCCATCTTACTTTTTGGGTGTCGTGGGGGGAAGCAGCATCTCATCCCTCGCCTCAGGCAGCAGATTACCTTCATTACCTGCCTATGACTGTATATTTTACTGCTTTGGATGGCACATGCTTGAAGAAAAGAGGTGGCCCGGATCCCTATGTCGTGGAAGCGAGAGAGGAGAAGGTTGTGCCCCTATGTGCTGTGGTGACGAAGCTGCTCTAGAGCCCATGGAAATAGAGAAAACACAAACATTTTCCTCCAAGCAGAAGGGAAGTGCAGGGAGCCGTGACTTTAAAACTTCAGCTAAAGAGAAAAAAAACATACCCAAAGCTACTGTCTTCAGGCCACGCCCAAGCTCCATAGCAACTAGGGGAGGTAACGAGAGACAGCTGGGGGAGGAGTGGAAAGTTGTAGGGCAGCCCCACTCATTTAAGCCCCAGAGAACAGGAAGTAGGGAGACCAGCAGGGAAACAGAAGCCGAGGAGATCCCGAGAGATACAGAAAGAAAGGATTCTTTCAGAGAGACCGGGAGAGAGAGGTGCTCCAGAGACAGCCTAAGGAAGGATTCCCCTCATAGCCAGCACCACAGTCCTGAACAAAGCCAGTGCTGTAGAGAGGCTACAGCTGGCACTGGAAACAGGAGGTTTTATCCTAAGGAGGCGGCTGCCTATAAGCCAGGGACGGGGACAGTCCAGCAAGAGTCATGGCGAAGAGCTTTATCTCAGGGAAGGCCGGTAAGAAGAACTGTTAATAGAAGGGAGGTGAACCCTTTAGAAGCTTTAAACAGTCTACTGCAAGATAAGGATCTCCAAAGCCCTGCTAACACCCCTGAGTCAAGAGGGAGGTCTCAATGGGAAAGGATTTTTAAGTTATTGGAAGAAATCAAGCCCACGCTATCCCAAGCTGTTGCCAGTCAGGAGACTGCAGAGCCTGACTCTGAAAGCATGCAAGTAGATAATTATGATACTGAAAATGGTTCCATAGAATGTGAAATGGATTGTTCTCTCTCTATGAGGGTAGAATGAAAAGCTATAGATTTTAAGCCTGAAGAAAACCCAGAAGTTATTATACCTGAAGGTCTGCAGTTAAGAATGCTAAGAATGTTTGTTTGAAAATGAAGTTGCTGGTGTCTTTTTGAAGGGCATGAAACGTTCAAAGGTTTGACTTGAATGTGTCTGGAGCAACTATCTGAAACATATAATAACCGAAGTAAAAAGGAAGCTTTAATGTGCATGTTGTGCAGTTAAAAAGCCGTTGTTTATACCTAAAGTCAGCAAAGGACTGTTAAGTGGTGTTTTGTCTGCTGAAGAAAGAAATTGCATTGCTGAAGGAAGCAAGTGTAACTAGTGGCACTGTGAAAGTTTTTGTATAGAAGTTTTTTTCTTTTGAGGGGAGAAGTATCCCAGTTAATGCGTTGTGCTGAGCTTCTATGGAGGTTCCTTTGAGCAAAGGAAGAAAATAAAATTCCTGTGTTGCCTTCAAAAACCCTCGGCTCAATCATTCATTTGTTCACAACTACAACTCTTTGGTCATCAACTACAACTCCCAGAAGCCCCGGCTCTGGGAACCCATGTAAAGGGACATTATAAGGCATACCCCCACCTATAAGCAACTGCCTAGGCAGCTGGGGGCGCCACAGTGCATACATGTGTGTTTGGTTTTTTAACTATGCAAGCATATTCCAATTCCACCTCAGCTCTGCCCAAATTATACCCCCAGGATCGCCCACGCCCAGCCTGCTTATAGGTATGCACCATCTTATTGACACATATGTGGTGATGCGATTTTAGACGAGCCATCCTGGTTTGGAGGCAGCGGGGAAAGCAACCCATCTTTCAGGTGTGTTTGCTGTGCTGCCTCCATACTAAGTGTGGGCCTGAAGGGGTTGCACCCAACCCTGGGCTGAGGGGCTAGGGAATGCCACTGTGGTTAGAGCAGCGGGCTAGAAGCCAGGGTTCAAATCCCACTTGTATTTCTTGTAATTTTGGGTGCCACTTAACCCTCTGTTGCCTCAAGTAGAAACTTACAGGCCGATGCAGAAGGCTGGATCTGAAGTCACGCACCGTTAACTCTGTACGCCTCTATACAGTTCATCGATAGTATTCGACGCCAGCACCGGCATGCAGAAAGAGGCACATATGCAAATCAGCCACACGTTAAACTGCAGTGCAAATGGCAGCGCTAAACTGCGATGCACCGGGCAGGATCAGACTGCCATAGAAGGATGCACCGCGCAGGGCCAGGTGCTGCCATTTTTCAAGATGGTGGCGCAGGAGTGGGAGCACGTGGGCAACGCTCCCACTCCATTATAAAGGTACTGGGAGGAGTGTGGGGGGTTTAGGACCACTGGGCCATCAGACTTATTTTTAACTGGATGGGTGGGGGGATCGGGGTCATTGAGCCACCAGGGATTTGATTTCTGTTGGCGGCATCGCCCCCCCCCCCCAACAGTATTTTGATGGCATCGGGGGCTTTCTCTGATGTCTGGATCATCTAAAGGGAAGTTTGACATTTCACCTTAGATGATCTAGGCATCAGGGAAAGGCCCCAATGCCATCAAAATACTCTCGAGGCCACGCACAGAACATTTA
This sequence comes from Ichthyophis bannanicus, assembly GCA_033557465.1. NCBI lineage: Eukaryota > Metazoa > Chordata > Amphibia > Gymnophiona > Ichthyophiidae > Ichthyophis > Ichthyophis bannanicus. Next base: position 610,545,122 of record CM066034.1, read on the forward strand.
AGGTACCTCGGACCAAAGCAGAGAGATATTGGCGCTTCAGCTGGTTCTAAGATCCTCTACACATTTCTCTGCATGAGGTGCAAACAATATTAGCACGCCATTTTAATATGTGCAGCTCATTTGCATATCATTTAAATATGCACAGTGTTCCATATGCCCGTTTTTTCTTGCTGCTTACTTGCACATCCATCTCTTTTCTGAATTTGGCATGGCGGTAATTGTGCGTATATGTTGCATTTTCTGCGCTTAAAGGCTGCGCTAGTTTTCTACATCAGCCTGTTAGATTGTAAACCCTCTGGGGACAGGAAAATACCAATTGTACCAGAATGTAGCTCTCCTTGAGCTTTTGAGAAAAGACATGAGCTAAATCTAATTCCCTTTGCTCCTCTGGACAAGTCAATATACTAACATAATCCTTCAAAGTGCTTTCCATTTGGTATACACTTCCAGAGAAGTATCCGTGGAGGAGGGGGGTGGTCTAGGGGTTAGAACCAAGGAAGCCAGGTTCACTTCCACCTTCTGACACTCTTTAGATGTAATTTAATAAGGGGGAACCTACTCTGGCTGTATTTGAGTCATTTTTGCACATATGTGACCACATGTAAATGGTTTCTTATAAAATACCGACCGGCGAAAAATACATGCTTTGACATGATGGCGTGTACTTTGCAAGTAGATGTGCTCAGGAGCAGGGTATGGGCAGAACATAGGCAGACCACACAAGTACACATGCAGATTATGAAAGACCTTAACCTATGCACATAAGTGCATGAATTACACATGAGCATTTACTCACATTCATATAGACCTCAATAGCAGGTGGTGAACAGGCCTTCAACGTAGGCACATTTTATGCCATTAATGCTAACCACATTAATCCCCTTGGCCGAGATATTCAGCGGCACTAACATGGTTAGTGCCACTGAATATCTATGGGTGCCGCCGTTGCCCATCCCGATGCTAGCCTGTTAGCATCGGGGCGTTCCAAGGGGGCAGCACCAAGGATAACTGGGAAGTGTCGATCTTCAGCCGCTGCCCAGTTATCACTCGGTGGCAAAAGCCAGCACCGCCAAAGTTAACCAGGCCGCAGCTGAATATCACGGCTCCGATATTGCACGGAGTCCGCTATCACGGTTTAGTAACATACCCCTTAGAGTCTAGAGCAGCAAAAGTGACAGATTTTGGTGGCACCTTGTAGACTAACTAGTTTACTAAAGCATTGAGCTTTCAAGGATGAGTCACTGAGGTTAGGTCAGTTGATTTCACCCCAAGAAACAATGATTGGGAATAGCCTGAAAATGAGAGTGAGCATATTTGCAAAATTTCTTCTGGCTTATCATACCTTTTTAACATATCCTTCAGCAGATGGATTGCCGTTTCTTTCCCATCGGGGAGAATCAAGGGGTGATAATGGTTGAAGAGGTTACTTTTGAAGCTGGTGCGTGGCGACATCCTAGGCTGGCACACAGACCTGACCACAAGAAGAAGGAATACCCAGAACCTGGACATCTTCAGATCCAGAAACTGGGGGAGCAACAGTCAAGAGAAGCAAGTAGTCATTATGAACTTGTCACTCTGAAAACAAATAATATTCTTCTGAACCGAAACTTAGTTGGAAGGTTTCCCATAGAAAATGACAAAGAAATAATTTCATTTTCTGTATTATTTTTACATAGTTACACAAATTCATCCCTGGCAGTTTTTAGGCGCATTTTGGCCAAGCAAGAGAGCCTACTGGAGAGGGTCTGGTTGTCTATCCGTACACATAGGTCTATTGGTGCTTGTGCAAACAACCCTAGGCATTTCGTTAAAGGGGAGATGAAGAAGCATGCCAGGAGCTCTACCTCCTGCAGCAGCATGGTTGCAGGGAGGGGAGCAGCCTTGCCAACAAGAACCCCATCTGCAGCCAACAGAGAAGAGTCCAGGCCATGGTGGAGCGTAAGGTTACCAGATGGCCTTGATTTTCAGGGATTGTCCCTGATTTCAGAGCTATTTCCCCCGATTCCCACCTGTGTGGCAGTCTCCTGTCCCCAATTCCAGCACTGGGGACAGAGGGGATAGAAAAAAAATTGCTTTGATTTAATGATTTCAATAGGTCAGTTTTGAGAATTTACATCCATTGTCGTTACATTTTGCACACTCTGCAGGAAGTGCATCACTGTTTCTATTTTTCTGTTGAGTTGTCTGCTTGGAAGTGATATTGTTGCTGTCATGGGAGTGGTGGGGGGGGGGAAGGTAATGACTCTGCCTTGTTGCTCAATTGTGGAACAAAGGTACCCCTTCCTCCTCCCCCCCCAATCACACCGGATAAGTGTCCCAGATTTGCCTGCACAAAATCTGGCAACCTTATGGGAGTGGCCAGCTCCATCTGCTGAAGTAATCAAAGTCCCTTTAAATGTGAACACTATTGCAGGTGGAGATCCCAGACCCTGCTGCTGAGGGCATGCTGAAGATGGAAATCTGATCAGTACGGTAGGCGGGGAGCCCGGGCCCCGTGTCCCCTAAGAAATGAAGACTCAGGAAATGTCATCATAATGGCAATGCTGCTTGAAGGTACACTGCTCACTGTTTGAAAAGGACTACACCACATCCTTACTTCTGCTTTTGTGTAAAGGCACCACATGAGCCTCTCTCCAGTCCTTTGGCACCACTCCCGACTCCAACGAGGCATTGAAAAGGTCAGTCAGTGGAGTTGCTAGAGAGCCACCTGTTGGCAAAGCATGGCAGTGAAGATGGACAACCACCTATACATATAACCACTGGACTATTGAGAGGTTTTCCCCAGACTTTGGGGAAACCAGGAAGGTACAAACTGGTTCCAGGGAGAAAAGTGATGGAACTCTTTTTCTGAACTGTACTGGGGAATATAACTATTAGTTTGTCTTATTCACCCTGAGCATACAGGGACTATCTCCCATAGATTCTCAGATCTTGGAGAACTAGAAAGTCTTTCTTGGAGATGTCAAGCAGACCAGGATGGAGAGGAAGAGGCTGGGAGAGGACTTCCTGGAGACAGGGTGACTGCACAATGTTGTGGCAGCAGGAGAAGACTCTTGGATACCCATTCCAGGCCAGAGGAGCATTGCATTGATCGACAGTGATACATGAGGTCCACTATATTTGCACCAGGCAGCAAGTGACAAAGAAATCCTCATGGCCCCTAGCCATCCAGCTGCCTAATGACAGAATCACCAACTACAACCATCATCCAAACCCTTCCTGCCTGAGCACATACTCCCAGAGCCATATCCTTAGTGCAAGAGGATATTGCATCCCCAAGAGGGAAGATCCTGAATAAAGGATCACTTTCTGTCAAAAAAAGGTGATACTGTCCTTTGAAGTGACTTTTCTCTGTTATGGCAGCACATAAGCTGCACGAGTGGAGAGGAGTCTTCTCTATTATGTCCTGAAGGTCTCTTCAGTATACTTCTGTGTTGCCTCAACTCTGTGAAGCCTGGTACTCTAGTTTCCAAAGATCAGACTTGTTTCCTGAGAGCTAGGAGCTCTTTGTACCTAGTGTACACATATAACCTCACACCAACTGAGAGAAGATCATATATGTGGCACTCAGTTCAAAAGACTGGACAGTCCACTTCTCACTGCTGTCTGCATCTTAGTATTTATGAGTTGTTTAGTTATTTAAAATTGCTAGGGGAGTAGGGATACTTGAACTAATATAAAGTCCCTTAAACTTATTAGATAAATTATGATATTTATTCTACGTTCACTTCTGCATGAACTGCAGATACCAAGAACTAATCTATTAGTGAGGGCTAATCACTTGCTGATGAAGATGACCACTTAAGCCTGAATGTGAAAAATTTCCCTTCTATCATTCTAATTAGCATGACAGCCTATAAATCAAAAATTGTGACTGTGATGGGTGGAAATTGGGGGTGGGGGAATAAACACTAACAGAAATGTTGCCTGTTAAGCTATGCCCTATCTGCCTTTTATTAAACAGAAACTTTGCTGTTAAGCTATGTCCTAACTGACTACATAAATAAACAAAGAATTCTAAAGAGAGACAGATTTTATCAGTTTAATCCAAAACTCCCTTTTCTCCAAGTGTTTTGAGACAATTTCCCAGCAGGTAAATACTCACAAGTGTAAAGTCCTTCTCAGCAGTAGCAGGTCCTCTCTCCGCACTCCTTTAAGACCCACTATATAGCCAGGCAGATAAGGAATTTAGATTGACTGCACTTGGAATATGCACCAAAAACCTGAGATAAAAAGGGAAGACAGTATTACTACAACTCTGCAAACAGTCAGTTTTCATTCTGAGCTGAACTAGAGACCTTTGAGAGACTTAAACACATTAACCATAAACAATTATTAAAAAGGACCAGGGAAATCCACTGTATACCCCTGGGATAAACAGCATGGAATCTGTATATCTTTTTGGGAACCTGAAAGATACTTGTGATCTGGATTGGCTGCTGTTGGAAACGGGATGCTGGGCTTGATGGACCCTTGGTCTGACCCAGTATGGCATATCTTATATTCTTATGTAAAACCTCATGTGATGTTCAACACTTCAATGAGTTCAGAGGTATCAGTCATGCTTCGATATAGGCATAATTAACATTGGCAAATGCCTAGTGCATCACATTTTGAGATAACAGTACCTAGGCCAAAGAGGAGCCTAATCCTGATTACTTTAGATCCACGTGCATGTGCTGCCACAAAGGGTACCACTGTATCTCTCTGGCCTTCTGCTTCTCTTCTGGTTTCCAATCTGTAGGACCTTTGACACTCTCCCCCTTGCCTATGAGATGCTGAAGGCTTTACATTGGCTGCCAGTAGAGTTGCAGGTTGAGTTTAAGGTTGTGTATTTGGTCTTTACATGGTCTGGCTCCATTATACCCTAAACATTGTTTGGAGCATAAGCCTAGTATTGATCTGGGCTCTAGTCAAGGCAGGGGTCTTCACTTACCTGCACCTTGTGATTTGCTCCATTGATTTGGAATACATTTCTGCTGGATATGAAACAAAAGTTCAAGGGAAGTTTTCTTATCAGTTGAAAATGTGGTTTTCAGAGCTGAGTGTAATTTTATTTTATCTGGGTTGGTTTATATATTTTTTGCTTTTTAATTTGATTTGAAAATGTGTTTATGTTAGAGCATTGTTTTAAGATGCCTGTTATTGGGGGTTGTATTATGTTATTGGTAATGTTGCTTTGCATATTAACTATCATTTGCTGTGTTTTATTTTTATTGTACCCCTCTTGCCCAAATTTGAAAAGGCAAGCTATAAATTGTTGTTGTGTAACATTGAGTCAATGCTGTTAATTTAAACTAAATTAGCATTAGCAAGTGAAACACACTGACAAATAGTAAACTGTGTAGATACCAAACTACATATCATTTGTTAAATAAGTGGTGTGGGCCTAATCTTGAATCTATCATTAATCCTGCCTGCGATCTGAGGCAGCCTATATTTCCATCCTGTTTACCCAACCCCAACTGAAGACCTTAATAATAGCCTCATTCCTTTTCCCTGCTGGAGCTACAGCGGTCCTGTACCAAAAAGGGTAGCCCGGTCATTGACCTCGGTAACACTTACATGCACATCTCTAATCTGCTATGCCTGACTTTTTAAAACATTTCTTTTAAAGATTCTAATTGTTGTTTAGATTAGAAACATCTTGTAGTTACAGTGTCTCGTTGGCATATCATTCTATACACCTTTGCATAGACTCCTAACACAAACCGACAATGTGTCGAGCTTTGCACAGTGTGGAAAAAAAATGTGGACTGAAGTCCTGTAAACTATTATCCCCATCAACTCCGGAGGGAGATCAGTTTCTTCCCTTGTGCAAAAGCGCTTCAGCCCACAGGTCATGCCACCCAGCTTTCCCGGGCTGCGTTCTGCTGTGCTAATTGTCCTAGAGAAAAGCAGGGAAGAGCGCCCAATTGTTTTTTTTTTTATTTCTATCAAAATAGGCCCCTTTGTTTTAATGAAATTGGTATGTGTTAATTTAATGCTGGAGTGGTTGTGAACTCTGACCCATGTACTCATTCCATTCACTAGCAAAGTTCCACTCAAGGTTCTCTATGGGAGTTTCAGACAGTGCATAGGACAAAAAAAAGAGCTTTCAATGGGTGAAAGCTGAGCCCGAAAAATTACATTGTAGGTCTGCAATGTTAAAGATGAATAATGCCTGTGAAATTTACTGCCTTTATTTTACAGTAATAATCGCCTATAAAAAAATAAATCGAGTCTCTGTATGGGTTTTCAGAAAAGTTTGTCTTGTGCAACTGTCAAATAAAATGCATGTCAATTTCCCTGAGTGTTTTTAAATATGATCTTACCGTAACTGTTCATCCTCTCAAGGAGGGATCTCTTGTTACACCAACAAAACGATTCACACTTCCCCTTTTAAGAAAAATCCAACCCTAAAATAAATAAAGAGTTTTGTAATTAGGTCCAGCGCAAGATATTGAGCACCCAGGCAAACCATCACCTCCCCCCCCCCCCCCAATCCCAGAGATTGTGACAATTAAACTCAACAATCATGATCATCTGAGCACCCTTCCAACAACAAACCACCCTGTAAAAATGTATACTACCATACTTTTAAATATTAAACTTTATGTATGTGTGTGGTGTGTCCCTGCTCTTCCTGCAGGTAAAAAGAATGTGCTGATGACTTTTTCAGTTCATGTGCCGTAGGGATGTATTGTTTTGCTTGGACTGCTTTTGCTCTTTGATACCCGCCCCCCCCCCCCCCCCCCCCCAAGCTTTTTCCCTAGAAGAGCACTTAGTTTTGCTTAATTGTTCTGTCGGCTTTGTTTGTGATGCTCTTACCTGGTGTGAAGAAAATCCACGATCTTTCTTTGCAGATGAATAATCCAGCGAAATTCTCTGCTCCTCGCAGATACAAAAGCAAAACACTTGATGCCAGGTTTTGCTTTGTTTAACCTTGCTCAGAACATAACAGATTTGCAAGCAGCAACATTTATGACCTCTTTAGCGTTGTGACCGTTTTCTAAACTGTAAAGATTTCTGCCTTCTTGCAGCACAAATATCTAGCTTTCCTCCAGCAGTTGGCAGAGATCCGCCCCCTGCATAAACTGTTGAACACACTGTTAGAGCAGCCCGAGATGATCTTTGACAGAAGGGCTTGGGAAGAGGGGTGGAGGCTACAGCAAGCAGAAAGACTAGCATACTTAACCCTTCTAAACCTGCAGCTTTAGCGAAAGATCGGAGCATAAAACATCGGCAGCCAGGGAGTAACAGTCCATCGCAGCGAGTTTTAATTTCACCTTGATTACTGTGGTTGATTTTTCCTGAAAAACTCATTCAAGTGGCAAAACCTTCAACTTATAGCCGGAGTTTATTTGTGATCGGTAGGAGTCAACGTCCTAAACCGAAAGAGCGCCCCGAGTGGCGACAATTTTGATAACAAACGTTGATTTTAATACAGGAGCAGCTTGACTGGGCAAAAGTTGTAAGCAGGCAGGCAAGTTAACTGCAAGTCTCTAAAAGCCATTTGCCTCAATCCATTAATCTTTTTTTTTTTAATCTATCATAATTTTGAGATTCTTTCCCCGAATCCCAGCAAGTTTATGGATCAGTCCTAACATCAATAGAACAGGCTCACTAAGAAAGCTGGAATCTTGATAATATGTTAAGGGGCAGAGGATCCCAACAGCCTTCTTTTTATCCCTGTATATGTGTGGAGGTGCATTCATGCATACATCCTGAAAACAGGATTGTGATCAGCGATCAGAGCTCTAAACCCCCAACCACAATTTGACCTGTTCATGGTCGGTAGTTTCTTGGATAACAATTACCAATCACAAGAAAGTGAGCTCAAACATTTGGGATAAAAAGGAAATGTTCCAGCTCATTTTGACCATGTCTTATATTTTATTTATTTAACTAGTTTTATATACCACCTTATCCTTCAATCAAAGTCGTTACAAGACAAGATATACAAATATAGGTAAAAGCAAGGAAAGGTATTGGGGGTACAGGAAGAATACACAAAACAGGGATACAAATTGTATAAGTACATGCTTATGCTAAATCTTAAGTATATCTTCCAAGGATAATAATAGCGTGCAAGAGCAACTGAACGGTTGTGGAAATTATTTGCCAAAGTAGATGTCTGACATCATTGAAAATTCAACAATGCCATAAACTTTAGGTTATCCTCTTTTATTCTGTACTTGGTGAGGGTTTGTGTTCTGAATGTGTGACTGAGGCCAGGAGTTCTGTTAACATGGAGTTTGTACAAAGGGACCTGTACTGTAATTTGACTTGTTTAGCTTTTCAATGGGTGTATGGATGTTCTAGGGCCCGCTACAGTATTTATAGTGTTGCTTTTATTTGGGTAGGCCCCTTGTATGAGTTTTGGAAGTTTATGCTGGTATGATATGGTCGATTTGGCCTTGTAGATTATCGGTGACACTTGTAGGGTTTTGTATTAGTTCACAATATGCTTGGTACAGGAGAATGTTTGTTAGTGAGATGGACAAAATCAGATTTTTTTTTTTAAATAAGTATCCTGAGTTTTGTGGGTGGTTGTTCTAGTTCTGCTCTGCACCCATAGTTGGGGGGGGGGGGAGTTCTGTGAATGCAAAATATATGTTCAAAAAGAAAAAGCAACAACCATAACACAGTTTATAACAGGGGTCTCAAACACGCAGCCCGCGGGCCGCATGCGGCCCGCGAGACAACTTTGTGCGGCCCGCGACGGCGGAAAACCAAAAATCCCCCAAAACCCTGGCTTCTGCTGCTGCCGTTGCCGCCGTGGCAGCAGCAGAATCAATTGTTAAATTTAAAAAAAAAACTGACTTCTGCTGCTCAAGCAGCTGTCCTGCGGCCCCTTTCCCTCTGCCCGGAGATCCGACTCTGCTCTCAGCGGCGTGCTTTTCAAGCCGCGAAGAGAGTATTCCCCTCTCGCGCGGCTTGAAAAACCGCGCGAGAGGGGAATACTCTCGTCGCGGCTTGAAAAGCACGCCGCTGAGAGCAGAGTCGGATCTCCGGGCAGAGGGAAAGGGGCCGCAGGACAGCTGCTTGAGCAGCAGAAGTCAGTTTTTTTTTTAAATTTGACAATTGATTCTGCTGCTGCCACGGCGGCAACGGCAGCAGCAGAAGCCAGGGTTTTGGGGGTTTTTTTGTTGGCCGGTAATGAGCTATAGAGGGGCTGACTGAACTGGAAGTGGGCTATTGGCAGAGGGGTGAGGGGGGGGGTTATAACTGGTAATGGGCTATGGTGGGGGCTAGGACTGGAAATGGGCAGATGGGGGTTAGGACTGGACGTGGGCTAGGGGCAGGGGGGGTTATGACTGGTAATGGGCTGGGGGGGGTTATAACTAGTAAAGGGCAATGGTGGGGGCTAGGACTGAAAATGGGCAGATGGGGCTTAGGACTGGAAGTGGGCTATTGGCAGGGGGGGTTATTACTGGTAATGGGCTGGGGGGGTTAAAACTAGTAATGGGCTATGGTGGGGGCTAGGACTGGAAATGGGCAGATGGGGGTTAGTACTGGAAGTGGGCTATTGGCAGGGGGGGTTATGACTGGTAATGGGCTTTGGTGGGTTATAACTAGTAAATTGCTATGGTTTGGGCTAGGACTGGAAATGGGCAGATGTGGGTTATGACTGTAAGTGGGCTATTGGAAGTGGGTGTTATGTGTGTTAATGGGCTATGGTGGGGCCTTGGACTGAAAATGGGGTGATGGGGGATACGACTGCAAGAGGGCTATGGGGGGACTAGGACTGGTAATGGGCTATGGGGGGGGGTAAGACTGAAAATGGGGTGATGGGGGGGTAAGACTGGAAGTGCGCTATGGGGAGGTTAGGACTGGTTATGGGCTATGGGGGGTCTAGGACTGGTAATGGGCTGGGGGGGTTGCTAGGACTGGAAATGGGCTGAGTGGAAGGGGGGCTTGAACTGCAAATGGCTGATGGGGAGGGGGGCTTGGAATGGAAAGGGGCTGTGAGGGGAGGGAGCTAGGATTGGAAATGGGCTGATGGGGGGCTAGGATTGGAAATGGGCTGATGGTGAGGCTAGGATAGGACTGGAAATGGACTGATGCAGGGACTAGAAAGGAGCAGATGCTGGGTGGGGCTGGAACTAGAAGGGAGCTGATGTTGGGGGAGGATTAGAATGGGATGGAGCTGGGAAAGTGAAATGGAGAGGGGACAAATATTTTGTCTGGAAGAGAAGACAAATCTACAATTGGCCAGGTATTGGGAGAGTAAGTGGGGATTGAGGATGGAGGGGTAAAATTTGAGTGGATGAAATAGGAATGAGGAAAGAGCAAAAGGAGAAAGATTAGTATGTTAAAGCAGATGTAGAGAGAGAGAATGGAAAAAAACTAGGAGAGAAGAAAGGACAAACGGACAGCAGACGATGGAGATAGCAGAAGACACGAAGAAACCAGAAGTGGCTGGAGCAATTGCAACTGAAAAAAAATGCACAAAAGGTAGAAAAATATCTCTTTATTTTGAATTTATTAACTGGAATATGTCAGCTCTGGGAAATGTGCATCATTAATGTCTGTGCTTTGGTACAAGAAATTATTTATAGTTTTATTTCTACAGTGCTGAGGTATTCTGTGTAATTCCTATTTGACATTGCTACTTGTTCTCTTTTCCCAGTAGGTCATGTATTGTTCTCTGAAATGTATTGATTTAATATTTGCAGTGTTGCCTTTTGATAGGTAGGGTCTGGTGCTTTGTGAGTCCTGGTAGTGCTGTTATGATACGGGGGGTTTGCTATGGGTTCCAAATGGGCAGTGTTAGTAGTAGTTCCTAATGTGCCTGGCGGTTGGCACTGGATTATAGTAATATAGAAATTTTCTAGTCTTTCTTTATCCATGCACTCATTATGCAACATTATGCAAATATTTATGCAAATGAGGCCCCTTATGCAAATGAGGCCCGTGTCTTATGCGGCCCCCGGGTTACTTTACAAGTCCTCATTCGGCCCTCAAAGCAATTTGAGTTTGAGACCCCTGGTTTATAACAACAAAATAAAAATGAGTTATTTAATTTGGGGTTATAAACTGTGCAATGATTCTCGCTCTCTCTTTTAATTCTATGGTGTGCGAACATCTTTTTATTTCCTCCACATTATCTAATTGATTTTTGATTTGGTTCAGTCCCTCACTGCAGTTTTGAGAAAGCCTCCCTCCCTGGCTCGGGAGGGGGGTGGCGCCATCTCATCCCTCGCCTCAAGCAGCAGATTGCCTTGAGCCGCCCCTGTATACTCTCCTTATACAGTATGTAGATTTTCAGCCCCTATACAGATAGTGGTAGGCAGAAAATCTATATACTGTAAAGGCGGAGTTAGTTATGGAGCAATGGCGGTACCTAAAACTATCGATAAGGCAGTGATATACAGCTACAGTATGGATAGGTTACTGTATGTGAATAGCAGGCCTAAACTAAATGGATAGAGAGGTGGCAGTCAGCAGTGAATATGTATATTCATTACCACTGAGTATACATATAGCAGAGCTGTTCTAACATGGCATTTACACGTGTATGCTAATCGACACATGTACATGCTGCTCTTTAGATGTGAGGAAGCTTGGCAAGTTATCATTCCCCATTATTGTTTTAGTTTATGAAATTGATGTTTTGCCTTGAAAAGGTAATAGCTATAATACAAGGAGGCATCAATAAAGAATGTACATCATAGGCTAGTCTCACATGGTAAAGATGTGCAGCTCAGTGGTGTTGCTGCCTGAGAACATGCAAAGAAGCCTCTGGTTTGATTACCACATCCATGGTCTTTCAGCAAATCACAGATGCCCGGGTCAGTGCAAATTAAGAGGCCCCAGCCAAGGTTTAGGTTAATGGAGTCTTATTGTGTTCAAAGACATTCATGCATGCAAAGCAATGCAAATAAATTTTGCCTAGCCAAATGTATTCCTTGTTCCGTTAAAAAAAAAGAAATAAACACATTTTTTCAAACACAGGCCCCTTTTCTGTGTGAAGCCTGGGCCAAATGGCTTTGCTAGGCCCCCTTTGATAGGCCCTGCCCATATCTGCATGCTATGAAGAAATTTAGATACAATAAAAACAGTACAAATTAATCATTTTTATTGACTGCCCATCATATTGCTTTTTTGCTCTGGAAACACATCAGAGAGAGAGAGAGAGAGATTTTGCTGCACTCTGTGTTAATTCTAACCTGCATCCTCAGACTCCTTCATTGTTCCCAGCTTTCCTCTAATGGAAATCATTAGCAGGGTGGTCTAGAAAAAGGGGCAAAGTTTATTTCAGATTAAGCACTGGTGATAGATGAAGCCAGTTGTCATAAGACACAGCAGATGTCGCTCTGGATTATTTATTGATTCAAAAAGCAGATTGTCTTCTTAAAACGTGCAGGAAGTAAAATGAAAGTGCAGTCTTGTTCTATTTCTGGGCATGAAGCCTTTACAGACCTTTACTTCGCTGGACATCGTTACATGATCAATTTCTTATAAAAATCCAGGAGAAAAAAATACATAGAAACATGATGGCAAAAAAAGACCACATGGCCTATCCAGTCTGTCCTTCCATATCAATCACTACAACAATCCCCTTTTTCCCTTTAGAGATCCTCTGTGTTTGTCCCATGCTTTTTTGAATTCAGTTACTGTCCTCATCTCTACCACCTCCACTGGATCCACTGCTCTTTCCGTAAAGAAATATTTCCACATATCACTCTTAAATCTATCCCCCTTCACCCTCATCCCATATCCCCTCGTAGAAGAGCTTGCTTTCAATCGAAAGAGGCTCTCCTCCTGTGCATTTATGCCACGGAGGTATTTAAACGTCTCAATCATATCACCTCTATCCCGCCTTTCCTCTAAGGTGTACATATTAAGATCCTTAAGTCTGTCCTCATATGCTTTAAAATGAAGACCACTTACCATTTTAGTAGCCACCCTCTGTACCGACTCCAGACTGTTTATATCCTTTTGAAGGTGCAGTCTCCAGAATTGCACACAATACTCCAAATGAGGTTGCACCAAAGTCTTATACAGAGGCACTATCACCTCCATTCTTCTGCTAGCCATTCCTCTCCCTATGCACCCAAGCATCCTTCTGTCTTTTGCTGTCGCCTTTTCTACCTGTTTAGCTACTTTAAGATCATCAGACACAATCACGCGTAGGTCCCGCTCTTCTTTAGTGGACAAAAGTACTTCACCCCCTATACTATATTGCTCCCTTGGATTGCTGCAGCCCAAATGCATGACCTTGCATTTTTTAACATTACATCTCAGCTGCCAAATTCTAGACCATTCTTCAAGCTTAGCTAGATCTCTCCCCATGTTATCTACACCTTCTTGGGTGTCTACTCTATTGCAGATTTTGGTATCATCCGCAAAGAGGAAAAACGTACCCGACAGCCCTTCTGCTATATCACTAACAAAGATGTTAAAGAATTGTACCAAGGACAGATCCCTGGGGCACACCACTGGTAACCTCCTTCTCCTCAGTGTCAACCAATTTCCAACCCAAGCAGTAACTTTAGGGTCCATCCCTAGGGTTCTCAGTTTTGTTTATATGTCGCCTGTGCAGAACGGTGTCAAAGGCTTTACTGAAATCTAAATACACCAGATCTAGGGCTCTCCTTCGGTCCAACTCTCTGGTAACCCAGTCAAAGAAATCAATCAGATTTGTCTACAAGACCTGCCTTTGGTGAATCCATGCTGCCTCTGATCCTGTAATCCGCTGGACTCCAGAAACCTCACTATTTTCTCTTTCAGTAGCGTTTCCAATAATTTACTCACCACTGAAGTTAACTTAACTGGCCTGTAGTTTTCAACCAAATTCTTACTTCTGCTTTTGTGCAAAGGGACCACATGAGCCTCTCTCCAGTCCTTTGGCACCACTCCTGACTCCAACAAGGAATTGAAAAGATCAGTCAGTGGAGCTGCATAATATTCCAGACCATATAACCATGATTATTTCACTTTTCCCTTTATAAACTATACCAGGGGCAGCAAAACACCTCTTTGGTTGAAGGGGGTCAAACAAACCAATCTCTGCTCCTCCCCTACGTTCTCTAGTTGCCGATGCTGTTTGTGCAAAATATTGGTTGTGCCATGGCCCCAGTGGTTCACCCTGTTCTGCTGCCTATGGACTATTCAGGTAGGATGACCAACTGTCCCAAATTTTGCAAGACATCACAATTTTTGACTCTCTTTAGAGGCATCCGAAGGGAACCCTAGGTGGGACGCCATTTGTCCCAATTTATCTTTGTTGAGTGGAATTCCAACTTGGGAAATGTATAATTTTTGTTCATTTCCATTGGAATAGTTTCCAGATCAGATTTCCATTTGCAAAGTATGTGTCTCATAAATAGTGATGATGTTAGAGGGTGCAGAGTTTTGGTTTGCTTGCGGAGCTGGAACATAGGGGCTGGCCATGGCTGCCTTTGTGTCCACGCTGCCATGCTCCTGGATGACGACATGCACAGGCTGAGCTGGGGTGCGGCCCTCTGCGGTGCATGCCTTGTTTCCATGTGTCTTAGCAGTGGTATGGGAGCCAGCCAGTCAGTTTGGTGTGCATGGCAGCAGACAGACACGCACACATTTGTGAGGGTGGTGATCGTGAATAGTTTTTTGATAGTTTTGTTTGATCTGATGTACCAATGAGAGAGATCCCAATTTTTTTGGTTGTGTCTTGATTTTTTGGGATCGGTGTCCTGAGATGGGCTGATCAATGGTTGGTCACCCTATATACAGGGTATGACAATGCATTTGCCATATGATTCATATTTCAATGAAAATTTAAAAAATTTCAGTATGTTTCACCTTGTTTGCAAGTTATTGACAGTGTTGACTGATAGGCACGCCTAGTAAGTGAGATATAAAGAGACTTATCGTGTCTAAAAGTTTTCTTTTAAAAACTCATATTTACTTGGAGGTCTAGATGTCCCTAAATGTAGTTGTACTTGGACATTAGAACTTTATTTCTAATATCCAAGTACATGGGATTCAGAATTCGAGATCAGATACAACTGGCTGTCCCATCCGAACTTTGTTATGACTTACAACAAGAAGCATCAATGCCAAAATCGATCCCAATTTCCATTTGGGTTATAAGAACATAAGAACATAAGATATGCCATACTGGGTCAGACCAAGGTCCATCAAGCCCAGTATCCTGTTTCCAACAGTGGCCAATCTAGGTGATAAGTACCTAGCAGTATCCCCAAGAGACACAGGTTCCACAATGCTTGTTTTGGGTCAAGCATTGATATCCTGGGTCCCTTTTTAATAATGGTTTATGGACCTTTCCTCCAGGAAATTGTCCAAACCTTTTTTAAACCCAGCTACACTAACAGCCCTTACTACATCCTCCGGTAACAAATTCCAAAGTTTGATTACATGTTGAGTGAAAAAATATTTTCTCTTATTTGTCTTAAATAGTTTACCCTGTAGCTTCATTACATGTCCCCTAGTCTTTCTATATTCTGATAGCGTAAACAATCAATCTACGTTTACCTGTTCCACTCCAATCATTAATCTATAGACTTCTATCATATCTCCCCTCAGCCGCCTCTTTTCCAGGTTGGAGAGCCCTAACCTTTGTAGCTTCTCTTCATAGGAGTAGCCTTCCATCCCCTTTACCATTTTGGTGGCTCTTCTCTGTACCTTTTCTAGTAACGCTATATCCTTTTTAAGATACGGCGACCAGAATTGCATACAATATTCAAGGTGTGGTCGTACCATGGAACGATACAGAGGCATTATAATATCCTTTGTTTTATTTTCCATTCCTTTCCTTATGATACCTAGCATTCTATTTGCTTTCTTGGCTGCCACTGCACACTGAGCGGAGGGTTTTAACATGTTATCCACGATGACTCTTATATCTCTTTCCTGGGTGGTGGTTCCCAATGTGTGACCTTGCATTGTGTAACCATAGTGTGGGTTGTTCTTTCCTAGGTACATAACTTTGCACTTGTCCATATTAAATTTCATCTGCCATTTGGATGCCTAGTCTTCCAATTTATCCAGATCCTCTTGCAGTTTTCCACAATCCTCTTGGGTTTTAACAACTTTAAACAGTTTTGTGTCGTCTGCAAATTTGATAACCTCGGTAGTTATTCCATTTTCCAGGTCATTTATGAATATGCCTTTCTAATTGGCCATAAAATTGGCCTTCCCTTGACTAAACTGTTTTCTCCTCTACAATGATTGTCATTTGCAGAAGCACTAGCTCCCTTAGGGGCCTTGTTAATAAAATGTGGTAAGGATTTAGCACAGGATCCACTGCATGCTAACCATTAGCGTGGGCTTGCGCTAATGGTTAGCTTGTGGTAAAAACATCCCAATGGGAAAAAAAAACCGGAAAGTGCTTAGCATGAGTTTGGACAGATCAAGACAGAGAGTAAGCATGTGGCCAATGATAGCTAGCATGCAGGGTGGTACTGGGACTAGCTCCCATGACTGCTGATAGCACAGCTGCCCATCTCAAGAGGTGGCATTAAGTGCTATTGCACTATTGCCAGTCCAGCAGTGCGACTGCTGCCAAAGTGACAGGCTTTAAAATAATGGCTGATGTTCAAATGCCCTTTACAGTCAATTCACCCCTTCCACACAAGTTCACCCCAGAGTCGATCCCCCCCACACAGAAGCCCCTCCAGAGTCGATGCTCCCCTTCATTACACCCCTCCAAGACAGCACAAGCCTTTAGCAAATACCCAGCCTTTAAGGGCACCCAAATCCAGAGCCCATCACTCAACAATTCAATAGAGTCACTCCCACCATGAAGCCCCAACCCCAGAGAACAGTACTCCACCATCTCCCATCCCCTGACTTGCTAGGTCTTACCCAGGGGCTCCCTGTTCTTCTCAGTGAAGGGGCCAGGGGAAGTCCTGCTCTGCCCCTCCCTCAACTGTCACAGGCTTCAAAATGGCAGCAGTATCCACAAAACTATCATTAAGGGTTACTGCCTCCATTTTGAAACTCATGGAAGCCAGGGCATGTCCACTTCTGCTCCTTTCATAGAGAAGACTGGAGAGCCTCTCTAGGGAAGATCCAGAGGGTAGAGGGGTTGGGTCTTTGGGGGGGACCACTTGTTTGGGGATGGGGCTTCGTGAGGGGAGTGCCTCTTTTTAACTCTCAGGTGGTGAGTTTTGAGCTGTTTGACAGGAGAGTGAAGGGGGTTTAGCTTTAGAGGTGCTTCTCTGTGTGGGGGTATTGACAGGGGAGCATTGGGGTCATCACAGCCACAGCTTTTTTCACATTTTTGGCACTGGGATCCAAGTTCACTGCCTTGGCAGGTAATGCGGGTGCACCTACATTACCTGAAGAGGCAGGGAACATGGTTCATGTGATAAGCATTTGTTCTATGCACTAAATGCAGGACAGATGCTGGGCACACCCCCTGTATTTATCACACAGACTTTGCATCTCACTGTGTGTAAATTTCTGCACATAATGCGCAGTAAAGGCAAAACTTTACCACACTTTAGTAAAGGGACCCCTTAGTCTTTCCATTGTTCCTCTTGTTGCTTGTTTCATAAAGAATGGCATAATTTGACAGTTCTGGTTTTGCTGAAAAGAAGAAATTCAAGATGAGATGATGTTTAAACCCATGATTATAGATCGGAATTTGCCTTATTCTGCATTTTTTGGTTCATTATTTATAATGAATGTAATATTAAATACAAGAGATACATCCTGCAAAGTAAACACTGCTTACAAATTACAAGAATACAAAATATATAATTCAAGAAACACATTCTGTCTTTGTACAAGCACACTGTCTGCAAGACAATAATATGAAGAAGACCAAGGAAAGAGAACAGATGACAAAATCACATTAAAAAGAGAGAATATATCCACTAGCATAAGGAAAAGACAGGAGTTAAGAGCTACGTAAGAACAAAGCACCGGGCATTGATGGCATTTCCAATGAAGTATTACAGAAATCGGTTGCAGATGTTGCTATAATTACAAGGCTTTGCCAGGAAATTTGGAAGACAACATCATCACCAACTGACTGGAAAAGATCTGTGTTTATACCAATAAACACAGGTGATCACAAGGTGATCCAACTGACTGTGGAAATTATTGCACAATCGGTCTGATACCACATGCTAGCAAGATTCTACTCAAGATCATTCAGCAGAGACTACAACCATACCTGGAACTAGAACTACCTGAAGTGCAAGCAGGATTCAGGAAAGGGCGAGGAATGAGAGACATCATTGCTGATGTGAGATGGATCCTTGAAAAGACAAAAGAATACCAAAAGGATATCTGTGTTTTAACAACTACAGCAAGGCTTTTGACTGGGTAAACCATGAGAAACTCTGAGCCACATTAAGAAGCATGGGTATACCAGAACACCTGGTAGTTCTCTTGCACAACCTTTATATTGGTCAAGAAGCAGCAGTTCAAATAGAACAAGGAGAAACAAAATGGTTTAAAATCAGCAAAAGTATACAACAAAGCTGCATACTTTCCCACTTCTTGTTTAATTTATATGCAGAACAAATCATCAGAAGCAGGACTGTATAAAGATAACCAAGGTGTGAAGACTGGTGGAAGACTCATCAACAACCTTCGCTATGCTGATGATACCACATTACTGGCTGAAAGTGAAGACAATCTGAAAGCTTCTCAAGATCAAGGAACATAGTCTTAAAATGAAGACAAAAGTCCTGACAACTGGCAAAATCAATAAGTTCACCGTCAATGGAGAAGAAATTGAAATCGTGGACAACTTTAACCTACTTGGATCAACTATCAATAAAGAAACGATAAGCAGTCAAGAAATCTGATGCATTGCTCTTGGCAGAATGGCTATGAAGGTCCTAGACAAGATTCTCAAGAGCAGAGATGTCTCTCTCCATGCAAAGATTCGACTTGTTCAGGCCATGGTATTTTCAGTAACATCATATGGATGTGAAAGTTGGACAGTAAAAAAGATAGACAGGAAGAAAACTGATGCCTTTGAATTATGGTGCTGATAATAATGAATACTGTATATACCATGGACTGCCTGAAGAACAAACCGGTCAGTACTAGAGAAGATCAAACCTAAGCTTTCTTTCTTTATTTTATATTCTCTTATATACTGCGCTATTCTGCATCAGTGTGGTTTACATTGAACAAACTGAAATTACATTGAACAGGGCATTATAACTTGTAGATAACTATTTTACAGGGAACATGGGCTATGGAGGGTTAAGTGGCTTGCCCAAGACCACAAGGAGCACCTGTGGGACTAGAAACCCCAGTCCTTCTGGCCCAAGGTTGCTGTCCTCTAGTGGGATTTGAACCCCTGACCTTCTGGCCTGAAGTACCTTGCCCCCAACCACTAGGCCACTCCTCCACTCCACTCCACTTTAGAAGCTCAGATGACAAAACTTTGACTTTTGTACTTTGAACACATCATGCAAAGAGAGAGATCGATAGAGAAAGACATCATGATTGGCAAAGTAGAAGGTCAGTGCAAAAGAAGAAGACCAGTAATGAGATTGATCAATACAATAACAGCAACTATAGGTGTCACTTTATCAACAATGAGCCACCTGACTGAAGACCAAACACAGTTTAGGACAACTATCCAGAGGGTCGCCATGAGTTGACACTGACTTGACGGCACTTAACAACCGCAATACAAGAATAAATCATTCCGTAAACTCACCATACCTTCCCATGACCTAGACAAATCAAACATAATTAACATCGCCTTTCTGTTATCTAAGAACCTTTGCAGCTGATTGGGATCATAGTAAATATTTATTTATTTATCCTTGGTGCCCTGGCTTTTCAAGGCACATAAGTGTGGAAACAGATTCAGAGATTTTCTAACTAGAGAAGTGCAGGCAGGCATGCCCAGGGCTGGCCCTACCACTAGACAGACTAGACATCCGCCTAGGGTGGCAGGCTTGGGAGGAGGGCAGCAATGACATGGAAGTGCAGCTGCACACAGAAAATACTTTTGCTGCCCACTAATCTTTAAGTACTGCACATGGAATGGCAAATCTGAAGGGGCAGTGACTACCTGTAGTGCTTAACTGTGCTGAAAAGTAAGAGGCACCAAGTCTGACTTAACGTATTCAACATTGGTGCTGTTAGTAGAAAGCATAAGTGATAGCAATGCCAATTACTTTCTCTTTTCTCATGCCATGGTTGTTCATAGCATTCATTTCCGGTGCATAGGGTCATTAAGCTACACACCAAAAGTGGAAGCTATAAGTAGCGCCAGATGCTGCTGATCTGAGAAAGAAGGAAGTACATCAAAACTGGCATTGTTCATACCTATCGCTGGGGCTGCATTGAACAATAAAATAGATAGCTTTGTTATTCTGTTGTTAAGATCTTGTAAAATCTTGTCATCGTCATATGGCATTAACTTCTTGTAGGGTCTGTTGCCCAACCGGCATGTCAGGTGTAGATGTACCAAAAGAGACAGAGAGAGGAGTGTTCTCCTGGAACTCGGACAGCTCTGTGCAGCCCCTTGCAAATGATAGCAAGTCAACTTTTGAGAGGAGATGCCGAGGTAGCAGACATTTGGAGAAGATCTGGAATAACTTTGCAATGCAATATGTGCCAACAAGTCAATGCTGACTCCTGGCAACCCATCCCCTGGGTTTTCTTGGTGAAGTGAAACCAGAAATAGATTGTCAGTCCTTTCTTTTACACAGTGAGTTTACAGCCCCTGATATTCCAAGGTAGTTACCCATCCAAGTACTAGCCAGGCCCAATGCTGTTTAGCATCAGAGATTAGCCAAGAATGGGCTCATTCAAAACAGTTGAAGACTCTAACCATCACCTTATGGCTATATCAGTGAAGGTACTTTGTATCTGTGGTGGGGGTTTAGCAGTAATATATTCCAGTATCCTCAGCTCACAGGATTTTATTCAGAGCTCAACACTGTCACCCTGGACCCTATGAACATACACGTCCCTACTTTTCAGGCGAGGTTCAATCACCGTATAGGTGAAATGAGGGTCTTCAGTGTTAATGATTTGGCAAAATAATTGTCTGGTGCACTGGGACGTTAAATAAACCATTCCTAACGCTGGAAGGACGATCCTTCATACATTGCAGAGAATCGAGATAAATAGAGGGCACCTTCAGAGACATGGACCTCACAAGCCATGCAAGTGTCTGAGAATATACAATAGACAGCAGCAGAAAGATCCCAGGACCTTTCATCCCAGTGCCATTCAACTTGGCAATGAAAATAAAAACATGCAAATGCTTTAAAAGGACAGAAATACAAATGTGAATTTTTAAATATTACTGTAGATCTGTTAGCCTGATGGATACATCTTTTTGCCATAAAATGAGGGATGATGTCCTCTCTTCACTCTGCTAACTAATCTCTGACCATAGTCACATTTTCACTCTGCCCTTCCCCAGAAGCAAATTCCTTTCCCTTCCTCCTTCAGATACACCTGCAAACATAAATATAATGCCCCATTCTTCCTCCCCTAAATAAAAATGTAACCTGACAAAGAAAAGCCTGGAAGGTAGATTCAGAGACCACCTCTTCCCCTCATACACACAAATTTTCAGGTGAAGATAGAAGTTTGGCTACTAGGAACAGACCTGGAAACCAGTAAGGCAATATATATGTGTTTTCTTTACAGAGAAGCTAATGTGTTACTAAAATATAGTTTTATAGTTTTCTTGATTCTATATGCAAAACAATGGCAAAGTGATACTGTAAGTCCTTCTACAATTTTGTCATTTGCATGTAGTAAGATTGATGGAACCATGGGTTATGTGTGAGAAAAAAACAGAATGGTTTTACTGTAACATAAAAAGTATAAACAATTGTAGTCTCAATTCTAGGTTGTTTCATTTTTCCAGTCTCTATTGAACTCGACAGCCATTTTTTGTTTTTCATGAATTCCCATTTCACATGGCATCCTGAATGGGTTATAACTAGCAGATGAGGTCTTAGATCACCTTGATGGGAGGGTAGTAAAGCAATAAGTTAATGCATGTGTTTAATGTTAGAATGTGTAGATGAGGGGAAGAGGAAAGCCTTAATGAAGGTAGGTCCCGATATTCAAAGGCATTTACACGGTTTACAGACCATTAGAGCCAGGGCCGGCCCGTCCATTGAGCAAGAATGTTTTTTGCACAGGGCCCCGCGTTTCAGGGGGCCCCGCGCAAAGAACATTCTGCTTTTTTTCAAAATTAAGTTTAAAAAAAAAAAAAGCTGGCTGCTACCACTGCCGCCGTGGCAGCAGCAGAATGGAGTGTCCCGCGGGGCCCCCTCTGCCCGGCTGAGCTCTCCCTCTGCGATGGCTGAGCCCCTCTGTGCCGGCTTGCAGATACGCGAAGGGAGAGTGTCTCTCTCGCATCTCTGTTAAGCCTGCAGGGGCAGATGGGAAATTTCCCATCAGCCCTTGCGGGCTTAACAGAGACGCGAGGGAGACACTCTCCCTTCGCGTTTCTGAAAGCCGGCACAGAGGGGCTCAGCCGTCGCAGAGGGAGGGAGGGAGGGACTCAGCCAGGCAGAGGGGGCCCCGCGGGACACTCCATTCTGCTGCTGCTGCGGCGGCAGCGGCAGCGGTAGCAGCCAGCTTTTTTATTTTTTTAATGTTCCTTGAACCGATGAGGGGGGGGGGGTGTTAGGACTGGTAATGGGCTATGGAGGGGGTTAGGACTTGACTTGAGGTGGGCTGTGGGTTGATGGGGGGGTTAGGACTGGTAATGGGCTATGGGGGGGGCTAGGACTGGAAATGGGCTTGGGGGGTTAAGACTGGAGGTGGGCTGATGGGGTTAGGACTGGTAATGGGCTGTGGGCTGTTGGGGGGGTTAGGACTGGTAATGGGCTGTGGGCTGATGGGGCTGTCTGGTAATGGGCTATGGGGGGGTTAGGACTGATAATGGGCTAGGACAGGAAATGGGCTGATGGGGAGGGGTTAGGACTTGAGGTGGTCTGATGGGGTTAGGACTGGTAATGGGCTGTGGGCTGTTGGGGGGGGTTAGGACTGGTAATGGGCTGTGGGCTGATGGGGGCTGTCTGGTAATGGGCTATGGGGGGGTTAGGACTGATAATGGGCTATGGGAGGGGCTAGGACAGGAAATGGGCGGATGGGGAGGGGTTAGGACTTGAGGTGGGCTGATGGGGTTAGGACTGGTAATGGGCTGTGGGCTGTTGGGGGGGGGGTTAGAAATGGTAATGGGCTATCGGGGGGTTAAGACTGTTAATGGGCTTTGGGCTAATGGGGGATGTCTGGTAATGGGCTATGTGGGGGTTAGGACTGATAATGGGCTATGGGGGGGCTAGGACAGGAAATGGGCTGATGGGGAGGGGTTAGGACTTGAGGTGGGCTGATGGGGTTAGGACTGGTAATGGGCTGTGGGCTGATGGGGGGGTTAGGACTGGCAATGGGCTATGGGGGGCTGACTGGAAATGGGCTGATGGGGGGGTTAGGACTGGTAATGGGTTATAGGGGGGCTTAAACTGAAAATGGGGTGATGGGGGGTTAGGACTGGAAGTGGGTTGATGGGGGTGCTAGGACTGGTATTGGGTTGGGGGGTTGCTAGGACTGGAAATGGGCTGATGGGGGGCTAGGACTGGAAATGGGCTGATGCAGGGACTAGAAGGGAATGGATGCTGGGTGAGGCTGGAACTAGAAGGGTGCTGATGTTGGGGGATGATTAGAATGGGATGGGGCTGGGAGAGTAAAATGGGAGGGGAAAAATATTTTGTGTGGGAGGGATGAAAAATCTACAATTGGCCGGGTATTGGGAGAGTAAGTGGGGATTGAGGATGGAGGGGTAAAATTTGAGTGGATGAAATAGGAATGAGGAAAGAGCAAAAGGAGAAAGATTAGTATGTTAAAGCAGATGTAGAGAGAGAATGGAAAAAAGACTAGGGAGGGAGGGAGTAGGGAGGAGTGGTCTAGTGGTTAGCACAAGGTACTTCAGGCCAGAGAGCCAGGGGTTCAAGTCCCACCTGGGGACAGCAATCTCTGGCCAGAGGGACTGGGATTTCTAGTCCTATAGGCACTCCTTGTGGTCTTGGGCAAGCCACTTAACCCTCCATTGCCCATGTTCCCCATAAGTATTAGCATATGTGTCTCATATCCCCTCGTGTTAAATGTATCCCCCAATTGACCACTTTGACCCAGTGAAAAGCAGGATATAAAAATAAATAAAAATAGGAGAGAAGAAAGGACAAATGGACAGCAAGACAATGGAGAGTTAGCAGAAGACACAAAGAAACCAGAAGAAAGTGGCTGGAGCAATTGCAGCTGAAAAAAAAATGCACAAAAGGTAGAAAAATCTCTTTATTTTGAATTTATTAATTGGAATATGTCAGCTCTGGTAAATGTGCATCATTAACGTCTGCGCTTTGTTTAGTATAAGAGCAAATTAATGTATAGTTTTATTTCTACAGTGTTGTACATTCCAAGTTTGGCTTTTGGGATTCCCAATTTAATTATTGTCGTCCTGTTTCTAAATTGTGATTCCTTGTTTGGTGATGGTTTATGTTCTGTTCATGTGTAACTGAGCTGAGGTATTCTGTTTATATAATTCCTATTTGACATTGCCACTTGTTCTCTTTCCCCAGTAGGTCATGTATTGTTGTTCTCTGAAATGTATTGGTTTAATATTTGCAGTGTTGCCTTTTGATTGGTAGAGTATGGTGCTTTGTGAGTCCTGGTAGTGCTGTTAGGATACGGCGGGTTTGCTATGGGTTCTAAATGGTCCAAACATATACACCCCCAGGAATCAACACTTCAAATCCCAAGTATAAATCTTGATTCCATTCATAGCACCATGTGGAACTACTACTCCATTACTGGATACACTCACGTGCTCCCAAAGTTCCAAAGACTAGTATATGTGCCAACAATAAATTTTTTGTCGGATCGCTCACCTTGAAAGGGAAGTATCCCATTCTCGGAGTGAGCCCTCCATTTTAATCAATTTTATAGCATGCCAACCATGGGCTATTTAAAAACCCGACTCCACGACACAAGTCGCCGTCAGAATCCACTTATCAAGTCGATAAAAGTTAGGAAGCTCGTTCATGCTGATAAACTACTCTCCAAATCAGTCCTTCTTTCATATTGTGACTGACATAAGGTAGAGAAAAAGTACTTAGCTTCCTCAACAGGATAGAAGGAAAAGATAAGTCGGCTGGAGCACAAACTCTTTCTCCGTAGCTCATCCAATCAAATGGGTACAGCTCCAACGCCGATAAGGCACTCCTTCCCAATGCCGAATATCAGGGGTCCATTTGATTGGATGAGCTACGGAGAAAGAGTTTGTGCTCCAGCCGACTTATCTTTTCCTTCTATCCTGTTGAGGAAGCTAAGTACTTTTTCTCTACCTTATGTCAGTCACAATATGAAAGAAGGACTGATTTGGAGAGTAGTTTATCAGCATGAACGAGCTTCCTAACTTTTATCGACTTGATATGTGGATTCTGACGGCGACTTGTGTCGTGGAGTCGGGTTTTTAAATAGCCCATGGTTGGCATGCTATAAAATTGATTAAAATGGAGGGCTCACTCCGAGAATGGGATACTTCCCTTTCAAGGTGAGCGATCCGACAAAAAATTTATTGGTGGCACATATACTAGTCTTTGGAACTTTGGGAGCACGTGAGTGTATCCAGTAATGGAGTAGTAGTTCCACATGGTGCTATGAATGGAATCAAGATTTATACATGGGTTCTAAATGGGCAGTGTTTGTAGTAGTTCCTAATGTGTCTGGCAGTTGGCACTGGATTATAGTAATGTAGAAATCTTTTAGTCTGTCTTTATCCATACACTCATTAAGAGGCATGTTTACTAAAAGTTAGTGTATGGTAACATTATGCAAATGAGGCACCTTATGCAAATGAGGCCCCACACCGAGTCTCCGCACATGGCCCCACACCCCCCTTGGGCCGCCCCTGATTAGAGCAGAGGTTCTCAACCCAGTCCTCGGGACACACCTAGCCAGTCGGGTTTTCAGGATAACCACAATGAATATGCATGGGAGAAATTTGCTTTCAGTGGAGGCAGTGCATGCAAATTTCTCTCATGTATATTCATTGTGGTTATCCTGAAAACCTGACTGGCTGAGTTTAGTTATTAAAACCTTGGGCGGGGGAGGGGAGGGGGAACATAAGGCTGATGGTTTGCTTAGGGTGCCCAATACCCTTGCTTCTGCCCTGAATACTCTTGAAATTAAAGTCTTTTCTCAGAAATATTATACCAGTATCCTCAGTCATATACATCTGTACATATATATTAATCTGTCAGAATTTGTGTAATGTGTGGTATGTGCAAAATAAATTATGGAGCTAAGGACCCTGAAGAGTTTGAAATCTAGGTTAGAACACTAGGAAGTGATGTGATTTACTCAGGGCTGCAATGTGAGTTGTGACATTGGCATTTAAATAATTTTCCTGGATTTGGAGCTTGGTTTTCCATGCACTAAACTAGGGCTTTCCAAACCTAGACCACAATGAATGTGCCTGGGATAAATTGCATATACTGGAAATTCTACTATGCCAGGTTATTTCTAAGCTACACTTCTAGTAGAATTAAAAAAAAACAATAATACGTTGAAAAGTACGCGCTTACATGAGACCAATGGCATGTTTTCCTTTCTTCCATTTAAGACTCGGGCATGTCTGTGTGGGGACTGAGTAGGGACACTGCGTGTCAACAGGGCAGCAGTCGATGTGTGGCTGGATGGGAGAAGCAGGTTTAGAGCGCGATGATGTATGTGAAACGCGTGTGTGTGTGGATCAGTGGTATTGTGTGTATTTATTTGTATGGGGAGAGTTTAGCTGTATATCTATGGGGCTGTATGTGAACTGGAGGTATATGGGAGGGGGGGTAGTTGCCTATGTTGGGATGAGGGAGGTGTCAGGAGGGTGTGAGAGTATGTGTCTGTATGCATGTCTTGGGGCATGAATATTAGGTTTGTGAGGGCTGAGTATATATGTGCGTGGATGGGATGTATCATTGGGTGGAGACTGTCTCTTTTGCTACTAGCATGTAAGCTTCCCTTCCCCTTTCACACTCCTATACCATCACCAATGTTCCCTCTAATTTTCTGTAGGCTGTGTGCGCATAAAATATCAGCTGTGCAGCTTTTGAAGGAAGGTTACATTTTTTGTGCACCACATAACGACACTCGGAGTTATATACTTTAAAATTTGACTACACGTCAGAATACAGTATGTACACCACATTGATTGCACTAGAAAATATTGTAGAACTTGTGAAAACCGTAAATACACAACAACTTTTAAATTTTAAGACGTCTGTGTTGTTTCCTATCAGAATCAGAACCGTAATTTTTGTGCGCTCTGTTGTAAAGTATGTGCGCTCGCTTGGCAAGGTGTGTGCGCGCGCACACGCGCACAGCTTAGAGGGAACAGTGACCATCACTCTCTGTACCTCCCACCAACCATAGGGAGGAGTGGCCTAGTGGTTGGGGCAAGTTACCTCAAACCAGAAGATTCTAGGTTCAAATCCCACTAGAGGACTGGGCCAGAAGGACTGGTGTTTCTAGTCCCACAGGTGCTCCTTGTGATCTTGGGCAAGCCACTTAACCCTCCATTGCCCATGTTCCCTATAAGTATTAGTGTCTCCTATCCCCCAATTAGTGTCTCCTATCCCCCAATTGTGTTGTGACCACTTTGATTGAAGGATAAGGTGGTATACAAAACTGTCTAAATAAAATAAACTCTCTTGTATTTTCCTTCTCCCTTTCCTATCCCCCTCCCTCTTGCACTCTTCCACTCCTTCAACCCTTCTGCTGCCCCCACCCTTCCCTGTCTGATATTTAGCATGGGGTGTGAGTTCGATCTTTCAGTGTTTGATGGTTGTACACTGGGTGTTCTGTTCCGATCAGCCCTTCTATCTTTTGTCTTTTCTTGTTTCCTACAGGCCATCTTGACAGTTGCCTTCTTCACAGGCTCATTTTTTTGGTTGTTCCTATGGTTCAGCAGTTGTGCTTCGAGAGATCAAGGTGTGCTGTCTTTTGTTGTATGGCTCCTGTTTTATTTATTTATTTGTTACATTTTTCTAAACCGCCCCTTTCAGAGATCTCTTCCACAGGCTATTCGTTCCAAGTCTTTAAAAGGCAAGTGAAGACTTGGTGGTTTTGTCAGGCTGTCTGAGGTCTTTTTGGATAGACCAAGACACTGTGGCTTTTTTCTGTAAAGTGATTGTGATTGTGAGGGTGGTAGGGTGTTTTTAGGCCCTGGTAGTGCTAAGGATGGG
Organism: Ichthyophis bannanicus; assembly: GCA_033557465.1. Lineage (NCBI taxonomy): Eukaryota > Metazoa > Chordata > Amphibia > Gymnophiona > Ichthyophiidae > Ichthyophis > Ichthyophis bannanicus. The sequence continues at coordinate 610,573,303 of CM066034.1, forward strand.
GAATTTGGATTGGTCTGTGTTTTGTATTTTTAGTTTTATTGTAAACTGCCTTGAATGCTGTGGAATATGGTGGTCTAAAAATGTTTTTAAATAAATAAATAATGTGTCAGACTGTTTGTTTTATGTTGCATGGATTTATTTTGGATTTATTTTGTTGTTCTATGCCTTCCCTGCCTTATGTTTCTTTGTTGTGTTTAAGTGTGTGCTGCATTTTTTGTTTTCTGGTTTTGTAAACTGCTAATAGTGACTGATGCATGGGTCTGTTTGAGTGTATGTGTATCTCGGTTGGGAGAGTTTGGCTGTTAGCTGTAGGAATTTGTAGGTAGAATGAATGTCAGGGGATAGATAGGGTGTACATGTGTGAGTGTGTGCCCCTATTGGGGATGAGTGGGTGCAGGAGGGGCTGTGTATTGTGTGTGTGGCAGTGTGTAAACTGTATCTTGTGGGTAAGTGTATGTGTATGTACTGTATCTGTGTGTGTTGAGTATATATGGGTGTGTGCATATGGGAGGGGGGTTAGGGTATGGGTATATGTTAAGTTGGAGGGTAAATCACCTTAAAGCAACAGATCACTAAAACCTCCGGAACTATATTTCACAAAGCACGAACAGTGCAACATCTCAGACCCCTCCTGGAACATCAAGACTTCCGAACAGTGATGCAAGCCATGACACTCCCACATCTGGACTACTGCAACATAATCTACCATGGCCTTCCAGCCACCCACACCAACCCCCTCAGAACTGCATTAAACACCACCGCGAGAATCATTCAGAGGGCGAAGAAAACCGACCATATCACCCCAATTCTGAAAGAACTACACATTCTCCCCCTCGAAGCGCGGACAAAATACAAAGCCATCCTACTCACCCACAAAGCTATCCATCAAACACAAGACACTCAGCTTCGCACCCTACTGGCTCGTCCAGCCCACGGCAGATCTACTAGACAAACCTCCAGCATTTTTCTCACCGTCCCTCACAAAAGAACCAAATGCTCACAATGGACCTGCAATCGAGCCTTCGAACTTTATGCTCCGTCCTTATGGAACTCTCTACCGAGCTATCTCAGAAGCAATGCCGACCTACTATCTTTCAGAAAACAGCTAAAAACCATCCTTTTTCAAGAATATTTCAACTCGAGCCCCACCGAAAAACCCACAAAACCCCGATCTCATCCACAATGAACCTCTAACTCAAAGCTACCCTAACCTGTCTATGTCCAACGTTTGTCCTATGTCCAAAGTCTTTCCTATGTCAAAATCATCAATGTTGCCTCCCCGGTGATGGCCCAACCCTTGTACTTAATTCCCCCACCCCCATGTAACACCGCTTTGACCCGGTGAAAAGCGGTATATAAATTCAGCTAAATAAATAAATAAATCTGGGACACTTGGGGGAAAGATAGCATCTTGGAGTTTTGGGACCAAGGAGCAGAAGTAGGGAGTCCCCTAGATTTACAGAAGATGCTGGTTCTGCATGGCACAGGATGCTGATGTGCTATAGAGCCAGGGCCAGCCCAACCACCAGGCAAACTAGGCAGCTGCCTAGGGTGGTATCTTCTGAAGAGAAGCACAGAGCAGGATATTCAAAGCTAAACAATAGATTTTGATAGTCAAGGGAGGTGTAAATCTTAAGGTCTGCCTAGGGCATCAACACCATGAACCAATTCTGGGACTGGCCCTATATAGAGCAATGTGAAAGGATAGAGGAGAAGGATCGAGAAGACTTGAAAGGCAACTTGCACTCTATTTGGAGGGGCTTGTGGGACAAGGAAGGTGGAGGTGTCAGTAGACGTAGTCCTGCCCACACTCCAAGTCTCTCCAATCGTCTTGCACTCAACCCATTCCCTACTTTGTGCCACACTCCCTCTTGCATTCTCCCCTTTTTCCTGCTACCCCCTTGCATCCTTCCCTGTTCCTACTCATTTTTGCTCTCCCCTCTGTTATCTATCCTTGCACTTTCTCTCCCCTTCTGCACCCTCCCCCTCACTTCCCTGCCACCTCTAAGCACTCTCCCAGTTCCCCTCCCCTCCCTTTTCTCTTCCTCCTTCCCACAGCCTCTCCTCACCTTCTGTGTTTTCCCCTCTGTAGCTGCAATAGAGCTCACCAGTGGGAGGCTTCATGTTTCCACTCTAGTGCCCAGTTTCACTATATGCTTTGTCTTGATTAGATTGTAAGCACCGATGAGCAGGGACTGTGCCTTACATCTATACTGTATTACAGCGCTGCGTATGCCTTGTGGCGCTATACAAATTAGTAATACTTACATGGCTAGCCATCGCTGCTGAAGACTAACCCTGGATATGGTCACCGGCATTGAATATCTGGGGTAGATGCGGAACACGGAAGCCAACCAGGCGGCAGTGATATTGAGCCACGCCCCGTTAGCTTCTGCGGGTAAAGTTAGGCCAGCCTTTGCTGTGCCTGACTTTATCCACGGGTCACTAACCGGGCAGTGGCTCAATAGTGCCATGTCACTACTACTACTACTAATCATTTGTACAGAGCTACAAGGCATATGATTAGTGCCCTTGAATATCCCAGTAACCAGCATTTATACGATTTGCAAGTCTGCAAATTGGGTAAATGCTTTTGAATATCCCCCCTGAAATGTTCAAAGTCCAAAAACCCTCAGCTCAGACTTGGCTGGAGTTGGGTGAATAGGTTCTAATGGCCATAGCAGGTGTTTGAGCTCTCCCTTCCATGGTACCAAACTTTAGTAATGTGGAAGAAATGTGAAAATAAGAATCTGAGGTTCTTGCAATTTAAGGTGTTGACACAGAATAGGAATTCTTGCATGGAGAGCTGAAAATCATTTGGCCAGCTCCATTTTCCAACTCAGATTGATGTGTTGAACAGATGGGAGCACACAAGTCTGTATCAAATCTGCCGTGGCTTTGCACTATGTCTGTCTACAGACAAATGGTTCCTATTTTCTACTCTGCTGAGCATTTTTGCCTTTTGAAACCCCATAACATTTTCTCCTGAGAGTGGATATTGAATTGGTTTTGTCATACCCCTCTAGTATTCAGGTTGTTTTATTGGCTTATATTCCATTTTGTGGCATCGCTTTTTGATTGTTTTCTGTATCTATTAGGCTCTCCCTTTCTTTTCGACCTTCATATTTTATTAATGTTTAATCTCATTTATTCATAGCAATTCTGGTTCTCAAGCAAACCCAGAGATTGGACATGAAGGCACAAAATGCATAGTTATGTTTTATTTGGAAAATATGTGGAGTTGGCCAAATTTAGAGTGTGATTCATTCAAAGCTGGCTCAACAACTAGACAAACTAGGCAGGCACCTGGGGCAGCAGCTTCTGGGGGTAGGACAGCAAAGATCAGCTACAGTAGAAGAAAGCAAAGTGCCCTGGTAGCAGGGTCGGCCCTAGAGTTCATAGTAGCATAATATATGATGGCAGATAAAGACCAGAATGGTCCATTTAGTCTGCCCAGTAAGGTGGCAAGAGTGATTGTACCCACCACTCTGTGAAGGTCACCCTCCCCGTGGTTTTGTGTAGAGTTGTACCCACCACTCCGTGCAGGTCACCGCCTCTATTTATTGAAATATAAACAATATTTAAGTTTGCTTTGATATCATCCTCTTGCTATAAAGGGATTCACTGTATCTGTCCCATGCCATTTTGAATTCTATCACTGTATTTGCCTCCACCAGCTCCATCGGGAGGGCATTCCAAACATCCACCACCCTTTCAGTGAAAAAGTATTTCCTGATGTTGCTTTTAAGTTTGCCACCTTGCAGCTTCATCATATGCCCTCTAGTTTTACAGCTTCCCCTTCTTTGAAAAATATTTGTTTGTTCATTAATACCCCTTAAATATTTAAAAGTCTGTATCATATCTCCCCTCTCCCTTCTCTCCTCTGGAGTATACATATTTAGGTCTTCAAGTCTCTTCTCATACGTCTTCTGGCGCAGACTCCAAATCATTTTGGTTGCTTTCCTCTGAACCATTTCCAGTCTTTTTATACCCTTTGCAAGATATGGTCTCCAAAACTGAGCACAATATTCCAAGTGAGGCCTCACCAGCAACTTGTACAGTGGCATTAGTACTTCTTCCTTTCTGCTGGTAATTCCTCTCTGTATGCAACCCTGCATCCTTCTGACTTTGGCTACCATTTTGTCACATTGTTTTGCCACCTTGAGATCCTCCGATTGTCACCCCGAGGTCCCTCTCCTGGTCCTTGCACACCAACTTCTTGCCCCCTATCACATACAATTCCTTTGGATTTCTGTATCCCAAGTGCATGACTGCAGTACTTTGCATTAACTGCCGAGCATTGAACATTTTTCAGTTTTTGACGATATTTCCTCATATTGTCCACTCCCTCAGAAGTGTCCACTCTATTGCAAATTTTCGTGTCATCTGCAAAAAGGTAGACTTTTCTCAATAGTCCTTTCGCAATATCACTCACAAATATGTCCCTGGGGCACGCCACTAATCACATTCCTTTCTTCTAAGTGAGTCCCATTAACCATCACCTTCTGTCGTCCGTCAGTCAAGCAATTTCTGATCCAATTCACCACTTTGGAACCCATCCCCAGGCTGCTCAGTTTACTGATAAGCTTCTTATGAGGAACAGTATCAAAGGCTTTGCTGAAATCTAGGAGGACCACATCCATCGCATACCCTTGATCTAGTTCGTTCATGGTGTTGGCATCCTAGGCGAACCTTAAGCCTTATGTGCTCCCTGGCTGTCAGAATTTAGTGTTTAACTTTAAATGCCTTGCCCTTTACCACCCCCTGAAGCTGCTGCCCTAGGTGACCTCCTAGTTTGCCTAATGGTTGGGCTGGCCCTGCCTGGCAATGAAACAAACTCAAAGAGCCATCAGTGCATACATCTGCAGGAAAGATAGGCAGTATGCAAATAAACTGTAGGGATGGTACGTGTTTGGCCGAGAAAGGCAGATCAGATGTGTAGTCCTGAGACACCATGCAATTATGCAGTAGAAGCAGTTGTGTATAGGTGCAGGGCATGGTTATGTATGTCTGGATAGTATCTGGACCGCAGGGCTGACCGCAGCATCACCAGGTGCCAGTGTGCATGGGCAGTATATCCTGACAAGCTGCTCTGCAGCAATATAGCAGGGCATGTCCCTGTCAATGGTGGGGGGCCCTCAGAGTGGGGGCATGCTGCAGTGCACACAGCATGAATATAAAGCCAAATGTACCATCAGAGGTCTTTAACATTATCCACATCTGGAAGGAAAATTGATGGTGCATATGGGCCTGTATTGCTCATGTTTTCACTGTTGCATGTTCTCACCCTGATGGGTCCCTGTTATTGACAGGGATATGTATTGAGATGTAGCACTAGGGACCTATTTTTGTCTTTTCTGGCCCATACTTGGCATTGCAAATATTGTTTGCAGTGATATCCACCACAGGAATACCTAAGGTGTTCTGCAAATGCCATGTATGTTTTGCTATCAGGACGTCTCAGGACTACACATCTGATCTGCCTTTCTCAGCCAAACACATCGAACATTCCAACTGCTGTTACAGTAGCCTTGGTGCCCTTGGATAATGTTGTACTGTTCTGGGCAGGCACCAAACAAGTGTACATAGTCTCCTTTGCATGAACATACCTATTTCATCAGTATTCATGTCTTGTTTGTATGGATACAACACTCAGTGGTAGCATCAGCTTAGGGGATGCACGGTTTACCAGCGGAGGCGTGGCAACATGGAGACGGGCAACATCAGACACATTTAACATTTCAGAATACAGTGGGCACAGGGATGTTCACACCGTTTACCCACATCCGAGACACAGGGCCGGCTGGATAGCGCTTGAACGTACCCACCGAACATGTCTATCTCCCTGATTCCAGCCCCCCCGGGCATGTTCTGACCAGTGGAGGAGGAATTACATTCAACGGGAGCCAATTTTTGATTTAGACGTGTCCATAGGCCAGGCGTGCAAGCTATGGAATAGGGCTATGTTTACAAAACAAAGTTTAATATTTAAAAGTGCGATGTACAAATATGCATTTTTATAGGATTGTTTTGGGAGGGATGGTGTTGAGATGATTACAATTGAGTTTAATAATTAAAATCTTGGGGGTTGGGGTGAGAAACTAGCGATCTAAAAGCTAACTGCAAGAGGACCCAAGACTGAAGTTTCGTCTAGGGCAGCGACACCCTTACACTGACTCTGGTTTCACTGAGGCTTTTCTCTCATTCTCTATCTATGGTATAGAAATTTATTGAATCAGGTCCTTAATGATGTCCTATTATCAGTTCAAAATTAAGGTCGCTTTTCAATAGCAGCTGGCTTTTTACACACTCATTATACAAGATTGTTCTTGAAAGGGCATTGGAGGGCTAGTGTTACCATTAGGCGAACTAAGCAGTCACCTAGAACAAACTTTGGAGGGTAGCAGGGTCCCTGCCATTATTGCCACCAGGCCACTACCACATCTCCCCAGGATCAGCAGCTGCAATGCAGGAAAACAGGAAGAAGCACAGCATGGGGCCTCTGAACCCTTGCATGCTGAGCTCTAAAAGTCTAGCTGTTCCTGCCCACATGCAAACAGGAAGTCTGTGTCGGAGGGGGTGGGACTGGCTGAACCTTCAGAAGCTCTGGGAGGAGGAGTGAGAATGAGGGTTCATCTAGGGCAGTGTTTTTCAACCTTTTTTGTGCAAAGGCACACTTTTTTCATGAAAAAAATCACGAGGCACACCACCATTAGAAAATGTTTAAAAAATTTACCTCTGTGCCTATATTGACTATATATAAAGTAATTATCTTGAATAGGAATCAAACACTCACACCAACCCCCCTCCCCTGCTGGTTCACACCAACCCCCCTCCCCTGCTGGTTCACTCACACCAACCCCCCTCCCCTGCTGGTTCACTCACACCACCCCCCCCCCCCTCCACTGCTGGTACACTCACCCACCCCCCTGTCACTTACTCACCCCTCCTGCTGGGTCACTCACTCACTTACCCCCCTCCCCTGCTGGTTCACTCACACCATCGCCCCCCCCCCCTTGGTGGTTCACTCACACCACCCCCCCCCCTCCACTGCTGGTTAAATCACACCCCCCCCCCCTTGCTGGTTCACTCACACACACACACACACCCCCCCTCTGCCCAAGCCGCTGCTTCTGCTTTGTACAGAGCAGCGGCTGCACTACACTTACATTGAAAAGTAAAGAGAAACTGTGTCAGGAGCCCTCCGGTCATCGCAGAGCCCGAGGAAGTGATGTCATGGGGGCGGGCTCCTCACAGGCTGTCTTTCCTTTTCAAATTAACTTTATTGCAGCTAAAGTTAATTTGAAAAGGAAAGACAGCCTGTGAGGAGCCCGCCCCCATGACATCACTTCCTCGGGCTCTGCATGATCGGAGGGCTCCTGACACAGTTTCTCTTTACTTTTCAATGTAAGTGTAGTGCAGCCGCTGCTCTGTACAAAGCAGAACCAGCGGCTGCACTGCTATAGGGAATCGCGTTTGCGCCGCGGACTTCGGCACAAAAGCCAGTTTTTTGCTCTGGCCGCTCCCGATCTTGCAGCCAGAGCAAAAAACCGGCTTTTCAATGGCCGGTTTTACAACTGTGCTGGCAGCCGGCCTGGCCATGGAAAAACCGGCCAGGCCGGCTGAAAACCAGCCGGTTGGCAACCCTAATTTGTGAGCCGAGGCCACATGTTACGGATGAAATTGGAATTTTTCCCACGGCACACTAGTGTGCCGCGGCACAGTGGTTGAAAAACGCTGATCTAGGGCACCTACTAGCCTTGCACCAGCCCTGGGTAGTGAGTGATCCCTTTTGTACAGGCCTTTAAAAGGTAAAAGAATTGCAATAGGACCTGGAACAACTTAACTTTGAACCCAAAAATGCTGAATGTAAAATGGAAATGCGGACTCTCCAGTTTTGAGTAGGAAAGGAGCAATAAAAAAGGATTGGTTTGGAACAAGTTTTTGAAATGTATGACTACTATCGCCAATCATCAAGGCTTCAGCTTTTGTTATTGTCCATTCACACATCTATTGTATGCATTCATAATTTAGTACATTCACAAATCATTAATCTTACAATAAAACTACAAAATAATTTCTAAAATGGTCATATATCTTATGAGTTGACTTCATACTTGGAATAGAAAAGACTGTGCATTCTGCTGGAACTCTTAAGGCATTTCCTTAGGAAATTTAAATACAGATGGGGAAACGAGGAATAGAAACTGGTACAGCATTTGGGATCACCCTTTTGTAGATCTCAGGCATGGTAATTGGACTGAGGGTGACAAGTAGACTGATGGCTTATGGAACTGGAGGTACTGAGAAGAGACTTCCACCTAGACTCTCATTTCTCTACTTTCCCTGTTTACTTTTTAAATATTTTATTTCATTAATGCTTGAATTATTATTTTAATTGAATTGTTTTATAATTACGAGCATGTACTTTCTTGTATATGTTTTTCCTTTTCTCTGTTACTAGTCCCTTTAAAAACGGATTGTGCAGTACTTAGATAGTTGGATGAATGGTGGCATAGCAAATACTAATAAACTAAACTAAGGGGAATATTTACTATAGTGCGCTAACGGATAATGTGTGTTCTAGCGCACACTAAGGGGTATGTTTACAAAGCAACGGTAGCGGCCTCCGTGTGATATTGGAGTCCGGCCGTGGCTCTGATATTGCACAGAGACCGCTATCGCTGCTTTGTAAACATACCCATAACTGTTGGCGCAGCCCCATGGTTTTAGCTACCACATACCAGAAGCAGTGAACGGGATAAAAATCAAGCACTAACTGCTTTAGGCATAATGGGACAGAACTGGGTGGGGTGGAGAGTGGGTTTGGATTGCATATTGTGCTTAGCATGCGGTACTTACCACGTGCTGTCGATTCTGCACTTAACGAGGGTGCACCTAACGTCTGTGCACCATGTTAATTGTGAGAGACGATAACATGCAGTAAGGAACTTTGCAGTGAGGAACATTGCAATGAGGTAACTAACTGTAGGGCACATGCTGACCATGCCTCTGACTGTGCAAAAAACATACTGCACTTTAACAAACATGCCCCTAAGAGTCCCACTTGCAAAATTCCGAAAGCTTTCCTTTCTGGGTTCGATGGGGTGCTTAGCTATTCAGTCATGTTGCTTTTATAAAGCATCACCATTACTACTACTTCTCTTTTAAAGTGTGGTAGTCCATAATATCAGATGGCACCCTGGCATCACAAATCATGAAAGAAATTGCATCTATATGAAAAGAGAAAATAAACTCATCCCGAAATATGCATTTCTGTCTTTTTCAGATATGAAGAATGTTTGCTAAAGGTCAGCACACATTAAGGAGGACCCTAATGGTTAGAGTGGTGGGCTGAGACCCAGGGAAGCTAGGTTAGAATCTCACTGCTGATCTTGTGATCTTGGTCAGGTCACCTAACTCTCCATCGACTCAGGTAGATACTTACAACTCGATGCAGAAACCCTGGGCTAGAGCCCATTGCCAATGCTCTAGCACAGCGTTTCCTAAGCAAGTTTAGGGCAGACGTTTTGTTCAGTAATGCGATATGCAAACAGTGTGCAAATAAGCTGTGCGTAAAACGTCTGTTGTGCTGTATACTGAAGAAACAGGAAGAGATTCCTCACCAGCACTGACCACAGACCTATGGTCTAGCCCTTAACAATTCCTCAAACCTTGTGTTGAGCTCAGTTTTTTGGTCTTCTGCGCACTTCTCCGAGTCTGCGCTGCATGGCTAATTGCTTTGTTACCATCTATTTCAATGGATTTATGTGAGGCGTGCTGCCATTAGCACAGAAAATTCTTCCTAAACACGGCAGATACCTGCGCTAACGACAGCGTACTTTTCTGTACTTAATCTAATTCTGCTATTTCTAGGGGGCACCGGCACTTAGCACAGGTGAATGTTTGTTAAGATATGTTAGCCTTTAGTAAAGATGCCCCTATAGAAGATTTCATTAAAAATTACAGCTATCTTTTTTTTCAGAAATCTAAGTTTTAGCAGAGCATATAGAGAAATGTCCCACTCTCCTACTTGAACACATTGGAGCTAGGGAATTTTTAGGCAGCAGGTGGGGGTCGGGGGAAGCTCTGGATTTTGCCGCCACCTAAGAAGAAAGAGATGGGAATGCTGTGGTTTAGTTTTCCCTTGCAGAAGGACATTTGTAATCCGCTTTGTAAATCCCTTGGTTAGAACGGTTACGACTCAGAATCTGCCGATAGCAGGGGATTAGTTGCCTGAATCTCTCCTTCTAATGTCTCACTTTTATATCAAGGACTTTGCGCTTGAGTGATCAGAGGCATGGCAGACTGGCTGAAAATGCCCCGCTTCAGCATCAGACCTATATAGCTTCGACAGCTGGTTCTGGAATTAGAGACGGATGCTTTCCCATTGCCCCACCCATCAACCTGCCCCCTCTGCTTTAGGTATTTGCATTAAATGTTCTTAAATGCTTTATAAGGGCATCTTACCAACACAGAAGCAATAAGCTTTTCATCATTTTGAAATGGAAAATTATTCCTTTGTTGGGTCCATGAAATCCTCAGTGGAAAGGTCAACCAGAGAGGACATTATCGACTAATCTGGGTCACTCTAAAATGACAAGCCTCTGTTTTTTGTTTTTAACCCCTAAACTGGTGTATATAGTATATACCACAGGGCATTAATTCAATTTAAATAGCACTAAGCCTTTGTAAAATACACTTGCAATGAAAAATGATACATCTCACATAGCACACGTTTTGAAAGTCAAATGCAGCAGATCGATGATATCACAATATGAACATCTGCCAGATCTTGGCAGCACATTACAGCTACTTTAGGTCATATACCACAACCTACTTCTCTGGCTCTCTGACAATAATATTTAAAGTATCTCTATCATCAATGTTATATTGTTCAAACTACTCTAGATCTATAGAACCGGCATTTCTGCATTTACGTCTACTTTGAAGGCACGTCTGCTGAGTTTGCCTGAACATTGAAAATAATTCATGTGCTCTAATGTGTGATTTTTTTTATCTCAGCAAGGTACTATCATCAGACAAGTGTCAAACGATTGTCAGATGATATCGGAGTGGAGGAGTGGCCTAGTGGTTGGGGCAAGGTACTTCAGGCCAGAAGGTCAGGGGTTCAAATCCCACTAGAGGACAGCAACCTTGGGCCAGAAGGACTGGGGTTTCTAGTCCCACAGGTGCTCCATAGCCCATGTTCCCTGTGAAATAGTTATCTCCAAGTTATAATGCCCTGTTCCATGTAAACTGCACTGATGCAAAATAGCATGATATATAAGAGAATGTAAATAAAATAAATAAATCATGACAAGCAGAAAGTTGAATATTCAAACCTATATTCACTTTCTTCAGAGTATAAAATTGCACTGTTTAGCCTGGCCCAAGGCCAGTGCTACCTTTAGACAAACTATGCAGTTGCCTACAGTGCCAATGGTCCTAGAAGGGCCCCCTGCCACTCCTTGCCAGGACCGTCAGTGGATGCAATTACTGTCAACAGACTGCAGCCCTTACTGATACCTCCAGCGATGTGCTGCTGTTTGTGCTTCTTCCTCCTTCGATGCAAACTTCCTGCAAAAGGAAGCCAGCATCAGGAGGGGCAGAAGCACAAACCGCGCCACAGCACTGGAGAAGTCGGTAAGCGCTGCGATGCTTTTAAAGTCATTGTGGCCACTGCAGGGCTTGGAGAGAGCGCCAGGAGTGAGGTTCATCTAGGGTCCTCATATCCTGGCCTGGCCCACTCTGAAAACATATATCTTAAAGCATTCATTTTTACAGATATCCAGAGGTAAGTCACTTTACCCTCCATTGCCTCGGAAGAAAAGGCTGGCAATCTACTTCCGGTGATACATTGCCAAGAAAACACAGAGGTAGCTGGGTCGCTATGAGTCAACACTGACTTGATGGCACTAAAAAAAAAAAAAAAAAAAGAGGCTAGAAAAATTCAGTTTGTTTTTATGTTTTTCATGGATTTTTTCTGATTTGGGGGTGTTTTTCTATTTGTTTCACACATTCATTTTACTAGGGAAATTTTAGTACATGCTAAATTGATTTAACATGCCCTAACCAATGAATTAAGGCATGCTAAGCCAATAAGAGGGGTGTTTACTAAAGTGCAATAAGGTTTGCATTTACCACGAATTAAAAATAAATGCTAGTTCATGGTAAGTGCAAAGACTGTGTTGTAACTGTCAGTGATGTGGCCAGCATGTCCTGTATACAGCAGTCATTGCACTCAAAAGTCCCTTACCATACGCAATTAATATGGATGCACCAAACACCTACTCTTGAGGAGGCAATAGGTGCACCTGTATCAACTGCAAAATTAGCAAATAGCACGCGAAAAGTACTATGCACGAACCACAATATGCAGTCCACACCCATTCTCTGGCCATAACCCACCCAATCTCCACCCCACTGTGCGCTAAGCGTTTAGCATGGGATTTTTACCACGTGGGTTGCTTTTAATGCATGGTAACCATCAATGCGGGCCAATAGTATACACTGAAAATGTGCATGAACTGTTACTGCACTTTAGTAAACATAACTTTTAATGCTTGTTAAATCAGCACACACTAAAAATTTTTAAGGTGCACTAAGAAAACAAATGCACACAAAAGAATGCACGCTCCTAGTCATTTTAGAAAGGCTTTCAATATGTGAAACAGTGCTTTACACATGGAAAAAGCATTTTGTAAATGTTCCACTATTTAAATGTTGTAGATGTATGCAGGGAGCGATCCTATGTATACATTTATACATACTTAAAGTAGGTATTCCTGAAGGTAGAGCTGGACGGAGTTTTGGTTTGATATGTATACTTTACAAACTGTGAAAGTATAACCTGCAGGCATATTTACGCCTGTTCTGCAGCAGACACAAAGCTATGCATAGTGCTTTTACTGCTGGTTGCATGTGTAAGAGGTGATTTTATAAGGGAAAGTATATATGTGGCTTCCCTTTACTATATATACTGGCCGCATCCACTTATCCGGCCGGTTATAAAATTATCATCTTTGTTCCACGGGGCCAACCATCCATATGCAAGTCTGATGTCTCATTAGGGGACACCTGGCAATGGGGCTCTTATAGTTACAAATTATTCTTGTCTGTTTCACTGCCCCAAAAGCTCTTCTGCCAAGGCTCGAAACATCTTGAAAGACTTTATTTATTTGTTTGTTTGTTTTTATATACCGCGCTATTACAGATCAGTGCGGTTTACATGAAACATATGACTGTGTGTCACAAAACACTTACAGATAACATATTTACATTACAGGAGTTATAACATGGTTTACATCTGAGGTATAACTAGGAACATATGATTATCCCTAGTGGGCAGGGGCGCCCAGGACCCTCCTCTTTTGCCTCAGGCCCCTCTTCTGGCTTTCCCCAATTTGCAACTGTGGCATTCATGATCTCATAGGACGTGCTGCCAAATCGTCCAGCCGCGGCGCGTGCCCAGCCCCGCTTCGCGCCCCAGCCCGACTGACCCAGCCCTTAGAGCCAATCCTTATCCCAAAGTTACGGATCTGACTTGCCGACTTCCCTTACCTACATTGTTCTAACATGCCAGAGACTGACGTGCTGCCAATTAAATTTATAATGTGTGCACTGTGGTTGCAAACTAGGGGAAGGAAGGTCTGATGGCTCTTCCGCACTAGCTGTGGAATGGATGAATGCAAAGGAGGTGGAGTGTTGCCTGTTTTACTATTCCCTCCCCACCCCCAAAAGCTAACCCTAAGTTCTCCCCCAAATTGCCTTCTGGCTACATCCCTTCTACTGGAGACACTGGAGTACGCAAGAACAGTAGTGGCGTCCACTTTTTAGAGAGGCCCACAGCATGCCATGTGTTACAGGGACTGTCCATTATTCCTCCTGGAATACTTCAGGGAAAGCCACTCCAATACAAAACATTTAACAAACCTAAAATGGATCAGGCTGCACATATAAGCAAAACAATTCCATTCGACAAAATTCAACCCTATTCCCTCTCAGAAACTTGTACGCTTAGGTGAATTAAGTGATGCATTTGCTGTGTTAGTCCACTTTAATGGTAGTTAAATAAAAAGTGAATTGCAATACAATGTGTGCCTTCGAGTCCGTGCTGAGTCCTGGCGACCCAGAAGCTCCTGGGTTTTCTTGGCAATGTCACCGGAAGTAGATTGCCAGGCCTTTCTTCCAAGGCAATGGAGGGTTACGTGATTTGCCCAAGGCCACAAGGAGTGCTAGTGGGAATCAAGCCCCAGCCGCTTGGTTACCAAGCCAGTGCTCTAACCACTAGGCTACTGCTCCAAACAAAAGCAACTTTACATTATCGCAGGCTCTTTATAGGCAGTCAAAGAGCTAATTTGTTTGGTGTTCTAAACCATTCTCTGTTCTCCTTCTACCTTACAATAGTGAATTTGTTCATACTGAATCAATTAGCAACTTAAATATTATCATGCAAAAACTACCACGTCTCTTTCTCTCTTAGATAAACAGAGTGATTGCATTGTAACAATCAGAGCATTGCCCTAATTCAGGTTCATTATTTGCACTAGGAAACACTAGCTGTAGCATAATAGGAATAGATAACTCATATGTGGCTGGAGTCTTGCAAACAGTGAATATACAAATTCATTTTTCTTATTGCTTCTAGCTTCTATGAGGAGAGCCATACTTCTCAAACGTTAAAACCAATCACATAGACTGAAAAAATGAGCCTGCTGTTTTCTTCAATGGCCCTTTACAACAAAGACAAATTCACGTTTAATTGACTGAGAAGTTGGTCTAAGAGACCAAAAGCAAATCTAGTGTGTCACTGCTAAAGCACACCTGGTTCCAAGAAATGTTTATTAAGTGGCTAAACAAATATTGGCAAGACCTGTAAAAACAGGAGGTGGTTGTACTCTAGTTGACACGGTGCTCTGTTTCATAAAAGCTCAGGTCCCTTATACCCCTGTTATACCTTCCCTAAAGACACGTTGAGGACAGAAAGGGAGTCTCTTCACTGAAGGCTGGCAAGATGCTTCTGGATTCTTTGGAATTTATACGTGTTGAACAGTTTTGAAATGATCACTATTTCTCGCCCCTAATGACTGTTCTACCAGGGGGAAGAACAGAGCAGTGGTGTACCCCAGGGTAGGCCTGGGTGGGCCATGGCCCCTCCACTTTTGCATCACTGCTAATCAGAAGCATCAGAACAGTCAAATGAGAGGAAAACTACAGGTGGTATCGACATTTGCACAAGTTTGTGCACACTCATGTTAATCCAAGACTCTGCCAATCCACCAGTCCTGGTTATGCCACTGGGACAAACTAGAGAGACCAGATTTTGAATCCCACTAGCACTTAACCCTCCATTATAATCCAAATTTAGATTATAAACCCTCTAGGGACAGAGAAATACCTATGTGCCTGAATGTAACTCACCTTGAACTATCACTGGAAAGACGAGAGCTAAATAGTGATAATAAATTCAGATGCGCTGTTTCTTTGTTCTGGGTTCAAAGTATGGATATTTAAAATCACAGTAAATGTCTCCAGCAAAAGCAAAATATGCAACTTTTATATTTTTCCTTACAAGGCAAAATGAATGCATCTGCTCTTCAAATATTTTCTTGTTCCTTTTCATGATCTTAGAGTAGCTCTGGTGTCCCATGAAATTCTGTTTTCATTTCCTGCCAAAGCTGGTTTATTTTATTTGTAAAACATGACTGGCACCATTTTTCTATATATTTTCTTCAGCAGATTAGAAACTAATAAGAGACCTTTTGACACCTACTGAGCACCTTCTTGCAGGCGGAAAGTGTTTAGTCTGTCTATCCCTTGTAAACTATGGGAAGTCTTGGTCTTGGAGCACCCCACTGCTTTGGGCTGTTCTTGGCTGGCTCATATATATATATCTCAGAATGTAATTTGGAACTTAGTCTGCTCAGATATGTTTCCCTCTCTCTTCCTCTCCACTCTTTCTTGCTGCATTTGTGTAGCTGTTAAATCAGAATGTCAAAAATGCAAAATGAAAGGCAGTGGTGGACTAATCCCTACTCCCGGTAAGTTTTTGGAAACCTATGGATGAATATAAGAACGTATGAATTGACATACAGTACTGGATAACCAATGGCCCATCAAGCCCAGAATCTTGTTTCCAGCAGTGGCTAATTACAGCGTTACAAGTACTCGACAGGTTCCCAAAAGGTGGACAGCTTCCTTCCTGCTTATCCCAGAGGACTTCCTCCAGTCCACTGTAATAATGGTTTATGGACTTTTCTTCCAGGAACTTGGCCAAACCTTTTTAAACCCAGTTACACTAATAGCTTTTACTACATTCTCCAGCTAACAAATTCCATAAGAACATAATATATGCCATACTGGGTCAGACCAAGATCCCTCGAGCCCAGTATTCTGTTTACAACAGTGGCCAATCTAGGTCACAAGTACCTAGCAGTTTCCTCAAAAGGCACAGGTTCCACAATGCTTGTATTGGGGCAAGCAATGGATTTCCCGGGTTCCCTTTAATAGTGGTTTATGGACCTTTCCTCCAGGAACTTGTCCAAACCTTTTTTAAACCCGGCTATACTAACAGTTTTTACTACATCCTTTGGTAACTAATTCCAGAGTTTGATTACATGTTGAGTGAACAAATATTATTATTATTAGTCTTAAATAGGTTACACTGTAACTTCATTTCATCTCCCCAAGTCTTTCTATATTTTGATGGTGTAAACAATCAATCTACATTTAAATGTTCCACTCCATTCATTAATTTAAAGACCTCTATCATATCTCCCCTCAGTCGTCTCGTTGAAGAGTCCTAATCTTTTTAGCCTGTCCTCATAGGGGTATTCTTCCATCCCCTTTAACATTTTGGTGGCTCTTCTCTGTACCTTTTCTAGCTTAATTACACATTGTGAGAAAAAAATAGTCTCTCTAATTAGTCTTAAATATACTACTTAGTAAGTTCAATGCATGCCTCCTAATCTTTGAAGTTTTTGAAGGAGTAAACAATCATTTCATGTTTATCCATTCCACTCTATTCATTATTTTATGTTTATGTTTATGTTTATTTGAATTTGATATACCGTTCAGGCCGAAGCATTAGAACGGTTTACAATAATATATCATTTGTGGAAATATGAAAGGAACGCCATTTGTAAGATAGGAAAGAGTAGAGGACAGAAACAGTCAAAAGGATAGGCAAAGAAAAGAAAGGGAACAGCAGGTTACCATAATATATTTTATATGTTTATGTAGATTATATTTGCTTGACCACCTTTCAGGGAGCCAGCAAGGCAGTGTACAGATTAAAAACAATGCATAAATAAAGGTAAAATAAAAGGTTGAAAAGAACTCCAGAAAATCATAGGACAGGTACATCAATCATACAGAGATCATACTACAAAATCAGAAGAGGGGAAAACGTAGGGAGCTGGACAGAATTAGTGAGCAGGAGCAAATCAGGGGACTAATAGGTCAAAGGCAATTTTGAAAAGATAGGTATCCAGAAGAGATTTGAATTTAGTAAATTAAGACTCCAGTCTGAGGACAGAGGGAAGGGAATTCCAGGATGCGGGAGCCATAAAGTAGAATGCTGATGATCGAGTGGAGGTTAGCCGGGCTTGAGAAACTGAGGGAAGGTGTAGATGATTTCCATGGATGCTACGGAGGGGGCAGTGAGTGGAATGAAGGAGCAAGGAGTCGGAAAGATAACGGGGAGAACCAAAATGCAGTGCATGGTAAACCAGGGTGAGTAGTTTGTACTGAATGCGAAAGTGTACAGGAAGCCAGTGATAACGGATAAGGAGCGGTGTAATGTGTTCAAACGTGAAGTAGATGAAAGGACATGAGCGGCAGTGTTCTGAATACATTGTAATTGGTGTAACTAGTATTGGGGAAGACCAAGGTGAATGATATTACAGTAATCTATTTTGGAAATGATGAGAGTGAGAAGGAAAGTGGTCAGGGAGGAAAAGGAAAGGAAAGGGCGGCGTATCAGAAGTGAGAGATGGGCATTGAAAGACCTCTGTCATACCTCCTTTCAGTTATCTCTTCTAAAGTTGAGGAACTCTAGCCTTTTAAGCCTTTCGTCGTAGAGGTATCGTTCCATTCCCTGAATCATTTTGGTTGCCCTTCTCATTACTCTTTTTAATTCTGCTATATCTTTTTTTAGATGCAGTAACCAGAACTGCACACAATATTCAAGGTGCGGTTGCACCATGCAGCAATACAGAGGCGTTATGATATTCTCCGTTTTTTTTTCTCCATTCCTTTCCTAGCATTCCATTAGCTTTTCTCTCTGCCGCTGCACAATGAGCAGAGGATTTCAATGTATTATTCACAGTGATGCACAGATCTTCTTCTCGGTGGTGACTCCTAATGTGGAACCTTGCAACATGTAGCTATAATTTGTGTTGTTCTTCCCAAAGTGCTTTACTTTGCACTAGTCCACATTCAATTTCTCTAGCTACCTAGTCTCCCAATTTCTCAGTCCTATTCGCTCCCATACTTGGTTCCAATTGGATGCTAAACTTGGGCAGAAAAAGATTGTTTGGGAAAGGCACCCAACTCAGCTTTGCAGGATCAACACTGCCCTCCCGAGGTACTGGAAACTTTCATTTCTCATAGAGGAGTGCAGAAAGCCTAATGACCAAGAAAAAATATGGACTGAGAGAGACATGCTTATTTGTAAACCCTAACTTATTTTTCCAAAAATAGGTCCTACTGCTGAGGCTCCAAGCTGCATCCAAGTCTGTTTCCCAAACCTCCATGACTCCCAAAGAGACCTATTGATCTGTGTGTTTTAAAATCTCAAGCTATTCACTACTTTCCTAGAAAATACAAGAGCCTTTGCCAGGTCATCCAGTTCCCATTTCTTGGTAAGGTCTTCTAAATGCACCTTACTTGCCCTAAGGCAGTGCTAAAGTTGCAGCAATTGAAAATATGATGTCCTCAGAAGGTGATACTTCTGTTGGAGCTCCTGGAAAAATGGTAATCTAGAACCAGTCATGATATGATCGAGTGTCCAGACCTCTTTGGCTTTCCACGTCTCCCAATTTAGCATCTTTTTTTGTGTTTGTATCCCATGTCTTTTTAATTTCCTCAAATGTCTCTCATGAGGACCTTGTCAAACACTTTCTGATAAACTAGATACTTTATGGGCCCGATTCCAAGACACACCCGGTGGGATGTGCAGCCCACAAGCTGTTCTGCCCCTTTTCCCCTGCTGGCTCTCCCTGCATGGCAAAAACAGCAGGACAGGGAGAGCCAGTGGGGGATGAGAGGGGGTGGAGTATGGGTGGAGCAGAGGTGGGCTGAGGTGGTAGGATGCACAGGGCCAATTCCGATCATGGCCCTGTACGTCCTGCGGGGTCATGGGGGACGTGCTGCTTATTCCACCTCGAAAGTGGAATAAGCAGCACAAACAGTGTGATCAGGGACAGAACCCCCCCCCCCCCCCACCCCGCCACCTGATCCAGGCTCTGGCTGGCCAGCAATGGGTTAGGTGGTGGGGAAGAGGGGGATCGGCGCCAGGGGAGCCTGCAGAGAAGACGTCCCCGCAGGCATACAGGGGCATGCTGGGCAATCCTTGGACCTGATTCCGTATGCTTCGGGAACATCTTGCTCCCACGGTACAGAATCGGATCCTAACAGGCCCATCCTGCTCAGGGCCATCCAGATGGCCTGGATGTGCCCCTGCTAGAATCAACCAGCTGACCTTTATCTACATGCTTATTCACCCTTTCAAAAAAATGTAGCAGATAGTTAAGTCAAGATTTGCCTTGGCTAAATCAAGGTTGTGATTTAAATTTGATCACCTCACTTATTGTTCCCATTTCCAGGTCATTCATAAATATGCTAAAAAGCAGCAGACCCAATACAGATCCATGGGGTACTCCACTATCTACCTTTCTCCACTGAGAAAATTTGCCATTTAGTCTTACTCTGTTTTCTGCTTTAACCTGTTCCCAATCCACAATAGTACACTGCTTCCCTGGCCCATACTAAGCTAGAAATGTACCTTATGCAACTTGCAAATCTGCCCCCCCCCCCTCCCAACTCAGACGCTCGCAGAAACTCACTCTTGCCAGGCTTCCCGAATGCTCATTGATGACATCAGCGCCCCTCCTGTACTTGCTGCACTGCTCACATAGCCCCTGGTACAGTGCTGATGCTTCCTAGCCCATCGATTTCTTCAAGAATCTCTCATGAGGGACCTTGCATAAAGAACACCTTTCTTGTTTTTCATGTTTCTATCTATGCTTATGTGCTGGAAGCTGATCCAGAACCTACTTCAAAATATCATGGACAGACTAGGAGAGGCAGAAGAAGAAATAACTTTTTCATTTTAGATATCTTGCAAGTCATGGCATGACTAGGATGACTAGGATGGTGATAGCCCAGAAACTTAGTCCATCTGGGTCTGTTTGGTAGGTTGGTAGGCAGAACTGCAAGGTTGGTACCAAAAGAAAACAATACCCAAGAAACCAACTGTTTATAGTAGCCTAGCATCAGGCTGCACAACAGTCGTTCATATTCTGCTTCTTTCCCATCTGTCATATAGAAGCTATTTAAAATACACTCATCTTTCTCATTGCATAATGTTATCAAATGCTTGCAATGCATTGCCTGATTGTTGCATTACTTACCGTATGTGTATGTTAAAATTGACTGATAAAGATGTACCCCCTTTCAGAGGCTTCTGCCTTTAAGGACACAAATCCTGGTGTGGATGCTTTTAACAAGCTGTGGGAATTACAAACCTGAGCATACAGACTGCTAACATCAAACGCCACAGTGTAATTTACAATGAGCAAACTTTTAAAGCATCCAAAAAGTGCTGGACTGATTTTTTTAGTCAGCAACAGGAGGGTTGGCTGTTGCATCAGACTGCAGCCCTCTGTGATTGGTTGAAACCTCCTGATGTTTTTTGAATCAAGGCAGTCGATTGCTGGTTAGCTTCTGGCTAAGAAGCATTAAGAGGCTGAAGCTTTGGGAGAGAAAACTTGTGAGTTGGGCTTCAATATCTTCCAGAGTTCCAAGCCTTGGACTCAGACTTTAAAGAAAAAAAAAACAGCAAGGGTTTATTCTGCCCCAGCTCTGGCTCAGAGTCCAAAAGGAGTAGATTCTGATTTCCTGACAACCCTATAACTTTGAGGTTCACATGGGAGAAGGTTGAGCCTTGTAACTGCAAGAGAACAAATTAGATCTCATCATCTGGATGGCAGTTCAATCTTAAATAAACAAAACTGATTTTTTTTCTTGCACATTGGTGAGACTTGGGGTACAGTGAGGAAAGGGAAAATGAAGTGGGTTACCGTATTGGAATAAAGGGAACACAAGAGATTTTATTCTATGCTTTGAATGGTAATGCATTGTGGGACTAATACCTAACCTAGTTAAATGCGTTCTTTGATTTCCAGTAGACAGATATAGGAGATTATTTCTTTAAATGATGATGCCTTGTGGAGATTAAATCCACAACTAATTAAATATAAATATATAATATATTTCCAGGGACTAACAGAACATTCCCAAAGAGAGCTCCTACCAGGCTGGTCCCAGACTTAGGAAGGCACCCCCCCCCCCCCCCCACACACACACACACACACAAGGTTATTGGGCCTGGGGACATTACGTCCTGCATGCTATAGTAATGTCCAAGTCTATCAGGTCTTTACTGATGTCTTTCTGCCGGGACACAATCAAAACAGCTAGTTTCCTCCTTCTGTGCCACAGCACAAAATGAAGAGGCAATTGTCAAACCACATAGGAAGGTAAAAAGTCCATAAGTACTTTTCTCTGTAGACTTTTCAATGGTTATCAAATAAAAAGACCTTTTCACTGAAAACTGCTCAGGAAAAAGTACCCATGGAGATTCGTAGATAGTTTTCCTGCAGTTACATTTTCCTAAAATATAGTGCACATAGAGAGATGTTTACCAAAGGTTAATGTGCATTAAGTACTGCTGCGCCCATAGAAACAAAGGGACCTTGGCAGCACTTAACTACATCAATGTGCATTAACCTTAGTAAACAAGCTGCATAGTTTTGAAAATGTAAAAACAAATGTTAGTCCTTTTCCCAACCTAAGCCACCTTCTTTTTCATGCACAAAAGAATACTTAATGTTGTTGATCCCCGTGCATGCTTTTACCCAGGGGAAAAGCAGGACATTTTTACACATCCTATCACTTTTGAAAATTGCTCTTCCTACTACTACACAGCCATTTGAAAACTGCTGATTACCCATTTCCTATGGAAAGCACTCATTCAAATCTTTGCTTTCTGACTCTTGTGGTGGGTGGTATTACCTGGTTCTCTCATCTCTCTGTCCTGGCATCCTGGGGCATTGTCTTCTCGTTCTGGTGGTGGGGTGATATTGTTTTACTGTGGTTGCTCCAGACTGACTCCCCTGGTGGTGTCCTGGCGCTTTTGTTTTCACTTCTGTGGCTGTGGGGGTGAGGTTTCCGGCACAGCAGATTGCCTTGCTGGTATCATACAGCCAAGGCTTTTTTTTTTTTTAATATTGTAGCAGATGAACCAAATTTCTTTTTTTGCAGAGGAAAACCCCAGAATTTTATTTTTTCCTTCTGTTTTTGTTTTTTTCTTAGTTCGTAGTATGACACTGAATTGTGTACTAGATTTTTGTTGTGTTGCACTTAACTGATGTCAAATAGTTGCAAACTGAACAACTTTATAAATGAAGGGTTTTTCTGAGATTCTGCGTTTGAAAAAGACAAACTGATTCTCCAGTCCTCGCTAAACTCCCACATAGTGCTCTCTGCTACCAAAGATGATGCTGGTCTGACTTGAAGTATTCTATGTGACCTGTCTCTTAAAACCTTTTAGGCCTTTGGTCTACAGTCTTGCAGCAAACAAGGAAAATGTCTAGACTAAAATAGCAAGGGTTTCTTATGTTTCATTAATGCATCTGTTCATACTTTTCCAAGATTAAATCTGGAGACATTTACAAAGTGTTCCTAACTTAACTCTCGTAAAGAGTGTCTCCTTTCTTAAGCCTAACTGCTTTTGTTTATCTGAGATACAGCAGTTTGTGATCTATGAGAGATGGAGTTTCTGGCACTGGGTTTGAAATGAAAGAATTAAACTAAGTGCTAAATAGAGTAATAAACCTGCTTTTTAAAAAAAATATAGATTACCTTTTTCAATTTAATCCCATCTGCAGTTAAAACAATGGTTAACAACCTCCATCCAATTTGTTAGATCCCGTGTTAGTGTTGTCAATGCAAATGAAAGCTTATAATATTATAGGATTTTACACTCCTTGGGGAAACATCAATGAGTCCTGTCTGACCTCTGATGATCCCCATTTATCTCTCCTGACATTTATGCTGATAGTTTTCCTGCCTGGATGGGAGTGGGCGAGGGGAAGAGTTCAAGGTCACTGAAAAGTGAATTTCAGTGCTCTGAGAAAATGAATGTTTTTAGAACTCACATTTTGTAATTTTTTCCCAAAGTGTTTGATCACCTTAATTTCACATATTTTATGTACTTGTGGACCCTTAAAGTTTTCTTTACGTATCTTAATCATGAGGTTGTTAAAGGAGTGATATTCTTTGAGTAAAAATAGGACAGAAAAACGAGTTGCATTAACACTTTGAAACTCATGAACATTAGCACCAGCAATCAGAATACAATTTTAGCTGTTGTGCATTGGTCCATCTTTCATATACATTCTTAATCGTCTTTAGTTCAGATCATCTTAATTAAAAACAAACAAACAACAACACTCCCAGCATGAGAGAACGCTTACCTTCGGGAGCCAATAACAGTCAAGCAGATAACATAAATTTTTATTTTGATATATAATCAACCTCCCTCTAAAAGCCCCTCCTCCCCATCTACCCAACCCTCTACCCTCCCACCCACTCCTCAATTCACTACTAAAATGCCCATGCCCAATCTGGCCTACCCCATACCCTTCTTAAAGTCCTTGCCCCAACCTCCTCCCTCCTCCAAGCACTATCCCTAGTCAGAGTGAGTAACCGATTCACTGTTCCCACCAGCTTGTTCTTTCCCCCATCCAGCACCTCATTCTGGGCCCTAGGAGCTAGGAAATTCACATAATTTCCCCATAGCATCAAAAGGGCTGCCCACTTCTATAGCATATCCTGAAGAACCAGCCTCTCTATTAGCATACAGTTATGCATAGATTCCTCCATTCCCAATGTGACAGGGGCTCCAAATCCCTCGAATATTTTAAAATGCAGTTGCACAACTTCACATGCCTTCCGAACCAAAATCCAAACTGGTATCCCCCTCACTCCAGCCCCTGGAAGTCATCCAATAAGGCCAGCCTAGCAGTCAAATTCACCACTTAGTTAACCAACCCTCTCATATACCTGGGAAATCTATCCGAAGAAGGCCGAAGCCTAAGGCAAGTCCACAACAAACCCAAGGCGGGCCATGGTTCCACTACCCCTTGGGCATTTGTCTGTTGTTGCCTATCCTGCCCTGTAAGCCCTCAATGTCCAATGTAAATCGGCTTGTATTGAAGCTGCCACAGTCTGGAACTTTTCACCAACTCCAGTATCCTAGCCACTATTCTCGCCAAATGGTCCCCCCTCATCAGTACGGTCAAATCTGCTGCCCATTTAGCTGCTAGACCATCCCACTGCTCTCTGTGTGCCAACTCCCACAATGTTTTATAATATGTCGATATGGAAAGTGACTTTCTGTTCTCTAGCTCAAAAAATATTCTTGTTGGTCCCTGTGCATCTGATCCAATTGGCCCACATCCAGGAACAAAACATAGTAGCTTAGTTGCATGTAGGCAAAGAAGTATTGGCTCTCCAAGCCAACTGGAAGGTTTGCATCGATTCCTGACCATCCACCTCATGGGCTATCATCTGTATGCTCTTTCAGGCCCATTCCCCAAAAATACCCCGTGTGCATAGGGAGCAGGAATTCAATCATCTCTAAAGAATATCATTTAAAGTAAAATGATGATACATAATTGATGTAGTTATGTTTATGTTTGTTAAAACTTGATATACCGCCCTTCACGTTGGCAGTAGGGTAGTTTACAAGGCAAAAACAAATGCATTTATTGTATTTAAATTTGATTACCTTAAGACACATTTTACAATTGCTATTTGGGATGTCTAAGCTCGAAAGTCTGGAAAAAAAGACAGGCACATTCAAGTTTGAGCATGATTTCAAAACATGGACGTGCTCGATATAGACGTTTGTGGGGCCATTTACCAAGACATCCTCGGAATAGTATCCAAGATTAGGAACATCTCAAACACATTCAGCAGTGGTTCAAATATACCCAAAAAATATCATTCTGGTGAGGATGGTGAAGTGCCATCTTCTCTATACCCTCTAGATGTTTTATGGCCTGAACGACCACTTTTCCAATGCCTATTCATGCCTGGAGCAGTTCTAAACTTGAATGAGATCACAGACGTCCCCTGATATTTTTAAAATTGAGCGGGGACGCCCAAGTCCGTTGCCCTGCCCCAGACACACCTCCACCACACCTCCTGCCTATTTGAATGTCCCAACGTAGGGGACGTCTTTAGATATAGTTTATAAAGTGGCTCCGGGGATGTCTTCACGATCTGGACATCCATGTGCCCATTTTCAGACATCCAAATCGCGAATAAGGCTTCTAAAATGACCACCTTTGTAAACCATTTTGTAATGAACTTTGATTTAAAGAAACATCAGGCATCCTAACACAGAGGAGCCATATGAATATGTCTGTATTTGAATGCCCATAGAATAGTGTTCACTTCTAAGTTATCACCCTAGTATCGCTGACAAATGGTTATTGTTCATGCAGAAGCAGGAGGTCTAAATAGCCATCTAGGCTGAATCCCACTGATCATAGTGGAGAGTTGATTGTGCCTCTGTCACATGAAGACAGAGGGACGATTACTGAAAAGATTGTATTTTTCCTCTTAGTACAGTAGATGCACCCAGCTTAGTTTTCCAAAGAGATATGTTGATCTAAACTGAAAAGATTATAGGCAGAGGCGGTTAAATGAGCAGGAAAGAAAGACAAGAGAAGTAGAGTAAGAAAATAAATATAATTTTATTGTTTAGGGGGGGTCACACAAAATAACCAGCTTCTCATCTCAAATCATTTCCAATTCATCTAACAGAACTGGAAGGATATTAGTGTAGGCGAATGGCTCACTTGCTTATCTTTGTGTTCGTTTTTAGCCTCCCTTTTCCTGATTTGTGTTGTACGTTCTTGTGTAAAAGAAGGCCCAGTATTTTGGAGCTCTTCCACTGGCAGCAGGGAGGGCTTGGAGCTCGGTCACATCAGGCACAGGCTGGTGCAGTGACAGCAGAAGCTTGACTGGTTTGCATTGTTCCTGCTAAACCTCACTGGGAGAGAACAGAGGGGAGCATGGGACATGTGACATCTAGAAGTGCTGGTCATTTTGGGTCAGTGCTTAGGTGGAGGTAGGTTCAGGTTGGCCATGTTGACAGGCCACTTCAAACAATGTCAGGAGCAGGGGCACTGCATCAGTGAGAGAAAACCTTGGTATTTTTTTGGGGGGTGGGGGGTAGTATTTTTTTTTAGCGATCTGAGGTCACATGAATACAGAGGGAAACCTTGATTGATGGGAAGTGAGGCAGCAGTGGTAAGCATTGTGATGGCAGCAGGGAAGGAAGGCTAAAATAACCGTCAGTCACATCCGTCCTTCTTTTATAGATAAAAGAAGAAATATGTGAGAGTGCAGAAACCAAACTAAACAACTGAAAAAAACAATACTTGCTAGAAGTGAAAAAGACACTTGTTATTTATTTCAAGAGTAACTGAGACAGAGATCACAAAGTTTATATTGAAACCCAATATACAATGATTTCCCAGAGCAGCATCTGTGATCAAAGCTCCTCTGAAAGCCCCGCACTCCCAGTGGTACATGGGGCGTAGCAAGAGAATGCATCCTGCGAGAGTGGCCCAGCAAGATGGGTCTCACCAAGATTACTATGCTGGAAAGATTCTGCCAGAAGAGACACTGGCCTTGAGGCTCCATCCATTCCAGTATGGACATGAGGAGCCAGAGAAGAAAGAAGACCTGGTCTGCCTATGAAAGATGCCCAGGATTCTTTCTCTCGGCGATCTTTGTGTGTCTGTGCTTTCTCCACAGGTGATGCAATGGGTCCCATAACCAAAGATGATCTCAACTTTCACTTTACTGTCAATCGGTATTCTAAACCTGATATAATCAATATTATCAGAGTAATACACTTCTGAGGACATGCCTAATATCAATATTCTCTTCTTAAGTGATTGTTTAAGTTGTCTGAATTGTTTATGATCACACTACTGTACAATCTACTTCCTTATCTTACTGGAAATGAAGCAATATTCTTATAGCATGCTCTGCTTACTAAGGTATGCTGTGAGGTAATAACAATACTTTAATGTTACTTCAGTCTGACAGAATTTTAATATAAAATGTAACAATGCCAAGTTTATTCTGCTGCCTTTATATCAATGTGCTATTGATATGTCATAATATTGTCAAGTTTTCTCTGCCCATTGTATATTAATAGGGGTTTGATATACTAAAATGACATAATTGTGTTCCTATGATTTTCTCTGAGTATTATGGCTAACTTATATGCCACTGTTTGATGTTTAATAAAATGGCTGAGGTAAAAGCAAATTTGTATAGCCTGAAGAGGTGACAAACTATAAGCCGGTAAATCTTACCTCGGTGCTGGGAAAAGTAATGGAGGTGCTCTTGAAAGAAAGAATAGTGGACTTTCTAGAAACCAATGGATTGCATGATACGAGGCAACATGGTTTTACCAGGGGAAGGTCATGCCAAACAAATTTGATTGAGTTCTTTGACTAGGTGAGCAGAGATCAAGGGCATGAGATGGATGTGATCTACCTAGATTTCAGCAAAGCATTTGATACTGTTCCTCATAGGAGGCTTATCAATAAACTGAGCAGCCTGGGGATGGGTCCCAAGGTGTTGAACTGGATCAGAAAGTGGTTGACTGACAGACAGAAGGTGATGGTAAACGGAACTCACTCAGAAGAAAGAAAGTTGAGTAGTGGTGTGCTCTGATACTGTTCAATGTATTTGTGAGTGATACTGCAGAAGGATTGAAGGGAAAGTCTGTCTTTTTGCAGATGACATGAAAATTTGCAACAAAGTGGACATTTCTGAGGGAGTAGAAAACATGAGGAAAGATCTATAAAAACTGGAAGGTCTAATGCTTGACAGTTAAGATTTAATGTGAAGAAGTGCAGTCATGCACTTGGGATGCAGAAATCCAAATAAATTGTATGCAATAGGGGGAGAAAGGTTGGACAGGAGAAGGACCTTGGAGTGCTGGTGTCTGAGGATCTAAGTTGGCGAAACAATGTGACAAGCTGGTAGCCAAAGCCAGAAGGATGCTGGGCTGCATGCAGAGAGGAATTACCAGCAGAAAGGAGGAGGTATTAATGCCCCTGTACAAGTCATTGGTGAGGCCTCACTTGGACTATTGTGTTCAGTTTTGGAGACCATATTTCGCAAAGGATATAAAAAGACTTGAAACAGCTCAGAGGAATGTGACCAAAATGATTTGGAGCCGGCACCAGAAAACATATGAGAAGAGATTTTAAGACCTAATATGTACAGTATGCCCCAGAGGAGAGGAGGGGCAGGGGAAATATGATACGGACCTTTAAACACTTAAAGGGTATTAATGAACAAACCTTTTCAAAGAAAGGAAAATTGTAAAACTAGAGGGCATATGATGAAGCTGCAAGGTGGTAAACTTAAAATCAACATCAGGAAATACTTTTTCACTGAAAGGGAGGAGGGTATTTGGAATGCCCTCCCGATAGAGGTGGGGGAAGGGGAGGGCGAGGGGCAAATACAGTAACTGAATTCAGAATGACATGGGGTAGACACGGTGGATCCCTTTATAGCCAGAGGATAAAATCAAAGCAAACATATCTTTTATACTTCGATAAATAGAAGAGGTGACCTGCACAGAGTGATGGGTACAACCCTAAAAAAAGGCATAGAGGGGGGTGACTTGCATGGAGGGGCAAGTACAACCACTTTAGACACCTTATTGGGCAAACTGGATGGAACATACTGGTCTTTATCT
Source organism: Ichthyophis bannanicus (assembly GCA_033557465.1). Classification (NCBI taxonomy): domain Eukaryota; kingdom Metazoa; phylum Chordata; class Amphibia; order Gymnophiona; family Ichthyophiidae; genus Ichthyophis; species Ichthyophis bannanicus. Next base: position 610,602,392 of record CM066034.1, read on the forward strand.
GCCATCGTGTACTATTTTATTATTTAGCTCATGCCTTTCCTATAGTTGTTCAAAGTGAATTACATTCAGGGATTTCCCTCTCTCCAGGAGGAAGTTTGTATCCAGTGGCATAAGTGCTAAAAAGGGGCCCCCAAGCAAAATTTTGCTGAGGGCCCTCCCCACTTATTTCAAAATCTTTGAAGTTTTCAGACATGGCAGCAAGAGATGATGACTGCCAGGCCTGAGGGCAGAGGAGTGGGCGGGGGCAGCATGGTGTGCATATTAAAGTAAGTTTGCCACTCCGCCTTCACGGTTGCCTTGTGGGCTCTCACCCCTTCATTGTGGGGGCTGCTTGAGTGGAATTTACCCCTGAGGCAGTGGAGGCTTTTCAATGCTGCGCGCTCTGGTCTGGGGTTACTCCGTTTATGGCGGGTTGGATTATGCTCTTTTCCTTTTGTGAATAACTTCTCATGATATGCATTTTAATTCATTTTCTTGGATAATTTTGACATTTTTGTGTTAATACCAGTAGAATGAAATCTCAAAAGAGATGCAAGAGGATATAGCAGGGCCCCAAAACTTTCCCCTGTCTTTAGAATGAAGACGTTTCTGGAGTCCCTGCTTCTAACTTGTGAGTGCAATAAAGTGATGTAATGGAGGATGGGCCAAGGGTCTGTCACTGATAGTGGCTATTCACCATGTGTGTTTTGGAGGGAACTATAAAAGGTGTGGTCTGGGAGATTTTTGCTAGTAGTGGCAGAATGAGTTGCTAGGGCCCAGATGCCTCTTTTCACGGCCAGCTAGGCTTTTCACAAAGAGAGGGGTTTCCCAGGCCAGCTTGACGTAACTAGAAACAGAGGACATTAAACTTTTTGAGTTCAGACCAGAGAAAGTCTAGAAGAGATGTTTAAATGATGCTCCTTCACTTCCTGCACCCCCTCCTCCTGTCCTCAGCAGTTTCTTAGTAGTCCTGGTAACGACTGTTGTGCAACCCCACCTCGCTCCCCCTGGGTCCCACTTTTAATGTGCATGAACTTGTTGATCCATATTTGTTTCTGTATACTACTTTATTCTGTAAACCACTGCAATGCCAATAGCGGTATATAAGCTTCCCGAATAAATAAATAAACGTCCATCTGGGTTTTTTTAAGGGACTCATTAATTGTAAATTTATGGGGGAGTTCCTAACATATTAAGAGAATAACGTATGATTTTTGCCTCTTAACATACCTTAAAAGGGCAAAACTGTGCATTATTTTTTTAAGTGCCATCAAGTTAATGCTGACTCCTGGTGACCCAGCAGCCCCTGGGTTTTCTTGGCAAGGTATGACCGGACATAGATTGCCAGGCCTTTTCCTCTGAGGCAAGGGAGGATAAAGTGACTTGCCCAAGGTCACAAGGAGCGCCAGTGGGAATCAAACCCAGATCGCCCGGGTGCTAGGCTACTCCTCCACTCTATTGTGTCATAATGCATGTTATTTCACCCCAACACACATTTCATAATAATGGATGTACATATTATATGCATATTACATATTTCAAAGGATGTAAATATATGTAAAATATCTCATTTTTATGTAAGTTGAATTGCGCAGCTGGCAATCGTTGAACTTCACAAGCTGTTTTATTCACAGCTCATAGCTGGTGGTATTTTTCTGTCTGGAAGCATCAGGCCACCATGTGATCTGATGCTCCTGGGAGCCATCTTAATGGGGTCAGCACATTAAAAAAGAAGTATGGTCAGGGGTACTCTTCCCTTCCCCCTCCTCTCCAACAAAGACTCATGCCCCAAAGATATCCCCACTCCCCACACAGACCGATGAGCTCCAAACACCCCACCTCCCAGATCCCCAATCACAGCCCCCTCACCCCTCCATTGGCCACCTCGGCTACCTGAACCATTTCCCTGGTGGTCTAGGGAATCCAGGTGGGAGGATCCCCACTTGCTCCTGTCTGAGCTGGCATCAGGTTCAAAATAACATCTATGACCCCTAGCAATAGTCCAGTACTACCATTAGGGGCCAATCTGCCATATAAGTGAATTACTGCCACTTAGTGATTTCCCACAGTAAACTAAGTTATAGTGAAATAAAGTATTTTGCCAGTTTAGTAACATCTCTTCTTAGTTCTTTGCTTTCCATCTAATTATTTGATGATATACAAAATAGGTATTTATGGTGTTTTCACTGCACAGACATTATTGCTGGGTATTAACTGAGGTATCCGGATGCCCATCCCTTGTCTACAAGCAGCCATGCCACTTTACCACCACTCCAACGCCCTCCCCCCCCCCCCCCGGCTCTCAAATCCGAGCCCAAATTGCTTCATGGACACCCCTCCCTCCCCCTCCCCCCTTTTCTCGCCTCTCTCCCAGAACAGAAAACACACAGACCATAACTTTTGGTGAACAATTAGTTGGTCGCAGCTTTATTCATAACATTACAAACTGGCCCAACATAGGCCAACCAAACTTTATTAAATCAAATGTTACCCCCCCCCCCCCCGCTTCTTAAATTTCCGGATGATACCCCCACCAGCCATTTATAGCAAAGCGGTGCATCATCCACCCCCCCCATTCCCCCCACCGCCCGCCTTGCCATGTTATTAGCAAAGGCCGGCAATTTCCTTCCACCGGGCAGAGACCACAACCGTGATGTCTCTCCCAACCTACAGCACTGCTGCTCCCCTGCCAAGCGGCATCTGCCTCAAATGCCCCGCCGGGTCGGCGAGCGCTGGCTCGCTACCCCGCCACCGGCGCAAGGTAGACCCACTATCCTTGCGCCGCCCCCTCCAAAGAAAGCTGCGACCAACACCAAAATTCAAGGGCCTCCTGCCAGTCATTCAGCAACAGATCCTGTCCAACAGGAGCAAGGTGCACCCCGTCCAAGCAGTACAGGCCACTGCACCGGACTTCCGCCCACGGATGCAACACCTGCCTCCCACCTGTTTGCTGAACCCAACGCCTGATCTGTCTATTAATCTTGATCAGGCCCTGCAACCAGCGCCGCTGTGTCCAGCATGCGGGGCGCGGAATGATGTCCGACCAAATGATGGCCACACCCGGAAGTAGCTCCTGAAGCAGACCAAGGTTCCTCTGAACAGCTCGGATGATCTGCTGGCAAGACCAACTCTCCAAGTCATTGCCACCCAAGTGTATCAGAAGCCCGACTGGCCGCCGTCGCTGTGCAATTTGTGCCTCAACGAATGTCACGAGTTGCCACCACCGCATCCCACATTGTCCCATCCAACAGAGGCGAACTCCAGAATCAGCCAGCCCAAGGTGAAGTCCCAGCGGCCGCGATGCCACCCTTCGCTCAGCCCAGTAAACGAAGGAATGGCCGATGATCCACCAGTCACCAGAGCACACACCATCTGAAAGGACAAAGCGGACTGCCACCAGCAGGCAACTCTGAAATAGGAAGAAAACTGTTAGTACCCCCCCCCCCCCCGTTTGTCCCCTCTCACTCCAGTGGAGCTGCTAGGCACCGGCCCGCACCCCGCCCACAGGCCAAGGTAGCCGACTTAAGGGCGCACATACCCTTCGTACGCACCTGAGCGCCACCTCCCGATCCGCTGGATAACCCGCCCCGCAAGACCCGCAGCCGCCACACTCGTGGCCGCTCCGATCCGAAACGAATGCGAAGCATAACTCCGTTCGTCATAGCCTAAGAACCGCAACGCCAGGCGCAATACAGCCGTAAACTGGAACTGCGTTACCGGTCTGCCGTCCTCATGTAAAAAGAAATAAGAACCTGGCAAACCAGAGCAGCTCTGCAAATAGCTGCGCAAAGCATGCACTGGACAAGATGGCAGAGGGTATATGGCACGCAATACCACCCAACTCCCCTTTCCCGCCTGATCTGTCTTGGACCGCGGGATGAAAATACAGACTTGAGACACCTCTACCGTGACGTGCACAAGCTCGATACCCCCGAACGCACCCTTCCTGGCAGACCTAGGCACTAGTTCGCACACGCGAAACGCCCCAAAAAAGGCAGTCACGAACAATGCGTGGAACAAAACGGACTCGAAAAGAGAGGTCACGACACGAGGTAAGACCTCGCAAATGCACAGCAAAAGTTCATGGGAAACCGGGAGCCTCCAATCCTGTGGCCTGGGGTGTGCCCTAGCCCAACCTGCCAACAGGTGCTTGACTAAAAATGAAACCCTTGGATTCCCCCACCCAGCCGCCTTACAGAAAAAGGAAAACCCATCTACCGCCGACGCAACCGCCGTACGAGTCCAACCCGCCTTCTTCGCCAGAGCACAAATTGTCCCACCAACCCATCGGGAACCTTCCCCCCACCCCAACCCAAAGTGCTCAGGAACGCACTCACCTGAGAGTATCCTCACCGATACAGGGCCCAAGTACCGCGCGCCACCGATGTAGACAACAGCGCCATCAGGTCCGAATCCCAACCTTCCAGAGATGCCCCGGGACCGGGGAAGCCACCTGATCCGCCTCCGGAGCCAACAGCCGGAATTGCTCCCACTGGAAACGGGACAAAGCATCAGCAATGGAATTCTGAGACCCAGGCACATGCCAAGCCCTGGCGGTGACATTCATGCGTAAACAGGCTAGTACAAAGATCCTCATCAACGCAGCTACCCTCGGGCACCGAGGCGCCTGCCGGTTGATAACCTCCACCACCGCCGCGTTGTCACACCAGAAAACTACACGCCGATCCCTCAGGCGCTCAGGCCAAACCCAAAAAGCAACCACTATGGGAAACAGCTCCAGAAAGGTAATGTTACGAGTCAAGCCGGACTGCACCCAATCGGTAGGCCACGGCTCAGCACACCATGCCCCTTGACAATAAGCCCCAAACCTAGAACTGCCGGCCGCATCCGTAAACAAATGCAGATCTGCATTCGACAACTCAGGTAATTGAATAACTGAGCGACCGTTGAAGTCAGTTAAGAAGGCATCCCAGACCCGTAAATCCTCACGCATCCCTGTCGTCACATGGATCCGATGGTGCGGAAGCTGGACTCCCGCCATAGCAAGCGATAACCGCTGAGTGAAGGGACGCCCCATGGGCAACACCCTGCAAGCAAAAGTGAGATGACCGACTAATGACTGCATGACCCTGAGGGTGGTCTTGCGCGAAGATCCTACGGAGGCCACCATCTCCCGGAGACACTCAACCTTCCGCTCCGGTAAGCGCACAACCATACCCTCGGTATCGATCTCAATCCCAAGAAAGGTGAGGCGAGTAACAGGCCCGACCGTTTTATTAGCCGCCACTGGAATTCCGAAGTCACCCGCCAAACGCAAAAAGGTCTCCAGCAAAATGGCGCAGGTTTGCACATATCCGGGCCCGACGAACAAGAAATCATCGAGGTAATGCACTATGTTATGGACACCCGTCAGCTTCCCCAACACCCAGTGCAAGAAGGTGCTAAAGGCTTCGAAATAAGCGCAGGATATCGCACAGCCCATAGGCATGCACTTGTCAAAATAATACAGTGATTTGAAAGTAAAACCTAACAAGGGAAAGGCCGAAGGATGGACCGGCAGCAATCGGAACGCGGATTCGATGTCAACCTTCGCCAATAACGCACCTTGCCCCACACTGCCGTACTAAAGCGACAGCGGCGTCGAAGGAAGCATAATGCACCGTACACTGCTCCCGAGGGATGTGATCGTTCATGGAATCTCCGATAGGGGAAGATAAGTTGTGTATCAGTCTAAACTTGCCCGGCTCCTTCTTGGGAACCACCCCCAACGGGGACACCATGAACGGAGAAAATGGGGGCTCGCGAAATGGCCCCGCAACTCGGCCCAGGGCACACTCCTCCGCAATCTTCCCACGCACCACCTCTGCTAAAGAGCTCACCAGACTAGCGTTACGCGACCCACCACCCACTGGCGAACCTTGACATGGAATCCGAAAACCCTCCGAAAAACCCTCCAATAACAAACTCCACGCCCCCCCCCCCCAGTTTCGCCCTTCCATACTCAACCAACCACGGGCGCATGACTTCCACTCGCACGGGCGTAGGAGCCAAAGCCCCGAGAACCCCCTCACTTACCCCCCGCTGGGGCTCCCGCCGCACCTTTGCGACTGCATTTGGTGGCAGTGTGCCCACTCCCACAGAGGGAGCAAGCGTGCTTAAATTTGCAGTCAGGGAACGGGCACGACGATTTGTTGAAACGCCAGCAAACGTCCCCACTCGCAGCGCTGCCTTTTGACTGAAATGCCTGGATGGCGTTCGCCCGAAAGGACTGCACACCCACTGACGTAGTTGTGGTCCCTGCCTTACTGCCTCCACCTCCGGCCCCCCCGGCACGGCTCCGCATGGACATCTGCGTCAACCATAAATTGATGTCCTTCGTGCCCCACGACAACTGCTTATTCTCTTCCATCATGTCCCTGAACTCCTCGTCATAGTTCAGCCAAGCCCACCCTTCATGCGCCTGCGATGCCGCTAAAATCGTATCACCGTAAGCCAGCAACACCCCGTAATGCTCCAGAAAATAATGACCCCAAACACTAGCTAACCTCAAAAAGGCCCGAGTCCAATTCAGGGTGTTGCGAGATGCCTTCCGCACTCGACCGGCTTTCTCGTCCTCCTTCCATTTTTTCTTGCTCTCTCCGAAGCGCTTCCTGCCCTCCAGTAGGTGGAAAATGTCAATATATCTACGACGCTTAATACGATGACGCAGCTTCCGTGGAACACCCTCCCACAGCTCAGCGCAGTGCACCACCGCGGATACCCCACCCACGCCATTCTCTCCCACCGCGACCACCGAGTCGACCGAGGAAACCGTCAACGAGGTCGAGGACGAGGATGAAGAGGAGGCCCGCCGACAACGACGCCCACGTTTGTGCTTCGCCTTCTCTTTTCCACCAGCCACCACTACCGCATCGGGGCTTTGCACTCCCCCCACAGCACTGCCCACACCCCCCGAATACTCACCCGTCTCATGGGAGAGAGCCGCTGATGCAGTGGCGTTCTGAACCCCAACCACCGCACCGCTCCGCTCCTCCACCGAACTCACGGGGCCCACTCGAACAGGGTCAGCAAGGTCCATCCTGGGCCGCTCGCTCTGAGGAACCTGTGGCAAAATAGAAGAGAAACCGGCAGGCGCTGCCCGCAAAGTGTTTAGAGCAATGCTCGGCCTCCCGCCCCAGCCCCACGCCAAGGACCCGAGTCCGCCAGCCTCCCAGGCCACCATCCCCCTGCCCATGGGGTTTACGGCCCCGCTAACCCCAACCCCCCGCCAGCCATCCCACTCACCACTCCACTGCCCTGAACCGCCCCATGTGCCACCACCAAATGCCCACGGCCCCGGAGCTCCGAAAAAACCAGAGTGTGGAAATTGCCCACCCCCGAAGCCGGGGGTAGACCATCCGGACAACGGAGGAGGAGAGGACATTCCTACATACCCGCTGGCCACGGAGTCCGAACGCCCATCCACCGGAGCCACCCCCACCCCCCTGGAACAAACCTCTGAGCCTGCGTCCCCAGCACCAACCCGACCCTCTGTACCAAGCCCAACTGCCGCCTCTCCCAACCCACCGTCACCTCCCTCCAAACCCGAAGGCCCAGGCACTCCGGGCCCTAGGAGCTCGGCAGGAACCGCACCCGCACTGGCCCGAGAAGACCTGCCAGCGCTACCACTGGAGCTCGCCCTTTGTGACCTCCCCCTACCCCGCCCCCCTCGAGGAGCCCGAGACGCCACCGCCACTACCCCATCACCAGATGGAGGAAAATGCCTAGACCTCCCTGTCTCTTGCCCTCTAACAGCTGCCCCCCGGGCCCCGCCCTTCTATGTGGTGTTTTACCACCCCGGCGAGTCATAACCACACCGCTCAACCCCAAGAAAAAGGCTAAACCACCAATTTGTTTATTCAATTGATGATTATGATAACGGCCTGTCAGTTTTATAGTGTGTTTTTGGTTTTTGGGGGTTTTTTTTGCAGCTGTACTAATTAAAGTAAACACCTGAGCCTCTCCACCTCAAAACCTTGTATCAGCGTTTTGTTTTTTTGTTTTTTTTTGAAACCCCACACAGCTATAGTTGGGTCACCCCCTGCTGGGCCAGCTTCCCTGCAGGAATCCCGCCGCAAGGGAACCCCTCACTGCCCAACCCAGGACGCCGAGAAAACACCCCACTGCAAGATAGGCCCCCCCCCCACGTGCAGCCAGACCTGAAGCCCACCAGCTCCCTAAAGCCCCCCCCCCCCCCGGCAAATCACCCGCAAGCCACTGGCCCCACCGGTATACTGCCGCGCTAACAACCCCTGAAACGAACCCGGTGTAGCACCACGCCGAATTCGGCCTACACCGTGAAGAGCCCCCGATGCACACACCTTTTCAAACGGCTGGCACGCTGAAAAGAGGGAGAACGCACACCGGCGATCTCCCTCGCGCGCCGTTACTCTGCCCCTCACAGCCGGCACCAGCCAATCACCTTCACTCGCGTCCCCACATAGGACGCTGGTGCCGGCCACCTCTCCTCCGCGCTCCCCCCCCTTCCACCCCGCACCGTGCTGCTGCCGCAAGAAGGCTGGGCCCCGGGAACCCGGTTACAACTGGCCTCGGGACCCTGCCCTACGGCACGGCGGCATATTTTCCAGCTGAATAAGCCCTCAGCTTGGAAAAGGCACAAAAACAGAGAGGACTGAGGGAAGACAGAGAAAGAGGTGCATATGTATCAGAAGAAGTGTCTTTTTTCAGTGTTTATCCAAAAACACCCTTTTTTTGCATTGGGTTTTATAGCACCGTTTATCAGTTAAAACCTAAAATCAGAAGCCTTAATTAGACGACATACATTTTTCTGTCCCCCTTTCTATTGAAGATGTTTCCAAAACTGGTCTTAATCAAACAGAAGTGTTAATCAAGGAGGATATTATTTAACACATTGGTGAGGAAAAATTAACAGCATGATTTATAACAACAAACATTGAACTCAGTAATTAAATGATTTTTATGTCTTGATGACAAAATTCACTTTAATAATTAACCTTCCAGCAAAATCCTCTATGCAAAGAAATTATTGCATTTCCTAATAAAAATACCTTTATTTTATAGTTATTGAAGAAGGAAATTGAATTAATGGTATCCAGATTCACGTTCAATATGAAATTGACTTCCTGTCTGCTTGAGGGCAATCACCTGCAAAACTGAAACAAATGGGACTCATATGTACTGTCTTGCACACTGCACTTTATTTGAAAGCTTTTGATCCAACCATGCTCCTAAGCACTTGTGTCTAAGGGCACACCAGAACAACATGCGCTCGGTGATGACATCACCCATCAGGAACTATTTAACTAAGTGGCCTGCTGAAAATTGAGAAGCTCTGGGACTCATGTACACTGTCTGCGTTCTGCACTTTATTTGAAAACGTTTGATCCAGCCGCGCTCTTAAGTGCTCATGTCTAAGAGAGCACTGGAACAACTTGTGCTTGGTGATGATGTCACCCACCAGGAACTATTTAACTGAGTGACCCATTGAGAACTGAGAGGCTCTAGGACTCACACATACTGCCTGCATGCTGAATATAATTCAAAAAAGTATCTACATCTTGGCTTTGGCTTTTGCAACGTCAGACGCCGATTTTCCTAAAGATCTGAATCCAACGATGTACGTTTGCCATTTTGAAAGTTGTCTTGGACTTGTCCTGCAAAACCTGAAGCAGGGTTGCTGTTCAATCCGAAACGTGTCACGTCACATGTGCGGGACTTTACCACATTTTCTTCAACGAATTAAGGAGCATTTTTCCAGCTAAGTAGCTGTTTTATTAATGCATTCACTTTATGTTTTGATTAAAATGGGCACACTGTGTCCGGGGAGAGAGGGTTGTTTCCTCCACCTTTGACAGTGTATGCGACAAAAAAATTGTTATAGTTTGGATTCTTTATCATGTTGGGATCTTTATATTATATATTATATTATATTCAAAAGCATTTCATCCAGCCATGCTCCTAAGAGCTCATGTCTAAGAGAGCACCGGAGCGAACTGCACTTGGTATGACATAATCCACCAGGAACAATTTAACTGATTGACCCACTGGCATGATGCCTCAGGAACAGGTCACACCCTTTTGTGCACCCCTTCGAGCACCCAATATTTGTTCTGTTATCTTTATGCTTGTGGGGTGTTTGGCCATCACTAAACGAGAAATATGTTGGATGATGAATGGATTTATTCTGATCAATTAATTTTAAATCCTGGAAAGTGTGAAGCCATTTAGTTTTCCTGTGACAATGTTGTCCCTTCCTATAAACCCTCTATAGCAGGCTCATAGATTCAATCTGAGATGCGGTTAGGTCCTTAGGGGTAATTTTGGATAGGCATCTGTCTTTTTCTCTTCATATCTCAACGATTGTCCAGGGCTCCTTTTTTTGCGCTGCAACAGCTTAGGTGTCTTCGTTCATCTTTGGATGTTAAGGCTTGCTGATTGAAGGATAAGACAGTATAGAAAACTGGTTAAATAAATAAATACACCCACTGGACAGACCACCGAATCAGCCAGCAAACACCAGTGTGCCCAGAAAGCGACATAACTGTGTACATCCTCCCTCAACCAGGTTTTCATACTCATCTTTATCGACAACTCCATAGTGTGTTCAACTCCATCTCGCACAACCTGCTCTTAAACAGACTTACTTCCATTCGAGTGGAACACCACTCAAATGGATTCAATCTTATCTATCCAACCGCTACCAACAAGTAAGAATAGGTACAAAAGAATCAACACCATACAGACAACGTCATGGAGTACCACAAGGATCATCGCTATCCGTACTACTATTCAACATATACATTCAACCCATATACAGTATATTCCAGAAACACCAAATAAACTACTATATGCCGATGACATCATTTATTTATTTAATACATTATTTATACTGCCTTATCATAAAATCAAAGCGGTTTATATTACAACTCAAACCAATACAGAGAACTTATTTCAAAAAACCTGGGGAAGGGATGACATGTAGGGAATGCTTGGAAGCATAATCATGCTGTATATTCCACCCAACCTAACCAACCCAGACTTAAGTTACATATCAAACTATTTCACAGACTTGATTCAATGGTTAACAAACCACATGCTTAAAAAAAAAAAATAAGACTGAAGCAAAATACGTCTCCAGGAACAAAACATTCTCCCCACTTAAAGGAATTACAATCAATTGATGCATAGAGATAAAGAGATACAATATTTGGGCGTAACACCAGACCAACACCTAAACTTTACTTCACACATCAGCAACATCACAAAAGCAATTTATCATGAAATAAGAGTCCTAAAAAGCCTTCGACCTCTCATCAATGAAGATGACTTCAGAATGGTTTACCAAGCAATGATATTCCCTCATCTGGACTATTATAACAGTGCCCTCCAGGGTCTCCCCAAACAATCTCTACATCATTTCCAATCATATTGGGAGCAAAAAGATCCAACCATATCACACCTATACTTAAAAAGCTACATTGGCTTCCACTAAATAGGTGGACCAGATACAAGACCACAATAATAATTTTCAGAATAATCCATAACATCTCAATATCCTGTCTGGGATCTACTATATACACAGTAGTAAAGGACAGAGAAACATGGAAATACCAGCAAAACAAGGTAGCTCTAGCAACCGAGTTCACGAAATGCAACCAGGAAACACGGAAAAGAGCACTCTCATTGTACACACCCGATCTTTGGAACATCCTCTCTACAGAACTAAGAATAATCTCAGATCTCTCAGATTTCAGAAAGTTACTAAAAACTCATCTATTCAAAGAACACTTTAAGGACTAAAGACATAACTCCCCTACAGTTAACAAGTTACCTCATGCACAGCTGTATATAGGTTAAAAATGTAATTGTTACAATTATATTATGTTTTGTTAAACATTGTTCTATGTAAAGTTACATTTTCCTGTTTCATGTAAACTGCTTTGACTTCCTAATTAAGAGGTATAGAAAACCAGTTAAATAAATAAAAATAAATATCCCTGTCACTAATAAGGGACCCCTCAGAATTGGGAGCATTCAATGTGCAAACAGCACTACAAAATGCCCAAAAGCACCATCATCGCTCTCTACAAATGTGCACATTTTTAGAGACCAACGATGGTGCTTCTGGGTATGTCTTAGTGCTGTTTGCACTGTTGAATGCTCTCATTCTGATGGTCCCTTATTAGAGACAGGGATATCTTTTGACTTTTCGCTATAGAAAACCTCTTCTGATTTATTCTGCCCGATAACACTGACACCTGGTGACCCTGTGGTCATCCCTACAGTCCAGGTACTGGCCAGGTATTCATGTCCTCCCAGATTTGCGAATGAGCGCACCAAGTCATCCCGTGCAACACTCAAACCACACACACACACACACACACACACACACACACACTCTCTCACTTGCAGTTACAACTAACATACCTCTGCCAAAATCATGCCCTGAACCTATGGACAACTGTTCTGAATGGCCTGGCGTCTCAGCACACCACATCTGATCTGCATTTCTCAGCTAAATATGATTCTGTTCCATACTACCTCACATACCATCCCTACAGCTACATTCCTATTTTTCCGAACACTGGAATTGTTAGGGAAGCCAAGAATAGCTGCTTTAGCACAAACAGCAAATGTCTGCATAGCCAGAATAAAGACTATTGTAGTGCTTTATATTTCTGTAGGGGTGGGGTGTTTTTTTCTTTTTTTTTTTACTTTTTATTTATGAAGTTTTCAAATATATACAAGAATGTTACAGCACAATCCTGCAGAAATAGTACCGATATGCAAGAAACATCAATAAAGGCTCTAAGGCCCACATTCAAAAGAGGCAATATACAGCATATCAGTTCACACCAGCCCACAATAATCACAATGAGGGGGGAGGAAAAACCCAAGACAAAAAAAATTCCTAACCCTATATAAGTAGAAACCAAAACAACCAGCTTAAACAACCAGCTTAATCAATTTCTTAGAGCCCAGGTATAACATCAATGGAGGTCTCTAAACGCCTAGCGCTAATAAAAGCTGTTAATTGTGAGGGCTCATAAAATACATAAGAAATAGATTTATACTTCACCAAACATTTACATGGATTAGGGGTGTTTTAAATTGTTCTTTAAACTTACAAACATCTCTCACCTGTGCATTCTGTTCTTTACAATTGCATCTTATGCCCTCCCAGACAGCAGACACACCAGTTCAATAAAGATGTCACAGCTATTCATCTGTATAGGACGTGTTGAAGATCAGAGCAGATCTTATTCCAAGTTGCTGCTGGTATAACGTTGGCGTCTGTGGGGAAACAGTAAAAAAAACTACACGGGCCTTTCCTGAATACGGTTTCTATGTCTCTGTGGCATGCCATGCCCCCATTCTGCCCCCTCCCACCCACGTTCTAAGATCCCCGTGCTAGTGCTGTGCATGTGCAGGGCCGCAGAGTTTTGGAATATGGTTCTAGAGGTTTTAGCGAGAAAAGCATCTATCCCACGTCTAATTGGCTTATTCGTGTTCTGGAATGACTCCCGTTGTCTTATATCAGACCTTCCTCCATAGTCTATCCCTTGAATCCTTTCCCATATGGCCACTCTCTGACCAAAAGCTCCAGTCTCTTGATTAGACAGCTGTTTGAGTTCTCCTCCAGCACAAAACAGTCAATCTTCCAGAGAGACAGACTTATGCGCTATGTTTCAATCTCAAACTCTCAGTCTTTCAGGCAGGGGCCCTGCCTGGTCTGCCGCCACTCTCCTGTGGTGTTCTCTATGGGTCCTCCCTTGTTTTTTGTTTACCTGTGTTTCCAGTACTCTGCCAGAGAACCCACATCCACTCGCTTCAGACTTTCAGCTCTCAAAATTTTGTAGAACTGATCTGTTTATACTTTTCTTTGCTGGAATAATAGCTTGCACGCCTCCTCTGCAGGCCTCTCTGTTTCATCTGCTTGGCTTTTTCCCATCCCCACCCTCCCTGTTTTCAGAGTCTCTCCAGAGCCTTTTGTACCCCGGGAATTGTAGTTTATGGTTTATTTAGAGCTTAATATACTGCCTTTCAGAGCAATTCAAAGCAGTTTACAATAAAATCAAAATTAATGGGAAAACAAATGAAAAGAACTACAATTTAACAGTAAAGAGAGAGAGAGAGAGGGACACCAGACAGGTAGAAAGAGAGAGAGGGAGGGGGAAGGGGGTCATGTAAAACATAGAGAAGGAAAGGTGGGGAGGGAGAGAGAACAAGCAGGACTATCCTGGGAAACTACTCAGGGTGGTTGAATTCCAGTTGGAAGAGGTGAGTTTTCAGCAAGGAGCTAAAGCGTGGGTAAGAGGATTCTAGGCGAAGATCAGGAGGCAGGTTGTTCCAAAGATGAAGAGCACAGAAGTAAAAAGCAGAAGACCAAGTAGAGTGATAATGAGCGCGGGTAGCAGGAGGAAGGTAGAGACGGTTTGCATGGACAGTGCGAAGGGAATCAGAAAAGAGGAAAGGCAAAACGGGAGCCCAGAGTGAAGTGTCTTATGAATGAGGGCGAGGATATTGAATTGCACTTGATAGGGAACAGGCAGCTAATGTTGCTGGACAAAAAGAGGGGTGATATGATCGTACTTAGAAGCATGGGTGAGGAAATATAGAAATATGATGGCAGAAAAAGACCACATGGCCTATCTAGTCTGCCCTTCCATATCAACCACTACAACAGTCCCCTTTTTTACTTTAGAGATCCTTTGTGTTTGCCCCATGCTTTTTTGAATTCAGATACTGTCCTCATCTCTACCACCTGCATTGGGAGACTGTTCCATGTATCTACCACACTTTCTGTAAAGAAATATTTCTGCATATTACTCCTGAGTCTATCCCCTTTCACCCTCATCCTATGTCCCCTCGTAGCAGAGCTTTCTTTCAATCAAAAGAGGCTCTCCTCCTGTGCATTGATGCCACAGAGGTATTTAAATGTCTCAATCATATCACCTATGGAACTCCCTTCCAATCAATCTCAGAGCAACTACTGACATAAGGCCTTCAGAAAGATACTAAAAATGCACATATTCAAGAAATATTATGGGACAGACTGCCAAGATCACTCACCCACAACCAGTTGAATGGTCTACTGTATATACCGCTCCAATATAATTAGTCATTAGATCACTGTACAGACTGTAAATACCTTTCTGCCTATCTGTTAAAATGTAATAGTTAATCGCATTACGATTCCAGTTACCTGTATCTAGTTAGTTGTACCATCTTTCATGTAACTTGTTCTGTTTGATGTAAACCGCTTTGATACCACTGAAAGGCGCTATATAAGAAATGATAAATAAATAAATCACCTCTATCCCACCTTTCCTCTAAAGTATATATATTAAGATCCTTAAGTCTGTCCTCATATGCTTTATAACGAAGACCACTAACCATTTTAATAGCCACCCTCTGCACTGACCCCAACCTGTTTATATCCTTTTGAAAGTGGGTCTCCAGAATTGCATACAATACTCCAAATGAGGTCGCACCAAAGACTTATACATAGGCACTATCACCTCCTTTCTTCTGCTGGCCATTCCTTTCCCTGTGCACCCAAGCATCCTTCTAGCTTTTGCTGTCGCCTTTTCTACCTGTTTTAGCTACTTTAAGATCATCAGACACAATCAGGTCCCGCTTTTCTTTTGTTGACAGAAGTACTTCACCCCCTCTACTGTATCACTCCCTTCGATTGCTGCAGCTCAAATGCATGACCTTCCATTTTTTAACATTAAATCTCAGCTGCCAAATTCTAGATCCATCTTCAAGCTTAGCTAGATCCCTCCTCATGTTATCTACACCATCCTGGGTGTCTACTCTATTGCAGAGTTTGGTATAATCTGCAAAGAGGCAAACCTTACCCAACAGCCCTTCCATAACATCACTAACACAGGCATTAAAAAGAATCAAAACAAGGACAGATCCCTGCGGCACACCACTGGTAACCTCCTTCTCCTCATTTACCTGTATCCTTTGTGGCCTCCCACTCAACTAATTTCTAACCCAAGCAGTAACTTTAGGGTCCATCCCTAGCATGCTCAGTTTGTTTATAAGTCACCTGTGTGGAATGGTGTCAAAGGCTTTACTGAAATCTAAATACATCACATCTAGGGCTCTCCCTTGGTCCAACTCCCTGGTCACCCAGTCAAAAAAATCAATCAGATTTGTCCGACAAGATCAGCCTCTGGTGAATCCATGTTGCCTCGGATCCGGTAATCTGTTGGACTCCAGAAACCCCACTATTTTCTCCTTCAGCAGCACTTCCAAAAATTTACTCACCGCCGAGGTTAAACTAACTGGCCTGTAGTTTTCAACCACAACCTTACTTCCACTTTGTGTAAAGGTACCACATGTGCCTATCTCCAGACGTCTGGCACCATTCACGACTCCAACGAGGCATTGAAAAGGTCAGTCAGTGGAACTGCTAGAACGTTCCCAAGTTCCCTCAGTATTCTTGGATGTGTCCCATCTGGTCCCATCACTTTGTCTACATTTATTTTAACTAGTTCCTCGCGAACACAGTCTTCTGAAAATTGTTCAAGATGCCCCTTGCTTCTGTTCCTGTTTGTGGGTGTTTTCTGAGGTCCTGCTCCTGGTCCTTCTGTGAACACAGAACAGAAATTTTTGTTAAGCAATACCATTTTATCCACATCAGTTTCTGCATATTCCTCCTCTATATCCTTGAATCTGACAATTCCACTTTTGCCCTTCTTCCTCTCACTAACATATCTGAAAAATGTCTTATCCCCCCTTGCCCACCCCCATTTTATTGCATTGGCTATTTCCTCCTCTTTTTGAATCTTTGCTTTCTTAATTACTTTGCCAACCCCGCTAAGATTTTCCAAATATAGATGCCTGTCTTCCACTCTCTATGATCTTTTGTATTTCATGAAGGCCTCCTTCTTTTTCTTCACCTTTTCAGCTACTTCTTTCAAAAACCATAGTGGTCTCCTTTACCTTTTACCTTTATTTACCTTTCTAACAAAAAGGTTGGTTGCCCTTAAAATATCCCCTTTCAGTTTTGCCCACTGTTTTTCTACATCCCCAGCTGTTCCCATCTCGCTAACGACTACTTGAGGTATTGCCCATCTTGGAAAAGTTAGTTTTTCTAAAGTCTAAGACCCTCGCTTTTGAATGGATTTTAGCAGCCCTAGTCCTAATACTGAACCACACCATCTGGTGATCACTGGATGCGAGATGATCTCCCACTATAACATCAAACACTTTCACCATTGGTAAGCAAGAAGTCCAGTATGGCCCCTTCACATGTGGGTTCTGTTCAGTTGCCTGAATAGTTTTTCCTGTAAAGGATCCAGGATCTACTTACTTCTAGATGATACTGCAGCAGGGATGCCCCAATCAACATCTGGCATATTGAAATCCCCTATCAGTAGCATTTCCATTTCCTGGCAATCCTGCATAAGTCTTCTATTAGATCTTCATCCACTTCTTCTCCCTGTGAGGGAGATCTGTATATCACACCAATGCAAATGGATTTCTCTTTCCCTCTTTCTAGTTTAACTCACTCTGCCTCCTCTCTCCATTTTAAGACCTGTATTTCCATAGCTTTAAAATTATTTTTTATATATAGTGCCACTCCTCCTCCCCCTCCTCTTCTTTCTACCCTGTCTTTTCTGAATAAAGTATAGCCTGGTATAGTTACGTCCCAGTCATAGTTGTCCGTGAATCATGTCTCTGTTACTGCCACTAAATCCAAGTCAGCCTCTCCCATTAAAGCCTCAACATTTGGGATCTTATTTCCCATGCTACGGACATTTATACACCCTGCTTTCCATGTGTTGCCCCTTTTACTCATTTTCATAAAGGTATTTAATGTTTTGCTTACTTGGCACTTTCACTTACTTGGGGGCTTTCTTTACCCATCTTTAATGAATCTAGCTTAAAATCCTCTTCAGTAGCTTAAACCAGTCTGCTACTGAAAACACTTTGGCCCTTCTTGGACAGATGGACACCATCTCTGCTCCGCAACCCATGGTCCAGGAAACCAAAACGCTCTCAATGACACCATCCACGTAGCCATGCATTTATCTCCAGGATGCGAGCTTCTCTGCCTTGGCCTTTACCCTCAACAAGGAGGATTGAAAAGAACACCACCTGTGCATCTTTCAGCTTCACCCTCCACCCAGTGTGCAGCGGCAGCCAAGAGAGCAAATAGAATGCTAGGTATCATAAGGAAAGGAATGGACTATAAAACAAGGGATATTATAATGCCTCTGTATCGTTCCATGGTGTGACCGCACCTTGAATATTGTGTGCTATTCTGGTCACCGTATCTTAAAAAGGATATAGCATTATTAGAAAAGGTACAGAGAAGAGCCACCAAAATGGTAAAGGGGATGGAAGGATACTCCAATGAAGAGAGGCTGAAAAGGTTAGGACTTTGCAACCTGGAAAAGAGACGGCTGAGGGGAGATATGATAGAAGTCTATAAATTAATGAATGGAGTGGAACGGGTAAACGTAGATCGATTGTTTACATCATCAGAATATACTGTAGAAAGACTAGGGGACATGCAATGAAGCTACAGACTAATAAGAGAAAATATTTTTTCACTCAACGTGTAATCAAACTCTGGAATTTGTTACCGGAGGATGTAGTAAAAACTGTTAGTGTAGCTGGGTTTAAAAAAGGTTTGGACAAGTTCCTGGAGGAAAGGTCCATAAACCATTATTAAAAGGGACCTGGGATATCACTGCTTGACTCAATACAAGCATTGAGGAACCTGTGTCTTTTGGGGAAACTGCTAGGTACTTATGACCTAGATTTGCCACTGTTGGAAACAGGATACTGGGCTTGATGGATCTTAGTCTGACCCAGTATGGCATATCTTATGTTCTTATGTAAGAACCATGAAGTCACTTTTGATACGCTCAGAAGGATACCTGGCAGTAACATTTGTGCCAACATGGATGAGCGACATGGGGTAATAGTCAATGGGCTTGATGAGTCTCGGCAAACTCTCTATAACATCTCTGATTTTGGCACCTGGCAGACAGCATACCTCTCTGGATATCAAGTCTGGTCAGCAGATGAATGCCTCAGTACCCCTCAAAAGAGAGTCACCAACCAACACTACCCTTTGCTTCCTTTTTGTCACTGATTCTGCAACTTTGGGGTGCTTGAGCTCTGGTTCTTCCCTTTCCTGGGATGCTTTCACCTCCTCCACTTCCAGGGCTGAAGAATAGTTCTTCAACTCAAGGGCTGATGGAGTTGGATTACTGATTCTGTAGGCCCTGGTGACTCATGTCCAACATTTGTCATTCTGTAAGCTCCCATCTCCATCTCTGCTAGAGAGCTTGGATGTTCCATGAAGCATAGCATCAATGTACTTCTCACTGTCTTAAATGCTCCTCAGCCTCGCCACCTCTTCTCTGAGCTCCTTCACTTGTTTCCTGAGAGCTTCAGCATGCAGGCATCCTGCACATGGAACTGGTCCTTCAACTGGCATTGGGATCTCTGTCTGAAGACGAAGGGTGGTATTTTGCAGTTTCTCTCTTTCCCTTTTCTACTTCTTCCTTCTCTTCTGGAGGCCCATTCTCTTTCTGTCTTTTGATGTGAATATAAAGTCCATTTCAGCTAAAACATCAACAGAGCATTAAAACAAGGCTAGATCAGTGGTTCTTAACCTTTCCTCTGTTAAGACACACCTGACAGACAAGATTTGAGTGTGCAACACACTGAAAACTACAAGTTACTGCTGAGCAATCAAAAAGCCTTAATATTTCATTGCTAAAACTGATACAGTGGAAATATAGAATATTATTAACAGAATTTACTTTATTTTTTAGAAAATTACTGAACTTAAACAAATTGTATTTATTTATTTGTATTTGGCTGATGCCTTTTTCAGTAGTAGTTAAAGATGAGTTACGTTCACACTAAACTTACTGCCAACATCAAAAAACCTTTATCCATTCTGGAGCTTATACATAGACGAGAGAGTTAGGATGGTTCCCCTTACAGCATGCCATAAAAAAAATATATGTATATTTTAAATTCTGGAGTCAGCTCAGTGACTGATTATGAGGATTTCAAGTATTTGATTCCTTGGCTCTCCGCTCTTCACAACCTTCAGGCAAACACAATCGTCAAAGAAAGATTGGATTTAATTGTATTTATTTATTTAAACTTGCATTTATACCACCTTTCTACAATTCAAAGCAGTTTACAATTAACCAACAAACAGGGGTGCTAGGCACTCTGTTGTACAAAGAAATTGAACAGTAGAAACAATATAAACAATGTAACAGCAATTGGGTTTAATATGGCTCATAACTATTTACAGTCAGGTAATTTGGGTTTGTCAAGGTGCAGTATTAGGTCAAATTACCAAAGTGTATAGTGGTTGATATGACAGTAAGTGACTAAGGTGGTTGGTTGTCTTGGGTTACAGTGATGTGGTATTCTTCTTGGAAGAGATATGTTTGTAAGTTCTTCCGGAATTCAGTTAAGTCTGAGCATCCTCTTGGAGGGGGGAGGGTGGGGGTTCCACAGGGTGGGGGCAAATAGAGTGAATGCCCTGTTGCATGTTGTTTCCTTACTCTTAGTCTTCTGTGGTGGAATCATTAGGAGGCTGGTGGTGCTATATCTTCTTAGCCTGTCAGTTTGATGGGTGGAGATCAGGGTCTGAAGACAGGTGGCGGATTCATTGTGGAGTATTTTGAATATAATCATGAGGGCTTGAATATAATTGTGAGGATTTGGTGTCTATGTCAAATTTTTGGTGAAACACTTCCCAGCTCTTGGTGACACACCAGTGAGTCCCGACACACTGGCTGAGAACCACTGGTCTACTGTAGATGAAAGCTTTAGGCAAAATCTAAGCCTTACAATGCTATCTGTACATAGTTCACTGTTACATGTTTTATGTAATTTAAATTCTCTGTTCAATGTACACCGCTTTAACCCAGAGAAAAGTGGTATATAAGCCTAGCTAAATAAATAAAATGCCTTCTAAAGAGAAGAAATCCCTTATAGTTCTCTGCTCTTCAGGTAAATAATTTCAAAGATTAGGGGACACAAAAGAAAAGGAATAGATGGATAGAAGACACAGTGTGAAGTGGTCACCAACTTTCAAACCCAATAAAATATGAGTAACTGTATTCTAAGCAAGCTAGAAGTGAAGCAACTGAGTTTTCACAAAGCCATAGTTGTATATGCTTCCTTCTTTTCAGCTCTCTTGTGACTGCCTCCTGGGTTGTCTGTGAGATTTCCAGAGTGGCTGCCTTTTTCTGTTCTTGAGTCTACATCAGACTTGCTACTACTCCATGTCTGGCAGAGGCATCAAGAAGAGATACCCTGAAAATAAGGAAAAAGGACCAGTTGATCCCTTGCGGCAGTGCTATAAGACTACCAATAAGGGTCAGAGCCTTCATTTTGAAACCAAACAATAGTCAGGACTTTCGGAAGGTCGCTCTTACCCCACAACTATCTCACCAGAGACGCTGCTGGCAAGTACTGGGGGGGGGGGGGGAATTGGGGGTAAGGGGTAGATTAGGATGTTGATGGGGGGGGGGTGAAGGAAGGATCATTGATGAGGACTATGGAGAACGAGAAGGATCATTGGGGAAGCTATCAAGGGGTAAGGGTGCTGATGGGATAGCGGGGTAGGTAGGGATGCTGAGCAGGGGTTCAGATTGTTTTGTTGCTGTTGTGGGCACAGTAACATCGGGTAGGGTTGACAAATTACAGACCCGAAACGTGACATGTCATCATTTCTGGACTTACTCGGCAGTTCTTACAAGCTCGACAAAAGCTAAGTACAAGCTTATAAAATTGTTTTGCTTGTCAGAGCTTACAGTCTAATCAAGACAAACAAGATAATAGCTGAGAGCAAGGGGTACAAATAAGGAAAAATAAGGAGACACAAGGAAAACAAGGGATCAGGATCCATAAGCAGCCTCAAAGAGGTGAATTTAGTATGGATTTGAAAAGGGGGAGAGATGAAGCCTGAGGGGAGATATCATAGACGTCTATAAAATAATGAATGGAATGAAACAGGTAAAAGTAGATTGGTTGTTTACTCCATCAAAAAGTAGAAAGACTAGGGGACATGCAATGAAGCTACAACATAGCACATTTAAGAATAATTGGTGAAAATATTTTTTCGCTCAGCACATAATCACACACTGGAATTCATTACCAGAGGATATGTTAAAAGCTATTACTTTAGTTGGGTACAAAACAGATTTGGACAAGTTCCTAGTGGAAACGTCTGTAAACCATTACCAAAAAGGACTGGGAAAATCCACTGCTTACCACAGGGACAAGCAGCATGGAATGCGTATACTTTAAGGAGCCCAACAGGTACTTGAGACCTGGAATGGCCACTGTTGGAAACAGGATATTGGGCTTGATGGATCCTTGGTCTGACTCAGTATGGCATACGTGTATCTTATGTTCTTATGTTCCACCAACGCTCCACTCCTGTGCATACCCTGACTGAAAGTAGGCCAATAGGACTTAAGTGCACTATTACAGAATAGCAAGTGTAAGCACCCATTCATGCATGTAAGTCCTTTAGAATAGGGACTTACATGTGTTTCTATTGCATCATTTTCGGCATGTCCTTTATAGAATTACCATCAAAGCGTCCCTTCTGGGTGGGAGTTGGGCATAAACTCACCTGCAGCTGGAGTATGGTTTTGGCATTCAGGGAATCTTTATCTTTATAAGACTTTTTCTATTGGCAAAAATCATAAAACACCTTCAAATGTGAAATTCATGGGCAAGATCCCTTGTCTCGCGGGAGCTGCCTATTTTTGTGTTAAATTTCAGCACGCTGAATAGAATCACATGCATGTGCAAATGCTCCTATTGTATACGTTTCCTCCTTTAGACATGTTAACATAAATATAATGTTTAATGGAGAAATTGTTCCAGTGAGAGCTGACACTATAACATAAAGACACATTATTTTAATATGACTGGCATAAGTTCTAGCTTTTAATTCCAGTCTAGAGAAAAATGTCTATTCTTATATGCAGCTTTTTTTTCATTCTATAGGTGCATCCTATCTTCAGCCCTTTGACAACCCTCAAATTGCCCCACACTCCCCACTGTTCTTCTAGTGTTCTATATTCCTATCCTCTTATTCTAAGCTCTTTATTACCTCCTCTTTTTGGTCATTACCTCTTTCCAAAACCACCCAAGGCAGACAGTATCTTTTCCTTCTTCAAGAACTAGCCTTAGCAAATTCTTCTTTTAATTCCATTATATATCATTGGCCTTTCCATTTTTTAAATTATTTAATTATTTATTTATTTAACAGATTCTTTTTTTATTTATTGCTTTATCATTTAGTCAAAGCAGTTTACATTGTAACTTAAACTTGGTAATGTACATTAAATAGGGTCATTGATAATTAGAGAGGCTGCGGGCAGGGTCCCGGCGGCCGACAGTAACCGGGCACGCGGCCCGGTGCGGGGACCCTGCGCGCGGCCACGGCTGGAGGCATGTGGGCGGGCGAATTTTGAACCCATTGGCTCCCGGTGAATGCAGCCGCACGAGAGCCAATGAGAAGCTGCCATGGGAGCGTGGCTGGGTGGGCAGGAGTAGGCTGGAGGACTCCGCGTGGTCAGTCGCGGCATTGGAGTCCTGAGAGGTGCCGGTTTCTTTTGTTTGGCGTGCGTTTTGTTTACTGAGGGGGACCTGCGGCAGTAGCGGTGTTGGAACGGGCTTGTCGGTGCTGGCATTGGCGGTGGTGTCCGGTAGTGGATATGGGCTGCGTTGGTGGTCGTTAGCAGAGAGGAACGGAAAGGCAAGTGCTGCACAGTGGGGACAGTTGGAGGTGGCTTGGAGGAGGGGCCCTCTGGGGGGGTTCTGGTTTTGGAGTGAGTGGCTGGTTCGGCCTGTGGGGTGTTCCCTGACCCGGATAAGGGTATTGATAAGGGGCGGTGTTTTCAAGCCCATATATATATACATAAAACCAACACAAAAACTAATTTAAAAAATATATAATAAATAATTGCGACTGAGTCCGTGCACGTGGTGAAAAGGGGACTGATGCCGCCGTGCGGGGGTCAGGTTGGCCGGGCAGGGGGGCGGGGTAAGACTGCCGGGTGCCGGCGGGTTCTTTTGTGCAAGGGGGTTTGCGTGGGGTGGCAGCTCTAAGAGGGGGGCCTTGAGGGGGTGGGGGGTGGTGCAGGGGCATGGGGGATCTCGGGGGGGATGGAGGGCAAGTGGGGGAGGGGCCTGGGGGGAGGGGGAGGGCTAGGGGGGGCACGCCGCATGGGGCGAGGCGGGCAGGTGCTGCTCAGCACCGGAGAGTGGGGGCGCTGTGTGAGGGCACTGCTGGGAGTGCAGTGGAGGGGGGTGCCAGTGGTGGCGTGGGGGCGAATGAGTTTGGGGGACTGGGGTGGGGGCGAGGGGGAGCATCGCAGATGGGTGGGGTGCCTTGTTCTCAGGGTGCTCCCCCCGCGGCAGTGTGGCCGTTGTTTCAGGGTGGCTATGTGGCATTAGGGGGGCCATCGCCTCGGGAGCATTGGGTAAGCAGGGGACAAGGTACTTCGGCGTCAGATTGGTGCGCGGCATGGTCCCCCATGTGGCCTTCGGCTGTTTCCCCCCCCCCCCCCCCCTGTTTTTTCGCTTTTGTCTCCACAGGTGCGGGGGATGACGCAGCCCTCATGGGGGCTCGGTGTTGGGAGCCAGGATTGGATTTCGACGGCGGACAGGGAAATAGCGGCGTGGCGAAGTTCCGTGGAGGTGGAGGTAGATGGAGACCAGGTCACTGCAGCGCGGCTCGACAAGGAGTGTTGCCAGGTGGATCAGGATCCCGCACTGACTGCTGCGCCGGATGGACAGGCCGCAGGTGAGTTGTCGGGGGACCAGGGTTTGGATTCGTCGCACCCGCTGGTGCGGGGCAAAGCAGGGCGCAGTGCTCGGAAGAAGAGGCATCGTTCTTGCCGGCGGCGGCGTAGTTCCGAATCATCTTCCTCTTCCTCCTCGGGGGATTCATCTTCGTCGTCGGGAGGGGAGGTGTTGAGGCAGGAGGGAGCCGGTGGTGGGGCGTTGGGGTCTAGGACGGGGGGAGGGGCCCCATCGGTAGTGGCGTTCCCCCATCGGTTGTGGCGTTCCCCCATCAGTAGTGGCATTCCCCCATCGGTAGTGGCGTTCCCGGAGCTGTGGGAAGGGGTTCCAAAGAAGCTTCGGAGGAAAATTCGGAGACGGTGGTACATTGATATTTTTCAGTTGTTGGAGGGCAGAAAGCAGTCTGGGGAGAGCCGGAAAGAGCAGAAAGAGGATGAGAAGGCAGGTCGGATTCGGAAAGTGGCGCACAATGTGGTAAACTGGACCCGAGCGTTTCTGCGCCTAGCCAGTGTGTGGGGGCATTATTCGCCAGAGCATTATGGTATGTTGCTGGCGTATGCAGATTCTATTTTGGAGGCCTCACAGACACACGAGGGTTGGGCGTGGTTAAATTATGACGAAACGTTTAGGGACAAGATGGAGGAGAATAGATTGTTATCCTGGGGCACGCAGGACATCAACCTCTGGTTGACGCAAATGTCTGCTAGATCGGGCCTGGGTGCGGGGGGTGGTGGGGGGAGGGGGGGTACGGTGGGAGTGCCTGGGGGCCGTTCCTTTCGGTTGGCAGGGGGTGGTTTGCAACAGAAAGTCGGGATGGGGGGGGTCAGCGACATGTGTTGGCGGTTTAATAGGACCACCTGCCCCTTTCCGGACTGCAAATTCAAACACTTATGCTCAGTTTGTGGCAGGGGGCACTCCGCTATTAAGTGCAGTAGAAGAGGGTCCAACGGTGCCACTGGGCCCGGACCCAAGTCCCAGTGAGTTGGGTTGCCGTGCGCCGACTCCGCAAGGATTCCAACCGAACCGGAGTTGGCTCCAGCAGTACTCGCAGAAGCGAGATAGGGAGGTGTTAGGGAGGGGTTTTCAGTTGGGCTTTGTTATCCCGGTTCGGGGTGTGGTGGGGGCTGCTAGCGCCTGGAATTCGCCTTCGGTGCGGCGGTTCGCAACAGTGGTGCAGGACAAGTTGGCTGTGGAGTTGACGTTGGGACGGATCGCGGGTCCGTTTGTTGACCATCCTTTCCCGGACATGGTGATTTCTCCTTTGGGGATTGTACCTAAGAAGGCGCCGGGGAAGTTTCGGCTCATTCATAATTTGTCCTGTCCGTTGGGTGCGTCGGTGAATGACCATATCCCGCGGGAGCTATGCACGGTGCGGTATGCGTCCTTTGATAGGGCAGCGGAGATGGTGAGGGCAGCAGGGCAGGCGGCGCTGATGGCAAAGGTGGATATTGAGTCTGCCTTCCACTTGCTGCTGGTACATCCTTCCTCCTTTCCTTTATTGGGTTTTCGTTTTCGGGGGAAGTATTATTTTGACAAGTGTATGCCTATGTGCTGTTCCGTCTCCTGCGCTTACTTCGAGAAGTTCAGTATGTTTTTGCAGTGGGTGTTGTGTCAGAAGACAGGCTCGCAGAATGTGGTGCATTACCTGGATGATATCCTGTTCGTAGGTTCGACCCATTCCGATGAGTGTCAGCAGCTGTTAGCTGGTTTCAGGGAGTTATCGCAAGAGCTGGGTGTGCCGTTGGCAGCAGAGAAGACGGAGGGGCCTACGACCAGGCTCACATTCCTGGGGGTGGAATTGGACTCTGTTGAGATGATCGTGTGGTTGCCGCCTGAGAAGGTGGCTAATTTACGGGCGTTGGTCGCTAACGTCCTGGTGTCCTCTAAGATAACCTTGCGTGAGATGAAAGTCTTGCTGGGATCTTTGAACTTTGCCTGTAAAGTGATCCCTATGGGCAGAGTGTTTTCCAGGCGCTTGGCTGCTTCAACTGCGGGGGTGCGGAAGCCACACCACCGGATTAGAGTCACGGAAATGATGAGGGCAGATTTACGGGTTTGGAGCCAATTTTTGGAGGATTTTTATGGGACTTCAATTTTGCTGGGAGCTGAGGTGTCCAGCGCGGAGTTGGAACTGTTTACGGATGCGGCAGGGGGCACTGGATTGGGGGTTTACTTCAGTGGGGCCTGGTGTGTGGATCGGTGGCCCCAGAATTGGCATGATTCGGGTTTGACCACTAACATAACCTTCCTGGAATTGTTTCCGATCCGGGTGGTATTGGAGTTATGGCCGGATAAGTTGCAGGATCGGCGGATAGTTTGGTGGTGTGATAATGAGGCTGTGGTTAGCGTGGTTAATCGTTTCTCCCCCAAGTGCTTGCAGGTGGCAGGGTTGATGCGGGAAGTGGTGTTAGCATGCTTATATTTGAATGTATCTGTTCGGGCCCGGCACCTTCCTGGTTGCAGTAATCAGATAGCTGATGCTCTTTCTCGTTTTCAGTGGGAGCGGTTCCGTGCACTGGCACCAGAGGCGGACAGAGAAGGATCCGTAGTCCCAGAGACATTGTGGAGCATTGGCCTGGAGGGATGCTGAGCCTTCTGCGAAGTTCGGTGGCGGCTGGGACGTGGTTGGCATACCAGCGTGGTTGTGACAAGGTGGCCGAGTTTTTGGGGGAGCGGGGGTGGCAGGCGGGCAGGGTGCCAGATGGCCTCATTGGGTGTTATATAGTAGAGGCCAGAGGTTGCGGGTTGTCCAGAGCGACGGTGCGTTCGCATTTGGCGGGGTTTAACTTTTTTGCGAGTGCTGTGGGCTGGGGCTCTACTTCGGGGGGAATTTTGGCGCATTGGCTTCTGCAGGGGTGGGAGCGGGTTAGGCCGTCCTCCGTGGACCCGCGTAGGCCGATTACACACGATCTGCTGGTCCGTCTCTTGGCAGTGTTGCCTCAGGTGGCTGCTTCCCGGTTTGAGGTTGTTCTATTCCGGGCAGTTTTTTGTATTGCTTTTTTCTTGGCTTTTCGAGTTGGGGAGCTGGTGGCGAATTCGGGCAGTTTGGGGGGCGGGGGTGGCTTACAATGGCACCATGTGCATTTGGAAGGCGGGCAGCTGCGGATCCTCTTAGAGAAATCCAAGACGGATCAGCGGGGAAGGGGTTTATGGGTCATATTGAGGGAGGTCGCGGGACTCGTTACGTGCCCGGTGCTGGCAGTGAGGAAGTATTTGAGGATGCGTCCTGAGCGGGCTGGGGTTCTTTTTCTGCATGAGAATGCGCGGGTGTTGACCCGTTTTCAGGTAACTGCGGTGCTTCGGTTGGTGCTGCGTTTTTTTGGGTGAGGACCCCATGTGCTTTGCACCTCACTCTTTTCGTATCGGTGCGGCTACTAGTACGGTGGGGGCCGGGATGTCCGATAATGAAATTAAGAGCATAGGCAGGTGGCGGTCGCGGGCTTTCAAGGGTTACATACAGCTGTGAGGGGCCAGCTGTGTCTGGGGGTGGGGGATGCTAACTGTTCATTTGTTTTTCAGATGGGGGTCTCGAGCCTGGTGGTGCCTGGTTGGTTGGTCATTCGTTTGTCCACTGGGCGGGTCAGCGTGCTGCAATGCGGCCTGGAAGCCTGAATTTGCGGATGGATCCTGCAGTGGTGTCGGTCTCATGGCTGGGGCAGCGAGGACTACGCTGGCTGCAGCTGCTACCTTTGCTACGGCACCACAGGAGGACGTTGCGTCAGCCGGCAGTACTGATTGTGCATTTGGGGGGTAATGACCTTGTCTCCTGGTCCTGTCGTCAGCTGATTAGAGCAGCGCAGGACGACTTTGCAGTCGTTCTGCGAATGTTCCCGGGGACAATTTTGTTGTGGTCGGACATTATCCCTTGGCCGGCATGCTGGAGCAAGCGACGGTGGTCGCGGGGGCTGACTGATAAACCGTCAGATCGGTCGATGGGTTTGTGGGAATGGGGGTTATCAGATTATGCATCCCTGGATGGAGGTGGGTTGCACTGGTCTTTATAGGGGTGATGGTGTGCATTTGTCTCCAGTTGGCATGGATCTGCTCCTTAATGATTGGCAGGAGGCTCTGGAGTATGTCATTTTGCGGGATAACCGCTGGTCGCAGCTTTAGGTTTGGGGGGCGGCACATCGACAGGCCTATCGCATGTGCCGGTGGCGGGATCCCGGAGGTTTCCGGGGTCCGGTGCCTCAAGGTACACTTGGGCGGGGGTGGGGTGCCCCTAACCCGGATAAACCCTGGCCGACTTTTGCTATGGGCATGGCGAAGTCGGGGAAAGGGATAGGAAACTTTCCGGGGGGCAAGTGTAGGGCCGTAGTGGTGGTAATGCACTTTGCTAAGGCATGGCTGGTGTGGTACTACTCCGCTATGGGGCCGGTTATGGTTTATGTGGTTTGAATATTGTTAATGGTTAATAATTAATAAAGCTGCGACCAGTTTGTTCCCATGAAAGCCGTGTAGTGTGTTCTTTCTGGGTTGGGGGACAGAGGGGGGGAGGGGGATATTTGCTGGCAGGGCCCGGAGCACCGGGTACGCTTGCCTCGGTTACTTTGATTTTTCTGATTCCCAAGCCAGTTCTTTAACCATTAGGCTACTCCTCCACTCCTTATTGTGATTTATATTTCATCCTCGAAAGCTTTTCATGATTCCCAGTGAGTGGTGGTGCCTCTATACTGATGGATCTTTGTCACAGACCCAGGAAGAAGGATATTGCACTGAGATATCAAAGGAACTGAAAACTGGACTCTAAGAAAGGAGTTTTCTAATCTGATCATGTGAAGACAATTAAATTTTACATTGCAACAAATTTTATTATGAAGGAAGGCGATAAATCCATAATAGAAGTGAGAGAGCAAAACAAAAAATAAAACCAGGAAAACGTATATTTGGAGGACTCTATGTACTTATTTTGTTCGTTATTCACCTCTTCTCTCTTTACTACTACTAAGACACGTCCTTCATGTCCTCTGCCAACCTCACATTTATCTGTACCGCATTATCACTTGCTCTTTTCAACTTGCAATACATATCTGCCCTAGGTATAAACAATTTAGCATATCTCGTAAGATACAATAAATAAGGTTATTGAGACTGTGGTCATATTTATCACAGTTGTTCGTGTAATATGGTAATAGGCATGCAAATGAAGAGTAAGAAGAGTGGAGCTTGATGATGCCATGAGCCGTGAGGGAGCGTTCAGTTTCTCTTATTGTCTTGAATTTTTTTACTTCGGATATGCCCGCCTAAGAGGAAAGGAAAAGCATTGAGTCCCCCAAATGGAGAGCTTGACTGTATTGCAGGGCAGCAGAGTATGGTTTGTTTTCTCATTCAGCATCTTGGTGAAGTGGAGAGGAGTTGCTACATTGAGTACCAGCTCAGCTTGGAGAAGGGGGGTTTTTTTTCTCCAAATCAGCCTGGAGATCTGGCTTTCATCTCGGCACTTTTCCAGTGCGGATGGATGGCATCAGAACCTGAAAAGCCAATGGGTGAGCCAGATCTGGAGAAAGGGTTGTCTTACTTTGAGATCTGTTGATGATGGGTAATTCCCCTTCCAAGCAGAAGAGTATGGGATATAGTTACTATGGTGTGCTAACACTAATGCGTGTTCATTCACCATGAATGCACACTTAGTAACCAAGTCCCATTGAATAACATAGGACTTGTGTTAAAATGATGTGTGTTAGCAGAGAATTAACACACACTAACATCAGCACACCTTAGTAACTACTTCTACTAATATGTATCATTCCTATAGTGCTACAAGGTGTACGCAGCATTGTACTAGACCAGGGGTGTCCAACCTTTTAGCTTGCAGGGCCACATGGGCAATTTTTACAAAAGGTCGCGGGCCAGAGCAGCACTATCACAAGTAAAACACAAAATAAATTTTATTACAGCACTATTGAACTATAGTCCCTTGTGAGCTAATCACTTTAGTGTGAAATCTGACATTGTTTCTGCTTGCATAAATAGTCTGTCTCCTCCAACAGTAGAAGTCACAACACGCAATGACGCTATCAAGTGTTCATCGCTAAGCAGAGACCTTGAGTTTGTTTTTGTGTTCTTCATTCTTGAAAACAATTGCTCACAGCAGTAGGTGCTACCAAACAGAGCAACAAATTTCTTTGCATCCTGTGACAGATTGGGATATCTGTGTGATGAAACGTAACAACTGTAAGAGCTCAGCAGATCATGTTCAGTGAAAGCTCTCTTCAAGTCACTGTCATTTCGAATGTCAATAAGTTCCATTTGATATTTATCAGCAGCGCCTGTAGGATCAACTTCAAATAGATTACTCATCAGTTTTATCATGTCAGAATGTTTTCTGAAATCTTCGAATCTGTGTCTGAACTCATTAGCTAGTTTGGCAACTATTTCAGAGTACTTCTCGTGTTGTACTTTGTCTGCAGGTCTAGTAGAAAGAACTGTGAAATGTACAAATTTCTTCTCAACCAAATGAGTCTGAATTAGCTCCAACTTCTGAACAAATGTAACAACATGTTCATACAGTTTGTGAACCAGCTGATCCTTTCCTTGAAGTCTGACATTTAATTTAGCCATGTATTTGGTCATGTCCACCAGAAACGCCAAGTCATTTAACCATATGTTATCATCCAGAAATCTTGCATCCTTCTCTTTCTTAGTTATGAAGGTCTTTATTTCATCGCGTAAACTCCAGAACCTGGATAAGGTGGCTACCCTGCTCAGCCACCGAACCTGGCAGAAGTATACCACATCATTGTGATCGCAGCCCTCTTCTTCAAGAAACACTTTAAACTTCCTGTGATTGAGGCCTCTTGAACAGATGAAGTTAACAGCTGATACAACTTTTTCCATCACGTGCTTCATTTCAAAGATCTTGGCGCATAAATTTTCTTGATGAATAATACAGTGGTGTGTGACGATTTCCTAAGGCACAGATTTTGCCAATAAGGCCACAAAGCCATTCTGTTTCCCTGTCATGGCCAGTGCCCCATCAGTTGTTATGACAACCAGTTTGTTCTTGGGAAGATTGAATTTCTCCATTACTTGGTTGACTCTTTCAAAAACATCCTTTCCAGTTGTCGTGCCTTTCATCCGACAAATATCCAACAGTTCCTCGACAACAGAAAACACTCCAGTAACTCATCTCACGAATATCGCAAGTTGAGCAGTGTCACTAATGTCGGTGCTCTCATCAAGTGCCAAGTTGTAAAATTCACAATCATCAAAAGTCTCTTGATCAGAGATTCCTGAATATTTCTGGCCAGATCGTCAACCCTTCTAGCAACTGCCTGATGAGAAAGACTGACATTTTTCACCAGAGACTTCTTATCCGGGCAAACAACATCCGTAAAACTTTCCAAGCAATCCTTCACAAACTCCCCATCTGTGAATGGTTTTCCTCTCTTGGCTATGGATTCTGCTATTAAAAAGCTTACCTTTTGTTGCTGCTTTGGAACTGTTATTAGCTTCTTTGAAGAAAGACTGTTGACCAACTATGCTTTGTTTCATTGAAATTATGTGATCAGTTCGTTGCTGGCCAACAAGGCTATCAAATTTACTAGCATGCTTCGTAATGTAGTGTCCCTTTATGTTGTACTGTTTGTAAACAGCGATGGTTTCTTGTCATATCAAGCACAAAATGCGACCAGAATGTTCCATCACCAAAAAATCTTCTGTCCATTAACTTTGGAATGCGCGACACTCGACATCAACTTTACGTTTTTTCCCCGGCCTACTTTTACTCGCTGATGCTGCCATTCACTTTACACTTTGCAAATTTTCCAGACCTGCATCAGAAAACGGAGGGAAGGCTCAAATAACTATTCTAAGGTTCACAGCAGAGACACTCTACTACTGTTTCGGTAAGAACTGTAATAATCATGCACCGTGGACCATGTTGACTAAACATTAGCACACGCTATCTGCTGCAGCACTCATGTTATTCCTGTGGGCACAGTGGCAGATAGCGCAACTTGTTTAGTCAAATTTCTGCCACTGTGCCCATAGGAATAACATGAGTGCTGCAGCAGATAACATGTGCTGTTCAGTCAACATGGCCCTGTATATTATTGCAATTCGATGCTATGAAACTATCAAATTTATTTTTTATGTCTCATGAAAATAAGTTGAAAATAAAGAGATACAAGTCTTCTATGCTCATCTAACAATAACTTCCATGAATCTGACATCTCTGTCCACAACCTAAGGCCCTCATCCTCAGAAGTGTTTTTGATATTACTCCAAACCCTATGATACAGGAAAGATGCACAAACAGCCTTGGCAGTATTAATACAAGGTTCTCTCGCACACACTGTCCCACTACAAAACAGATACTACACGGGTAGCATACCCCACACCTAAATGCAACCACACTTTATTCTATTACCCTGCTCCAGTTGTGCACACATAGTGGTATGTTCATTAAAGGTTAATGTACCACTACACCCAACAGAAAAAAAAGGCTGTAGAACTTAACGCACATTAAGACCTTTAATAAACATTCCCCATAATGTGAAGCTTTTAACGTTCCCTTTTTTTTTTTTTTACCCAATGTATTATGTTCTATATTGTTTTAGCCCTTTTTAATGTGTATTGCTCTTCATTGCTGCCTTCTATTTTGCCTAAAGCTTAAGCTTTTCTTTCTTATTTTGGTCTTGTCTCCGTGAAATTCCCTGTTACTTCTACTTTCTTCCTTTACTTTTGCTTTCACAGAACACTTCCAGGGGAGGGGACCTGGCCGTCTGCACCCAGAACACACCACTATTTCTCTGCCCTGCCAGAAAGAGCTGGTGACAGTCCGCTGAGAGTGTCTGTGTAGGTTCAGTGCTGATGCTTTGATTTTCAGAGATGTCTTTGACTCTCTTCAGGACTGCCTTCCAGATCTGGTCCTCTGTCTTGTCCTGAATTTTGCTTTGCAAGCTTTTAATCTGGAGGTTCTGCTGTCCAGACTGTACTGCTGCAGCTTAATCTGCCCCAGAAGCTCATCAATTCTTTTGTTCTGAGTCTCCATTAAGCACTGCAACTTGTCCCAGTCCTTGACGGGCGAAGGGCGCCAGAGTCGCCCAATCTGGCTATCGATTCACTGCAGCTGCCGCTCCAAGCTCTCCCAGTCCCAGGCCGCCTTCTGCAGCTTGCCCCACTGCTCCTGCGACAGGTTACAGAGCCGATCGTGGCTGCTCTCCAGCTTGCCACACAGTGCCCAGCCCTCCTGTTGCAGCTGGCTGGTCTGCGGCTACAGCTCGCCCAGGGAGGCGTTGTGCCAGCCCAGCTGCCCCGCAGCTGCCCTGCGATCTCCCACAGCTGCCCCTTTGTCTTGTCCACGTGCTCCTTGAGCCCATAGCCAAGCTGCAGCAGCCCGTGGGTGATCACATTTACCTCGGCGCCGACAAGGAACATCATCAAGGGGTGCCAGTGTGTGAGGAGAAGGTGCTCGTGGGGGAAGGAGGAGGAGGAGCTATGGCGGCTGGCTATTTCTGTCTGAGACACAGTGACTAGGGCTCTTTAATGTAACGTCCGACCTAGACAAAATCTGAGTGCATCTCGGGCCGGATATAAATGCCTGGCGGGCTGGATTCTGGCCCGCGGGCCGTATGTCAGACACCCCTGTACTAGACCATCGTGAGGCCTCAGATTGAGGACAATTATATTTAGCATACCACCTTTAGTAGGCACAGCAAGGCAATGTACAATCAAAATGACAAAAAAAGAAAAGAACTACAATAAAAACAAGAAAGATAACGCAAATATAAAAAGGTAAGAAAGAGATCGACATATGAAACCATGAAAAGTCACCTTACACTTAAGGCTAAACTCAAACATGAAAGCTCCAGAGACTGAATGAGCACCACCATTGTGAACTGAAAGCTATACCAAACAAATGAGTTGAGACAACTACCGCTGCTGGATTTCTAAAAGTGAAACATGGGTGCTTTGTGTCTCTTTTCCGAGACAGGAAGCGCCTTTGGTTCACTTTTAGAGGGGCAGAAGCCATAGAATAGCACAGCCACGGGAGGCAAACAAAAACGTTTCTGCAATTGTGAAGGGGTGAGCTGGTAAGGCAGGCTTCCGGCACCCATAAGTTTGTATGCCCCAAGCCAGTGCCTCACTGGCTCACCTCTTCAGCTGGCCATGATGCTCTGCCTCCAGTTATAGCATCTCCCCTCTAAGGCAGCCTGTAGAGAACTGGAGGGTGGAGTAGAGGCAGAAGCAGACTATGCTTTGCTTTCTATTATGGCTTTCACCTCCTATAACAAAGGGCAGCTATTCTCTCTGCTCCAACCCCTTTCTCCTCTGATTAGATTGCAAGATTGATCTAATAGCTGGTAGGGCTCCTAGAGTAACCTACACCCATGTCAGACTATCTACAAAATGTGATGTAACCCATTATCTAATAGATGATGCATTCTGGGAATACTGTAGTTGTATTGTGATTGTAGATGCATTTGTGATACTTAAATGATTCTCTTCTATGCTGGACATAATTGTCAGGGCTTGGGGCTTAAAATTAGGGCCCAAATTTAAATAATGATAACAAAGCCTAAGAAATGCGCCTGTAGGTATAGCATGGCAGTAGTCAATGCCAAATTTCCTTGGAAACAGTCCACATAACTTCTCCTTCCCCTTCCAAATAGAAGGCTTGCTGTGTGATAGCAATACAGAGAACCAGTGTCTCAGATTCACCCACTAGAGAAGAGGTTGCCTTAATCCCCCTCCTTCCTTCCCTTGGTTGGAGAAAGGCAGCGCTTCTTTCCTATGAGCACCCTTTGCAGGCCTCATTCTGGTATTTGAGGGAACGACCTCACATGTTTTACCTAGCAGATAAGAGGAAGCAGAAGGAGACACATACAGGTGAAAAGGACTGCTCTCCCTCTGCAAGAGGCCAGGTCTGCGAATTAGGATCCATCAAATATTTATTTATTTATTTATTTGACAGATTTTTTTATACCGCTTTCCAGTCAAAGCGGTTTACATTGTAACTTAAACTTTGATAACTTGGATTTTTCTGAGGCAATGGAGGGTTAAGTGGCTTGCCCAAGGCCACAAGGAGATTGGTGTGCCATGAGAGTAGAAGAGACGACTATGACCTGCTAAATCATAAAGTTGGTTGAAAAACAAAGTACCAAGATACACATACATGATCCAAATAATGGTTAAGCAAGTAAGGGCAGAAGCCTTGCTCTGTGCAAACCATGATCATGCAATCATCTGCTTTTTCTTTTCCCAGCAGCCCAGCAGGAACATGCTGCCCGACCTCCTCCAGGATCTTCACACAATGCAGGTGCAGGCCTGACCCTGCTGCCAGTGGCGACAGAGGAAGGATGAGACCACACGGCAGCTGATGGCTGAGAGAAGCCACTCTGGCCCCCTACAGTCTCCCTCCCACCATCCCTCTGATCCTCTCCACAATATCCTTCCCCTTATGTCATCCCAGGTGGATGAAAGTCAGGAGGTGGTGATTGTTTTGGAACTGGTAGAAGTCCATGAGAGCCATCTGCTGCCACCAGATGCCCCTCATGCAGCCACAGTCACAGGCACATCCCTTCTAGCAGGTGGAGGTGCAGGTCAAGCCCCAACTCCATGTCCTGGTGGAGATGCGGCAGTAGCTGCAGACATTCCGAGAGCACTGGCTACCATGGAGGGGAAGCTACGGCACATTGATGTAAGGACAGGCAGGAAATCACTAATTCAAGAGTCAATGCCAGAGACACTTGTCTTGCTGATCTTGAAAATGATAGCGTCCTCCACATACTCACTGGTCAAGCCCTGTAGCTGTGCCACCCTCTGACACTTGTCCTCCTCCTTTCCCTGGGATGACCTAGCTCCCCGGTTTACCACCCCCTTCCAAACCTTACTGGAAAAAATGTCCATTGTTAATGCATAGGTTTCAGTGATGTGCTAATAAAAGTTATATATAAAAAAACGGAGGATAAGGGCGACAAGGATGCAATACTTAGGTGGTTCTCTGCTGCAAGGCTAACCAATGTTCTGGCCTTTGCCCTTGCTTCCACATTTCTCCCTACCCTTCCCTAATGACTCTCCTCATTTACATAGGCAAAGCTCCATGACTCCTAGGTCTTGGGGTTTTGCCTGTGTCTGATGGCAACATCGCATACATATGACAGAACCTTGTCACGGACTATATAGACATCTTAGTAATCAGGATACACTCCATAGTACGGTCTCCGTTTGCACCCTTCAAACCTCTACACTCACTTCTTTATACTGTCTTCTGTTCTGCCACATGCACAGCTACTGAAGCATTTCCCCCTCATGCCAGATGGACACACACAACCAAAATCTCTTCCAAGAAGAGATATACCAACAAAGACGTATGTACATGGCTATTTAGCTACAGACTGAGAAAGCATAGGCATAAGACAGAAAATTATTCTTAAAGGCCACAGTCATGTTATTTGTCCACATAGAATCCCCTCCCTGTTCCTTACTACTTCCCTACTTTCTAGGTCACAACTATCTGCCCTGAAAGAAGAGGAATCTGTGTGTTGTCTGCGTAGCCTCTGCCACCTGAACTAGCTCTCCTGATGTTTAATCCTCCATGGCATTTGAAGAGCTGTCTGGGTAGGCTCCATGACCTCCTTGGGAGAGAGTGGCGATGCTATGGTCAAAGCTCTGCCTGTCTGTCATCCCATCACATGAGTGCACCTAAAGGAATCTGGAATGAAATACAATCAAATAATCAGGGTTGCATTCCAGGGACTATAACATAGAGATGCAAAGAACAATGTAGCTATACTCATAACTGTAGGCCGCAGTGCACTGCTCACTAGATGTGTCTTAGGGACAGACCTGCTGGTCAGCCTCTCCCCCCTCCCCCCTCCCCCCCCCCCCATACATGCCCTTTCTGGGAATCCAAAACCAGAGCTATACTCTGGCTTCCCATGACCCTCATGTAAAGGCAAAATACCATTATTTAGCAAACAGGGTTTACCACTGACCATACCTTGCCCTCATGCAGATGTTCCGACTTCTTAGTAGTGCTGCTTTAAGAACAGAACTATTCCAAAAGGGCACCCTCCAGAGCTTTGTGTGTGTGTTGGAAAATTAGCATCATGTGTAGAGGCACTTTACTGGACCCCACCAAAAGGCCATAATTCCCAGACAACTTGTCAATGCATTGCAGCCTACAGAAACCTTCAGTCAGTATATTGCAGTATGGGGTATCTGATCGGCATGTATTCAGTCACATCATTTGGGTGACCTGTATAACAACAATGCAACTACAAAGACAGTCGCAGGATGTAATGGGAAATCTACGTAGTGGAGAAAGAAGCAATTCCACAGACATGAATTATGAAGGAGGCAGACTTGGGATAGGCCTTAGAAACTACCATTGATGGCTGAAGTTTGCAACACAAACATCTGATCCCTCCAACCAGTCACTTAAATTTTGTCCAAGCTACCCTTGTGATGTAAGGGGGGTCTCAAGGAAGAAGGGAGCCCCGCTTGCAGGTGTTCCTGTATTTTCTAAACTAGATTTCCCCCACTGGGGGCCATAATTTGAACTTCTGCCACTATCTACAACCCAATAGGTGTTTCACCTCACCTATTCCGAAGTCACCTTCCTCACAGTAGACACAATGTGTCCACAGTGCAACAGTCCAGGGGACGGGCAAAGCCTTGTCCTTAGTTAGAATAAAGAGGTAAGGAAGTGGAATTCGGCACAAACCATAAAGGCATAGGTGGGGCCAGCGAAAAAAGAAACAATATACTCCAGTGTAACATACGTGTGCAAATCATACAGCTAATACACATGGACAAAGTGATTTAAACCAGAGAGGTTCTGTGTGCCTCTGAACCACTAGCACACAATGTTAGAGGAAAGATGGAAATGGATACCTAGAATTAGCAGAAAGAAGGCATTGGAAGGCACGGTGCCCAAATTATGTGCTAATGTTTTAATACATGGAGCTGGAAAAATGGTCACGGTTGCATTAGGAATAAGTACATATACTTGCCAGTAACAGACGTGTACCCTTATAGAGTAAGCGCATGCATGGCACCGAGCCAGCACAAGGCAAACCTTTCTGCTGCTGAACTCAGACCCTTTTGAAAGAAATAAAACAGAACTACAGTGGATTATTTAATTTGTTAAACAACCATATTCTATCCATATAAGGAGGCTGGCACTGGGGAAAGGCAAAGGCTGAGTTAGCACTTGTACATTTACTGGTAATATTCAGCCACATGTTGGATCATTTATTCATTTAAAATTAGGCTTGCTAAATAGCAGGTCTAACTGGTATGGTGGCCAGTCAGATATATGCTCTGTGACATTGCATGCATGCTGTGGGAGATGGGGGGCAGCACAGGGCAGAGAGTGGGCAGAGCCCCTGGACGTTGTGATAAGGAGAGCTGTGTGGATCGAATGGAATGGGAGAAAAGTGAGGAATACACCTTTAAAAGCAGAGGTAAACAAGGTTCCCATAGAAACCACAAGCTACCGAAGCATGCAGTAGCTAGAGCTAAGCCCTGCCCTAGCAGTGACGTAAGAGCTAGTTTGAGCCCTAACAAATCTCACATGTGCAGCAAGGAGGGTGTGGCTGGAGAGAAGCACCATTTTAAAGCTGCTTCAGAGTTTTGTAGGGAGGAGCCCGGCAGAGACACAGGTACAGTCTCTGAGCTTACCAGAGACATAGTGGAGAAAGAAGGAGAAGTGGAGACTGCTGATTCTTATTCTCAGAGAGCACTGGAACCAAAGCTGAAACTTGTGCCAAAGCACCCCAGAGAGGAGAAACTGGAAAGGTTTGACTCCAGGTGGGGAAACAGCTCTGATAGCAAGGGGAGCAATATACGTTGGGAAGGTACGTTTGCTTCAGTTCCTAGCAGGGGCTGTGCTGAGGACGTTGTCAGGGAGCTGAGGTTAAGCGCTGAACAGAGTGCTGGCAGAAACGCAGTGAAAGCAGCTCCATGCAGAAGTAAAAGGAATTCAAGTAAGTCCAATGAGACAGCACTAGAAGCTGTGGAAAAGCTGTTGCAAGAGAGAAAGGCTCATTCCCTAAGTAACGTGGGTGCTGACCAGAAAGAACAGTTTTTAGGAAAACTTCAGAAGCTTCTGCACAATATTAAGTTTAAACCCTGTGATAAAGGCTCCCAGGAAGATAACCCAATTGAATCTTGTGAAGACATGCAAATAGATGTTTATGAGACACCTCTTGATAATGACGTAATTGAAATGGATTGCTCGTTTTGTAAAACAAACAGCTTGAACATGTGCTAGGCTCATGCTGTGGGAAGAGGTTTGCATAGCCTGTGTGTTAAGTTCAAAGGGAAAGAACTGTTGCTGAAAACTTTAAGTTTACCTGATGTAATAACCAGCCGTAGCTGTGAAAGGCATTTATCTAGGAGGAGCCTGAGAACAGCTGCTGTGTAAAGAATACTTCTGAGTTTGATGTTTCAGCCTAATTTGTTCCTGATATCCTTTACTTTGGAGAAAGAATCCTTGTCTTGTGATGCGCTATGAATTTGATGGAGGGGGAAACCCAGAATAAATATCTTTGTTTGCCTTGAACACCCCGTGTGGTCAAACTACTTTGTCTGAAGAGTGATAGAAACTACAAGTCCCAGCATCCATTGCTGGAAACCAAGTCTTGGGACATTACTTAAAGGCAAATAAGGCAGCCCTTTTGCCTACCAGCCCTTGGCCTAGGCAGGGGGTCACGACAACGTACAGGGCCGATTCAGGTCACGGGCTGGGGAGCACCAGGGGTATGGCCAGTTTATTCCACCTCGGAGGTAGAAGAAGCATTGTCCGTCCTTCTGGATTGGCCAACCAGCCCCCCAGTAGCAACAGCTGTAAGCCAGGTGAGTTCACACCGCCCGACCTGGGCCCTGGCTGCCTCCGTGGGGTTGGGCGGCAGGGAAACTAGGGTCTCCACAGCAGTGGACTGGATGTGCCGCAGGGAGGACATCCCTACAGCAATACAGGGGCACGCTAGGCCATCTCTCAGTGCCCGGTCCCGCACCCACAGAAATGTCTTGCTCCTGCAGAGCAGAATCAGGCGCTGAGTGGCCCATCCTGTTCGGGGCTGGCCAGATGGCCCAAATGTGTCCCATTTGGGATCGGGCTCCACATCTCTGGTTCTCAACCAGTCCTTGTGTACCCCCTAGGCAGTCTGGTTTTCAAAATATCCACACTGAATATGCATGAGATAGACCTGCAGGCAGTGGAGACAGTGCATGCAAATCTAACTCATGAATATTCATCATCGTGGATATCCTGAAAACCACACTGGCTGGGGGTACACCAGGACTGGGTGGAGAGCCACTGTGCAATATTATGTAAAGATTATGTTATTAGATTATGTACTGTTTTTAGGTTTTATTTATATTTATTTCATAATTATATTAAAATTTATTTTTCCTTTTGGTTTGTAATCTGATATGATGTAGTGGAATATCAGATTTGAATAAATAAATATAGACATTTCTGTCTTCTTCTCTATGCCCCTCCCTTTCTGCCTCTCTTTTGAGCTAGTCTCCTCTTTTCTTCATCCCTCAATCTTTCACTAGCAGCAGATTTCCTTCACTACAATGCCAAAGCAAGCACGTACCTTTTTTGATATGTCCAGTCTCTCTCCATTGTTATACAACAGTGTGCTGTAAGCAGAAAATACATAGAGAAACTTGCCTACTTCTCTCTGCCTGCCCACACTGTACACTGGCCTGGGGAAAACTATACAGGTCAAGCCATGTCTCCAGTACTAATGTGAGTTCATTGAGCTGATGCATTATGGGGGTCACCTTCAAAACTGTCCACAGTGGAACAAACTCCAAGGGAACTTTAAACCTGTACCCTTTTTACCTACATACTTTTCGCGTTGCAACTTTCCATCCTGGGTTTCGTGTGGGTAGAATTTTTCCGCAAAAGTATTTATGTAAAGTTGCAAATGCAGTCTTTGGGGGTCATTTTATCGTGCTTTGGACATCTGATGTCCAAAACACAGAGATGTCCCCAGACTCATTTTACAAAATAGTTATAGAGACATCCCTGGTGGCGACATCTGTCTAGGAGAAGGCCATGGTGGGGGCATGTCTGGGGCATTTCATTGCAGGAACTGTGGCCAACAGTCTATATCGGGTAGTCCTGTTTCTGAAACCGTGCCTGAACTTGGACGCGCCTGGCCATTAGTATAACGATTTCACCTGGACATCCCAGATGTCATTTCTAAAATGTGCCTTCACATGTGTACGTTTCCTCCCCTGACCTAAACATGCACCCCGGGAGCATCTCCTCTCAATGTGGCTAAAGGAGACCAGTTTTATTTATTTATTTGTTACCTTTTTTTTTTTTAATACCGCGCCTTTCAGAGATCAAGAGCGGTTTATAACAAACCAACATGTTACAAATAACAGTATACAGGGTATAACAGCATAGAACTATTCAGGCAGCAAATGTATTTATATGGGTGAACATGACCCTCTATATAAGCAGAAATCCACGGTGTGCATAAGGTACGCATGCTGTTTTAATCCACCTACACTGCACTGATTCTGAAAGGGAAGCAAGCCATGTTGTTTCCATTACAAAATGAACAGGTGCAAGAAGGTGCATTAAAGGTATTTGGATACTTTGAACCTGCTACTTGGGGGGAGGGGATGATAGCACACAAATTTTTGGAAAGCTCATGTGCATATACTATTTTCTTCCCCTAACTTAAGCATGTGCATAAGAAGGTTTCTTGTTAATGTGGTTGAAAGTATGAGTGCTATGGATATCCAGGCATATGTTTGGCTGCACTAGAGGAGGGTAATATTCCAGTCAGGACATTTGGGTGATGAGACAGAAGGAGAAGGTGCTCAGAGAGGATGTTGATAATATTCATATGTTTGATATATCAAAATGCTTGATGCCAAATATATTTTAACAATGCTTTTTATTACGAGAACAGCAAGTGGAAAACAAATGTCCGAAAGCATGATGATCCTCTTGCACAGTGAGTGGAGTTGCCTCATTCACCATGGTGGGTACTGACTACATTTGGAGTTTGCAAAGACTTTCTTCAGTGGAATAAGAAAGATATATCTAATTAAGGCTTTAATCACTACAAAACATAACTGATTCCTTTACATCATTTTGGCCCCTTCATGTCTGACTATAAGGCTCCACGGGAAGTTCTTTTGAAGAGCAACTCCTAGCATGAACACATTATTCTGAAACCCAGTATCTTGCATCATTTTGATGTGGTCTCAAAGCAGGAGGAACAAGGACGATGCCTACTTCTGGAGAAATCACCTGCCCAGAATATGAGAGGATCTGAGTGAAACAACATTATTAATGCTACTTTACATTACATACTGAATTTGTTTTGGGTGCTGCCAACGTGAGGCCTTTCCTCACTTTTTGATATGTTGATTTAGATGTCTTGTCTACTCCCATTTTCTTTCTAATTTTGAATTTTCCCAATCGCATTTTAGCTCAAAACACTTCATCACCAATTACTTGTGATTTGACTTGTGTGGCTGGTAGCAGCTGCCTCGGAATAATCTTCTACGGCCTCCAATGTGAGGGTGAAAGAACGGAACTGCTCCACAAACTTGGCTGTCCCTTTATCATTTGTCTACTGGTTGTTGATTGGTTGGTTTTCTTCCCCACAGATTTTGCTGGATTCCATTTTGGCAGCTGTGAAAAGAAAAAGGCTGATAAGGAATGCTTTCTGGGTCTGTTCAAAGTACGGTTTAGGCATGTAGAAACTTGATGCCCCATTAGAATGCATTGGTCCCTAATCATAGGCTGTAGAACTGAAACAGATTGGCTTCTATTCTCAAAATGAAACAGAGGGGCAATGCACTGCATTCTGTTCTGAATTCATGAGCATTGTGTGTATTTGCTTAGAAAATAATATCCAGATGTGGCCTGTTCTCCATATTGAGACCTATAACTGAACTCGAGAAACAAAGAGGTATGTTTACTAAACTGCATTAGTGTGATTCGCGTTAGGAGCCGCGTTAGTGGAAGAAATGCCAAAAAAGGACATGGGCGGTACATCGTTACCGATAACACGCGTTATAAGGCGCCACGCAGCAACGATCGTTACAGGGTGCGTTACTGCGCGTTAAGCTTAAGACGGCGCGCTGACACCCAAATACAGAAACAGAGCTGTAGCACAATGGTTACTACACAGACTGATGGTACAAGGGTCATGGGTTTGATTCCCTAGTGTGCCTAATGAATAAGGCTGGCTGAGGCGTCATGTGTAACCCTTTGAAGGTCTACTATAATATTTTGATCCACATTCTGCAGCCGGGTTAAAGTTTGCATATGTCAGGAAAATTGTACCCGTCTTATTCAATATATTCCAATAGTGACGTTCCCTCTGCCATGG
Source organism: Ichthyophis bannanicus (assembly GCA_033557465.1). Taxonomy (NCBI): domain Eukaryota; kingdom Metazoa; phylum Chordata; class Amphibia; order Gymnophiona; family Ichthyophiidae; genus Ichthyophis; species Ichthyophis bannanicus. Next base: position 610,646,512 of record CM066034.1, read on the forward strand.
TCATGTATTATATACCATTTGATAGGAATATTTAGGCAGAAGTTTTGATCCCGAAAGTGTTGGGCTTGGCCTGGAAAGGGTTAAGTATTGGGCTGTGAGGAAGTTTAGTTGTACTTTAATAGTGCTGCCAGCAAACACAGCCTCACAGTGGCATAACCTAAGGTGCCACATAAGGCACCCTAGAAGGCACTCCATAGGGCACAATATAAAGTGCGCTGTCTGCCAAGGCACCCTATAATGTCCCCTATAGGACACCATATAAGGCACCTTATAAGGCGCTTTATAGGGCACCGTATAAGGCGCCCTATAGGGCACCGTATAAGGCGCCCTATAGGGCACCTTATGAGCCACCCTAAGGTGACAGTACCCTGAGGGTGGTTCTGCTGGCAGCACTAATATACAATAAAAATAGACCATGCCTAAGACAGCCCTATCGATGAACCCCACTGTGGGTTTTGAACCCATGACCTCTGGCTCCATGGGCAGTGAAGTAACCAGTGGGCTAGAGCTGCTAATAAACACCTGGCTGGCTAAAGGAGGACTGCACGGCACCACACCCACATTCTGCTGTGGTTACCAGGATAGGGTCAACCCATCCGTACCCAGGATGCACAGCACATGTAAATCAGCAGTCTACAGATGATCACAAGATGGGGTATGCACCCCACAGCACCTCAGCCTGGAAGGGGGTGCCGACGGTGTGTGTTAGTGGCACAGAGTAGCTACAGACCGTCACAGTGTGCGGGTCCTGTGCTCATCCTGAGGGAGAGGTATGGTGCCCAGCATCATTCGCACAGCCCCTGGCTGTGCTGAGATAGGCTATGCTGCAGGCCCCCATCAGTGCCAATGTGTGATAGGTAGTGCATGCAAACACCCCTAGGATATGCCTGTGTTCATCTGTATGTCACATCTAGCCCTTGTGGACTATGATGCACCCAGAAAAGTGCATACCCTGTGTGGGTGCAATGGTCACATGATGTAAGTGAAGGGGGGTGTTGGGACCCACAGGGAGATTACATACCACCACCCAACGCACTCTCTGGGGCTCAGGGTGGGGAGAGGATCTCCCGCCAACAGATCCACTTTCTACCCCCCTGCAATGGTGGCAGTAGAGGGGACCATCACCCCAGTCCTGCTAGGGATCAAACACCCTACAGGGCAGGCAATGCAGAGCAGTACACATCCATAACGCAATAGCAGACAGACGGCAGGTCTGGAAATTCTCAGCTGCCCCCCACCATTATCTGACATTCTCCAGCAGCAAGCCTACAGCCGCTGCACCCTGCAAGGTGTTCCAGCAAGACACATACTAGCTGCAGACAGTCCGCCAGCTAGTCCATAGTGCATGGTCCTGGAGGAGATGCATGTACCCAGAACGGGGATATCAGCATACACACCAAGCAGATAGGTCAGTGATTGGGCCCCAAAAGAAAACCCATAAATATCACATGAGAGAAATGCTATATAGCACTATGGGGGAACGTAGCCATGCCATGGTCACTGCTCAGTCAGGGTGAGAGTGACCTCCCAGCAGGACATGCTATGGCCACCCTGTCCGTGTAGGTGGTACCGGGCACTACAATGTCTGAGCCATTGCCCTATGCCCTGTGCAGATGCGACCAGGCCAGGCCACCCTATCCAGGCTATTCCCATGGTATCTTGCTCCTCATTATGCACATTGGCAGGCCAATATTGGCAACAGTGCTAGCAGTGTGGGCTGTGGAGGGTGTTGGCAGCCACCACACACTGGATAGACAGACACACACTCCCCACACCTATGCCAGCATTGTGCAACTATAGAGGTGTTGGGCAGCCCAGGCCACCACACCAGTCCTGGGCACAGTGCAGGCATGGCTATGGTACGCAATACTGTAGGAGTCACTCCCCAGATTGGTAAACACTGTCAGACACAAGACCTGTAGCACACTCCACAGACATCAGAAAGGTTGCTATGATGCAGCTCACTCCGAAAATTGTACTTAACCTAGGAATTGCTATCTGCCAGTAATCATAGCAACCTTTTGATAGATGTGTACCATATTCCCAGGTTTAGGGTGGCATTACTAAGGTATGCAAGTGCTAGTATTGGGAGATGCACGCAGAGCCCAAAGTCCTGCCTCTCCAGGAGGCTTTGGATAATGGGGCCTGTGGGTGCGGGTGTGTCTGCCCCTGTTGGCTGCTGCTTTACGGCAGAGGTTCCCAACTCCAGTCCTGCGGTGCCAAACACTGTTCGGGTTTTCATGCTGTCCCTCATGAATATGCATGAGATACATCTGCATACCATGGGGGTGGCGCATAGAAATGCAGCACAGGCATCTTTATCAGAGGCAGCATGGCACCTGAATGGTGTTTGGCCCTCCAGGACTGCATTTGGGAGGCTCTGCTCTAGGTAATGTGCATGTTTATGGTGTCTGTGCTCTGTAGGGTAAAATGTAGGTGTTTTGGGCATGTTTACATCATCTGCAAGAAAAGTTCTGTCTGTATTAGCACGTTATAGTAGTGGGTAAAATATGAGGACTGGGTTGGCGGAAACCACAGCTGGGACTTGAACCTGTGATCTTCTGCTTCTGAATACACTGGTTTTGTGCACTGCACCACCATGTTATCACAGAGATGGTGCATTCCCTGGTGATACCATGACTGTTGGTCAGACAGGGCCTGTCTGTTGCAGTGCATGGCACCCACCTACACAGGGCTAGGCCACGGTCTGCTCTGGCCAGCTGCCACTGCCCCTTCCACCACCAGTATCCCTCAGCCACCATGCTGACATGCCCTTCTGCTGGTGGAGCTGGTGGTGCGCAGTCTCAGGCCATCCAGTGTGCAGGTAGGCGGCTGCCTATGGTGCAGGTTCTGGGGTAGGGGTGCCTGCATCGACGTCCGCGCTCCCCCCCAGCCCTGACTGCCAATGTCCCGTGCCCTTGGGGGTAGCTGTTGGGTACTATCCCCTGTGACACTTTGGGAAACACACTCGTGCCCATGTTGGGCCTTCAGCAGTTGCTGTCTGGCTGCTCCGCTGTTTCAGCATTCGTATGGGCCACTTAGGCATCACCCTAGTCCGCACTGTGGCCCAGCTCCACCACAGCATGTGCCGCCTGCGGCCCTCTGTATCCCCTTCTCCGGCATCTGTCCAGTTGCCGTTCCGACATGCCCACCCTGATGTTGCGGGACATGTGCACACCATAGGAACCCTGTCCGATGGTGGGGAAAACCCTGAGCAGCGCTATTTCACTGTGGGCCCATTCACCTTGTATGGGTACGGAGTATAGACCCTTCCACGATTTATATCTGTTCTATGGAGCTTACTCGGGGGGGGGGAGGGGTTGATGTTTCTCATTGATACCACTATTGGCCAGCTTGGTTATTGTTTTTTTCCAGTTTGTTGGGGTCATTTTCAGTGTTTCTGTGCCCTTTTGTTCTGTGCACATGTTTCACACTTATCACTTTTTTTTGGTTTCCCTGCCTGGGCTGTACATTGCTGACACTGAAATGGTTTCTCTCCCCTGTAATGTGCCTTTAACGGCAGGTTTTCATTCGCGTTAGAATTCAGCCCTGAAAATCAGCGCGTTAGTGTGAGGGGAGCCTCTCCCCGCCCACTCTCTGCCCACTGACCCCTTCTCTCCGCCCTCTCTCCACCTTCTGCATTGTTTTACCGCGCCGCAGGGCTTTACGATCGTTAGTGCATCATAACGCGCGTTATGTAACGTTAACGATTGTAAGCGCAGCATAACGCGCGTTATGCTGCGCTTACGATCGTTAACGTTACATAACGCGTGGTATTCACGATTACCGCAGTTTAGTAAACATACCCCAAAGAGTGCCGGGTTATGCTATGCAGTCAGTCTGATTTTTCACTTGTACCACCAATGGTTGGGGGATAACTGTGAGCTGCTGAGATGCTATTTACTAGTGATATAAACAAGGACATTGTATTGCCTTACTAATTATATTACAACACAGCAAAGCAAAATTGTCCAAAAAGTAAAAATCAGCTAAAAGTTATGTACTATTTTTGTCTCTGGTGATTTCTAACACCTTCTCATCTTTCTATACTTCATTTGTGTCTTACAGAATTTTGTGATAAGCTGCTGGAAAAGCAGAGGCTGAAAAGGATTAATAAATATTCATTTTTAGCAAACATTGTACATTACTGTTTGCACAAAAAATAGGCATTTGATTCCATGAACATGTAGCACCTGTAGGAGGTGTTCTCTGTGGACAGCAGGATAAGTCCTCACATATGGGTGCTATCACTGAAGGAGCCCTACACGGGAAACATCTTCCAGCTTCTAGAAGCTTTTGAAGTGGATCCACTGCGCATATGAGTTTGTTCCCGCTTGCCACCGCCACACCTGATCATCTCAGTCTAATGACTAGTTAATGGCAGAATTCAGCTCCAGGGGAGGATGAGGGTTGTGAGGACTTATGCTGCTTTTTCACAGAGAACACCTGCTACAGGTAAGTAACTGTTTTCTCTGTAGACAGTCAGGATAAGTGCTCCTCAGTTATAGGCTGCCTAAAAACAAAAAAGGGATACATTGTTGTTGCAACTTGCAGACACTGGCTGATATCTTTTTTTCTTTTTTGGCGGCAACTGGCCATTTGGAGATTTTAGTCTTTTTTTTTTTTTTTGAAGAGGCAGACTGGAAACAGAAAAGTAATGTGCCTAAGAGGGATACAATGCAATGTGTGCCTTTGAGTCAACGCTGACTCCTGGCGACCCAGCAACTCCTGGGTTTTCTTTGCAGTGTGCGTGGAAGTAGATTGCCAGACCTTCAGGGCTCAGCCCTATCCCCAATCCTTTGTATGCAGCCATTAGGGCGAGAAAATTAGGAAGCATGGTTCTGGAGGGAGGGGGTTTATATGCGGATGAGATCCAGATCATGGTTCTGTCGAGTCGGGATAGTGTCAGAATGATCACGACATTAAAAGTCATGCTTACTAAGTCCTGAGCCGGTAACACATGCATGGGCTGCGTTACAAGCACAGACTCTTTGCTCAGTGCAGAGGCATGTACATCCATCCCTCTGCAGTTAACACAGGAAAGCTACATGGGCCGCAGGTGTAATTAATGCCACCCACTGACAAATCATTAGTTGAACCTGCGCTACCTGCATCAAGCACGGTTATTGAAGGTTACTAATCCCCATGCCAGCTGTAACGCATTGGAAATGTCCATGTCCTGCCCACTTCCCACCCTGAAATATGCTACCAGGATACCGTGATGTTTTTAGCATGGGGCCCCATGTTACTTTTTCGAGCAGCACCCAACAGCTTGCTAACCCTGGTAGTGTGGTTTAGTAAACATGGCCCTAAATGAGTATTTTGGAGGCCGTTGCTCTTTGCTGAAGGATAACCTTATGGTGCTAAATGTGCAAAACCAGAGGTGGTGGTGTGCGGGGAGCTTGATTGAGAGGTTTTGGGAGCATGGCCCTGCTTTGGAGTTGTAGGCTGGAATATAAAATGAAATTCAGGATCTGGGCACGCAGTTAGATCAGCCACAGTTGGCCATATGCCATCCAGACTACCTTAGAGACAGGACCAGGTCTCTAAGGTAGTCTGGATGGCATATGGCTAACTGCTGCTGGTCCAGCAGTTGCATCCATTTTCTTGATGAGGGAGTGATATTGTGCGTATTGTAATGCATGCACTGGTTATATGAGTTCTGGATTACTACCACCTGCTTTATTTATTTATTTATTTATTTTATTTATTTAATAATCACTTATATACCGCACTTTCCCAAGGATCAGGTGCGGTTTACAAAAAACAACGATAAAGAACAGAGCGATATAGTTACAGTTCTTTTTACATGAAACATAAGCTAACATCGGTGAACTATGTACAAAAGGCTTGCGCCTTAATAAGCAAAACATAATATATTGCATGAACTATTTACAGAAAACATAACAATTTTTGGGGAGCATTAGAACTATATACAAAATAATTGTACCATTGTGAATGTACTATGTACCTTGCAGTGTAGTTGGATGTCCAACTATAAATGTTAGATTAATTGTACAGAATAAGGAGTATGAGTTAAGTTTTATATGAAATTTTTGAAATGACATACTAGGTTTGATAGCTAGTTAGCTAGTTTGTCTTCTGTTATCCATTTTCATTATGGAAGAGAGTGTTTATCTGTGAGCCATAGTGTGTTGTAAATAAATGTGTTTTTAGTTTCTTTCGGAGTTCCTTAATATCAGTTAGAACTCTGATATCTTCAGGGAGGGAGTTCCAGAGGATGGGGGCAGCATGGGAAAATGCCATGTTGTTGGTTGTTTTTTTGGCTTTTGTGAAGGTTTTCGGGGTCATTATTTTATTTGTATGACCTCTCCTATGAGCAGTTTTAGATGAGTCCATAGTAATGAGTTTGCATAATGTCGGTGGTAACCATATTATTTAAAGCCTTGAATGTAGTTATTAGGATTTTGTAGTTTATCCTGCATTGTATTGGTAGCCAGTGAAGGTTAGCTAATATAGGTGTTATATGTTTAAATGTATGAACTTTCATTATGATTCTAGCCGCAGTGTTTTGTGCTAGCTGAAGTTTTTTAATGCTCTGTTTTGTTGTTCCTAGAAGAACTAAGTTAGCAAAATCAAAGTGTGGTGTGATGATTGCTTGGATAATGCTCATAAAGTCCTGTATATGTACTAGTGGGCGAAGTTGCTTTACGATCTTAAGCTTGTAGTGGATTTTTTTTATTGTGTTCCTGATGTGGGAGTCCATACTAAGATACGTATCTAGAATCACGCCTAAGTATTTCACCTCATTTTTTATTTTGATATCGTGATTTTGAAGCGTGATAGACGATGGGGGAGTGTATGAATGATTTTTCGTAACAAATAAGATGTCCGTTTTTGAGTAGTTGATGCGTAGGTTATGGTCATCTAGCCATGTAGTTAGTTTACTGAAGCACTCGGTTATTAATTGCATTGGTAGGTTCGGGATCATGAAAGGGATGTACAGCATTATATCGTCCGCATAGATATGGTATTGGACGTTGAATTGTTTAAAGATGCTGCAAACAGGTTGAATATAAATATTAAAAAGGAGGGCTGAAAGGGCGGATCCTTGTGGGAGGCCGAGTTCCTGTTTGTATGTAGAAGAAATTTGAGTATTGATTCTTACTGTTTGTGTTCTGTTGTTTAGATATGAAGTAAACCATTTATGTACTGTTGAGTTCATTCCTATTTGTTTGAGTCTATTAAGCATTATGGTGTGATTTACACTATCGAATGCAGCAGAAATGTCAAGAAATAAAAGGATATATGCTTGTTTAGAGTTATCAATTCCTCTTACAAGATTGTCGAGTAGAACTGTAAGTAGTGTTTCTACACCATGACAAGGGCGAAATCCATATTGTTGTTCATCAAGGGGGACTGAGTTATCAATGTTTTCCCTCAAGGTCAGGGTATCCCCCAAGGCTCAGCCCTCTCCGCCCTCCTCTTCAACCTGTACCTTCAACCCATTACAAATATATTCAAGAAACATAAAATCAACCATTTCATATACGCGGATGATATCATGCTTGCCATCCCCATAAACCCCAACAACCCCAAATACGATAGCTTACTCCAATGCATGAATGAGACTACCACATGGCTTGAAGACAACCATCTCAGCATCAACCTCAAGAAAACAGAAGCAATGTTCATAACGAGAAAGCCAGACACTGACTACAACTACCCAACAACAATCACAATAAATAACACACCTATACCTGTTAAAAAGGAGGTAAAGCACATTGGAATAATATTAGATCACTCACTCACCATGCTCCCACACATAAAACAGACAGTAAAAACCATATTCTATAAACTCAAGACAATACAACACCTGAGACCCCTACTTAACACACAAGACTTTAGATCAGTAGTCAATACCCTCATCACCCCCCACTTTGACTATTGTAATAGTCTCCTAAATGGTTTACCACTAAAGAGCATCTACCTACTCCAAAGAGCCCAAAACATATGCGCCAAGATGATCACAAAAGCTAAACTAACAGACCATGTGACCCCAATACTGTTAGACTTGCATTGGCTCCCTATAAGTAGCCGAATAAAATATAAAATCCTCCTAACTACTTTCAAACTCCTTAATAACATCTCTCCCTCACAATTATCTACTCTAATACACCCCCATCAGAAACTAGAACGCGCAGACAAAATGCAACTCATTCCCTCAACATAAAAACAACCTTCAGAAAAACTAAAGCAACAACAAGTGATAGGGCCTTCTCCTTTGCTGCCCCCACTCTCTGGAACGAAATACCACTAACCCTCCGCATGATAAAGGACCTTCATCAATTCAAAAAAGAACTTAAAACCTACCTCTTCACAAACCACTTTGAAATCCCCTATCAACAAAAAACCTCTCCACAACAATCACAGAAACACATCCACAGTACTCAAGACAGAACACAAGAAACCTTACACACTCCACCCTACACGCAAAAGACTTGCCCAACCTGTTTGTTCTATCGCTCTTGTAAATAACTACTTGTAATTAGTTATGTTATGTTCCATGTAATATAACCTGTATATAGTTTAAAAACACTGTTCCAGCTAACGTATAAAAGTATGTTCCCTGTAATAACACTTGTATATAGTTAAAACCATGTTCCATGTAAAGTATACAGAAGTATACAAATTTTTGTTCACTGTTCAATGTAAACCGCCCTTGATCTCTGGAAGGGGCGGTATAGAAGAAACTGTTAAATAAATAAATAAATAAATAAAATGTATTCTTGAGTTTGAATTTGAACAACCTTTTCAATTAGTTTAGCCATGAAAGGTATACTTGATATAGGTCTATAGGAGTTCGGAGATGTTTTGTCCAGGGTACCGTTCTTAAGTAATGGGCGAATTTGCGCATGTTTTAGGGTAGGTGGTAAGTACCCTTGTTGTAATGAAAGGTTGATCATGGGAAGAATGAAGGAGGATAAAGTCGATAAAGTTTTCTTTATCCAGATTACCGGGCATAGGTCAAGGTAGGAAGTTGTAGTGTTCAGATTTGAGATGATACTTTTAAGTGTGTCTTTGGTTATAGGATGGAAGTCTGACCAATCATTTGATTGGACATAACAAGAAATATTGAGTGATTTTGGTGAGAGTGCATGATTTTTTGATTTGTTCATATAGTGGTTAGCTAAGGTCTGAGCAGATATCTCTGTAATGTTATTGCTAGAATTATATGTATTAGTTAGATTTTGAACAATGGTGAAAAGTTCCCTTGGTCTATTTATTGAGTTATTTAGTATGACTGAATGGTAGTTTTTCTTTGCACAATCTGTTGCATCTTTGTACTTTTTGAGGCAGTTATAGTATGATTCATAGCATGTTGTAGATTTGGTTCTTCGCCACTTTAGTTTATGTGGGATTGCCTGGGTATGTGATACAGAAACTGTAGTGATCCAGAATGTTGACACTAGAGTGTTGTTAAGACACAGGAGGGAACTCCACTGTTTCCCTGTTCAGAAGAAGAGTGTTGGTTTTTGTGAATTTTGCGGGAGGGTGGTCCTAGTTATCTTAGCGGAATGCTGCAGTGGTACCAGCCAGGAAGGACATTGATCTGGTCAGGGGCATCTGTTTCTTATCCCTGATTACTGTCGGGTGCACCAGCAGACACGGCAGGGGAGAGCATTTGTGACGGCTGCACCAGGCTGGTGGATTAAGCTCCCTTGTAAGTGGAGACAAGAGCAGGATGGGGGGGGGGGTTGTAAGAAATTGAAAACCTTTGTTTCCAGTTTAATCTCCAGCAGGATTGGTAGAGTAGGAAGGTGGGTGGTATAAGCATTATTCTTGTAAACCGCCACTGATCTATGGAAGAGGCGGTATATAAAAGCTTATAAATAAATAAATATAATAGACTGTTATTGTATTTTTTGTTTTTATGTTATTTTATTTATATAAACTGCTTTGAATGATGTTTCATAATTGCGGAATAGAAGTGTTTTAAATAAATAAAGATTGCCGCTATCCAGTTCATTTTGTGGCAACACCTTCAGCTATGTCCTCCCTCCACCTTTTTACTATACAAATAATATCAGACCAAGGGATTTTTGTCCCATTGCTATCTGTATACAGGCTGAAAATCTCCAGACAGCAATCAGCTGCTGGTGAACATAAAACTCCATTTGAATATCGGGCCTTGTGTTTTTATTCAGAGACTGGCTGTGTACTTTGTAGAGGCCCTGAGGGGTAAAAGAACTGCTACAGCTAGAGGAGGAAGACGGCATCCAACACAGCTCTTCCACCTCTGCCCAGCACAGCTTCTGGGGTCACGAGCCTGGAGTTTTGCCTCGACCCCACACAGAACACCTGATGCAAAGCTCCCCGGGCACCCCTACCTTACGTATAGCTGTACAGAGACACATAACAGACAATTCCCACTCCGTAGGGCTTAAAATCTAGTCAAGACAGATAGACAGGGCACACAATAAAAACTAATAGGAAGCTAAAATATGAGGTTTAGCGGTGAATGCCTGCATAGTGGGTGTAGTGTTTGGTGAGGAAGGCCTTGGTATAGTGAGTTTCCATAATCAAGCAGAGGTGTGATGAGTGCTTGACATACTGTGTGGAAGTGGTCTTGATGGAGCATTGGTTTGGATTTGTCTGACTGTTTTCAATCGGCAAAAAAAATATTGTTTTATTTTTTTAATTTTTTGGCTTTATCCCCATTTTCAAGTGTTTTTTGTTCATTTCAGACATTTGTTTTAATTTAAAAATTACAATGCGCAAATCAATTGTGAATGTATTAATTGGTGAATGGGCAGCCCTGTAAGACAGCAAAACTTTCACACCCCCACAAACCATAAGCATCCTAGACAAACACATAATAGTCAAAGAAGAAATTAAATATCTGGGCGTAACACTAGACAGAGCTCTGAACTTAAAATCTCACATCAACAAAACTGCGAACAAAGCATATCATCGATTGAAAACACAGTCAGACAAATCAAACCAATGCTCCGTCAAGACCACTTCCGCACAGTATGTCAAGCACTCATCACACCTCTGCTTGATTATGGAAACTCACTATACCAAGGCCTTCCTCACCAAACACTACACCCACTACAGATGGTACAAAACACTATAGCACGCATCATTACAGACACCCCAAGGACCGAGCACATCACTCCCGTCCTACAACAACTACACTGGCTCCCAATGGTGGCAAGAGCTAAATACAAAACAATCATGATAATCTTCAAAGTCATTCACCATCTCTCAGTGGACGTACTCCAAAGCATTATAACAAGAGACATCAGCAATAGACCAAGAAGAACCAATAATAACAACATGATCAGCACCCCTGCAGGCTATCACAAAACCAAACAAACAACCTCAAAAAGAGCACCATCACTACTGGCATCCTCAATATGGAACTCCCTACCAATGAGCCTGAGAGCTTTAGAAGACCTCACAGACTTCCGCAAAAACCTCAAAACATGGTTATTTATAGAAACCTATGAGCATTCAAGCAACATCCCTTACCCAAACAGCAACACTAACATCACCGCCAACTAAACACACACCCACCCCATCCACACGAACAAATTCATCACACCACATTAGTAAATACCTTTATGTTATATGTTACCTCAACTGTACTTTCTAAATACTGTCACTTAACTGTACTGTCTAAATGTTTACACATACCCTAATGTTAAATGTAACCCTCCAATTGTGTTGTGACGTTACCACATTGATTGAAGGAAAAGGTGGCATGCAAATCTGTCTAAATAAATAAATAACAAACAAACTACTGTAGGACTGCGAGGTTTAAAGTAAGTGGTGACAGGTATGATTCAATGGAGGACTTTGATGGACTATTATTAAAAGCAGTGCTGGAGTCGTGGTATACAAAAGGGAATTCTGGTGATATAAATTGTTATTAATCAGCCTATCAGCTGTGGCTTAATCAGAATATTTCCCTAAGGTATCTGGAATCTTTGTCATCACTTCCACTGTGTGCTTACTGATCACGTTTCATACACGGTGTACTTACACATGAATTCTTCATACCAGGTTTCAGAACGATCTACTAAACAGTAAAGCCATTCCTCCAGCGTTACTTCTCTGTTCCTGTCTGTGTCACAAGACCTAAAGGGGAGAAGAGTTACTGTAAGATGAGATAAGATGCTAGGCTTTGAGAAGCACGGTGGAATGCTATAAAAAAAAGAGTTCTGTGCAATTCCAAGGAGAGCTATGCTAGGCCACCATCTGCTGAAGACGGCACATTTCATTCCGGCTAATATGGATGTCAGCAGGGTATCTGGTTTCTTAGAAGACATATGAAATGTTCATTAGTGAATGCCAACCTGATGGCAATATCCCATTATGGCATAGTGAGAAAGTCTGGGTAAATCACTTTCTGACAAGAGGTTTGCAAATAATTTCTCCTACACAAAGAGAAAAATTTGTAGGCTTCACCTTTTAGCAAACATTTCTCAGTTAAAAATTCTGTTGATTCAGAAGATTCATTTTTAATATTTTGCCTTATGTTACTCTCCATTTCAGAAAAATATTTTCCCCTAGCTTTTTCAGATATGGTCATGCTTGTCCGTGTGTGGAGAATGGCGTGGGCAACCAGAAGTGGCTGGTTCTTCTAGCATGGTATACACATTGCGATACTGCAAATTAGGATGGGATAGCACAAAGCCTGCTGATACCTGGTTTGGACAAAAGTACTACGGTAACAGTACTAAAGTATCTGGCAGTGGGATGTTTGTTTTAAAAACTCTGAACATCATCTCAAACAGATTTATTTTGAACTTGCTACAATTTGAAACTCCTTATTTCATAATCACACTGGACTCATTTCAGCTAGATTTTCTGTTATTCCCACCAGAAATATTGGAAATTTAACACTTTGATGTCTTAGAATGGATCTTAATTTTTCTTCTTGTATGACACAGCTGATGGACAATGTTCACACACACAACACATTGGACACTATAATACATAGCCGAACAAAAGCAAAAACCGAATATTTATTCATTGTCAAAAATGATACAAGGGAAAGAAGAAATATTCTTAACAAAATTTAGGGGGCTATTTACGAAGGTGAACTAAAGTTAATTTGTATTATTTTAGTGCAAGTCCCATGTTATTCAATGGGACGTAGTTACTAATAATGTGCATTGTGATGAAGAAGCCCCAATTTCTACTTTAAAAATGCAAAACGCACAGCATTTCAGTTCTAAAACTGACAAGAGAACAGACCATGTGGACAGCTGTTGTCAGGGGCAACGACAACAAAGGCAGCCACGAGGTCTGGAGAAACATTTAGCTAAGAGAAACGCCCTAGTTCCTGATAGCACACACCTGGGAGGGAGAAGTACTTACAGCCCTTATAAGGATAGTGCAGGGAACACAGGAGGGGTTCATTACAAGAGCAACACCTCCAGGGAGCTGCCACGAGGAGAGGAGTTGCTAGAGCAGTCAGACTTGGAACAGGACCTGAGAGTAAGAGACCTGGAACAGCGTGAGCACTGTAGGCAGAGAAGACAGCCTGTCTTACCTACAGCAGCTGCTTGGGAGGAACCAGGAAGAGTCTCTCACTTCAACCTAGGAAGTGACTCAGAGTCAGAACCAGGAAGCATTCACCCACATAGCTACCCAGAATCCACTAGGAGGAAGCAGCTTACTCGTGCAGAAGCCAGGTGTGCATGCCCTGCTGATTACAGAGACGTTGGAGCATGGAGGCTACGTTCTAGCCGGAGTGAGTGCAAGCCAGTGTCAAAACAGTATGTACCAAGAAGCTGGGACTTGGGGAATGAATGTGGGCAGTTAAAAGTTAAGAAGAACAAAAGTTCTTATCGTGTGAATGCAGAGCAGCCTTATACAGGAAGCTTAAGGTGGGGGCAGGGCAGCAACTCCCAAAATAGCCGTGTAAGCAGGGAGCATTCACTACCTTCAGAGAAGCATAGAGATTTACCAGAGGACGTATGCATGTCAGATGAGGATCTGGTAGGAATCTCTAAACCCCAAAGAAAACCCTGCAGGCTAAAGCTTGATAGCAGGAGGGGAGAAGAATACCCTCTATCCCAACCAGAGGATAGAAACAAGGGAGGCTCTGAAAAGGAACAGGAACCAATGTTAGTGGACACCCTCAGTGAATGTTCATCCACCTGTGACCCGATGGACTGTACATTAATTTCATCTGAGAAAATGTCTTTATGCTAACCAGAGCTAAACCTAGGGTTACAGGAAAACACTACGTGTTGGGTTCACACAGAAAGGCTGTGTGCTACAGTTATTCCTACTTTGAAGCAAGAAGATATTGCCCTTATGTTCTTTTGTGTTTTGCCAAAAGATATGGATACTTTTGTTTAAGTGCTTGTGTTCTGTTTATCTGTTTGAATAATCCAACCCCGGGAGGGGAATAAATCCTAACTTTTGCTTTACCATTCGAGTTGCAGAACTATTTCTTCGCCATCCGGCGCAGGCTTGCTGGACTGGAAGCAGTCTGCCCCCTGGTGGTGACAGCATCAATATTTATTTATTTTATTTTATTTATTTTACATTTAACATAAGAACATAAGATATGCCATACTGGGTCAGACCAAGGTCCATCAAGCCCAGTATTCTGTTTCCAACAGTGGCCAATCTAGGTCATATGTACCTAGCAGTTTCCCCAAGAGACACAAGTTCCACAATGCTTGTACTGGGTCAAGCATTGATATCTTCGGTCACTTCTTAATAATGGTTTATGGACCTTTCCTCCAGGAACTTGTCCAAACCTTTTTTAAACCCAGCTACACTAACAGCCTTTACTACATCCTCCGGTAACAAATTCCAGAGTTTGATTACACGTTGAGTGAAAAAATATTTTCTTTATTCGTCTTAAATAGTTTACCCTGTAGCTTCATTGCATGTCCCCTAGTCTTTCTATATTCTGATAACGTAAGCAATCGATCTACGTTTACCCGTTCCACTCCGTTCATTAATTTATAGACTTCTATCATATCTCCCCTCAGCCGTCTCTTTTCCAGGTTAAAGAGCCCTAACCTTTTTAGCCTTTCTTCATAGGAGTATCCTTCCATCCCCTTTACCATTTTGGTGGCTCTTCTCTGAACCTTTTCTAAAATCGCTATATCCTTTTTAAGATACGGCGACCAGAATTGCACACAATATTCAAGGTGCGGTCTCACCATGGAACGATATAGAGGCATTATAATATCTTTTGTTTTATTTTCCATTCCTTTCCTTATCATACCTAGCATTCTATTTGCTCTCTTGGCCGCCGCTGCACACTGGGCCGAGGGTTTTAACATGGTATCCACAATGACGCCTAAATCTTTTTCCTGGGTGGTGGTTCCTAATGTGGAACCTTGCATCGTGTAACCATAGTTTGGGTTGTTCTTCCCTAGGTGCATAACCTTGCACTTGTCCACATTAAATTTCATCTGCCATTTTGATGCCCAGTCTTCCAATTTATCAAGATCCTCTTGCAATTTTTCACAATCCTCTTGGGTTTTAACAACTTTAAATAGTTTTGTGTCAACTGCAAATTTGATAACCTCACCCGTTATTCCACTTTCCAGGTCATTTATGAATATGTCAAAAAGCAGCGGACCCAGCACAGATCCCTGGGGTACACCACTATTCACCTTTCTCCATTGGGAAAATTGGCCATTTAGCCCTACCCTCTGCTTTCTATCTTTTAACCAGTTCCTGATCCACAATAGTACACTGCCTCCTATCCCATGACTCTTTAGTTTTGCCAAAAGTCTCTGATGAGGGACCTTGTCAAAGACTTTCTGAAAGTCCAGATACACAATATCAACCGACTCACCTTTGTCCACCTGTTAATTCACTCCTTCAAAAAAACATAACAGATTAGTAAGACAAGATCTTCCTTGTCTAAAGCCATGTTGGCTGTCTCCCATTAGGTTGTGACTATCTACATGCTGAGTAATTTTATTCTTTATGATGGTTTCTACCATTTTTCCCGGTACTGACGTCAGGCTCACCGGTCTGTAGTTTCCCGGATCACCCCTGGAAACCTTTTTAAAAATTGGTGTTACATTGGCGATCCTCCAATCTTCAGG
This sequence comes from Ichthyophis bannanicus, assembly GCA_033557465.1. Taxonomy (NCBI): domain Eukaryota; kingdom Metazoa; phylum Chordata; class Amphibia; order Gymnophiona; family Ichthyophiidae; genus Ichthyophis; species Ichthyophis bannanicus. The sequence goes on from CM066034.1 coordinate 610,662,573, forward strand.
TATTAGAGATGATTTTAATGATAGTTCACAGATTACTGATAGCAGGTCTGCAATCTCATATTTCAGTTCTTTCAACACCCTTGGATGTATACCATCCGGCCCAGGTGATTTGCTACTCTTCAGTTTATCTAATAGTTGTAAGACATCTTCCCAATGTATCGATATGTCATTCAATTCTTCCGCACCTTTAAATACCACTTCAGTCATGGGTAACATCCCTACATCTTCCTCAGTAAAGACCGAAGCAAAGAATTCATTCAGTCTCTCCGCTATCGCCTTGTCGCCTCTTAGTGCTCCTTTAACCCCTTTATCATCTAATGGACCAACTGACTCTCTCACAGGTTTTTTGCTACAAATGTACTTGAAAAGGTCTTTATTTCGCGTTTTTGCTTCCGCAGCAAGCTTCTTCTCAAATTCTCTCTTTGCCTGCCTTATCAATGCCTTGCATTTGACTTGCCAGTGCTTGTGCTGTTTCCAGGTTTCGTCGTTTGGCTCTTTTTTCCATTTCCTGAAAGATGCTTTTTTGGCAACAACAGCCTCTCTGACCTCACCTTTAAACCATGCTGGCAGTTTTTTGGACTTCCTTCCACTTTTCTTAAAGCGTGGAATAAAGCTGGTGTGGGCTTCCAAGATAGTATTTTTCAACAACACCCAAGCTTGATGTACGTCTTTAACCTTTGCAACTGCTCCTTTTAGTTTTTTCTTAACTGTTTTCCTCATTTTATCATAGTCTCCCTTTCAAAAGTTAAAAGGTAGTACTGTGGATTTCCTTACTATCCCTCCTCCACTAATTATATCAAAGGCGATCATGCTATGATCACTATTGCCAAGTGGCCCCAACACCCTTATCTCTTGCACTAGATCTAGTGTTCCACTAAGGACTAGGTCTAATATGGCTTCCCCTCTGGTTGGTTCATGAACCAGCTGCTCCAAGAAGCAGTCATTTATTTCATCTAGGAACTTTATCTCCCTAGCATGTCCTGACGTGACACTGACCCAGTCGATACCGGGGTAATTGAAATCACCCATTATTATTACTGCGCTGTAACTTTGGTTAGCTTCCTTGATTTCTTTGAGCATTTCATCATCCATTTGGTCATTCTGGCCAGGTGCTCGATAGTACACCCCCACTGCCATTGCCTTCCCCCTTTTATATGGAATTTCAATCCATATAGATTCTACAGCAGATTTTGTTTCCTGCAAAACTTTAATCCTTTCTGAGTCAATGCCCTCTCTAACATAGAGCGCAACCCCTCCACCAATTTGATCAGCTCTATCATTACGATATAGTTTGTACCCAGGTATCACAGTGTCCCACTGGTTGTCCTCCTTCCACCATGTCTCTGATATTCCAATCATATCTAACCTTTCATTTAGTGCTATATATTCTAACTCTCCCATCTTATTCTTTAGACTTCTAGCATTTGCATATAAGCATTTTAGAGAATGTATTTTATTCATGTTAATTTGGCTATTGTTAGACATGGGTAAATTGGGATCTTTAAGCTCTGTCTGCTCCATACTTGAGGGCATTTGGGCTACTTTACTCTTTTGTGGAACCTCTCTGCTTTTGGTAGTATCCTTCAAGGATACATTCTTCCGAACCTTCCGCTCTTGGGCGACTATCGGCTTTCCCCTAATATCTAGTTTAAAAGCTGCTCTTATATACCGCACTATTTGACATCAGCGCGGTTTACATCGATCAAAAAATTCAGAACATAAACATGTATCTGATTTTATAATAAAACAGGATTACAAACTTGGATAAAACAGGGAATTACACTTAACAGGATAGCCAACATGGCATGCGAATATAACTATTTACATCATCAGGTTACAGAAGATAAAATGTATAATTAGTGGACATAAAGCACCTTGCTACGTGCGGTATCATGGCTCACTAGGTGATTTGGTGTCACTATCGGTCTTGGAGAGGGGGCATGTTTCTGAGATCGTTGGGAAGTATTTGAGGAATAAGTAGTATTTGAGGGCCTTTCTAAATTGCATTAGGCTAGTAATTGCTCTAATGTTTGTTGGCAAGGCGTTCCAGAGTTTTGGAGCACGGAGACTGAAAGCCCTGTTTGCTGCCATTGTGGTACATCTTGTGAGTTCTCGAGGCATCGTGAGCACACCTTAGTAAGTAGCCCTGTTTGTTTTTACAAGCTGTGATTGAAATTAAAGTTATTTAATTTTTTTTATAAGTTTTAATCTTTGCTTGCTTCATCAATGGGAAATCTGGGACTGACATGCTGCACACATCTTTTCGAAATGGTGTTCAGATGGTTGACAAATTCACACTAAACTTACGGTCAACATTGAGACATTTTGTCTTTTTCTGGAGTCTGTACAGAGCAGAACAAGACATTTCCCCTTACAACTTGCCATAAAAAAAATTATTCAAACTGTGCTATCACCTCGGTAATAGAAATATAAAATCCCTCCATTGCCAGACATGTTGAAGTAACACAAAACCTTCCTTCAAGACCAATTCTCAGAAGCGATGTAGCAAACCTGCCATGCCACAACAGCATCAACTCTCAGGAAGCAAATAGCAAGAACTATACTTAGGAAAAGGTAGCACTGCAAATATATAACACCAATATATCTCATATTCAAAAAGTTAAACAAGCCAAACTGCTAGACGTCCCCAGGCAGAAACTACATGCTCACAGAATCCCTCACCTCGGTCACATACAAAAAACACAAATAAGCCCTCATCAATTAGAATGGAGTACCCAAACCTTGAAATGAAAAGCAAAGGTAGCCACAATCTCTCTGGGTAGTACAACACAAGATAAACCTACTGAGCTAAACACAAATGGAGACAGTTACTAAAGCATATTAAGGGAATAACACACAATATTTGCCCCTTAACCTGCATTGAAAAACAAAAAAGTGTGTTATTTTCCTGGAATTCATGTTAGTTTGCTGTCATGTGCATTGCTTTATAATGAGATACAAGCTTGCAAATGCTTGAAAAACACCTCATTATGATGCAAATTGAATAATGCAGCTTGCACCGGTGCATTGGTCTGCTAACATGTGGGCCAGCATGGAAAAAGAAACTGTCCGGGGGTTCCTCTCCCACTTGCCTGCCAAAGCAAATATGGCCCTCTGAACACCCCCTCCACCCCATCCTACCACTCTGACAACAAAATTCAAGCCTCTTCCCCTGAAGACCCCCTACCCCAAGCCCCCAATTTCGAAATCCCCCATCTTCTATAGGCCACACCAGGTCTAGAGGAGGCTGACAGGAACGATCCCCCTCTTGCTCCTGCTGGGGATGGTGTGGAGTTCAAAATGCGCCCATGACCCCTAGTGGTATTCTCACAGTAGGGGTCAAGCTACTATATAATGGGCATTAATACATTTTTGGACTAGGTTTTGAAGTTTAAAACATTCTTCAAGTCAGGACAGTATGAGAAACAGATGACAATACAAAAATATTTAAGTGAATCACAAAAGTATTCCATTGACAGTCTCAGAGGAAGGGGTGAAGTGGGAGAAATGGATGGGTGATCAGAAGATGACCAGGCTATAAATATTTATAGATTATAATGTGACAGAAAGCCCATATCCTTATTAAGCTCTGTCTGGTCCAATTGAAAATGCCCTATCTTAATTTCAAAGGTTTTACATTCTTGGACTGATTTGAACCTTCTTCTTAAGACGCTCACCATAAAATCATTGATGCTAGGTTCTGGTCCTGAAAACTGCTCTCCAATAACAGAGGTAATAGAGTTGACACCTTGGTATACTCTGTACCATGCAAGCTTGGAGAGACAGGCCAAATGTCCAGAAGTAGTACCAGCCTATGGTCTGCCCAAGGTGAGGCTTGTGCCAGAGTAGAAGAGTTGCTCTTGGCAAATCAACTATCCAGCCCACTTCCTGCAAGTAGTTCATCACCTGCACCATTCATGCTTGACTCTGTTGAGCAGATCCAGAATGAATCATCCAATCTAGATATGAACTAAGGTTTTTTTCTTCCATATCACTGTTGCCACTAGCACCCTCACTTTGGAAAGGATCCTTGGGGCTGTGGCTAACCCAAAGAGAAGCACCTGGTACTGAGAGTGCTGTCTAAGAGCTGTGAATGACAAGAACTCACATTACCCTTTTTACCTGCCTTAATTGCAAACACCTTCTTTCTTTAGAATCGCAAAGTCAATTGAATATCTCTCAAGTCTTTGCTCTGACAGGGAAACTATGACCTCCAGCCTTGACAACTTTTCCAAAGTTTCCCAGACCATTAATCCCTCTAGAGCACGGGTGGCCAACTCCAGTCCTGGTGCACTACAATCCAGGCTGGTTTTCAGGATATGCCTATGAATATTCATGAGGTATATTTGAATCCACTGCCTCCCATTCTATGCAAATATATCTCATGAATATTCATTAGGGACATCCTGAAAACCAGGCTGGATTGTGGTGCACCAGGACTGGAGTTGGCCACCCCTGCTATAGAGGAAACCAGCAGGAGGACTCCCTAAAGATATCAGAGAGGGGCGTACACACTCAAGAGAACAATCCTCTTGAATGACTTTGAGCACTCACTGGTCCGAGGCGATATGGCCCTCATTTCTGAAAAAATGCTGTAAGCGCCTATCCCCACTGGTTGCAATAGAACAGGGGTCTCAAACTCCAGTCCTGGAGGGCCGCAAACCAGTCAGGTTTTCAGGGTATCCTCAATGAATATGCATGAGATATATTTGTATACAATGGGGGCAGTGCATGCAAATATATCTCATGCATATTCATTGGGGATACCCTGAAAACCTGACTGTTTTGCGGCCCTCCAGGACTGGAGTTTGAGACCCCTGCAATAGAAGATGGCCTCCTACATCCATAATATGAGGTCTGGGTATGGAAGAGCTTCCAGAACCTCCTGCTTGACCATCTTGGTGGTCGCCTCAAAGGATTCAGCACACAATACCAATCTAAACTGTTGACATGAATTTGGTTTGTTACAGCAAAATCTCCAAGGGTCCAAACGACATCCTCTGGATGACTTAAATGCCCTGAACTTCCCAGATTATCTTCTGAGAGCCTCAGGACCTTGGCCACACCCAACTTCATTAATTTTTTGAACCCCTTACCAAAAGGCTGCATTCCTCTAAAGGGGAAGTAAATTAGGCGAGTTTGCACACCACACCAGCAGATCAGTTATGCAACCAAAGAAGGCGACATGCAGTTACTACAAAGACCATATTCTTTGCTGCCACTCGAATCAAGTTATACAAGACATCAGTCAAAAAAAAAGCTGATCTGAACTCCAAATGCACCACCTCCAAGAAGGGATCAGCAGACCCCAAAAAGAATTCTCAAGCAAATGCTGTGACCACCTCAGACTTGCACAGACTACTTAGGATCTGTAGATAGCCACCTGTAAGGCCAACATGGACACTTTATACAGTATGATTATTTCAAAAAGGACCTTCCTGTGACAAGCCAAGGAATCCATCAGTGCCATGCCTCCTTCTACAGGGATATTAGTCTCCTTTGTAATAGCCATGACTAAGGTGTTATTCTATCTAGACAGTTGCCGTTTCTCTTTTGCCTTATCAGACAGAGGATACAGCTTAGCTATGGATCAACTAACCCTCAGGCCAACATCTGGGGCATCCTATTGGGCTGCAATTGAGTGTTTGAAGGCCCAATGGTCTAGAATGCTTAGGCTGGTTTCTATATCCCTTCCAAAACAGGAGCCTCTTTGCTTGCAGATTTTGATGGCTGCACCTCAAGAACGCTCAAAACCATTAGAATCTGTGATATGAGGAAAAGAGCTGAGGGGAGATATGATAGAGGTCTATAAATTAATGAATGGAGTGGAACGGGTAAACACAGATCAATTGTTTATGCCATCTAAAAGTAGAAAGACTAGGGGACTTGCAATGAAGCTTCAGTGTAACCCATTTAAGACTAATAGGTAAAAATATTTTTTCACTCAACGTGTAATCAAAATCTGGAATTCATTACCGGAGAATGTAGTAAAAGCTGTTAGTGGATCTGGGTTTAAAAATGGTTTGGACAAGTTCCTGCAGGAAAGGTCCATAGACCATTATTAAAAGGGACCCGGGAAATCCACTGCTTGCCCCAATACAAGCATTGTGGAGCCTGCGTTTTTTTGGGGGAAACTGCTAGGTACTTGTGACCTGGATTGGCCACTGTTGGAAACAGAATGCTGGGCTTGATAAACCTTGGTCTGACCCAGTATGGCATATCTTATCTTAACTTATCTTATCTTATGAGGGAAGTCAACTCATCTCTCTGAAATATTTGCACCCCTGTCAGGTCATCTCCTACATGGAGCTCTTCCTCCTCTAGCCGCCCTTCTAAGGACTCCTCTAACAACCCAGAGGGCCCCTCTAGAGGATCCAAGACCTTACCTGACAGCAGTAACAGTCTGTCCTTTAGCCCCTCGCTGGTATCCTTCCACGCTTGCTGAGCCAAAGCTAGCCATTTTGCAACCAGAGAGAATTCCAAGCATTGGGCTCTCAAGGACCATAGGAGTCCCATCTTCATGTGAAAAACCTGATGTACCAAGAACACAAACTCTGGGAGAAAGGAAGTCGAATAGCTGACCTAAGAGTTCTTGCTGACAAACCAGAAAATCCCAGGTGCTGAAACCCACAATACCATAGGATCCCTCACTAGCAAGAATTGAATATGGGCTTAGTCAAAATGGCACATTTCCCAGCCAAAACCTAAAATTCTGCATGCAGGAGAGAAATCTATGACAGAGAAGGACCAGCTGCTCTGCTGTTCCAGGCAGAGCCGGCCTTATGCATGTGCAGGCATGTTGCCCGCAGATGGCCCCATGCCACTGCAGGCCCTCGCTGCCTGCAAAAACAAAAAACAACCCTTAGCCTCTATTTTAGGAGAAGGGCAACTGTGGAAGTGGCAGTATTCCCCCCCCCCCCCCTGCTGCTGACCCAGATCTGAGGACAAGCGGCGGCAGCGGGTTGTCAACTTTTAAAGAAAGAAAAAAAGCGAATGCGTGGGATCTTCAAGGCTCTGGTATGCTTGTAAAGCCCAATGGTTCCGCCTCCCTCTGATGCATGTTGTTCACATCAGAGGCGGCGGAACCATTGGGCTTTACAAGAACGCCAGAGCCTTGAAGACCCCACACATTTGCTTTTTTTTCTTACTTTAAAAGTTGACAACCCGCTGCCGCCGCTTGTCCTCAGATCTGGGTCAGCAGAAGGGGGGGGAAGGCAATACTGCCGACCTGGGTGAAAGGGTGGTGGTGGTTGCTGCTTTTCTCAGAGCTAAAATAGAGGCCATGGGATGGGATTCTTTACAGGCAGCACAGGAATGGAGGGCAGATAAGAGCAGATGCTGAGTATGGAGGCCAGATGCTGGAAATGGGGGGATGGGAATAAAGGGCAGATGCTCGAAATAACATGGAGGGTAGATGGGCATGGGGGGGAGGGAGAAAGAGAGGAGAGAGTGTGGGGGAGAGGAGGAAATGTTAGAGAGGAAGGGGAAGGAGAGGAGGAGTTGAAATCTAGATATAGGGTATGGGGAGATGATGGACACAGGGGAATGGAAAGAAAAAGGGAAATATTTGACATGGGACAGAGATAGGGATGGAGGGAAATGGTGGACATGGTAGGGCGGTGTGAGAAAAAGGGGATGAGGTGCTGGATGGAGCAGAGAGAAGGGAGACACTGAACAAGGGAAGAGAAAAGGGGAGAGATGCTGGACATGGATGGCAAAAGAGGAGAGTAAAAGACTGGTGGACCTAAGAGACTGGGGAAGGAGAAGACTATGTTAGGGGTTGAAAAGTGGTAAATGCAGTATCGAGCAAGGATTGAGGACTGAATGGTAAGGAAGTGGAGGAAAATCTGAGATGAGAGAGCGAGAGAGAGAGACATAAATGGAAGAAAGCTGAAAGGAAAAGATAAAAGTCAGAGATATAAGGAAGTAAAGAAGAACGGGGTTGAGCAACAGCCCATCACCTGCCTGCTGACCTGCCCGGTTACTCCGGCCCATTCGGGGCTGTGGGAGGAGGAGCAGCAGCGGCAAAAGCAGCCCGCGATCGGCGGGAAAACCGCCATCTTCACTCCCCCTGCAACGGGGTTGAGCAACAGCCCATCACCTGCCTGCTGACCTGCCCGGTTACTCCGGCCCATTCGGGGCTGTGGGAGGAGGAGCAGCAGCGGCAAAAGCAGCCCGCGATCGGCGGGAAAACCGCCATCTTCACTCCCCCTGCAACGGGGTTGAGCAACAGCCCATCACCTGCCTGCTGACCTGCCCGGTTACTCCGGCCCATTCGGGGCTGTGGGAGGAGGAGCAGCAGCGGCAAAAGCAGCCCGCGATCGGCGGGAAAACCGCCATCTTCACTCCCCCTGCAACGGGGTTGAGCAACAGCCCATCACCTGCCTGCTGACCTGCCCGGTTACTCCGGCCCATTCGGGGCTGTGGGAGGAGGAGCAGCAGCGGCAAAAGCAACCCGCTCTCAAGCGGGCCCGCGCCTGTCGGGCCCGCGCCTGAGGGCCTCGCCAGAGGGCCCTTTGGCGTGGCCCTTAGGAGTGGAGCAGTCGAAGGACACCTACAAGCCCGGAAGACACTTCTAGCAGCAACAGCCGAATGCCTGTGAACCAGAATAAGCCACAGAACCAAAGACTAAGTATTGACTCGATCCACCTGATTAATATAAATGATAATACTTAACTTCTAGATATGATCTATAATGTATTCTAATTCCTAAGCCTATTAAGTCCAATTTATAACGTATATTAGCTATCAATCCCTTGGTACTTGACTATGTAGACAATATCCTTGATCCCCCAACTGCTTGCTACTAAGTGTCTTTACAAAGTATTCTCCATTAAGTAACCAACCATTGTTACAAAGTAGATACAGTGTAACAATCCAAGCTTAGCTGTGTCCTGAAAGTTACCAAACATATACATAGCCATTACGATATATCTCACTGAAGCACATATACAGATGTTACTCATTGATTTAGCTTGCTGTTCCTTATACCCTATACTGATGTTTACATGCTGCAATAGCTTACCAAAGTTACTATACAACCACTCAAAAGCAGCACGGAGTCTCTTTCCACAGCAGACCTCTTTTCTTTGCCAGCTTACTTATATTTTTGCCGTCAATACTGTACCTCTATATTGAGCCTTATTTCTACTTGTACAGCCACACAACAAATTAGTACCTTCCACACAAACAGCAAAGCCAACGCAACAGCCACCAAACCACTATGGCCATCCCACTACTTACCTTCACTACCTTATTCCTAGCATTAAACACTTTGCAATGCTCCATAGCCCTCTCTTCCGGGCAACACTATATCACCACCTTACCCTACCTGGGCAAGAAGAACCAATCTGACCATTACCATTCTGCAACCAGCTTCACACAACACTCGCGACGCTCTCACCTGCTGTATGTGGACCTCAATCATTCACACAAACTCAAAAAAGCACTACCTAAAACTCAACTCTTCCTCAACTGTGCCCTTATAAACTCACGCTCTGTCCGTAATAAATGGCCAGTGATACCGGACCTGATAGCAGTACATAACCTGGATCTCCTCATGGTGACTGAATCCTGGCTCAAGGATACTGACAAAGCTATCATAAACCAATTAATACCTTCCAACTTCTCCATCCATACTTGCCATAGGACCAACCGAAAAGGAGGTGGAGTATTCATTCTTTCAAAAACAGACCTAGATTTTCAACTTCTCACATCCAAGAGCTCCTCCCATGCGGACTTTATCACCATCGCCAATAAAGACATCACCATAAACCTGGTTTACAGATCTCCTTCTTCTCCTCCTGAAGTTCTCTCTACATTTATAGACTTAGCCTGCAACCCAGCCGACCCACACAGCTCCAATTGGCTGCTTGGAGACTTTAACTTACCTTCCCTGCAACCCAACCAAGCAGATGCTTTCCTAGAAGCCATGCAAGTACTCGGTTTTGACCAACTTGTAAACACTTCCACACATAATAAAGGAAACCTACTGGACCTAATCTTCGCTCCCCACGCTGCGTTCAGCCAAAACCCCATCATTAACACTACCATCACCTCCATTCCCTGGTCGGATCATAAACTAATTATGTTTCAGATGCCCACCCTTCTCTCTAAGCATCCACCTAACAATCCTAGTACAGAATCTAAACCTATCTCCCAATTCAAACCATTGGACAAAGAGGAATTCATTAGGCACGCCTTACCACTACTCAATCCAATACATTCTGACCTCGGAGAAGCAATCACCAACTGGAACACCACATTAAAGTCTATTGCACAACTTCCAGCCTCAACCAAAAGCAACAAGACCAAACAAAACAAGAGACACCCATCACCATGGTTCACAGCAGATCTCCGTTCATCCCTCCTCTCCCTCAGAAAACTTGAAAGGAAATGGAGAAGATCTCGCTCCGAAGCCAATAAAGTAATATACATGAACCACCTCAAACTCCACCGTGAAACTATATATCTCAAAATGAGTGAATACCATGCTAATCTTCTCCTCCGCTCACTAAACAAACCAAGAGACCTTTTCAACCTAGCAAAATCCCTAATTAAAGAACCATCATCTACCCAACTAATTCCTATCCCCCCCCAGTCCTACGCCGACTATCTCCAATCCAAGACCTCCATAACCGACACAATCTCAGTCACAACATTATCTCACTCTCACTCCCCATTTTCTACAATCACAACGTTCACAACACCCTCTGAGAAAAACATTCAAGATCTCATCACCTCCATCAACACCTCTACAGCTCCAAGTGACCCATGCCCAGCATACTGGGTCAGATCGCTACGTGCCGAACTGAGCCCAATCCTAGTCAACATCATTGGTCTATCCTTTGCAACAGGCGCGTTCCCATCTCTCCTTAAACAAACCTCTATAAGACCTCTACTGAAGAACTCTAGGCTTGACCCACTAAAGCCAGACTCCTACCGTCCAATCTCGAGCATACCTCTATTAGCCAAAATAATAGAGAAGGTTGTTCAGAGACAGATACAACATCATATTGATACATTCTCACCACTTGATCCCTGTCAACACGGCTTCAGGGAATCACACGGTGTAGAAACTTTCCTTACCACCCTAACTAATACACTGAACAGAGGTCTTGATAAAGCAGAAAACGGCTTTGCTCTAATATTCCTAGATATCTCCGCTGCCTTCGATTCAGTTAATCATAATCTTCTCCTTGCCCGACTCCTCGAGAAGGGAATCGGTGGTCTCGCCTGGGAATGGTGTAGGTCATACCTGTCTGAGCGATGGCAACATGTCAGAGTTGGTCCCACAACATCCACACCTTTCCATCAACATCAAGGTGTTCCGCAAGGATCGTCCTTATCTGCACTTCTGTTTAATGTATACCTACAGCCGATTTGTGACATCATACGCACCTTCAATATCTCCTCATTAATCTACGCCGACGATGTTCTACTGTTTACTCAATTTCATGTCAGTCAACCAGACTTCACCAACCTCATTCAATGCTTCAATGCCATCACAGACTGGTTAGCAGCTCAACACCTCCGTATAAACTTCAAGAAGACCGAAGTTCTGTTCATATCAAGAAACAAAGCATTCTCACCTCCATCCTCTCTAAAAGTAAGAGATGCAGATCTCCCCTGTAAACCTTCTATTCGCTACCTAGGGATCACTCTGGATCAACATTTCGAATTTAAGGAACACATTCGGAATGTCACAAAGGCTGTCTACAATAAAATAAGAACGCTAAGGCAACTCAGACCCATGCTACCTCAGAACAACTTTAGGACCATCTTCCAGGCCCTCACACTACCTCATTTTGATTATGCTAATGTCGTCTTATACGGTCTCCCCAAAAACACCATTAATCCACTACAACTGGCGATGAACGCGGCTGCTAGAGTGCTATGTGGTCTATCAAGATCAGACCATATCACCCCGACTCTCATGGAATTACACTGGCTACCAATTCATTGCAGGATAACCTATAAAATCCTCATCATCATTTTCAAGATCATCAACAACCTTGCCCCCACGTCTCTTAATGATCTCATCTCCCTCACCCCAAAAAACAGAGCGAGAAGGACAACAACAGACAACACCCTGATTATCCCCAGGGAGTCCATCAAATGTACCCAATCAACCAAGAATAGGACCTTCGCCTTCTATGCACCTAAATGCTGGAATGACCTCACACCTGAAATAAGAGCAATTAAAGACCTCTCTCAATTTCGCAAGGCAATCAAGCACCACATCTTCCTTCTCCATTTTGCACAAGCACCCAATCCTCATCTGACCATCAGCACTCCTAAACCGACAAACTCCCACTCTTCACCCCAACTCCCACATAAGTAATTCTGCCTCAAGTCTCTTATGTCCTACCTTAATTCGTTTATAGTCTGCCATGAATACTAAAGAACCCAATATGTTTATACATAGTTCAGTTTTTACACTGCTGTTTGTACATAGTTTCACTGTTTGTACATAATTATAGTTTTTATTACCCTCTGTTCCAAGTTTAAGTTTCCTGTTATAATGTAAGCACACCAGTGTTTTCTGATTGTGCAGCTTCTGTTAATTGTAAACCGCACTGAAAACAAATAGCGCGGTATATAAAAGATGTTAAATTAAAAAAAATAAATAAATAAATAAGACAGGAAGAAAGAGAATTGGTAGATGGGCCGGAGACCTTGTATCTCCTATGTCTTTTACAGAATATATATTTCATACCATGCCGATCCAGCATCTCTCCACAATGTAAAATGTCAGGAGTCAATATGTTTTAATTTGATTCCCAGGCTGTATAATTAAACTACTATGATTTTTGCTGAATATAAATATTGCAAAAATTTAAAAAAAAAAAAAGATGTAGCCTAGGAATATGTTGCTTTTTTTATTCTTGGGGCAACCACCTGATCAGTGTTCTGAGTGAGGGGACTCCCTAGTACCTGACTAGAGTTCTGGGGAGGCCTTTCCATTTTGTCTGCCAGGGAGGGGGAGGCACCAGCTCATCTCAAGCCTCAGGCATCAGATTTTCTTGAGCCACCTCTGAGGGACAGTGACTCCTTCTGCTGACACCACCAGGTAGAAGGAGTCAGAGGTGGAAGAAGAAAGGCAGTGCAGCAGAGGCTTGAACCATGGCCCATGCTTGGGACAGGAAGAGGAGGAGCCGGCAGCCTATGGGGAGAGGCTAAGCAGGCTGGGTCAGAAGCCCGAGGAGACTGGGCAGCAACGAGCCCCAGAAAAATGTCCACCTTGGCCGTGATACAATTAAACAAGTGCAGCAATGGAATAAAATGATTGAAGTAAAGGAAAGTACTGCACAGGAGGGGACGTTCAGTTACAAGGAACACACAGGACCATATGGCAAGGGGAAGGGAGAAGATACTGGAGATATAGACACAGAGGAGGAGGAATATGGAGAAGAAGATGAGATAATGGACATGGGGGGAGGTCAGAGGGATGAGGATGGGAATATAGGAGATAGAGAAGAGATGCTGGACATAGGAGGAGTTACAGGGAAATGGACATGAGGGGAGCTGGTAAATAGAGAGAGAATGATGGACACAGGGAAGGTGAGAATAGGGAGATGCTGGACATGGGGGAGTGGCAAGAGAGGGAGAAGCTGGACACAGGGCAATGGTGGACACAGGACAGTGCATAGAGCTAAAGGTGGGAGAATTGAACTTGACAGGAAATAGGAAGATGGAGTGTAGAAAAAGCACGTTAAAAAATCATAGAGCATGGTTATACCATAGTAAAAGCACGTTAAAAAATCATAGAGCATGGTCATTGATGTGAAAACTAGCACAAACAAAGGGCTGTTAGTCCATGGTTAAGTGCGATTGGTTTTATCTGAGACCTGATCTTTATTGAGTGATAACATTAGAAGATTTCAAGTTGCAGAGTTTAGATTATTGAACGAATTGGACTGTTTTTGTATACCAGTGGTAATCGTTCAAGAAGTTTAATGACTAAATATTTATAGTGTTTGTCCCAAACACTGCAGGGCAAAAGTGTCGGAACAAGTTCTCTCACTCCCCACCATGGTATCCTGCCTGTTTCCTCCCACCTCTCCTCCCCTGGACCAGGGAAGGGAGGGAAAGAGCGTGTCAGGACAGGGGAGGAAAAGAGAGATAATGTACTGGGAAAGAGAGAGTGTGCCCGGAAGGGGAGAAGAAAGTGTGTACCAGGAGGGTGGGGGTGTGAGAGAGTGCTAGGAAGAATAGAGGAGGAGAAAGTGTGCTAGGAGGAGGAAGGAAAAGGAGGGAAAAAGAGTGCTGCGGAGGGGAAGGACAGAGAGAGTGTGGGAAGGGGGAGGTAAGAAATGGGGAAGGGGAGATAAAAGGAATCAAGAGGAGAGGGAGTGGGAAGAAGAGAAAAAGGAGAGAGAAGAAAGAGGAGGAAGAGGAGCTGAGACACAATGGGGAGGAGATATGAGTTGGAAGGGGCCGAAGTGGAGAGAAGAAAGGAGAGAAAGGATAGCGAGGAGAAAGAAGCAAGAAAGGAGCAGTGGAGGAAGAAAAGAGAAAGATGTGAAGAATGAGGGAATTATGGAGATGTGGGGAGGAAGAATGTGTGTGGGGAGAAGAGGGAAAGGAGAGAGAGAGAGAGAGTATAGATAGGATAAAGAGAAGCACAAAGAAAAGGGAAAAAAAGGGAACCTATAACATAAGCAAAAGAGAGTTGACAACAGGATAAAAAAAATATAAAGGAAATGTTAAGAGAATAAAATGGGTAAAAGAAGAAAAAAACTTGGAATTAGAGGGAACCAAAAATGTGGAAAAAGGAAAATTAATTAATAAGGAAAGACTAGAGAAATAAAAATAAATAAGTAGTAATGAAAAAAGAAACAAAAGGAAGATAAAAATACATTAAGAAAAACAAAGGTTTGAAAATATTTTATTGTATTGCCCTGCTGGGAAGATTAAGGCTGGTGGTTGGAGGAGGGGCTAGGGATAAGAGAGTAATAGTGTGTGTCTATGCGTGTGGAGGTGAGGAAGAGATTGTCAGTTGGGGGGGGGGAGGTGGAGGTGGAGAGAGATGTTGACCTCTCTCCACTAATCTGAGCAGGCAAACGACGCCCTCAACTAGAGCAGGCAAACTATACTTATGGGTCCAGCAAACAAATCCCTTCCCAACTTTATCAGCATATTCCTATGTTTATTAAAATCCACCTTCTCAAATGGGGAATATCTCAAACAAGATAATCCTCTCCTACATAACCCCCCTCTACTCCTACCTTCTCCTTCCCCTCAAGTAAGGCTTCTCTCCCATTCTTTGCCAATGGGAAATGTCTTGAATGAATCAGGCCCTTGTTAATCTTCCCTGTAAACTGGATGAGAGTCCTCTGTTCATGTTCCTGCTGGCAAGAGTGTTGCATCAATATTATGTTTTCAATCTCAAGGAGCAGACAGGTTCTGTGGGAATCTTAGAGGACCTGCCTGCCCCTCACAACTAAAAACAAGTTATGAATGTACCACCCCTGCTAACAGGAACTTGGGTAGAGGATTCCTATGCAGCTTAGAAGAAACGGCCCTTTTTTATTCTTGTTTTGAGAATTCTCTTTGAGTTTTCTCCAGGCCTATGTGTACTAGGATTGACGTTTAATTCCCTGAGATTCCAGGGCAATCCTGGAGGGCGGCAATCCTAGCCTCATTGAACATGTGCACTGTAGGTTCTATCCAGAAAAATTAATGGTATATAAATACAGCCAAGACTTGTGCTGGAGAGCTTGGAATATTTCCCTTTGATTACTTACTGAAAGAACGCTTGAGCGCAGTGCTCCATGGGCAAATACTTGTAACGTAGCTTCTTCAGCTCTCGAGGACCTAGCTTCCCATTCTTGTTACGGTCTGAGATGTAGAATCTCCCCTGCAATATAGACAAACCCACACTTTCCATTCAGACAGCCACAGTCCTGCTTCCATAATTTCAGGATGATATATATAATTATGTAGATAGTCCTGTTATTATGAAAAAGGTTGCAAAATAAAACTGTACAGTATAGCTAGCTTTTTGCTATTGGTTTTAATAATTTCAAGTACAATGCAATGTTCTTGGGAATCTGGTATTTCTCCAGTTTCTTTGCTGCAAGCGTTGAAGACCTTGAAAGTTATTTTAGACTATTCACCCATGTAAAAAATTCCATTTGCATCCGTAAGTTGGCATTCATGTGTAAGAGGAGCTGTTTATACATGTAAGCATCCAACATGCACAGATTTAAATGGGGAATATTTTGAATGTGGTTGGGGCACATCTTGACATTATGGGCTCTATTTACTAGGTATATGCATTAGTTTTCACATGAATGCAAACGAATCAATGAAAATCAGGATTTTCAGCTCTTCCTGGCATCTACTAATCAAATGCACATACTCCGAAAATGTGCATGACTCGCCATTCATAAACTTTGATTTTGTCAACTGCACAGGCGTTGCCAGACACACTAAAGCCAATCTGGGAGGGAGAGAAGGTCAAAGAGGGGTCACCGGCAGCCAGCATGAGGCACTTGAGCCAATCATGTTGCAAATCCTTGACAGGCAGCCAGAAAAACCTATCCCTGCCTGAGTAATGCCATTCGCATGAGAAACATCCCCAGCACACCCCTCAGACACTTTCAGACAGTGAGGAAGGGGTGCTGGCTGGGGTTTAGGAATGGAAAGGATCAAAAATAGCTTTGTTCGTTTTGGGGGGAGTAGGGAAGGACTCCTTGGGGCTTAGGACTTAAAGAACAAACACAGACTATGAGCCACTGAGGAAGGGGCAGGGGCTGGTGCAGCTTGCAGGCTACTTCAAAGTCCAAAGAGAAAGACTGAGAAAACAACCCAGCTTGCAGGGAACAGAGTGTTCTCAAGGACGTGTGTGTGTGAATGGGCACAGAGAAGTGTGTTTTTGGTGGCAGCTGCTCTACAAGCACATGTGTAAGTCCCATCATGTATACTTTCCATAGGAGTGTACGGAGCTTATGTGGAGCATAGGCAGGTCTAAATTCATGCATATAGAATATTACAACTACATTGGTGAAGAAACGTGTTTCTTCACCAATCTAGTCCTATACAGTTATGTCTGTTCTCGAGTAGATGTAACTGGTGCAACTAGGTTCAGTAGCACCAGTGCATCTCTGTTTTATAAAATAAAGTATGCATCTGCTTCACTTTATAAAACAGGCCCCAGTTATGCATGCACTAATGTGCACTGCCTGTGGGACAAGTTATAAAATGACCCTGTATGTGTACACCCCTGCCATTGGCTGTAAAGGACAGGTTACTGAATCAAAAGCGATCTATTCCATTGTAGAGTCAGAAAATAGAGTGAAATAATTTTTTGCAACAAATCTTGTTCACCTTTTCCCTAGAGCTGGGAATCCAGTCCCACAGAAGCATTAGTTGGGCAAACACATTCCCCCTTCACCCAATCCTTTGAAAAGTGTCAGCAGTCATGTAGGGTAACTGGGCACTCCAGGGTCTACCCCAGGCCAGGTGGGTGACCCTGTGCATAGTATCTAAGGCACAGGGCCGTACCAAGGGCTGTGCAAGTGGTGTGACCACAGAGGGCGCAAGCACAGAAAGGAGAGCTGATATCATTACTGGGCATCCTAGAAGCTCAAAAAAAGTGAGGTACTGAACATGGCTGGGAGTAGGGAGGGAGGCACCAGATTCATTAGTGACACATGGTACATTTCTAACTTGGTACAGTCCTGCTAAGGCAGCACACTTGGGATGACAGTATTTCAGGGTGGCACAGGCCTGCTAGGTGGGGCAGGGCACTAAAAGACAGGCAGTCCCTGCTCCACAGAGCTGGGAATCCTGTTCCATAGGAGCTTCAACTGGGCAAACATATCTCTTCTCCCCTCCAGTCTTTTGAAGTGTTAGCAGTCAAGTAGGGTAATCTACACCAGGCATATCATAATACTTGGAAAGGGTATGTTTGAAAAATTAAATGGTTATAGAAGGAAAGAGAGTAGGGAAGTGTGAAGAAAGAGATACTGTAGGTTGTTCCCAGGGTATGTTTATGGGCTCATCTAGTCTACCGCTGAGGCTAAAGAGAGATGAGCATTGCAGTTTTCTAGGTCATGCCACATCTTAGCAAGTGGAACTAACGTTTCAGCCATCACGCTGTAGCTTTCTTTGGGAGGAAGTGTTTAAGTAGTGGATGTGTGTTCATATATAGAGAGGTTCTCAAACCAGATTGGTGGGATTGAACAGTATATCCAACCACTCAGTGAGGTGCCGACCAGTGAGGTGGCAACTCTTTTATCTAAAACATTAAAGACTTTGTAGTAAAATATTAAATACCTCCGTAAAAATGGGTAAAAGGGTCAACATCTGGAAAGCAGTGTGTGTAAATGCATGTAGTATGGGAAATAAGATCCCAGATGTCGAGGCATTAATGGAAGAGGCAGACTTGGATTTAGTGGTGGTTACAGAGATATGGTTCATGGACAACTATGACTGAGATATAATAATACCAGGCTATACTTTATTCAGGAAGGACAGGGCAGCAAAAAGGGGAGGAGGAGTAGCACTATATGTAAAAAATAATATTAAAGCTATAGAATTACAGGGCTTAAAAGGGAGCGAGGAGGTACTGTGGCTTAAACTAGAAAGAGGGAATGGAAAATCCATTTGCATTGGTGTGATATCCTGATCTCCTGCACAGTATTGACATGAAAGAGAAGTGCTACTGATAGGTGATTTCAATATGCTGGATGTTGATTGGCACATCCCTGCTGCGGTGTCATCTAGAAGCAAGGAGACCCTGGATTATCTACAGGGAAAACTATTCCGGTAACTGGTAATAGAACTCACATGTGAAGGGGAGGAATATGTAGCTGCTGATGAGAGTAAAGCGGAATTGCTTAACAAATATTTTCGATCTGTGCTCACAAATGAAGGGCCCAGAGCAAGACCTCAGAAAACACCCACAAATAGGAACAGAAGTGAAGGGGATCTTGAATGATGAACTAGCTAAACTAAAAGTAGACAAAGCGATGGGGCTGGATGGGATACATCCAAGAGCATTGAAGGAACTTGGAGAAGTTCTAGCGGCTCCACTATCTAATCTTTTCAATGCTTCTTTAGAGTTGGAGGATTTAACTAACAACCTATGGGATACTGAAGGGCAGGGTTCCGAGAGTAGGGTAGGTGGAGTCCTGAACTCACCAGGTGCTTTAAGTGAGCGGAACAGGTACACAAAGGACAATTGGAGTGGCGAGTCAAGAAGGAAGCAGCTAGGAACAGAGTTACACAGAGAGACAAAGAAGAGATGAAGCTGGAACCCCAGAGGGAGATTGAGGTAAAAATTGAAACCCCAAATGAAGAGAAAGAGGTGAAAGTGATTGAAGGGTTGATGCCTATTGCCTGATTTCTGTTAATACTTTGTTCCAACAAGCACTCAGATGGTAAAGACAAAAAAGAATAATACTTTTACTGTAGTGCAGCACTTCCCATATGAACACTTAAAAATTTACATGACCCCGAATGATGAAAACAAATAGCAGACTTTCACTCTCCTCCTCTCTCTCATCTACTGCTTTCTCCTCCCCCCATTTACCCAGCAACAGAAGACGTAGCAACGATGGCAGCAGTATGTCAGTGTGCTCACAGATCCCGCTATTTTACATGAGTTTTCAAACAGGAAGCCCAAAGCGGGAATGGGGGAGGGCGTATGAACATTCACTGACTCACAGGCACCATGCTGACTGTCACTACTGGGCATCAGTCCTGTTTCTGTGACCCAGTGGCATAAATTCTGCCCAGGCAGCCCCCGTAATGTGGGGTGCCCAGGTGGGAACAAGGCCCACAGGGCAGCAATAACGGCAGAGCGGCAAACTTACTTTACAGTCTTTGCCACACTGCCTTTCACTCCTCTTTCCTAGTTTTCAGGCCTGGTGTTCTGCACCTCCTGCTGCCAGGTCAAAATCTCACAATCGTAGCTGTTATCCGAGACTTTGGCCTGGGCGCCTGGGCTGAAATCTCATGATAACGGACACGGTTTGTGAGATTTCGGCCCAGCAATGGAAGATTAAGGCCGCCGGGCCTGAAAACTTGAAAAGAAAAACAGAGAGCAGTGCAGCAAAAATTGTAAAGTAAGATTGACGCAGTGTGTGTGTATGGGGGGGTGGGCATTGTTGCCATGACAACAGGGGACTGTCAGCAAAAGTTTGCTTGGGGGCCCCTCATTAGAACTCATGCCACTGCCGTGACCCCATTTGGAGGCCTGAAGCATAGTTTGGGAACCACTGCTGTAATGGTTGGTAGTTAACAATGGCTCTGTGGTGCTACCCTGGGTGATGCAAAAGTAAAAACACACAAACTGTTAATGATGCGTTTTATTCCAAGTGCTGAAAACAGATTGAAGGAAAGCTTTCAGGACTTTGTTAAGAAGAATTACAGAAACTTGGACGTTTGAGGGAAGAGACAGCAGTAGCTCTTTTGAAAAACTTTATCTCAGGGGTGTCAAACTCCAGTCCTAGAGGGCCTCAAACCAGTCAGATTTTCAGGATTCCCCTAATGAATATTCATTAGATATATTTGCATACAATGGGGGCAGTGCATGCAAATATATCTCATGCATATTCATTAGGGATACCCTGGAAACCTGACTGGTTTGCGGCCCTCCAGGACTGGAGTTTGACACCCCTGCTTTATCTGAAAGCTGCTGGAACCTTGTGAAGGAACAGAACACTTGGCGGAGGACAGACCAGGCCAAGACATTCCAAAGAGAGAGAAACCAACTTTATTGAGGTCTTGGCCTGGTCTGTCCTCCGCCCGGTGTTCTATTACTTTTGATTAGAGGAGTGGTTCTTCCATGTGGTTTGCGACTTTGTGAAGGAAATTAGTAGCAAGCTAGCAGCTATTCGGAATGGAAGTTGTTGGAACTTCTTGATGGAAAATGACAATTTACCTCTTTTGAGAGAGATTTATATCTGAAAGACTATATTTATTTTGTACATAGCTTGCATTAAGGGAATTTATGCTAGGAGTAGATACAACAATTTCACCTATATAAAGGGCTTTTATTTTGAAAAAGAATTTGTAGCAGGGGATTCTGAACTACAGTATTTCTTCACTCCAGAGGTACCTGCTCTGCTCTATCACCAGTGCTTTATTACAAGTAAACATATCCAAAGAAGACTGGTCATGACAGTGCATAAGTGAATAGAGAGGCAGAGAAGAGAAACATGGAGAAAAGATCAATGCGGATGTAGCAGGACACCAAAAATGCCCCTGCCTTAGAGGAAACAAGGGGAACATTCTGGGTCTGTGCTCCAGAGAAGTGCCACTCAATGGGTAATGAGGGGTGAGCTAGTCTATTAGTCCTTGGCAGCAGATGTTCTTCCAAATTGGAGGGAAGTATACAAGCGTGTGTTTGGGAGGGGCTCAGGGCTTCCTCCACAGGAAACCTAGTGAGAGAAGGAAGTCAAGAACAGAGGCTTGCCCTAGCAGAAGGGGATGAAGGCTTAAGCTAGCCCAGCCGAAATCAGGCTCAAGTTGCCTGAAGAAGTGGCACAGGGTCAGGAAGGGAGATCCCAGTGCTGGAGTTACCAGAGAGTTAAAGGAACAGTCTGCCAGGTTCCAGTCCCTGACAAGAAAGGGAGTGGAGCTGCAGGACATAAAAGTCCAGGTGAAGGACCCTGGTAGAGAAAGGGTAGGACTCGAGTCCTTGGGGCTTCTTGCTAGGCTTGCCAGGAGGATTCCAGAACGGCTGGACTGTGAAATGAAAGACTCGCTAAGAGAGGAAGAAAGAACTGTTTGCTTATGATGGTGGTGTAACTTCACTGAGAGAGGAGAGACAGAAAAGGGATCTCCAGGAGCAAGCAGGAATGTAGTCTTCGCATATGGGTATCGTTGGTACCAATGGAGCCCGCGCGGTAACGCTCCCCAGCATCCAATAGGAAAGCTTTTGGGAGCATCCCACAGCGGTTGCGTGCTGCCTTCCCACCTCTGTACCTCTCTCACTTCAGTTCTTCATTTTCCACAGAGCCGACAGGACGTGGTACCCTGTCACCGCAGAAAATTTACCTTTATTTCTTGTTTTTTGTGGTCACGTCTGCCTTCATTCGACGCCTACTGGTACCACCAGTTCTCCTCTTCTTCTTTCCTAAAAAAAACCCTTGTATTTCTTCAGGAATTTTTCCCTGCTTCTGGTGCTAGGTGCCATTTTGGGCACTAGGCCCATTTTTCTTCAAGCATGGAGAAACCAGCTAGTGGTTTCAAAAAATGCTCAAAATGTGGCGGTACCATTTCTGTCACCGACACCCATGATTGGTGTCTAAAATGTTTGGGTCCTGAACATTGTCCAACGGAGTGTCTCTCCTGCACGAGGATGACCAAAAGGGGCCTGCAGAATAGAGCTGCAAAACCCGGTACCCTTTTTGCCGCCGACACAATGTCAGTTGCATCGACATCTTCCAGGGCTTCATCTTCCTCCCATGGATCTCAGGTAACCAAATTGAAGTCTTCTAAGACTAGCCGGACCTTCAAAGTATCGAGATGCCACTGGCGTTTCCCTCGAGGATACCTCACCGGCAAAACAGCCCCGGCGGGAGTCTTCGGGCTCCAAAGCACTAACGAGGCTCCAGGATGTTCCAGAGGCCTCCACCTCTGCGAAACTACTGGTGCCATGTTCTGGGGTCGTAGCCGCTTCCACCGGTACTGGCACCCAGGCATCGGCAGGAGCAATGGATCACAGAATCCTCGCTATCGAACACAGTCTAGCGGCTCTCTTAGCGGCTTCGGTACCGCTAAGACCGCAACAGATGGTTCAACATGTATCGGTACTGACATTGGTACCGGTACCGACAGTATCTGCTTCAACAGGACTGCTTTCCCCCATGCCGATCTCCGGTATCGGGGATCAGGAACCAAGACATTTCGGTACCAACTTCGAGCGGTACCGATACCATGCGTACAGGAGCACCCGGTGCTTGAGTCTTCCGATTCCGATGACTCTGACTATTCTACCAGTACCAGAGCGAATCTATTAGAAGATTCGGTTCCGTCTCCTCCAGAGGATATGTCCTTCCAGGATTTCATACTTGATTTAGCAAAGGGTCTTGCAAATCACTGTGATTCCAGAAAAGAAATCTAGGGCTGAAGAATTAAGAATTCTACAATACCCTATGGCTCCCAAGGAAGCAGCTATGCTTCCCATTCACAACATCTTACATGATCTAATGATGAGAATGTGGGAAACTCCTTTAACAATATCTTCACATTCCCGACGCTTTGACACTATGTATCGAGTGCCAAGTTGTCCTGGTTTTCAAAAAACTCAGTTACCACACCATTCAATGATAGTGGAATCAGCTTTGCGAAGGATCAAGAGTGCTAAAACACATACTTCTAATCCTCCAGGTCGTGAATCCAGTACTCTCGATGCCTTTGGACGTCGATGCTTTCAATCCTCCATGCTAGGAGCCAGGATCAGTTCCTACATTCTTTATATGGGAATGTTCCTGGAAAAAGTCACAAAAGACTTAGAGCTCCTTGGTCCTTGTGTTTCGGAGGAAAAAAGAGCAGACTACCTTATTCTGGTCAAGCATGCCCAGAATGTCTCAAAATTCATGAACCGTGCTACCTTTGATTGCTCTGAATGTATTAGCAGACCCTCTGCTATATCCATAGGAGCACGTCGTATTGCTTGGCTTCAAGCATCAGACTTAGAACAGTGGGTGTAAGAAAAGCTGGGGAACATTCCTTGCACAGGAGCAAATCTCTTTGGCAAGGACTGGCAGGACAAGGCTAATCAGCTTGAATCTGACAATACTACTTTAAACAGATTGTCAAAATCTACAGCCAACCCAGCAAAGAAGAAAATATTCAAAAAACCCTTTTTCAGTAAAAAGAAATCTTACCAATCTTACACCCATCAAACTCACTGTCCGCTCCATATTCCCCAGAAAGGGCAACAGCAGAACAGACAGCAAAGAAAGCCGCAAGCTCAAAAAGCTCAACTGGCTCAACAGACCTAGCCCCCTCAGGGTCTTTGACTTCTATCTAGAGAACAGTCATTCTGCCCCTAAAAGGTCCAGAACCCTTGACCATTCCAGGAAGACTATGCTTTTTTGCCAAAAGATGGCAACAAATAACATCAGAAAATTGGACTCTGTCCATTGTACAACTGGGGTACAAGCTTCATTCTCTCATCTTGCCCCCACCTACAATAATAAAACAGTTAAATTCTCAGGGCCCTGCCACCAACCTCTTGTGGCAGGAGGTCACATCACTTCCAGCTCAAGGAGCAATTGAAGAAGTACCCATTCCCCAACAGGGGACAGGGTTTTATTCCCCTTACTTTCTTATTCCAAAGAAGACATTGGGACACAGACCTATATTAGACCTCAGAGAATTAAACAAATATTTGTTCCAGGAAAAGTTCAAAATGATCACCCTCAGAACACTTTTACCATACCTCCAAAGTCAGGACTGGCTATGTTCTCTAGATCTAAGAGATGCGTACACGCATATTCTCATCCACTCAGATCACAGGAAGTTCCTTCGATTCCTGGTCCAAGGAAGACACTTCCAGTACAGAGTTCTTCCCTTTGGACTAGCCTCTGCTCCAAGAGTCTTCACAAAATGCATGGCAGTGATAGCAGCATTTATGAGGACTCTGGGAATATTCGTCTTCTCTTACTTAGACGATTGGCTCATTCGAACATCGACGGCTCCAGAGGACAGCTTCGCTCTCTCTCAAGCAATGAGAATTCTTCAATACTTGGGGCTGGTCATAAACCTCCCAAAATCTCATCTCACCCCCTCTCAATCTCTAGAATTCATAGGGGCTCGTCTAGACACACGGCAGTCAAGGGCTTTTCTGCCCCAGCCACGCTGTCTACGTATAATACAACTGGCATCTCAAGCATCTATGAAAGTATTCCTTACTGCTCAGGAGATGCTTCAACTGCTGGGACACATGGCATCCACTGTCCATGTGGTTCCCTATGCTCGCCTCCACATGCGAGCAGCCCAGTGGACTCTTTCCTCTCAGTGGTCACAAGCCTCGGGTCGACTAACAGACAAAATCAGAACTACCACACATCTGATTTTGTCCTTGCAATGGTGGCAATCCCTGGAAAACCTCCTTGTAGGCTCTCCTTTCCAGCAGCCTCTATGCCAAACCACTCTGATGACAGATACGTCCAAGATGGGTTGGGGGGCCCACTTGCACGATCTCTCCACTCAGGGTCTTTGGACCTCACAGGAGGTTTCCCTTCACATAAACCTCCTAGAGCTGAAAGCCATTTTTATTGCTATTCAAGTCTTTCAGGACCATCTCAGCAACAAAACAGTTCTGGCCCAAACCGACAATCAGGTAGCTATGTTCTATGTGAACAAGAAAGGCGGAACAGTGTGACATAGCAAGTCCTTCTGGCCCGGTAGAAATGCTTGAAAACCAGGTAGAAAGTGCAGGGCTGCAAGATAAACAAAGGCACATGGCTACCAGTTGTCAGGGAAACAAGGCACGAGAGAAGGAAACACGCCCCTGCTATCAGTTTAGCAAAGAGTCACGGGGAAAGTCTGAACACCTGCTAGGGGGTGGAGCCAGGCCTTACCCAGGAAGGCTGTCTCATAAGGAGGCCCCAGCAGGCAGAGAGAGAGAGGAAAGCAGACTTCGGGTGAGAAGTTGGAAGGAGTTTTCAGCTGAAGGGAGGTCAGAGGCTCCGGCTGAGAGCTATCGAAGGAGCAGACCAGACCAGCTGAAGCATACACGGGATTACAAGCAGCCAGGAAGGCATTTGGAAACTGCCTCACACAGGTTCAGCAGGGAACCAACCGGTATTTTTAAACCCCAGAGAAAAGCTTCCACAGCCAGGTCCTCAGGTAAGCCCAAGGGCTGGGATTACAGGAATCCATGTGAATGTAATGACCTGGAAGGTTGGGGCTACAATACTGGCTTTAACCGGTATTTAAATCCTGAATGTTTTGAAAAGCTCAGGGTTGAAGAAAAGGGTGCGGCCCTAGAAAGAACTGGTCAGATTATTCCTACCTCAGAGGTGGAACATATGGACACAGAGCCGTCCTATATGAATTACCCCACAGAGGAAATGGATTGCACGATTACATTAGCTGAACAGATAATATCTTTATGTTAGAAAGATATGGTGAAGAAAATACAAGCTGGCTGTGAGGGAAACAGAGCTGTATGAAACCATGTGCTGAATTTCAACCTGCTGGAAAGAAAATGTTTATTTCATGCTGAAGGAAGCTATTCTTATGTTTGTCCTTTTTGCTGCCAGAGAGCAGATATTTTGTGTTACCTTTTTATCCTTGTGAAGTCCAACCCCGGGAGGGGAAATAAATCCCTTTTTGCTTGCAAACATTCTGAGTCACACTACTCTTCATTTGAAATGATGGTAAAACTACATTTCCCTACGAGCCCTGCTCCAGGAAGTAGCAGAACATTGGTTTAAAGAAGGAACTTAAACTCCTTAACCCCTACCTATGGGTACTGGAAAGGGGAGGGATCACAACAGGCTCTCTGTCGCTATGCAACGAAGCTTTGTGAATATGGGCTCTCGCCAGAGAGTTACAAATTCACCTGTTTGTGGTATACCTTCTGGGCATTCAAAACTCAGTCGAATACTGCTGCCACACGAATGGTCCCTCCACTCATACCAGCTTTCTCGAGTGTTTCGAATCTGGGGAACACCAGATATAGACCTCTTTGCAAGTCCATAGAATGCCAAACTTCCCCAATTCTGTTCCAGAATTCTGGCTCAAAACTGTCAGGCAAGAGATGCTTTCCTACTCCATTCCCACCCATTCCCTTCATTCCCAAGACTTTATTCAAACTTCAGAGAGACAGAGGTCATATGATACTCATAGCTCCACGTTGGCCACGGCAAACGTGGTATCCTCTCAAACCACTCTTCTGGAGTTGGGGAATGCTCAAGATCTCCTGTCGCAGGAGGACGTATCTTTACTGCATCCCAATCCCCAGTCCCTACATCTCAGGGCCTGGTTACTGAAAGCCTAGAATTCCAGGATGTTAACCTTTCTCAACAAGTAAAGGATATCCTCCTGGCTTCCAGAAAACCCTCCACAAAACGTTCCTACGCTTTCAAGTGGAAAAGGTTCTCTATCTGATGTTCACAAAAGGGACTTGACCTCCTTTTAGTACCTGTAGAGTTGCTACTAGAGTAAGAAACATAGAAACATGATGACAGAAAAAGACCACAAGGCCCATCTAGTCTGTCCTTCCATAACAACAACTACAACAGTCCACTTTCTACCTTTAGAGATCCTCTGTGTTGGTCCCATGCTTTTTTGAATTCAGTTACTGTCCTCATCTCTACCACCTCCACTGGGAGACTATTCCACGGATCCACTACTCTTTCCGTAAAGAAATATTTCCGCATATCACTCCTGAATATATCTCCCTTCACCCTCATCCCATGTCCCCTCGTAGCAGAACTTGCTTTCAATTGAAAGAGGCTCTCTCCCTGAACATTTATGCCACGGAGGTATTTAAACATCTCAATCATATCACCTCTATCCCGCCTTTCCTCTAAGGTGTACATATTAAGATCCTTAAGTCTGTGCTCATATGCTTTATAATGAAGCCCATTAATCATTTTAGTAGCAACCCTCTGCACCGACTCCATCCTGTTCACATCCTTTTGAAGGTGCGGTCTCCAGAATTGCACACCATACTCCAAATGAGGTCGCACCAAAGACTTATACAGAGGTATTATCACCTCCTTTTTTCTGCTAGCCATTCCTCTCCGTATGCACCCAAGCATCCTTCTAGCTTTTGCCGTCGCCTTTTCTACCTGTTTAGCTACTTTAAGATCATCAGACACAACCACGCCTAGGTCCCGCTCTTCTTTAGTGGACAAAAGTACTTCACCTCCTATACTGTATTGCTCCCTTGGATTGCTGCAGCCCAAATGCATGACATTACATTTTTTAACATTAAATCCCAGCTGCCAAATTCTAGACCATTCTTCAAGCTTAGCTAGATCCCTCCTCATGTTATCTACACCTTCCTGGGTGTCTACTCTATTACAGATTTTGGTATCATCCGCAAAGAGGCAAACCTTACCCAACAGCCCTTCCGCTATATCACTAACAAAGATGTTAAAAAGAATCGGACCAAGGACAGATCCCTGGGGCACACCACTGGTAACATCCTTCTCCTCAGAGTGAGCTCCATTTACTTGTACTCTTTGTCGCCTCCCACCCAACCAATTTCTAACCCAAGCAGTAACTTTAGGGTCCATCCCTGGGGTGCTCAGTTTGTTTATAAGTCGCCTGTGAGGAACAGTGTCAAAGGCTTTATTGAAATCTAAATACACCACATCTAGAGCTCTCCCTCGGTCCAACTCCCTGGTCACCCAGTCAAAGAAATCGATCAGATTTGTCTGACAAGACCTGCCTCTGGTGAATCCATGCTGCCTCGGATCCTGTAATCCGCCGGACTCCAGAAACCTCACTATTTTCTCTTTCAGCAGCGTTTCCAATAATTTACTCACCACTGAAGTTAAACTAACCGGCCTGTAGTTTTCAACCACATCCTTACTTCCGCTTTTGTGTAAAGGCACCACATGAGCCTCTCTCCAGTCCTTTGGCACCACTCCCGACTCCAACGAGGCATTGAAAAGGTCAGTCAGTGGAGTTGCTAGAACGTCCCCAAGTTTCCTCAGTATTCTAGGGTGTATCCCATCCGGTCCCATCGCTTTGTCTACTTTAAGTTGAGCTAGTTTCTCACGAACACAGTCTTCTGAAAATTGTTCAAGATGTCCCTTGCTTCTGTTCTTATTTGTGGGTGTTTTCTGAGGTCCTGCTCCTGGTTCTTCATCTGTGAACACAGAACAAAAATATTTGTTAAGCAATTCCGCTTTATCCTTATCAGCTTCTACATATTCCCCCCCTGCACCCTTGAGTCTGACAATACCACTTTTGCCCTTCCTCTTCTCACTAATATATCTTCTACAATTATCAACTTCTGGTCTGAAGACAAATTCAGTTAGGGTCCATCTTAGTGCTATTGCTGCTTTTCATAAACCTTTCGATGGACAACCTATTTCCTCTCATCCACTTATATCAAGATTTATGAGAGGCCTTCTTTTAACAAAACCTCCCATTAAACCACCACCGGTGGCATGGGATCTAAATCTTGTTCTTGGTCAGCTTATGAAACTGCCCTTTGAACCTTTAGCCACTTCAGACCTAAAGTTTCTTTCATGGAAAGTTATTTTTCTAATTGCCAACACTTCTGAAAGACGCATTAATGAACTACAGGCGTTAGTAGCTGACCCTCCTTATACAAGGTTTCACCATGATAAAGTAGTCCTCAGGACTCATCCTCACTTTCTGCCAAAGGTGGTTTCGCCTTTTCATTTAAACCAGTAGGTTTATCTTCCTAGATTCTTCCCTAGGCCTCATGCCTCCAGTGCGGAAAGGAATCTTCACACATTGGATTGTAAAAGAACCTTGGCTTTTTATCTCCAAAGAACTAAGCAACATAGAAAATCTTCTCAGCTTTTTGTGGCTTTTGACTCTAGTCATTTGGGACTTCCAGTTTCTAAAAGAACTCTGTCAAATTGGATTGCAGATTGCATATCCTATACATATCAGAGTAAGGGACTTTCTCTCGAAGGCCATGTCACGGCTCACAATGTGAGAGCAATGGCAGCCTCAATGGCTAACCTTCATTCTGTCTCTATTGATGACATCTGCAAAGCAGCCACTTGGACTTCGGTACATACCTTCACAGCCCACTATTGCTTAGATAAGGACTCCCGTCGGGATGCCTCATTTGGCCAGGCTGTTCCACAACATCTCTTCCATACTTAATACAACTCCTACGTACCATCCACAGTTTGGATACCTAGGGTCCATGGGAGGAAGCATGACCCATCTCACCTGAGTTCGCAGCTAGCTGGGGTCACCTCTTGGCATCTTTCAGCTGGGGAGTCCCCATATGTGAAGACTACATTCCTGCTTGTTCCTGGAGATAGCGTAGTTACTCACCTGTAATAGGTGATCTCTGGGAACAGCAGGAATTTAGTCTTCACAACCCACCCACCTCCCCTAGGAGTTGTCTCTATCTCTCTCTTTCTCTACTTCTCTCCTTTGGTCTCAGCTATAAACTCAACTGAAGTGAGAGAGGTACAGAGGCGGGAAGGCAGCACACATGCATTGTGGGATGCTGCCAAAAGCTTTCCTATTGGACGCTGGGGAGCGTTCCCGCGTGGGCTCCGTCGGTACTGACGATACCCATATATGAAGACTAAATTCCTGCTGTTCCCGGAGATCACCTGTTACAGGTGAGTAACTACGCTTTCTCTCAGAGTGCTAAGGACTTATCTGCACTGCCTGAGGAGAGAAGCTGGTCAGGCACCTGACTGGAAAGGCAAGAGGAGCAAAAGGTCTGAGGAGGGTCAAAGCCCCACCTAAGAGGAGATGGCTATTACTATGGAGCATTAAAAATCTGAGCTGCCAAGATATCCAGTTCCAAGAGGGAGATTTTTTCGCTAGTCCCGGTTTTGAACTTATATGACCAAATAGTGTGGGACTTGTAGTCCCTAATTTCATTTTTGAAATCGATGCTACAGGCAATAGTGGCCTGAGGGTTTCTGTTGCCCTCAGCAGACCCTCTATGCTGCTCCCCCCCCCAAGACTGCATTGGGCCGCCCCCTCACCTTCTTGCACTAAAGTGCCAGTGGCTGAACTGCAGCTTCAGTGCTGCATCGGGCCTTAACGTGCCCATGTGCATAGGTACTCATGGCCTGCCGCTCTTGCCCCCCCTCTGATACAACTTCTTGGATGGGGCAGGAGGGGCAAGCTGGAACTGCACGCATGTGTGCAGGGGTTTTAGGGCCCAGCACGGTGCTGAAGCGGCAGTTCAACTGCTGCTTCCCTGAGGGGGGGGGGGGGGTGTTGGCGATGCTGCCCACCAGGGTTTGCCACTCTAGGTGACTGCCTAGTTCGCCTAGTGGATGGGCCAGTCCTGGCTGCAGATTTCATAATGCAACATGATGGAAATATTAACAATCCAGGATTGGCCTAAAATCTCCCTCTTGGAACTGGGTAACTTGGCAGCTCTGAAAAATATTCCCAGTCTTTTAGTGAGCACTCTTCCCTCTTTTATTCCCTAGACCCCAGCAAGCATTTCACACCTCCTCCCCCCCCCCCCCAGACCTCAGCAAGCACTCTTGTCCGTTCTCCCTTAGCCATCAGAAAGCACTTTCTCCTTTTTTATCCCCATAACCCCAGCTACTGTGTTCCACCATTCCCACTTGGAGCCCATCAAGCACTGCCCCAGCCTCTAAAACTCCCAGTGCCTGTTTGCAGGGATCTTAGAGGCTACCTTTGGATGCAGTGAGTTTGCTTGGTGGATTGAAGACTTCAGCAGTGGCTGAGAGGAGAGTCTGAAGGCAGTGGTGGGAATAGAAGAGGCCAAATGTACTGCTATACCTAATGGTGCCTTGTCTTCTCGGTGCCTTGTGTTCCCTGTAAAATTGTTATCTCCAAGTTATAATTCCCTGTTCAATGTAATTTCAGTTTGTTCAATGTAAACCGCACTGATGCAGAATAGCGCGGTATATAAGAGAATGTAAATAAATAAATAAAAAAATAAAATAAAATGGCAGAGAGTCAGCAGGAAAATCTAAAGACTGTGAGCAGATTTGTTGGCTTTGTTTCTGTAAACTGTATGTCTGATTTATTTTTCTTGGCCTTGTTCTATATATTTTTGTTCGCTTGGGGAATGCCCAATAAATAGGTATTTTATATAGACTGTCTATAGATTTCCTATGTTGCTTTTGTCAGCCAGATTACCAGCCCATGCTGGGAAGTGAGTGATGAAGGTTTTGTGCCATCATCAGGGGCCCTATATCTGTGTGCTGAGGAGGAGAGTGGTGGAAAAGAGTATGAATGTTTGGCCATAGCCACCTACATACTTATTGTTTGTATGGCCACCAGGATCACCCTTAGCCCCACTGAATGGAGGATCCGCTACATTAAATATAGGGAAGAACAGAATGAAGGCAAGAGGGAGAAAAGTGGAAAGGAAACCCTGGAAAAAGATCTGAGAAGAGCAAAAGGAGAAAAATAGAAAAGAGAGATTGGGACCAAGGCGATATGAAAAATAAACTGTCCAGACAAAAAAGATAGCAAAATGCATTTTCTTTTCAGTTTTTAGTGATTGTGATGTCACTTTTGGGAACTGTGTTTTTTATATCTCTGTGTTTTGCTTAGTATAAGAGGACATAGACTTCTGTGTCTCTTTTTCCAAGGGTTTGAAGCAGGAGGCAGAGGCTAGGAGAAGGAGGAAGGAAGAAAGGAGAGGATGCTGGGGAAAGGAGACGGGGGAAAAGATGTTGAGGATAGGAAAATTAGGCAGAAGGCTAGATATGCTGGGATGGGAGAAGGATGAAGAAGGATGGATGGTGGGGGGATGTGGAAAGAAAGGGCAAAAGTTGGGGAAGAGAGAAATGGAGAGATGCTTGTGGCAAAGGATAAGAATGGGAATGGAGGCATTACCTGGATGAAGGGTGATGTGGAGAAGGAGGAAGGAAGACAGGCTGAGAATTGAAGGATAGGAGGTGAAAGACATTGAAGGCTAGAAGAGAGGAAAATGGAGTGCATGAGTAGGTGAGAGAGCTGAAAGAAGTAAGAACATAAAAGATGCCATACAGGGTCAGACCAAGGTCCATCAAGCCCATTATCCCGTTTCCAACAGTGGCCAATCCAGGTCACAAGTACCTGGCAGGTTCCCAAAAAGGCGCACAGGTTCCACAATGCTTGTCCCAAGGCAAACAATGGATTACCTGGGCCCTGTTTAATAATGGTTTATGGATCTTTCCTCCAGGAACTTGTCCAAACCTTTTTTAAACCCAGCTACACTAAGCTTTTACTATATCCTCCGGTAACAAATTCCAGAGTTTGATTACACATTGAGTGAAAAAATGTTTTTTTTTATTAGTCTTAAATGGGTTACCCTGTAGCTTCATTGCATGTCCCCGAGTGTTTCAACTTTTTGATGGCCCAAAGGATCAATCTAAGTTTACCCGCTCCACTCCATTCATTAATTTATAGACCTCTATCATATCTCCCCTCAGCCATCTCTTTGCCAGGTTGAAGAGCCCTAACCTTTTAAGCCTCTCCTCATAGGGGTATCCTTCCATCCCCTTCAAAATGTTGGTGGTGCTTCTCTGTACCTTTTCTAAATCTGCTATATCCTTTTTAAGATATGCCGACCAGAATTGCACACAATATTCAAAGTGTGGTTGCACCATGGAACAATACAGAGGCATTATGATATCCTTTGTTTTATTCTCCATTGCTTTTTGTCTGATTCCTAGGATTTTATTTGCTTTCTTGACTGCCGCTGCACACTGTGCGGAGGGTTTCAATGTGTTATCCACGATTACGCCTAAATCTTTTTCCTGGGTGGTTGTTACTAATGTGGAACCTTGCATTGTGTAACCATAGTTTGGGTTGTTCTTTCCTAGGTGCATAACTTTGCATTTGTCCATATTAAATTTCATCTGCCATTTGAACATCCAGTCTTCCAAAGTAACATAGTAACATAGTAAATGACGGCAGATAAAGACCAGTATGGTCCATCTAGTCTGCCCAGTAAGATGGCAAGAGTAGGTGCATGTGCTGCTCCGTGCAAGCCACCCCGCCCCATGTCTTTGTTTAGGGGTGAACCCACTGCTCCGTGTTGGACACCCCTGTTTGTTGAGAAATTAGATAGTTCAGTTTATTTTGATTTTATCCTGTTGCTATAAAGGGATCCACTGTGTCTGTCCCATGCCATTTTGAATTCTGTCACTGTATTTGCCCCCACCACTTCCATCAGGAGGGCATTCCAAGCATCCACCACCCTTTCAGTGAGAAAGTATTTCTTGACATTTGCTTTCAGTTTACCCCCTTGCAGCTTCATTTTATTTATTTATTTTATTTATTTAACAGGACTTATATACCGCTTTTTCCTAAAATCAAAGCAGTTCACAATGAAGTTCAAAATCTTACAATAAACAGGGAAGAAGAAAACAGGGATTAAATTAAATAAACTTATTTACAAAACTAAGCATATGAACATAAAAGGAAATAAAAAGGGGAGAACAACAAAAGTAGTAATAAAATGGGTAATCCATGTGATGCCCTCTAGTTTTACAGCTTCCCCGTCTTTGGAAGAGGTTTGTTTGTTCATTATTTCTCTTTAAGAACTTAAAGGTCTGAATCATATCTCCCCTATCCCTCCTCTCCTCCAGAGTGTACACATTTAGGTCTTCAAGTCTCTTGATGCAGGCTCCAAATCATTTTGGTCGCCCTCCTCTGAACAGTTTCCAATCTTTTTATATCCTTTGCAAAATATGGTCTCCAAAACTGAACACAGTATTCCAAGTGAGGCCTCACCAGTGACCTATACAGTGGCATTAGTACCTCTTCCTTTCTGCTGGTAATTCCTCTTTGTATGTAACCCAACATCCTCCTGGCTTTTGCCACTGCCTTGTTGCACTGTTTTGCCACCTTGAGATCCTCAGAAATAATCACACCAAGGTCCTTCTCCTGGTCCGTGTACACCAATCTCTCTCTCCGTATCGCGTACATTTCCCTTGGATTTCTGCTTCCCAAGTGCATGACACTGCACTCACATTAAATCTTAACTGCCAAGCATTAGACCATTCTTCCAGCTTTTGTAGATCTTTCCTCATGTTATCCACTCTGTCAGGGGAATCCACTCTGTTGCAGATTTTCTTGTCATCTGCAAAAAGACGGACTTTCCATTCAGTCCTTCAGCAATATCACTCACAAATACATTGAACAGTGCCGGGCCCAGGACCGAACCCTGGGGCACCCCGCTAATCACCTTCCTTTCATCCGAGTGAGCTCCATTTACCATCACCTTCTGTCGTCTGTCAGTCAACCAATTTCTGATCCAGTTCACTACCTTGGGACCCCTCCCCAAACTACTGAGTTTATTGATAAGCCTCCTATGAGGAACAGTATCAAAGGCTTTGCTGAAATCCAGGTAGATGACATCCATCGCATGCCTCTGATCTAGTTCTCTGGTCACCTAGTCAAAGAACTCAATAAGATTTGTTTGGCAAGATCATCCTTTGGTAAAACCATGTTGCCTCAGATCATGCAGCCTGTTTGGTTTTGAGAAAGTCCACTATTCTCTCTTTCAGGAGCGCCTCCATTACTTTTCCCGCCACCGAGGTAAGGCTCACGGGCCTGTAGTTTGTCACTTCTTCCCTGTCACCACTTTTATGAAGAGGTACCACATCAGCCCTTCTCCAGTCCTGAGGAACTTCTCCTGTTTCCAAGGATCTGTTGAAAACATTCCAATTTATCAAGGTCCTCTTGCAATTTTTCACAATACTCATGGGTTTTAACAACTTTGAATAACTTTTTGTCATCTGCAAATTTCATCACCTCACTTGTTGTTCCCATTTCCAGGTCATTTACGAATATGTTAAAAAGCAGCGGACCCAGTACAGATCCCTGGAGTACTCCACTACTCACCTTTCTCCATCGGGAAAATTGGCCATTTAGCCCTACCCTCTGCTTTCTATCTTTTAACCAGTTCCTGATCCACAATGGTACACTGCCTCCTATCCCATGACTTTTTAATTTCACCAAGAGTCTCTCATGAGGGACCTTGTCAAGTGAGAAGAGATAATAAGAAAAATAAAAGACATGGAAGCTAATAAGAGGAAGTTGAGCAAAGGAAAAAGAAGTTGTGTTCCTGGTGGTGGCTGGTGGCAGCAGTAACAGTTTGTGGGGAAGGTGAGCAGGGCTGCCCTACTGGTGCTTACTTGCAAAATTTATGCGTCCAATGGTAGGGCACATCCACTCATGCCCTGGGAATAATTACAGGAAATATTGTTCTGGAGATGTAGCCAACTGCGCCACATTATAGGAAAAAGATGGATAGACTCTGTAGAATATCAGCACTTTCAATAAATAAATCATCTGTCGCATTGGCTAACTCATGGCAACGATCTACATGCTAACTGCAAGGTGAAATTCCCACCCACAGGGCCAGCCCCAGAGTTAGTTCAAAGTGTTGGCACCCTAGGCAAACCTTAAGCCTTATGACCACCCCCTCCCCAGCTGTCAGAATCTATTGCTAAGTTTGAATGTTCTGCTCTCTGCTACCCTATTGCCCTAGGCTACTTTGCCTAATGGTTGGGCTGCCCCTGCCCACCCATTTCAGACCCATTCCATGCCCACTAATTGGAATTTCCATGTTAGCACATGTTATTTGCCATGTTAAACACCTAAGAGTTAGCATGGCATCACGCTGTTAGTGCACATTAAAGGCTGCATTTTACCCTAAGGCAGCTTAGTAAATAGGTCCCTAAATGAGGAATCATCACTAAAGAAAGCTGAATTCAACTATCATAATCCTATTTCCTTCTTGGAATATGCCAAGTTGGCTTATTTAAGCTAAAAATTAAGCAGCAAAGCTTATTAGATGAGAAGTAACTATCTAAAAATACTGCAAAATATAAACCAACAATAGTGGATCAAAGATCTCAGTGGAGAAGGCCAATGCTATTAGGGCCGACCCTTCCACTAGGCAGACTAGGTATCTGCTTAGGGTGGCACATATCTGGGGCTTTGAGCTTATGCATCTGCTCAAGGCCCCACACTGGTCACTTTCACTTTGCTTTAGAGTTATCCTAGTAGAGGACAGCAATAGTGGTGGCAACATCAGCCAGAGTATGGCCCAGTTAACAGCTAAAGAGTGGAATTGCTGGATATCTGAAAGGGGGGAGGGGGACAGGATAGAAAGGAGGAAATGTTGGACACATAAAAGAGGGGGGGCGGGTAGGGAATGGTCGAGGAAATGTGGATGCCTGGGGGGATATGAAAGGAAAATGGAGATGCTGGATACCTTAAAAGGGAGAGAAAGGTAGGGAAGGGGAGAAGAGATGCAAAAACCCTGGGGGGTATGGAAAGGAAGGGGAGATGATGGATACCTTAGAAGGGGAGGATAACAAGAGAATAGGAGAGGAGGTGCTAGATATCTTGGGGGGGGGCAGAAAGGAAGGGGAGATGCTGGACACCTCAAGGGGGGGAGAAGGGTAGGGAAGGGGAGCAGAGATGCTGGACAACTATGGGGTACAGAAGGAAAGGGGAAATGCTACACACCTCAAAAGGGGGGGGGAAGGATAGGAGATGCTGGATACCTGGGGGGGGGCAGTATGGAAGGAGAGATGCCCTTGTGCCGACCCTGAATGCTGTCATTACTTAACCTCTGCCAGTTGCCGCCTCTCCTCCCGACTCATACAAGGCTGTGTTGTACTGTGGTT
The DNA here is from genome assembly GCA_033557465.1 of Ichthyophis bannanicus. Classification (NCBI taxonomy): domain Eukaryota; kingdom Metazoa; phylum Chordata; class Amphibia; order Gymnophiona; family Ichthyophiidae; genus Ichthyophis; species Ichthyophis bannanicus. The sequence continues at coordinate 610,699,853 of CM066034.1, forward strand.
GCGGATATCATTCCTTGACATCTCCTGCAGCTGCAGGAACCAGTCCAGAAGGCGATAGGGAAACTGGTTAAACTCCACATCAGAGCAGACAGTTTCCAGTACTGAAAAAGAAAAATGAGAGAAAGTAATGATAAAAGAAAATTAGAAAAAGAATATTGAGAAGACTCAAGACAAAGGGAAGAAAAATAGAGTAATTCTGAAGTAGCACAAGCCTCAGCAATGTGTCCTCGGTGTTAGAAATGAGCAACATTCCGGAGTCCACACACCTAAGGAAAAAGCCCCAGTATAGGATGATCCAGGCTGTTTGGGGAGGTGGTGGGGGCTTCACTATCAGTCACAGGACAGGAGGACCCACCTTCACTTTTGCAGAGAGGTGTAAAGCGCATGCACAGCCTACACTATGAGCAGTGGTGTCATTTTGTGATTTTTTTCCCACCCATTTGGCCATATTTTTACCCAGATCATGGGAACATTTTTCAGGTCACAAGTTGCAGGTTTTAGGACTATTGCCTACCATCGCTTTGGGCAAGAAAACCATGGGAAATGGAGCAAAAATAATTTAATAAAAATGCAAAGTCCCAGTTCCATGACAGTAAAAGCCCTTGGCTGCATCTCATTGGTCAGGTTGCACAGCAGCACATCCACAGCTGACCAATGAGATGTGGCACTATGGGAGTGATTGATTGCCAGACTCCAGCTAATCAGATAAGGGAAGGGTATGGTCATGTGGTGGGTGAGCATGGTCAGAGCTGATAGACTGCCAGATCAGTCTATCGAGAAAGCAGAAGGTGTGGTCAAGGGAGTATCGCTGTTTTGGGCTAGTTTTGAACCAGTATTTGGCTGTAAATTTTCAGATCATCTGGCAACACTAACCCTGGGCCTTCTTTCAGAGGAGTCTAGGGAAGGAGTATCTTCCTTCACAGGAGTGTGGAAAGGCAAAAGGCTTACTGAGGCCAAGGTTGGGGTCCAGTGGGGCCATGGTGCTGCCTCTGTTGTAATTTACTCAGCTGCAGTTTGCAGACTGCAATTATCCTAAGCCAGTTTGGTTTCAACAAGGAAGAAAGACTTCTAAAAGAACTTGGAGAACACAGAGGGTAACTCTGGTAAAGGAGAAGGAGCCAACAAGCAGAGGAGCCAGTATGTCAGGGAGAAGGTAGCAGCTTATCCTTCTGCTGGGCAGAGGACAGAAGAATCGTAAAGTGTAAGGAGGACCTGCCACCCAGGAGTATCCCTGCTGACACTTTAGAGGATTTGATGCTGCGTGGAAGCAGGGCTGGTGCAAGGAATGAAGGTGCCCCAAGCGGGCCGCCCATCCACCACACTGCCTCTGCTCCTACTGCCACAACTCTCCAGGGCCTGCAATGGCTCAGAAACGCAACACGATGCTTACCTAAAGGCTTCAGCTTTATGTAAACTAGAAGTCTGCGTCAGAGGGGGGTAGAAGCAGCAGACATGGAGGTGACCACCTAATGGCAGCAATGGCCCTAAATGTAAGGAATTTGCTAATCAGATGCATCCCTCACCTCTGTGTAGAAGTGAGTCCTGACTGTTTTCCTGAACAGTGGACTCACTCTAGTGCTGTGGTTTTTACCTGTACGTCATGGAGAAGGAAATCAGATAGATCCCCTACAAGTTATCTCCAACTTGAGGAAGCACCCCTCAGTAAAAATATGCATTCATTAGCACCCATTTGGGTGCCTAAAAAATGTTAGTGCATTCTAATCAATTATATGTGCCTATACCTATGAATTAATGCGCATACATTTGATTTTAGAAGGGACATCTAGGAGGAATCTTGGATGTCTCGCGCCCAGCATCCAAAAATCTAGGGGCGCGGCAGCACTGCTGTTTGAAATTACCCTGTCTCAACTCCAAAAGATGAATGTCTCACTAATCAGCTCTGGCAACCACCCTGCGCAGATAGCAAGGCTGGGCACTTACATTGACATAAGACATTTCACAAATGTGAACCTCCCCAAATTGCATGGCTTCAATAACGAGTATTTGGATGTGATAGCAGGGGAGGGCATCTATGTTATGAGACATGCACATCACGGTTTGCCATTTCAGAGGAGCAGACATGCAGTGGTGGGTTAGTAATGAGTTTGGAGCATGTATTCACATGTGAGTGTCTTTGGCTAGGAAATATTGACTGTGGCAATGAGAGCACATTTTATTCTTCCCCCTGCAGCCATGAGCATTTTTGTGCACCTTACTTGTGGTCAAGAGCAGATATAGTCATGGATGCCCCAACAAGCAGGGCTAGACGTGCCATTCTGAAATTGCTCTTATGATGTGCATCCCCGTTGCTCGACCACAGCCCCGTGCTACATCGATGTGCTAGCACCTAGAATGTCGACATACCCGGCTTTCCAAAAGAGATCCACGGATGTGGCTGTGATTTGCATGTCAGAATGCCCCTTTTCAGACATCCAAATCACGAACAAAGCTTCTAAAATAACCCCCTTTGCATGCCTAAAACAGTTCAAGTGTGCATACAGTGCACACATTAAAAACAAAAGTGTGAAACAAATGTACACAAATTGAGAATAAAGCAGAAAAAATGAAAACGGACCACATTTTTTGGCCAGCGGTTAGAGCCGTAGTTCTCAATCCAGTCCTCGGGACATATCCTAGCCAGTCAGGTTTTCAGGATAACAACAATAAATATGCATGAGAGAGATTTGCATACAATGGAGGCAGTGCATGTCAGTCTCTCTCATGCATATTCATTAGAGTTATCCTGAAAACCAGACTGGCTAGGTGTGTCCCAAGGAATGGGTTCAGAGACCTTGGCTTAGAGGGACTGTGAGAGCATTCCAGAGTGTGGTTGCACTAATAGTGTTTAAACTGAGAGTGGTGATATCTGAAGGAGTATTCTGTGGCCTCTTGTCCAAGACAGATGAATTTAAAGGCGTGTGGAGAAAAATACCCAGCTCAGGACTGCTAAGGCAGTTATATTCACTCGGTCCTTGAGGGCTGCCAACAGTTCAGGTTTTCAGGCTATTCCTGATGAATATGCATGAGAGAGATTTGCATGCCTACTACCTCCATTGCATGTAAATCTCTCCCATGCATATTCACTGAAGGTTTTCTGAAATTCTGATACATTGGTGGCCCTCGAAGGCTGGGAATAAATATCATTCAGCTAAAGAGAACGACAGAGGACGAATAAGGAAAAAAAAATCTTGAGGAGAATTTCAAGTTCAAGGACTTTGAAATTCTTCAGATAGGTTGTTTTTCTATTTCCTGCTTATGACTTGCATGCTTTTGCTTAATTTTGGGGATCACTAAATAAAAGGAGTTTTATTTATAAATTACCTTTTTGCAGTCTTTTGCTTTTTTGTCTTATCTGCTCCAGTTTAAACCTGGAATTTAGTCCCTCTCTATCCAACATGACTGTTTTGTTCAATTGGTGCACTGCTCTGCTACCATTCTCAGTTCTTTTCCCCATTTAAAGTGACAGGCATCACATTATAAGTTCTTTTTTTGTGTGGCTTTCGGCACATAAATTTCACAAGTGCACACCAAAAAGGCAGCCCTGCCTCTTCCCCTCGCCCTCAGTGAGAGGCCAGCTACACTAATATATAGAGAGGCTACTTGGATACTGTACTAAAAGCAGTATTCACAATAAGGATGAGTATAAGAAAAAACAATTTCACCACTTGCGACTCACAAATTCCTATACCAATAAGTAAATGCTCCCAAAACATTTTTTGTTGGACATTTAAATTGAGAGTGCCATTAAAAAGTGTTTCATACCAATAATTTTCATTTGTGCTTCAGGGCAAGGTAGTACTTATCTGAATCTTCATAACTCCCATTTCATTCTTTTTCATACTGGGAGAAGTTAGTCTGTCATTGTTCCTTTGCAGCTCAATGGCTTATGCTAAAAAAATATGGCCGCAGCGTCTTTTTATCTTCATAAAATCCCTGCCCCCCTCTTCCCACTTAAAGAGATCAGCAGATCATAGTAGCAAATACCAATCTATCTATAAATTCAAACCCTTAGGTTGTACCATATCCATGTGAAATATCCAAAATTGCTCCCTCCTATTCAGTATAGCATCCCGATCTCCTTCTCGCTATGGCTGACGTATCTGCTGTTCGTGGTTCCTGTCAATCATTATTATTTTTCCAGTGACCCTAAAGTTTCAGTAAACCCTTGGTTCAGAACACAATTTCTGGCCTGGACTCAGTTATTTGAGCAAAGAGTAGTGTGAGAGTGCCAACTGCCAAAGACCTCCTGCTTATGCTAGGCCCCACCAAAAAAAAAACCCTGATACTTAAAAATCCATGAGCTCCAGATTAAAGACTGAATAAAACGCTCATAGAATTGGCGTGCTACCTTGTCTATCAAGCAATTGGTGAAGTAACTGAGGACCACTCGGAGAGGGGGCTACATACTGTATATGAATGGAGAATACTAGTCGCCGTAGACGTCTTCTCTCTCCTGGATTACAGGAAGGATGACTAGTCTAGTGGTTAAGGCAGGGGCCCGTTAACCAAGGAGACCAGGGCTCCAATCCCCACTGGCATTCCTTGTAGCTTCGGGCAAGTCACTTAACTCTCCATTGCCTCATGCACAAAGATTATAATCTCTCTGGGGAAAGGGAAATACCTGCTGTACCTGATTGTAACTTGTCTTGAATTGCTACTGGAAAGGTGTGAGCTAATTATATAATAATATTTGTTCTGAATTATTTGCATGTTTTGACATTATTCATTGGATCATTATAAGAGTTATCCAGAAAAGATGTTTATGGCATTTAATAATTCTTATCTTCATAAAAGCATCACAGTGGGCCAAGCCTTCATTTTGTTACGCCTGGGTTACTGTAATGCTTTATAGTCTGGTCTCCCTCAGTATCACGTGCAGAGATTGCAAAGAATTCAGAATACAACAGGGTAATTGTAAATTAATATTAAAGGCCCGTTCGTCGGTTAGCATACAACGATTGAAGCTCATCCGAAGACTCAAACCGATCCTCAGCCAGGACCATTTCTGCACCATATGCCAGGCGGTCATCACCCCAATACTGGACTATGGAAACTCTCTATATCAAGGACTGCCTAAGCAAACTACCCATCCACTCCAACTAGTACAGAATCCTGAAGCCCGCATCATAACCGGCACAGCCAAGAATGAGCACATTACACCTACACTTCGGCAACTGCACTGGCTACCAATAACTGTACGGGCAAGATTCAAAACCACTATAAACATATTCAAGATCATGCACCTATGCTCAGCAGATGTCCTCCACAATTTGATAACCAAGGACACAACCAACCGACCCAGACGAACTAACAACAGCAATAGACTCCGCACTCCCGCGGGATACCATAAAACAAAACAAATTACCTCCAGCAGAGCCATATCCCTCTCAGCACCGGCCCTCTGGAATTCCCTCTTGGATGAACTACGGGTGATAGGTGACCTCAAGGATTTCCGCAAATCCCTTAAGACCTTCCTATTCATGCAATACTATGACCAAGCAGCCTAAGGACCCCATTAACCATGCATGAATGTAAAGATAATCCCGTCCACTTCAGTCTATTTGTACGTTGTGTCACCCCTATTCAATGTAAACCCAATTTGTGTAACCAACCACTTTGATTGAAGGAAAAAGTGGTATACAAATCTGGATGGATGGATGGATAAATAAATAAATAAATAACATGCATTTTAAAGTGTAGCAACTGTCAGTCGGGAACACTAACACGTGAGCGTGCCTGCCACTGCATGCTAAAACATATGTTAAGTGTGCCCGCCTTGGTTAGACTGGCCCATCACTTGTTAGCTGCTGAGACCATACAGGTCACACCCCCGACAGCTATTGTAGAGGTTTTGCAGTTAACATGTGTTTGTTTGCCATGTTAATTGCAAATCCTTAGTGTGTGTTAAATTTTAGTAAAAGGGGCCCTAAATTACAGGAACATATTTGCCTTGTTTTATGTGCCCTCCATTTGGTTGCCTGTTCAACAGCGAATTTAATTTAAGGTATGATCTTGCAGGGATGAGTTCCTCCCTGCGTTCCATTAAAGCTGCAAGAAAGACGTCCTCTAGATTCCTGCGGTCACAACAAGTTTCTTTTGAAAATCCCTGATGGAATTAGGCTGAAAGTACTAAACATCGTGCTGTCTCATGTGCGGGTCCTGTAATTTTGAATTCTTTGCCAGTAGAAATTAAACGTATCTGAGTTGTTAGTTCTTTTTCGGAAGACAAGCAAAACTTTGATGTTTGCATCAACCTATACTTAGTTAAGGGGGGTTGGATGGGGTGATGTTTTGCTTATTTTTGTATTGTTTTATTCAATATGGGAGTCATTTTGGAAGCTATTATTTGTGCTTTGGACATCCGAAAACAGGCAGAGAGACATCCAAAGCACAGAAACCTCTCCAGAGCCATATTAGAAGCGAGGTTTGCGGACGTTCATGTTGGAACAGGGCATAGTGGAGGCATTCTCAGATACTTGGACGTCCCTGCCTGATCTCAGAAACATCCTGGATGTCCGGCATCGCATCTAAGTTTTTAGACCTGCTCCACGCATGAACAGTGCTCGTTTTGGCTGAAAAACATCCAGAGGGTGTAGAGGAGAAAGTACTCCATCATCCCCAGTACACAGCACAATTTTAATGATAGCAGCAGTGGGATTGGAACCCTGGCTCTAGCTCAGGACTCTAACCATTAGGCTATTCCTAGACATTTAGGTTCTGAAATACTATTCTGGGGACATCTATGTAGACATCCTCGCAGACATCCATATCGGGCACGTTGACATTTGTTAAATCATGTCTGCACCTGGAAGTGTCTGCTTTTTTTGCTTTTTTTTTAAGTCTTCCCCTACAAAGAATCCAGAATGTGAATAGAAAAGGAGTGGCTAATAACTGAAATGTTTATTTGTTTCTACAGCAGCAGTGTTTCAAAATGATGGCAAGGATTTTTTTTTATTTTAAACTCATTTTGGTTGGACTGCCATGATCACTCCTCATGCAGAGGGACCTAGGCTTCCCACTCCCTGGATCAACTGGTGATACTGCAAAAGCATGCTCACAGCTCCCAAAGGAAGAAAATCATAACCATTGCAAAACAGCGACATCTAGTGGTTGGATTTAGGATTCATGATTACAAGGCCCTAGTTTTCAAACACTGTCACTGCAATGACTGGACTGAAGCAATGTGGGAAAGGATATAAAATAGGAGAAGAATCCCAGGTAGTTGTGAATGAAGGCTCATGCCCCCAGATCACAAGTCTAGTTCCAAAGAAGCAGGAGGTTAAAAATAAACTTTTTTGTCTCGTTTGTTTTTTTTTTTTAATTTAGAAATCTGAATAGGAAAACAGTGTGTTTATAAAAATTAACACAATCCAACCTTCTACCTTGGCATGGGCCACGGTGAGCCAGGCCTATCTTGCGTCTCTTGCGACAAGCCTCTTTGTGTAGCAGACATTGACTGAGGTAGGATTTTCCTACCACACTACACACTGGATCATCCTCTCTGTGAAAACAAAAGAAAAAAGGAAAACATACACTTGACACAGTTATAGTAGAGTTCATTTCCTGTCAAATTCCTTCTGATTGATGGGCTTAATAATTTTGTCTCACTTCATCCAGAGGATCCAAGTTTCCGGCACCACACGCATTCTCTCGTGTTTTTCCCATATTGAATTGCTCCAGGGCAATTCTGCTGGTATTTTTCTTCTGAAAGGAGAGAAAAAGAAGCCCTGCAAAGCTTTTCAGAGCTGGCCCCCCAGAACTGCAGACACATCTGGTAAAACAATTAAGTGGCTCTGTTGACTGATTTTAGCTCTGTGCATTGCTGTAACTCTTGCCACTGTGGCGAAAGAGAGGAGAAAGGCACAATATCTCTGGAAACTGAGGCAAAAAACAGGAAGACTATGATCATCAAATGTCTGTAGGACTGTGGCAGCATCACAGAAATCACAAATAAAACTGAGGAAGATAAACATACACTAGGGTAAAAAAAAAATCACAGAAAACAGGAGTCTAAAATATCACAGATCATACTATTAAAGTATGAGAATTATGGCCATGTCAAATAGAAAAGAAATCTTCAAAACTGAGACAAATAAAATATTACAAGAAAAATTCAATGCCACAGAAAATATACTGATGCATCAGCCCTAGAAGTGGAGCATTTAAAACATAATTAGAAGAAGTGCTGAAATAAAAGAGGTGACATAAAATATCAAAAGAAAATGGAGCACAATGTTGCAATCATCTTGGTGATTCTTGGCATTAATATTTTGTATCTCTTCTCATTTCTAGGCATGATTTCCACTGTATATTGTAAAGTTTTGCTAAAAGGTCAGTGATGATCCTCACATTTAATGGCAAATTACATGATCAGCAGTCGATAAAGATGTCCACATACCTTTTTCTTTTTTTTTTCTTTTTTTTTTTCAATTTTTATTTGTTAAGGGAAAACATACAGCAATACAAAGAAATTACAACAAATGAGAACAACCTCTCATTTGAAACTCAACATGAAAGGAAAATCATCATTAGAACAAAAAGACCACATCCGGGAAGAGCTCTATGATAATACATAGCACAACATACATCTGATCCAAGCCTGGCACAAACCCCTATACTAAACAAGAGTTAAATCAATATTGAAATCAAAAGTAAATAAATTAATCAAACTACAACTAACTTTGCTCTTTCTCTTTCAAAAATTCCAGCAACTGAGCAACCTCACCAAATACATATCGTTTATCCTGATAACTAATAAAACATTTACATGGAAATTTCAGGTAAAAAGAAGCCCCCAAGGCCAAAACGTGTGGTCGGACTTCTAAAAAAGCCTTCCGACGACGCTGAGTGGCCCGGGAGACATCGGGAAAGATCTGAACGCACTGACCACAAAATTTTTCATGTTTCTTCCTAAAATAGGCCCGAAAAATCCTTTGTCTATCCAAATCTGAGGCCAACATAACTAATAAAGTAGCTCTTGTAGATATCTCATCCTGAGAAGACTCTAGAAATTCAGAAATATTTAATGAAGGCAAAACCTTAGGGTCCTCCTGAGAAACCTTCCCCTGAGAAGCAGTTGCCAAAGTTAAATCTCTAGAAGGAAGGTAATAAATATTTAACAAATCAATTGACTCCACATCAGAAAACTGCAAAACATCTTTCAAATATTTATGAAAAAGAATAACTGAAGTAAGATAATGAGTTTTAGGAAAATTTAAGAGACGGAGGTTCCTCGCACCCTGGGAGTTCTCTAACAATTCATCTTGACGATGAAGTAAGGTAACATCTTGAACCAAAGCATCAAGGACTCCCTGCTGCAAGGCAAACCTCCCCTCCTGAACTTCAACACACTTTTCCATTGAGAGCAATCTAGATTCCTGATTAGACAACTTTTCAACTGTTTCTTTCGTGAAAACAGATACTCTTTGTAAAGACGAATCTAAAATTGACTCCATCTTAGATAACAAAGCCCAAAGATCTTTAAGGGAAACATTATCAGGGGGAACACGAGGCTCCCCAGGCACAGAAAAAACAACCACCGATGGAAGTGGAGGAGATAAAGTCACAGGTGCAGACTCAATCCGCAAAAAGGAAGATGAAATTATAGGTTCCCCAATGTCAGAGCAAGCAAAGCTAGCTTTAGGAGAGTCTCCAATTGTAGACTTTTTCTCTTGTGTAGTTGGGGGTAAATCCTTTAAATCCGGGGTAATATCAGAAGACACAGTACTCACGGTTGACTTTCCTTCCATAGCCGAATCCTCTTGAGTGTCAGGCAACTGTCTCCCGACCTGTACATGAGCGTCCATTGGACCGACTACCTTTCCCGCTTTCGGCACTGCAGCCAGCAAAGGACGTTTCTTCCTTTTCCCCATCAATGAGCTTCTACTCACCGAATGCGCGCCGAAGGGGCGCCAAAGGGGCGTGACCTGCCCCTTTGGTCACGCCCCTTCAGACACGCGCCACGGGAAACGCGCCCGCTACGCGTCCCGCGTTGTGGGCAGAGTGTTATAGCCCGTCAAATCAAGCAGCCCCAATGAGTGCAGCAGCCGCGGGTCACCAGGCCAATCAAATGAGAAGTTCACAGCAGATAGGAAACAAAGTAACTCCTCGGCGTCCCGCGTTGTGGGCAGAGTGTTATAGCCCGTCAAATCAAGCAGCCCCAATGAGTGCTGCAGCCGCGGGTCACCAGGCCAATCAAATGAGAAGTTCACAGCAGATAGGAAACAAAGTAACTCCTCGGCGTCCCGCGTTGTGGGCAGAGTGTTATAGCCCGTCAAATCAAGCAGCCCCAATGAGTGCAGCAGCCGCGGGTCACCAGGCTAATCAAATGAGAAGTTCACAGCAGATAGGAAACAAAGTAACTCCTCGGCGTCCCGCGTTGTGGGCAGAGTGTTATAGCCCGTCAAATCAAGCAGCCCCAATGAGTGCTGCAGCCGCGGGTCACCAGGCCAATCAAATGAGAAGTTCACAGCAGATAGGAAACAAAGTAACTCCTCGGTGTCCCGCGTTGTGGGCAGAGTGTTATAGCCCGTCAAATCAAGCAGCCCCAATGAGTGCAGCAGCCGCGGGTCACCAGGCTAATCAAATGAGAAGTTCACAGCAGATAGGAAACAAAGTAACTCCTCGGCGTCCCGCGTTGTGGGCAGAGTGTTATAGCCCGTCAAATCAAGCAGCCCCAATGAGTGCAGCAGCCGCGGGTCACCAGGCCAATCAAATGAGAAGTTCACAGCAGATAGGAAACAAAGTAACTCCTCCCACATACCTTTTTCTAAACTTATTTATTTATTTAGAAGTTCTTTTATACCGCCTCATCCGAAGATCAAGGGTGATTTACAATGAACCAACTGGACACGTTAAAACTTAAAACCTTGAACTTGAAACAATATGTTACAATGAGAGATTCATGGAGTATGTGTAGGTGAATGGAAATGAGGTGTTTCAAGGTAGTGGTTCAAGGTAGTATTTACTGGTAGGTTGGGTATATTTTGTTTTGGCTAGTTAAATTGCCAAAATGTTCAGTGAAAAGGTATGTTTTGATTTCCTTGTGTAAAGTTTGAAGGTCCTGGACTGAAGCAACCATCTTTTACCATGAGTTCAATTAGCCATACCTGAACTGGTAAGAAGTCCTAAGGATAGGCAGGTTAAATTCTTAGATATATCTAAGTTCAAAATAAAAGTTGGAATGACTCTAAACAAAGAAAAACTGGGAAGGGGTTTATGAAATTGCCACAGATATAAATTAAATTGTCACAGAGTAAATTCATTCAGTCTGCAATGACTCAAAACACTACAATAGCCACTCACACAATCTTCTACAATTAAGAGCCTGAGCCAACCACTAATGCAACAAAGCATATAGGCTCATTCATATGCTTCAAGCACTACAAAACATGAGTCTTAAAATATTTATTTCAGTAATGATTTAATTTCTGAAATTATTGGACAGTCAGGGTCAGGTCTGGCTACTGGTGGAGCAAGCAGATCAGTGCTGTGGCCTCTCAGCTAAACCTTTGCCATAGAGAAAGCTGAATGCTGGAGGGAAGGAGCCTGATGCCACACTTTAGGGGTACCAGATTGGCCCCTCCAGCCTTGAAAAGGGGTTGCTGGGACCATGGAAATTCCCAATGTGTTTTAACATGAAACGAGAAGCTATTATATGTGGACATTCTGAAGTGCATATTCAGAAGGCTTTCCTAGCTATCTGTTGGACAAACCTTTAGTTTTCAAATTATAGCCCCTTCCCCTCATGCTCACTGGCTAAATTTTATCTGGTCAAAATGATTATTTGTATAGAATTTATCTGGTTTCCAACTTTTCCAACTGATGGTGATGGAGAAAATGGCTGTAGATCCTAATAGTCCTGAAAACTAGTGGAAATTTCAAAGAATATGGGAGCTCATTTGGTCCATATTGCCTCTCAGGGTTAGAAGTATGTTGAATAATTGATTACTGGACAAAGCATTATGCAAATTATTATTAGGTTTCTAAATAGTTTGTACCTTGGAGGATTTTGAAGGTCACCTGGTCGAAGGCTGGTTGGGTTGGGTTGGGTGAGGATGTGGTGAGTTTGGGGGAAGCTAAAATGTTAAATGTTTTCTCTGTGTATGCTAGTATGAAGTGTGTGATGCAGCGGACCCTCTTGAAGAGAGAGGAAAAGTTTTAAAACCAGAAAAAGGCAAGCACAACTTGCAATATTGGGAGGATCCATCTAGGGGGAGCAGGAGAGTCGAGAGAGAGACTGAGAAACCACGCCCCTCTGGGCGGGACGCAAGCCCAGACAGCTTCTTTTTGAACAGAGGCAGGTCTGACTTAGTGAGGGAGGAAGGAGGAGAAGGACCAAAGCAGAAGCAGCAGCCAGAGCCAGAGTACAGAAGGCAAAGGGGAAGGCCAAAGCACTGGCAAGAGCAGAAAGAAGCAGAGTCCTGAGCAGGAAGCAAAGCAGGAGCTTCAACCAGAGTTGGAGTGGAATAAGGAACAGAGAAAAAGCCAAGAGAAGTACTGGGACCGCAAGGGAGTACCTGGCAGAAGGTCCTCACAGCAACCGTGGAATAAAGAGGTTCGTCCATTTTCAGAGGTGGAAAATGTTTGTTTGGAGGAAAGAAAACATCCTTACCACTATGGTCTGAAGTCTAAGGAAAGACCACAGGAGAGCCTGAGCACTGCTGCGCTGAAGCCAAACCAAGGTAGGCCTCAAGCCTTACTAGAAAGAAGGAAGAGAAGCCTCAAAGGTAAAACTCTTATTACTGATAATTACCTTCAGAAGCCTAAAGTATGGGGAAGACAGTGGGAAGAGGATTACTGTTACCCTAAACATTCTTGTAAGCAAGACTATGAAAGAAGTTTGTCTAAGAAGAGAAGTTTGAGTGGCAAATCTTTTTATGAATCTGCTTTTGAACCTCTAATCAGAGAGGGACCGTTGTACTGCAAAACTCCTGGAGACCGACGCCCAAAGCTAAATGCTAGGCATTGGGACATAGTGCAACAAGTATATAAGAAACCCGATTACGATTACCCTGATGTTACAGATTCAGAGGCTTCTGAGGTTGAATCCATGCAAGTAGGATCAGAGGGGGAAGAATCGGATAATGCAATGGATTGTACATATTGTGCCTCGGGGAGTGTTGAATATATCCCCAATGTATCAGATAACTAAGTGAAGGAAGTTTATTGTTTTTGTACAAATGTTCTGTGAAGATAACAGCCTTTACTTTATTGCTTGCTTTTATTTTTTTCCTCTCCTGAAGTAAGGATATTTCAGTTGTTACCATAACCAATCCTTTTGAACCGTTTTGTGCAAGAAAGGGAAATAAAGCCTTTAACTTTCCCTCCACTCTGTGCATTTGTTCTTTGAGCGTTGGTTACAAGGAAGCCACAAGGAATAACCACCCTTGACCCTTGCAGCATAGGCCAACCTCAACCCTCACCTTTCTTGTGTCCGGGCCCCTCCCGGGTCTACCACCCCTCCACAGAGGGTGCCCTGCGACAAGTGTCAAAGAAACCATGTGCTTTCTACTGGATTTCTTTGTATTGAGTTGTGGTGAATAAAAAAAATATGTAAAAAAGAGGCCGTATTGGGACATTTCTGGGACTGGATAACTCTAGATGACCAAATAGCTTTTCTAAAGTTAATTGGACAACTTTGTCCAGTTAAGTTTGGAACAAATATTCAAACTGAATACATTCAAGCTGAATATTTTGTGTGAAGTTAATCAAATAGAATTATCTGATTAACTTTATATGGCAACCAGCAACTGAATGTTGGCCTCTTTCCCGTTATACTGAGGTTCGTACCCACATTTTAAAGTCCTCTGCTTTGCCCATTATCTACATCCATTGATAAACAGAGTAATGAATATTAGAATAAGACTTTTATAATAGTGAAAACTCTTCTGAAAAGTGACAGAATCAGATACTTTCATTGGCGAATCAGTAGGATAGAAGATATGAATGAGATGGCCAAATCCAGGGTCTGAACAAGGCTGGAAAGTGTGCAGTGCCATTATCTCACTCAACATCGAACTGCTCAATCTAGGAAGAAAATGGAAACTACATAAGCACATATCCAGGAACACACCACTAAGGAGGCCTGCCAGCATGAGTTAATATAAAACCATATCCAAAAGATGGGGAGACAGTGCTAAAGCAAACTGTGGAGCAAGACAGAGCTGCCATATTTTGCTTTCAAAAACAATTTTCAATGCGATTTCTGTGGCTAAAAACCATTTCATCTGCTTTGATCGTCCACCTGAAAATTGTCCTTCAATGCAGCCGTAAGTCTGCCTCTTCTTCCATGATGTGGGGACTTAGGCGCATAGAGAGAAGACACTCCAAGGCATGCGTTTAGGTCAGGGGAGGAGAAGGACACACACAGGTTGCATCTCCTTAGTATAGAAACATAAAAACATAGAAATATGACGACAGAAAGAGACCACATGGCCTATCTAGTCTGTCCTTCCATAACAACTACAACAGTCCCCTTTTTACCTTTAGAGATCCTCTGTGTTTGTCCCATGCTTTTTTGAATTCAGTTACTGTCCTCATCTCTACCACCTCCACTGGGAGACTATTCCACGGATCCACTACTATTTCCGTAAAGAAATATTTCTGCATATCACTCCTGAATCTATCTCCCTTCACCCTCATCCCATGTCCCCTCGTGGCAGAACTTGCTTTCAATTGAAAGAGGCTCTCTCCCTGAACATTTATGCCACGGAGGTATTTAAACATCTCAATCATATCACCTCTATCCCGCCTTTCCATAGAAATATAGCTACTACTAGAGAAATGTGAGCTAAATACAAATTAATTAATGACAAAAGACCCAACGACAGAAATGTTCTTATCTACTACTGCCCTGGCAAATGTAAGTAAAGCAAAAGTAAGAGACTGTGCATTCTCAAATGTGACACAAAAATTGTGGGGCGGCCTTCCAAAGAGGTGAGGATGAAATAGTTCTGCCCTTTGGGAAAAACCATAACAGCTAGGCTTTTTATGCAAGCCTTTAAGTGTTAGGAGGAGGTCTGGTTAGCTGAATTAACGCAGGAAAACATGCATATTATGAGGGGAATTTTAGAAGGGTGCCTGATATGGATGTCTGCAGAGGCGTCTAGAATATTTCAGAACCTGGATGTCTAGGATAGCATAATGGTTAGAATAGTGGGCTAGGAAGAGCACAGCCAGTCTTCATATCCCACTGCTGCTATTGTTGACATTGCGCTGAGTACTGGAGATGATGGAATGCCTTTTCTACACTCTCTGGATATTTTTCAACCCAAACGAGCACTTTTCAGGTGCTTGGAGCAGGTCTAAATTTAAATGTGCCACCAGACGTCTATGACTTCTGAAAGCAGGTGGGGATGTCCAGGTTCCTCGGAATGCCCCCAGCCATGTCTTCACCACGCCCTGCTAGGATGTCCACAGACACAGCTTCTAAAATAGCTCTGGAGATGTCTCTGTGCTTTAGACATCTCTATGCCTATTTTCAGACTTCCAAAGCATGAATAGGGCTTCCAAAATGACCCCCAATGTGTACAGACCTCTTTTTATGCTTTTGAAATTATAATACGGCTTTAAGACAGATGTTTTTATTTCAAGAATAATTGTTGTATGTCTTTGTTATATCAGTTTGTTGTGCTGTTTCATATTTAGTTTTTAATAATTTCATAGAGCTTATGTGCTGCATCTCTTGTCTGTTTGACCTCCAGTATGAGAAATTAAACAACAGCTAACTTCAAAGAACTACAATCCTGAGAAGTGAAACAGAAATTAAAGTGCCTGGTGGGGACCTTGGACCTTCTAAAAACTGAACATAATTGGCTTCTGACATTTGTTCCAAAATATACCTTATTAAATCCGCTTTGCTTTAGTTAATACCAAAATTTGCTTGTATCAATTATTTAATCATCTGCCAGTGATGCAGCAGTCCAGGACCTCTCTAGCGTGCACAGAAGGGAGGTAAGCTCCCCTCCCCCCCCCCCATGCTGAAGATCATGCCCAGACATTTAAAAGTGAAACTGCTGCAGGCGGACCTGCGTCTGCTGGGCCCATGTCTAAGGACCTCGCCAAAGGGCCCTTTGGCTTTGCCCTTAGGCACAAGCCCTTAGGAGTGGGGCCTCTCCTTGTTTTGCACTCAACCAATAACCCAAGATCATAACTACAGCCCACCTATTGCATCATGATCTGAGACTGCATTATAACAAGGTAAACAGCAGAATTTTGTGTAGCTCAGTCTAGATCAGAGGTACTCAAATCTAGTCCTGGAGGGCCGCAAACCAGTTAGGTTTTTGGGATATCCCTAATGAATATGCATAAGATATATTTGCATGCACTGCCTCCATTGTATTTTAATCTATCTCATGCATATTCATTAGGGATATCCCGAAAACCTGACTGGTTTGCGGCCCTCCATGACTGGATTTGAGTACCTCTGGTCTAGATCCTTTCATACCGTACACTAAAACCCAGCCAAAACATTCAGCGAGACTCAAGTTTGAAGAGAAATCATGTTCAACCGCCATTCATATGCAATCCTCCTACTAGGAATCATTCTACTGGCTAAATCCTCTACTGCTCTACCAATACCCAATACATTCAAATTATTGCCAGAACCCATGTCAACAACGCTACAACACACACCACAACCCTTTGTGCAGAAGCTCCAATGGGCTCATACAAATACACCCCTTATTACACACTCCTAGAAACCCAGGAACCACTACCAACACCAAGCATTACCTGAAATGCATTCTCATCAACCTACGCTCAGTCCGCAACAAAATCCCAATCATCACCGACATCCTCAATATAGATGAAATGGATCTACTATGCATAACAGAAACCTGGCTATCGATAACCGACACTATACTGCTCAACCAACTGAGAACAAGCAACTCTACAATTTTGAACTGCTCAAGAGTGGAGGAGTTCTAATCCTTGCTAAATCCAACCTGAAATTCCACACCACAACATCCACATCCACAAATGAATTAGACATCCTGTCAATAGAAACAACTGCCTCTCAATATGCTTATTCTACAGCATCCTGTCATCTAACACCAACGATCTTGACAAGATACTGGAGATAGCATGCGAGAACACCACCCAAAACAGACCTCTAATATTGCTAGGTCACTTCAATCTGAACACGGTCCCCAGAAACCAAGCAAACACATTCATAGAAGCTATGAATGCTCTGAACTACCAACTAATAGTAAACAACCCTACTCATGTGAAGGGAAATATACTAGACCTCATCTTCACACCTAAAAACATGCTGATGCGCAACAACGTCTCCATGACACAAATCCTCCCAATCCCATGCTCAGACCACACCATGATTAACTTCTCCACCCACACTACCCTAACACCCACAGTAAAAATTCCGTACACACCACAAAGCACAGGTTCCATAAATTTGATAAAGAAGAATTCTTGAACATAGATATACTGATCACAAATTGGAATTGGACCATAAGCAATGCATCATCCATGCCACTGACAAGATTCACACCAAAACAGAAACAAAATGCAACCTGGTACACAAGAAAACTCAGACGCTTAAAAAGAGAACTGAGAGTTGGTGAGATGTCTTACGTATCCGGGAATGAGCCGGATCTCTGGAGGCTAGAGTAGCAGACTTGGAGGATATAAGGAAGACGGAGAGGTACATAGACGAGACCTACAGGGACGAAATACTGAAGCCCCACCTCCAATCTGGCAGCCCCTCAGAGGCCCTGCAAAAGGAAAGCATCACCTTGGTGTGGCAGGAAGTGATCCTGTAGCTAAGACCTGTCTGCCAGGAGATGTAAAGCCCTCTCGCACTGAGGAGGTTTCTTCACGGCCATGTGACAATAAGGGAAGGGTTAGGACCGCTGTTATAGTTGGCAATTCGAACATTAGGCATATAGATAGGTGAGTGGCTGGCAGATCTGAGGATCGCCTAGTAACATGCCTGCCTGCTGTGAAGGTAGCAGACCTCACACCCTACCTACACAAGGTTTTAGATAGTGCTGGGGAAGAGTCTGCTGTCTTGGTACATGTTGGCACCAATGACATAGGAAGGTGTGGGAGGGAGGTTCTGGAGGCCAAATTTAGGCTTTTATGTAGGAAGTTGAAATCCAGAACTTCCAGAGTAACATTCTCTGAAATGCTTCCTGTTTCACGCGCAGGACCCAAAAGGCAGACAGAGCTCCGGAGTCTCAATGCATGGATGAGACGATGGTGCAAAGAAGAGGGTTTTGGATTTGTTAGGAACTGGACAACATTCTGGGGAAGTGAGGGGCTCTTCCGAAGGGATGGGCTGCACCTTAACTGGGATGGAACCAGGCTGCTGGCATTAACCTTTAAAAAGGAGATAGTAGGGGAAAGCCAACAGTCGCCCAGGAGCTCATGGTTTGGAAGGATGTATCCTTGAAGGATACTAGCAAAACAGGGAAGTTAGGACATCCTGACAGAGAGGTTCCAACAAAGATAAACGTAACCCAGATGTCCTTCAATACAGAGCCGAAAGATTCTAACTTATACCTATCAATTGATAACCAGATTAATATGAATAAAATACAAACTCTAAAATGTCTGTATGCAAATGCTAGAAGTCTAAAAAATAAGATGGGAGAGCTAGAATATAGAGCATTAAATGAAAGGTTAGATATGATTGGCATCTGAGAGACCTGGTGGAAGGAGAACAACCAATAGGACACTTTGATACCTGGGTACTAACTATATCGCAATGACAGGGTAGAGCAAATTGGTGGAGGGGTTGCACTCTGTTAGACAGTGCATTGAGTCACATAGGATTAAAGTTTTGCAGAAAACAAAATACACTGTAGAATCTCTATGGACAGAAGTTCCATGTAAAAAGGGGAAGGTGACGGCAGTGGGGGTGTACTACTGATTGCCTGACAATGTCACAGTAGGATATACTAGAGATCTAAAGTTTCTAGATGAAATAAATTTTATTATTTATTTTTTATTTATAGTCTCTTCTATACCGCGCTATTCAGCATCAGTGCGGTTTACAATGAACAATAATTTACACATTTCCGATGGTACTTTGTGTTTACAGTTGAACAGGTAATACAACTTGGATAACAGGGGTAACTAT
This sequence comes from Ichthyophis bannanicus, assembly GCA_033557465.1. Taxonomy (NCBI): domain Eukaryota; kingdom Metazoa; phylum Chordata; class Amphibia; order Gymnophiona; family Ichthyophiidae; genus Ichthyophis; species Ichthyophis bannanicus. The sequence goes on from CM066034.1 coordinate 610,718,955, forward strand.
CTACAACTTACAACATTATCGTGACCTCCTTTTTGGTTTCAGTCATGGGGGTTTTGCGTGGCTTGTGCGGTTGGTGCTATGTCTGCGTTGGTTACTGGGTAATACAGGAGGAAGAGGTGGTGCTTCAAGGCCTTTCTGAACTAAAATAAGTCTGGGATCGCTCGGATGCCATGAGGGAGGCTGTTCCAGCACCTTGGGGCACAGAATTGGTAGGCCCTGCCTGCTGTTGCCTTAGTGCATTGTGTTATTGATTTTGGGACTATCAGGGTGTTGAGAGCCACTGACCGTCTGTCCCTATTGTGTGGTGTCGTCTGGATTAGTTCTGTTAGTGATGCAGACGAGAGTCCTTTGATGGCCTTGAATGTAAGTAGTAGGGTCTTGTATGTGAGTCTACTTTGTATCGGGAGCCAGTGGAGTTGTTTTAGGATGGGTGAGACATGGTCTTTCCTGGATGCTCCGTGTAGGACTCTTGCTGCGGCGTTCATTGCCAGTTGCAGTGGATTCAAGGTGGCTTGAGGGAGACCTTGCAGGATTGAGTTTGCATAATCACAATGTGGTATGATTAGTGCCTGATAGATGGTCCTGAAATCGTCCGGCTCCAGCAGGGATCGTAGGTGTCTGAGGGATCGGATTTTGTGGTATACCGCTCTTACAATGTTTCCTATGTGCGCTTTCATATCCAAGTGCTGGTCTAAGGTGACACCGAGATATCTGATAGTGGGCTTTGTCTGGAGGTCTGCTTCCTTCACTTTTAAGAAGGACGGAGCGGTGAAGTTTCGGTTCCTTGTAATGAACAACACCTCCGTTTTCTTGTGTTGGATCCTGAGGTTTTGGGATTGCAGCCAGTTGGATACTTCATTTATGCAGTTTGTTAATGGTGTGAGGTCGGGGTTCTCTGTTGAAAACGGCATGTATAACAGCACGTCATCAGCGTATATCAGGCAATTAACACTGAAGGACCGGATCAGGTTGCAGATAGGCTGCATGTATATATTGAACATCAGGGCGGAGAGGGAGGACCCTTGTGGTACACCTTGCTTTTGGTGGAACGGATCTGATCATGTATCGCTGGATCGTACCTGTTGCCATCTGTCGGAAAGGTAGGACTTGCACTACTCAAGTGCTTTATCGGTGATTCCCTTCTCCATGAGTCGTTCCAGGAGGCGCTCGTGGCTCACGGAGTCAAACGCTGCTGCAATGTCTAGGAAGACAAGGACGAACCCTTGGCGGATGTTATCAATGCCTGTTATTATGCTGCTGAAGAGTGTGGTGAGAAGTGTTTCAACACCGTGGGCTTCTCTAAAACCGTGTTGGCATGGGTCCAGTGGTGCGTTGGTTTCTATGTGATCTTGGATCTGTCTTTGTACTTCCTTTTCCATTATTTTTGCGAGAAACGGTATGCTTGATATTGGTCTATATGATTCTGGCTTCTGATGGTCGAGCTTGTTGTTTTTTAGTAATGGTCTTATGGATGTGTGCTTGAGGGTACGTGGGAAAGCCCCTGTCGTGAATGATTGTTCCATGAGTCTGGATATGAAGGGACTGAGGTCGGTCCGAAGTTCTTTGATCCAGAACGCAGAGCATGGATCGGTTTGGGCGGTGGTCGTGTTGATGCCAGCAATGATGTCCTCGATGCGTTGTTTGGGCGGTATTGTGAAGATGGTGAGTGGTGTTTGATCGCATGGCTCAAGGGTAGTGCTAGTTACTGGGTTGTTGTTGATCTGGCAGAGTTTGGATTGCAGATAGTCGGCGAATGTTTGAGGGTGGATTTCACTTATATGTTCTGAGGCAGGTTCCTTTGTCAAACGCTTGACGAGGGCAAACAGGTCGTGAGGTTTGTTCAGAGATCTTTTTAGCGTGTCTGTGTGGTAACGTCTCATGGTTTCCGTCACTGCAGTGCGATGTTTATTGTTTATTGTTTACAAAAGACTTGATATACCGCCCCCCCATTACATCGGGGCGGTTTACAATATAAAATCATCATATTTGGAAAAGGAAAAAGAACTACAATAACATACAGGAAAGAAGATGAAAGGTAGAAATAGCAGAAGGACAGAAGAGGAAAAAAAAAGTCAGGAAAGGTCACAGAGAGGTGTCAAAGGCAGAGGAAAAGAAGTGGGTCTTGAGAAGGGAACGAAATTTAGGGTAGGATTCTTCGAGACGGAGGGCAAGGGGGAGGGAATTCCAGAGGGAAGGGCCCAGGTAAAAGAAGGCTGATTTCCGGGTGGACTGTAGATGAGCTGGAGAGGGGGCCGGGAGGTGCAGACAGTTAATGTGAACGGACCGGAGGTTGCGTGAAGGTGTATGAAAAACCAGTAAATTTGACAGATACTGCAGTTTGCTGTGCTGCAAACCGCAGCTGTGCTGTGCTGCAAGTTGTGAGTTATATGCACTTCGGTCTCCTTCTGAGTGTGAGCGGCGCCATCTTCTCTCGAGTTTCCTTAGGGTTGTGCGTGAGGCTTTCAGCTCAGCTGAATACCAGGTTGCGGAGGGTCGCTTCCCTTGGAGTTTGCTAGTTGACGGACATACGGCGATTGAGCTGAGTGTTATATTCCAATCGGAGACTAGATCGTCTGGGTTGTGTGCCGGTGAGGTAGTTAGTGGGAGCGTTGTTTTCAGGATTAGGTCTTTGTTGAATTGCTGGAACCTTCTCGGAGGGGCGCTGGGATGGCCTCTCGCTCTTCTTTCTTCATTATGGCTACAGCTGGCTTCATTATGGCTACTTCTTTGAGCAGCTGGTTCATGAAACAAGAGGGGAAGCTATTTTGGACCTAATCATTAGTGGAACACAGGATCTGGTGCAAGAGATAAGGGTTTTGGGGCCACCTGGCAATCATGATCATAGCATGATAGCATTTGATTTAATAAATGGAAGAAAGATGGCAAGGAAATCCACATTACTACCTTTTAACTTTCAAAAGGGAGACTATGATAAAATGAGGAAAATAGTTTAAAAAAAACCTAAAAGGAGCAGCTGCAAAGATTAAAGATTTACATCAAGCATGGGAGTTGTATAAAAATACTATCATGGAAGCCCAGACCAGAATAGGGGCACCAGCGACAAACATATTTCCCCACAGCCCAATCCCCGATCTGGCCTTCCATTGCCAGGGTCGGGTTACAGGAGACCCCCTGCACCGCTCACCTCTTTGTCTCTGCTGGGCTCAGTGATCCACCCACGTCCAGGTGAAATATGTCCCCTGTCTACCAGGCCGACCCTGGACATACAGGGCCAACCTCAGAATCAGCCCTGTACATCCAGGGTCAGGCACCCCCACTGCTCGCCCTCACTCCTCCACCGGCCCACCCCCTCTCACCCATAAACAGAGTTCCCCGCACAAGTACACTATACTTGCAGGGAGCTCTGTCCTTGGCAGCACAATCTTGGCATTTAGCGGGTCTGGATGTCCGGATCAGATGTTCAGACCCGCTGAACGAGGATCGGAATGACCCCCATTACTGTTTTACACAGAACCTTAATAACATCAAACAGAACGATTATATTTGGTAGCTATGGTCAATAGACCATAACATATTCAAATAACAGCAATTATGTAAAACAAAGGTTGTGTATTGCTGGGGAAGGTGGAAGGGAGGAGTAAAAAGTGGGAGGGTGTGGGAGAGTGGTACTTATTGTAAGGGGGATAAGTATCCATAAGTTTTGTTGTTCCATGGGGACACGCCATTTAGTCCTTGAAGTGTTCTTTGAATCAGAATGTCTTGAGTTCTTTACAGAAGTTTGTTAGATCGTGTGTTTCTCTGAGGTCATTAGGGAATCATTCCATAGATCAGCTGCATAAATGGAGAAGGCTCTGCAGATAGTATTTTGGTTTATCCTTGTTATTTCTGCTGGCAAGTGCAGTAGGTTCCGGTTACATCTGTGCATGCTTCTGGTGGTTGTTGATATTCAGAAGAAGGACTTTAGGTATAGCAGTGATTGGTCATGTAGGGTTTTGAATATGTTCATTACTGATTTATATTTAATTTGGCTGTATACAGGTAGCCAGTGTAGATCTTTTAAATTGGGGCAATGTGGTCGTTCTTTTTTGCTTTTACTATGGTGCATGCTGCAGTGTGTTGGGCCATTTGTAGCTGATGAAGTGCATATATGGGGAGTCCCTGGTATATGCTGTTACTGAAATCCAAGAGAGTGGCCTGAAGCAGTAAGCGGAAATCAGGCATTGATAGCAGAGGCCGAACTCCCAGTCTCCGAAGGCTAAAAACAAATCTCAGGAGAACTGAAAGAAAATGGAGAAAAACCAACAACGAAAATGACAAAATAAAATACCTATACGAACTCAACGCATATCACTATGAGACTGACAAAGCAAAGAAAATCTACCATATGAAAATCATCAATACCTCCATAAACAAACCTCGTGAGCTCTTTCAGATAATCAAAAAGCTGACAAAAACATCACACAACTCCGACCAATTACCGCAGATTCCACCAGAACTACTGGCCCGCCAATACAAACAACTCCAACGACCACAAAACCGACAACCAACCTCACAGTCAACTACAGAGAACCTCCACCCTAACTTGCGCAGTGACTGGACCACCTTCAAAGAAACATCAACAGAAGAAATTTCAACCACGATCTCCTGCCTCCATACCACCACCTCCCCCGCTGGACCCATGCCCTACTGACTGGATAAAGAAATCAAAAAACGAACTGAGCACACCATTAACCCGTATTGTTAGTGAATCCTTCTCCAGAGGTCACATGCCTGACGCCCTCAAAACCACGATCATCCGTCCTTCCTTGAAAAAGCAAAACCTGGATCCCCTGGACCCTGCATCCTACAGACCCATAGCAAGTCTACCTTTCACAGCCAAAATAATTGAGAAAATCGTCCAGCAGCAGCTTCAGGAACACTTGGATGTTAACAACATACTGGACCCCCAACAACACGGCTTCCGCCCGCTACATGGAGTCGAGACCCTCATGAGCACGCTGATGAACACCCTCCTCACAGGAACTCAAGGAAGACACTCTGGATACGCCATGATCTTCCTCGATATATCCGCAGCCTTTGACACCATCTCCCACAACATCCTCATACACCGACTGCAGACTATTGGGATCAAAGACACCGTGCTGAAGTGGTTTCAATCCTACTTAACTAACAGACAACAACTAATCCGCACCAGCGCCTCAACCTCCCCCCCATTCCAGCAACACCAGGGAGTACCCCAAGGATCCACACTGTCAGCTATGCTCTTCAATATTTACCTCCAGCCACTCTGCACAGTCATACGCACCCACAACGTCAGCTTCCACATCTATGCTGACGATATCATGCTCTACGCCCCCATTACCACCACGAACCCAACAAACATCCACCTATCAGCATGCTTCACCGCAGTATCTGACTGGTTACAAACAAACAACCTATCCATCAACATAAAGAAAACTGAAGCCCTCATAGTAACAAAGGACCCAGACTTTACACCACCCACACACCTCAACATTGGAACTACAAGCATCAAAATACAACCACAGATACGATACCTGGGCATTATCATTGACCAAGCCCTCACCTTAAAGCAACAGATCACCAAAACCTCCGGAACTATATTTCATAAGGCAAGAACAGTGCAACGGCTCAGACCCCTCCTGGAACACCAAGACTTCCGAACAGTGATGCAAGCCATGACACTCCCACATCTTGACTACTGCAATATAATCTACCATGGCCTTCCAACAACACAGACCAACCCCCTCCGAACTGCATTGAACACCACGGCGAGAATCATCCAAAGCGCAAAGAAAACTGACCATATCACCCCAATTCTGAGAGAACTACACATTCTCCCCTTCGAAGCACGGACTAAATACAAAGCCCTCCTACTCACCCACAAAGCTATCCATCAAACACAGGACACACAGCTTTGCGCCCTACTGGCTCGTCCAGCTCATGGCAGATCTACTAGACAAGCCTCCAGCGTTTCCCTCACCGTCTCTCACAAAAGAACCAAATGCCCGCAACGGACCTGCAATCGAGCCTTTGAACTCTATGCTCCAACCTTATGGAACTCTCTGCCGAGCTACCTTAGAAACAATGCCGACCTAATATCCTTCAGAAAACAGCTCAAAACCATCCTTTTTCAAGATTACCTCAACTCAGACCCCATCGAAAAACCCACAAACCCCTGATCCCAACACAATGAACCTCTAACTCAATGCCACCCCAACCTGTTTATGTCCAATGCCTGCCCCATGTCTTATGTCTGACCAACGTCTGTCCCTTGACCTAAGTCTGTCCCATGACAAAATCTTCAATGTTGCCTCCCGGTGATGGCCCTACCCTCTATTTAATTCCCCTTCCCCCTATGTTACACCGCTTTGACCCGGCGAAAAGCGGTATATAAATACAGCTAAATAAATAAATAAATAATAAATAAATAATAAATTCTTATTTTGTAATATATAGCTCTTGTGGTCCTGGGGATGTGAGTGGAGAAGTTGAGTTGCTGGTCAATTATGCCCAGGTATTTCACCTCTTGCTTGGTTCCTAGTTCAATGCCATGGGCTCTGAGTGTTCTGGGAGATGGGGGGAGGGGACTGTGCCTGGCTTTTTTTGCTTACTCGTCTTGCTGAGGCACTGAAGGTATGGACCTCCTCCATACTTTATATCCTTTTTACTATCTTTTTCCATTGTTGCACTTCTTTTACTGTCAACTTTTTCTTTTCGATATGTTGGCACATTAGTCCCCTGTTTATCTTTGTTCTGTTTCAAGGTATGTAGATCCTTCTATTTTTGAGAAGTTGGGAGGTGCCTTTAAAGTTTTTTTCCCCCATGGTTTCTTTCCCTCACCGCCAACCTCTCCTCTTCATGGTCTGAGATTTTCTTACTTTGTTTATAGATTTACAGTTAAAGGACCTGATGCCTTTATGGTTAGATATCTGTCCTTTCCTTTTTGTTTATTGGATACTCATCATCGATCCAGCAATATGTTTTTTGTATACACATTTTTTTAAAATTGTTGCAATGTCTCTCTTTCAAAGGCACTTGTGAGGACTTTTTGTTGAGCTGTTTTTCAATGGTAGGACTGATTTCTCGTTGTGATACATTTCAAAGCATTTTTTTAGCTATTGCTGTATCTTTTATGAACCATTTTCAGATATGTTGGCTGCCAAACTATATATAGCTCATGACTACAATCATTCCAGGTTATAGTTACCAATGTGTTTCTCCCTTCTAGACTAGGGAAGTGCGTGACAAGTATTCTCCTAGGACAAGCAGGATGAAGTCAGCCACACCAGGTGACATCATCCGATGGCGCCGAGGACGGAAGTACTCTCTCTCTAGCCCAGAAGGAGTTTCCCTTCTGGGCGTGCTCCACCTGGCCCTACCCACAGGCCCGCCCCTAGCCAGCCACTTTTACCTCTTCCGCCTTGCCAGCAAGACGAATACTTCTTCTCTCCAATCTTTTTACAAGACTACAGTAAAAGACTACAATAAGATCAAAACCTCTTCAGAATGCCCAAACTGGGATTCAAGAAATGCCCAGGCTTCTCTAGGAAGATGAACTCCACTGACCTGCATGATCGATGCCTGGGTATCTCTTACAAATTCGAGGAATGTGCCCACTGCACCAGGATGTCCCCATGAACGAGAAAATCCCGCAGGAATTTGCTTAAGGAGCTTTTTCCAGCAACTCCAGCACTTCCTCCCTGCTCTGGAGCCCCCGTCAGCATTGTGGGCCCTACGATCTCACCGGCAGTGCTGCAGCCTCTCCCGGCATCTCCAGTGGCTCTGGGTGTGCCCTTAGGGGCCTCCACCCACAGCCACTCAGCCGTGGACACCGTCTCCCCTCTGGGGGAACTGTTTCTTCCTGACCGGCAGACCCACGCAGCACTGCTCCTAGCCAGCCACGAGACTCCCATGGCGGCGGCCATCTTTGATGTCACTGCTCCCGGCTCCTCCCCCCACGGCACCATTGGCTGGCGCCGCAGCAAGCATCACAAGAGAAGGAGTGATTCTCGCCGCCGGCATGCCCACCACCAACGATCACGCTCGGCGCAGAGACTTCGCTCTGACCCGCACTGATGCAGCTTGGACAGTTCCTACCACAGACGCCAAAGACAATGCCACACCGGCAGGAGCCGCCACCGATTCCACAGCCACACCAGACACTCTTCAGCTGCCAGCAGTGAAATTGACACCAGCAGCAGGTATGCCTCCACCCCCCCCCCCCCGCCTCCAACAGGATCTCTCCCCCCCTGCTTGCCCCAGCTCCCTGCCCAGGGACCCGAGGACAACCAGAGGACTCCTGGAACCCACAGAGCCTGCCAGAACTGCTTCTGGACCCCCCTGGAGCACACAAACCCCGCACACAGTTCTTTTCCTTTCTATCTGACTTGTTTGAGCAGTGGATTTCCACAGGCCTGGCTCAGATCCCTACCTCAGGAGCCTCTCACTGCTCCAGCACCCAGCCTTCTGCTCCAGCACTACCTAAGAACTCATCCCTGGGGTTTCTAGTGAACTATCCAAAATCGCACCTCCACCCCTCACAGCAGCTGGAGTTCATCGGAGCCCTCATAGACACCACCAGTTCCAAAGCCTTCCTCCCCCTACAAAGAGTAAGAACCATCATGGACCTAGTACAGCACGTACAAGCTGGACAGTCCGCCACTGCAGGGATACTCCTCTGCCTCCTGGGTCACATGGCGGCAACCACCCAGACAGTGCCCTTAGCGAAGCTCCACATGTGCTGTCTCCAGTAGCATCTATGGGCACACTGGTCCCAGCACTCGCAACCACTGAACACCACCATTCCTTTGGATGAAACAGTAATCTCCTCCCTCCTTTGGTGGACCCGCGAAAGGAACCTATCATGCGGGAGACCCCTCTCACAGCCTGTGCATCAACTGACCATCACCACTGACGTCTCCCCAGTGGGCTGGGGGGCATACTGTCTCTACCTCCGAACTCAAGGAGCCTGGTTGGCGCAGGAGCGACAGTGTCACAATAAACTTCCTCGAACTCAGAACCATGAGGTACGTCCTGGAGATCTTCCAGAGCCTGATCAATGACAGAACGGTCCTGCTTCAAACAAACAACCAAGTGGCCATGTTTTACATCAACAAACAGGGCGGCACGGGCTCACGGACCCTCTGCAGGGAAGCCCTTCGGATCTGGGCACTGCACCCTCCAGGCCTCTTACCTCCCCAGACTGCAGAACGAGCTAGCGGACAGACTCAGCCAGCAGCTCAACCCACACGAGTGGTCCCTCAAGTGGCCCACTCTCTCTTCCAAGAATGGAGTCACCCAGAGGTCGACCTCTTTGCCATGGAAGGGAACATGAAATGCAAAACCTTCTGCTCGAAACGTCCCTCCGCTCGCAGCCACACAGCGGATACATTCAACGTGTCGTGGGGGGAGTGGTCTCTAGTGTATGCCTCCCCCCCCATCCCACTGATCTCGATGGCCATCCAGCACATCATCTCTGACAGAGCGTAGGCCATCCTAGTGGCTCCACACTGGCAATGCCAGGGGTGGTTCCCGCTCCTCCACCATCTGGCATTGCACCCTCCAATCCGGCTCCCCCTGGTACCGGACCTGCTCTCTCAGGAGGACGGAACACCCTCCACCCCAACCTGTGGACCCTTGCTTTAACAGCCTGGAGGCTGAGCGGACAGCCTTATCCCCATTCCGCCTCCCTCATGAAGTCGAACAAGTGATCCTCACGGCTCGCCGCTCTGCAACCAGAAAATCATACAGACTAAAGTGGCGATGCTTCATCTCCTGGTACTCCTCTCAAGGATTGGACCCTTTCTCCTGCTCAGTACTGCCTATCCTGCAGTACCTGACTTCCTTATCTCAACAGGACCTGCAGATGCAGTCCGTCCGAGTACACCTGGGAGCCTTTGCTGCCTTCCACGACCGCCCGGGGACAGCTCCATTGCACAGCTGCCCATTGTCACATGCTTTATGAAGGGCCTGACTAACCTTCACCCTCCGATCAGGAAGCCTGTACCGCACTGGGACCTCAACGCAGTTCTCAATCAGCTTACCCTGCCTCCCTTCGAGCCCATGCAGTCAACTGACATCAAGCTCGTCTCCTGGAAGGCCCTATTCCTGGTTGCCATCACTTCGGCCAGGCATATCAGCGAGCTCCAGGCCCCGGTGGTGCACCCACCGTACACGCAGCTCTCCGAGGATTGCACCTCCCTCTGGATGCATCCAAAATTTGTTCCAAAGGTAGCCTCTGCCTTCCACATCAACCAGACGATTGAACTGCCTACCTTCCACCCGGAGCTCCACGCTTCCCTGAAGAAGAGCGCCTCCACAAACTGGTCTACGCCTCTACCTCTGCAGGATTGCGACCCAGAGGCGGGGCATGCAATTCTTTGTCTCCTACGAGCAGAACAAGCTGGGCCGCCCGGTCATCAAGCATACCCTATCCCTCTGGATTTCTTCATGCATCTCTTTCTGTCTGGACCAAGCCAGCACTAGGCCCTCACCCCCAGCAAACGCGCACCAGCTGAGGGCCCTGGCCACTTCCATTGCCAATCTACGTTCGGTACCAGTAACCAATAACTGCAAAGCGGCCACCTGGTCTTCTCTCCAGACTTTCTAAAGGCACTACTGCCTTGACCTGCAGACGGACTCCTTCGGACGAGTGGTCCTGGCAGCTGCCAGCGGACCACCCATCTCGCCCACCTGATCCGCTGCGGTCTGTGCTACCCACGCAATGGCCTCTTGGTGCCTGCTGCACACTGGCATGCCATTCAGCAAGCCCTGGACCTGTTTACACATGCTTGATTGCACTTGTTAAAGTTGCACTATTGCACATGTTTGCTTTGCATATGTTAAGATTGCACACTGTGTTTGTTTATGCATATGTTTTGCACCGGCTTGTTGCCAATTGCACGTTTTGCATGACCATGCTCTGTTGCGTTTCCACCAACAGTAATAAAGCCTTGTCCTTGCTCCACTGGTTTTGTGGTATGTCCTGTCAGGGCCCCTTCCACCTCAGCCCTTCGCAGCTAGGGAGGCACCTGGTGTGGCTGACTTCAACCTGCTTGTCCTAGGAGAAATTGGGGTTACTTACCTGTAACGGGAGTTCTCCGTGGACAGCAGGATAAGTCAGCCACACTCTCCCACCCTACCTCCCCTGTAAGGGGTCCTGCAAGAGGCCCTACTCCTGGCCCTCAACTCCCCTAGCATCTGGCTCAGCTCGGGACACAGTGGCTGGCTAGGGGCGGGCCTGTGGGTAGGGCCAGGTGGAGCACGCCCAGAAGGGAAACTCCTTCTGGGCTAAAGAGAGAGTACTTCCACCCTTGGCGCCGTCAGATGACGTCACCTGGTGTGGCTGACTTATCCTACTGTCCACGGAGAACTCCCATTACAGGTAAGTAACCCCGATTTCCCTACCTTCTTAGGTTTTGCTTTCCAGTGTTTCTGTATTGCTTAGAAAGTTAACCTTCTGCAATTTTTTGTCTCAGTAGTCTCTACCCCTGTTTGTTATTTTGTCATTGCATTATTTATGCTCGCCTCACATATTAACTACATAGGTTTTTAGGTATATTATTTGATACTCACATAGATGCATTTTATATGGATTGTTCATGATTGATATGTGCCTTTTAATTTTTATTTTTACGTATGTATTTCTGGTTTTTAATATCATTTTTTAGACATACCCACTGTTGCATTTTGGATTTCTCTCCGGAGATTTCTCTCAACTGAGTTCCTGCCGGTATTGTTGCCCCTGCTTTTACTCACAATTATTTATTTATATAATTACACACATGTTATAGTTTATACTCCTGTTTATATACACACCTTTTTCACAATCTATTTTGCAACTTCTTATATTTTATTTATGTTTATGTATATTGTTTTATGACAAATGTATATGTTGATGTTTTAAACCCCTGATGCAGGCTGACAGCCGAAACTTGGCCAGTTTGGGTCTTGAACCTTGCAGGTCTTGAAATAAAAGCTCCTTTTATGATCCACATCAGTGGTGTGGCCATGCCGCCTTCTGCCTTTTGTGAACATAGCCTATAGAAACATAGAAACATAGAAACATGATGACAGAAAAAGACCACATGGCCTATCTAATCTGTCCTTCCATAACAACAACTACAACAGTCCACTTTTTACCTTTAGAGATCCTCTGTGTTGGTCCCATGCTTTTTTGAATTCAGTTACTGTCCTCATCTCTACCACCTCCACTGGGAGACTATTCCATGGATCCACTACTCTTTCCGTAAAGAAATATTTCCGCATATCACTCCTGAATCTATCTCCCTTCACCCTCATCCCATGTCCCCTCGTAGCAGAACTTGCTTTCAATTGAAGGAGGCTCTCTCCCTGAACATTTATGCCATGGAGGTATTTAAACATCTCAATCATATCACCTCTATCCCGCCTTTCCTCTAAGGTGTACATATTAAGATCCTTAAGTCTGTCCTCATATGCTTTTTAATGAAGCCCATTAATCATTTTAGTAGCAACCCTCTGCACCGACTCCATCCTGTTCACATCCTTTTGAAAGTGCAGTCTCCAGAATTGCACACCATACTCCAAATGAGGTCGCACCAAAGACTTATACAGAGGCATTATCACCTCCTTTTTTCTGCTAGCCATTCCTCTCTGTATGCACCCAAGCATCCTTCTAGCTTTTGCCGTCGCCTTTTCTACCTGTTTAGCTACTTTAAGATCATCAGACACAACCACGCCTAGGTCCCGCTCTTCTTTAGTGGACAAAAGTACTTCACCTCCTATACTGTATTGCTCTCTTGGATTGCTGCAGCCCAAATGCATGACCTTACATTTTTTAACATTAAATCCCAGCTGCCAAATTCTAGACCATTCTTCAAGCTTAGCTAGATCCCTCCTCATGTTATCTACCCCTTCCTGGGTGTCTACTCTATTGCAGATTTTGGTATCATCCGCAAAGAGGCAAACCTTACCCGACAGCCCTTCTGCTAAATCACTAACAAAGATGTTAAAAAGAATCGGACCAAGGACAGATCCCTGGGGCACACCACTGGTAACATCCTTCTCCTCAGAGTGAGCTCCATTTACTTGTACTCTTTGTCGCCTCCCACCCAACCAATTTCTAACCCAAGCAGTAACTTTAGGGTCCATCCCTAGGGTGCTCAGTTTGTTTATAAGTCGCCTGTGAGAAACAGTGTCAAAGGCTTTACGGAAATCTAAATACACCACATCTAGAGCTCTCCCTCGGTCCAGCTCCCTGGTCACCCAGTCAAAGAAATCAATCAGATTTGTCTGACAAGACCTGCCTCTGGTGAATCCATGCTGCCTCGGATCCTGTAATCCGCTGGACTCCAGAAACCTCACTATTTTCTCTTTCAGCAGCGTTTCCAATAATTTACTCACCACCGAAGTTAAACTAACCAGCCTGTAGTTTTCAACCACATCCTTACTTCCGCTTTTGTGTAAAGGCACCACATGAGCCTCTCTCCAGTCCTTTGGCACCACTCCCGACTCCAATGAGGCATTGAAAAGGTCAGTCAGTGGAGTTGCTAGAACGTCCCCAAGTTCCCTCAGTATTCTAGGGTGTATCCCATCCGGTCCCATCGCTTTGTCTACTTTAAGTTGAGCTAGTTTCTCACGAACACAGTCTTCTGAAAATAGTTCAAGATGTCCCTCGCTTCTGTTCTTATTTGTGGGTGTTTTCTGAGGTCCTGCTCCTGGTTCTTCATCTGTGAACACAGAACAAAAATATTTGTTAAGCAATTCCGCTTTATCCTTATCAGCTTCTATATATTCCCCCCCTGCACCCTTGAGTCTGACAATACCACTTTTGCCCTTCCTCTTCTCACTAATATATCTGAAAAATGTCTTATCCCCCCATTTTATTGCATTGGCTATTTCCTCCTCCTTTTGAATCTTTGCCTTCTTGACTACTTTGCTAGCTTCTCTAAGTTTTTCCAAATACAGATGCCTGTCTTCCTCTCTCTGTGATCTCTTGTATTTCATGAAGGCCTCCCTCTTTTTCTTCAATTGTTCAGCTACTTCCTTCGAAAACCATAGCGGTCTCCTGTTCCTTTTGCCTTTATTTACCATTTTAACAAAAAGGTTGGTTGCCTTTAAAATACCCCCTTTCAGTTTTGCCCACTGTTTTTCTACATCCCCCAGCTGTTCCCATCCCACTAACGACTCCCTGAGGTATTGGCCCATCTTCGCAAAGTTAGTCTTCCTAAAGTCTAAGATCCTCACCTTGGAATGGATTCTAACAGCCCTAGTCCTAATACTGAACCACACCATCTGGTGATCACTGGATGCCAAATGATCTCCCACTACAACATCAGAAACACTTTCACCATTGGTAAGCACCAAGTCCAGTATGGCCCCTTCACGTGTGGGGTCTGTTACCAATTGCCTGAATAGTTCTCCCTGTAGAGAATCCAGGATCTCCTTACTTCTAGATGATACTGCAGCAGGAATGTGCCAATCAACATCTGGCATATTGAAATCTCCTATCAGTAGCACTTCCCCTTTCCTAGCAATGCTGTGTATGTCTTCAATTAACTCTCTGTCCACCTCTTCCTCTTGTGAGGGAGGTCTGTATATCACTCCAATGCAAATAGATTTCTCTTTCCCTCTTTCTAGTTTAACCCACAATGCCTCCTCTCTCCCTTTTAAGCTCTGCAATTCCAAAGCTTTAATAGTAGTTTTTACATATAGTGCCACTCCTCCTCCCCTTCTTCCTACCCTGTCCTTTCTGAATAAAGTATAGCCAGGTATAGTTACATCCCAGTCATGGTTTTCTGTGAACCATGTTTCTGTAACTGCCACTAAATCCAAGTCAGCCACTCCCACCAAAGCTTCAACTTCAGGGATCTTATTTCCCATGCTACGGGCATTAATACACACTGCTTTCCATATGTTACCCCTGTTACCCATTTCCATAAAGGTATTTAATGTATCACCTACCTGGGGGCTTTCACCTACCTGGGGGCTTTCTTCACCCATCCCCAACGAATCTAGTTTAAGGCCCTCTTCAGTAGATTAGCCAGTCTACTACCAAAGATGCGTTGACCTCTCTTGGACAGATGGATGCCATCTCTGCTTTGCAACCCTTGGAACAGCATCCCATGGTCTAGGAAACCAAAACGCTCTCGATGACACCATCCACGCAGCCATGCATTCATCTCCAGGATGCGAGCCTCTCTGCCTTGGCCTTCACCCTCAACAGGGAGGATTGAAGAGAACACCACCTGTGCACCTAACTGCTTCACCTTCTGTCCCAGAGCCATGAAGTCACTTTTGATACGTTCTGAGGTATACCTGGCAGTATCATTTGTTCCAACATGGATTAGCAACATTGGGTAATAGTCAGTGGGCTTGATGAGTCTCGGCAAACTCTCCGTAACATCTTGGATTTTGGCACCAGGCAGACAGCATACCTCTCTGGACATCAAGTCTGGTCGGCAGATGGACGCCTCAGTACCCCTCAGAAGAGAGTCTCCAACCACCACTACCCTTCGTTTCCTTCTGGTCACTGATTCCGCAACTTTGGGGTCCTTGAACTCTGGTTCTTCCCTTTCCAGGGATGCTTTCACCTCATCCACTTCCAGGGCTGCATAATGGTTCTTCAATTCAAGGGCTGGAGAAGTTGGATTGGTGATTTTGCAGGCCCTGGTGACTTGTGTCCAACCATCGACATTCTGTTGGCACCCATCTTCTCCTGTGCTGGAGAGCCTGGTTGCTGCAAGAAGCATCTCATCAATGTACTTCTCACTGTCTTGAATGCTCCTCAGCCTTGCCACCTCCTCTCTGAGGTGGCAAGGCTATAATAGAGACTGCGCTGTTTCTCTTTGGAATTTTTTTCGTAAACCTCCATGCTGTAAAATTCGAATGACAGTATAGCAAATCATTTTAAATAAATAAATTTCTTCCACAAATATCTTTCATAGTGTTTTATAAACTTCATTGAGCATCATGCTTTGGACGGTGGAGGCACTAACTACACTCTACAAAATTCATTTCTCTATATCGCAGGCTCATGAGAGGTTTGATTAAGGGGAAGCTGGACGGACATTTTGCTGAAGCATTTCAGTGGCCTTTTTAGATAATTTAATGGATTCAGATTTAGCAACTAGCACTCAAAGTAAACCTCAGGGTGGTCCTTCCCCCTTATTTGGGCTATCTAGATTCTCACTTCTGCTTTGTTTTGAAATAGGTTTTGCACTGCTGTCTAATTTTGTGTAACTCCATTTTCACCAAAGTAGTCTCTTGTAGCTGTATTGGGTTATATACTAAATGCCAATATGCACAAGGATAATAATGGTGCTGTTCTAGACTTGCTGTACATGTGGGTATATTGGCTTGGTTGAAGATACACTGCAATATATACATGTTTTTTAAACATTTCTATCATATTAAAATTTACTCATGGCCTTTGTCCCAAGAGAGGAGGAATTGCTTAAATAATCAAGTCCTCTGAACTTGCACTCACAGGAGCACACATACTGTAAAACTACTTCTGGGATAAATGCTGAATGAGAGGATGTACAGACAGTACGGTGGGAGTGATTGCACTTTGTAGACTTGCTGAGACTCTGGATACGTGAATCTCAGTGATGAAAAGCTTGTGAACCAGTTTTCCCACAGTACAGAATTCTGAATAAGTACAGTGTTCTCTGAGTGCATTTTGTCCATGGAAATAATTTGGAATTACCAACATATTTTATCCTTCTGGTACCAAAGAAATCTTGATTTAACTGCCTTTAGCAGAGAATGGCATGAAGCAGAATCGAAGGTATACAGCCCCACCTAGGCTTCATTTGGAAATTGTTGGATTGCACTATTTTCCACATCACTTGCAGCAACGAGCTATTGGCCTCAAATACAATTATAAGTGTGTGCAATTCTTATACCCCCCTTCTGTAATAACCCAAAGTTCTAAAAAAGAACAAACAGCAATTGCATATTTGATAGAGTACTAAAGAGATGGGAAAAAGGCAGGTTCATACCCGGTGGCTTGTAGAATTATCACATGTTAAAGCTGCTCTGCACACACTACTGAGGGAGTTTCTCTGAACACAGGATGTGCTTACAATATTGGATCTTCAGAGCTTATAGTGAGGTTCTACAGCCTCCAGATTTCACTCCCATAGAGGTATAAATAAAACATTTAGGGCCTGATATTCGAAGGGCATTTACATGGTTTACAGCGTAGCAAACCCTGTAAATGCCTTATATGGGGATATTTAACGGCACATACATGGAATATCCTTGTCTAAGTCCCCTACGTGCCTGGGGCATGTTGGGAGTGTTCCGGGGCGGAGTGAAGGCGGTGACTGCCACTAACTGGGTAGTGGCGATATTGGACCACTACCTGGTTAGCAATCTGCACCTAAAACTAGGCCAGCTTTTGGCTCACCTAGTTTTAGCTGCGGTTGCTAACCGGATAATGATCTAAATATCACCGTTACCCGGTTAGAATCTGTGGGTGAATCCATGTAGTGCCAAAGCAGGATATTCAATGCCGTCACCATGGCAATGAATATCCGGGTTTAAGGGTCAGCGGGCAGGGCTATGTGCCGTGGAGGCACATAGCCTGCCCAGCTGAAAATCGGGCCCTTAATGCTTTGCAATATATTTATGCTGGCTGTTTGACATCTCTAGATTAGGTGCATCTGTTTCTCAAATGTTCAATATGACAAAGCAAAATATTTAAAGACAATTGTGCTTTGGGAGAGGATTCAGCATTTACTAGATTCCTTTTCTGGGGAGGGGCAGTCTGGACAACATAAATAAAATGGGGCCCATCCACAAAACGTTGCCCAGAGCCACTTAAGTGGTTAAAGTAGCTCTGCCCCCTAGTGGTAGATGTGCAGCTGGAGGACTCCTGCACAGTTTTGCAGAAACATTGATGGTGAATCCACAATATAAATCAAGGTAGATTTAAATGTAGTATTGCTTTGCAAATTGGAAAATGCAGCATAGAATGATATTTGCTTTTCTTTGGAGTATCTGGAAGGATAACATCTGAAAGACATAGTGAAGGCAATATAGGTAAATTATAGGCTGAAAATTGCTCCCCACTTAAAAGCTAAAAGTACGTGCATAGGTTTCACCGCACCTGTACTTGTAGATAGAGAGGAAAAGGGATAGTGCAGGAGGAGGAAATACACAGGGAGATGAGCTCATATTTCCTCATACTGGCTGGGCCACTGGGCTTTTCTTCTCCTAGGCTTGTTTCCCATGAAAGCAGTGATCAGGATCAGTGCACTGGCACGGAGATTTTAATACTTGAGAGAAGAGGTTCACAGTCTGGGAGTGAGAAAGGCTTGAAATGAATGTGATACACTCCTTAAGGAATGAAATCCTAGATGGGATGAACGCTAGGCAAGGTGAAGGAGCACGAGGAGTGGTAGAGCTGGGGTGGTAAGGAAGAAGGATGGGATGAATGTTGGAAGGGAAAGTGTGGAGGAGGGGTGAATGCTAAGCAGCTGTGACAATCCGAGGGGGAGGAGGTGAGAGCTGAGATGAATGCTGAAGGTCAGGGAAAGGAGCAAGGAGAAATTTGAAAAAGCAGCCCGGGCGAAGTACTTTCCTCCCTTGACCTAGACACCTCCCTGGAAATCCTCCCTCTAATGTGGCCAGAAGCGTGCACATTGTGGAATCCTGTGCATCCTTTTAACTAGCTTAAGGGTGGGAAATATTCAGAGAGCTCTTTTACCTGGGTAAACAGGGATTTATGTAGCTTAATGGCTTTGGTAAATTGCCCTCCCAAATCGATCTGGGTTTTTTTTTGTCAAACAAGCATTAGAAAATTACTGCAAAATGCCCTGAGAAATCTAAGAAAGAGTCAGGATATTTCCATGTGTTGCAGGACACCAAAATGTCCTTTCCTGGAAGTGTCCGGAGCAGGCCAGTGCAAGGCTACGAGGCACCAGGGCCAGCCCAGTGGTTTCTGGCACATCGATCAGCTAAACTGCCGCTTCGGCATGGCATCGGGCCTTAAAGCTCCCATGTGCATGTTGACTCATAGCCTGCCATTCCTGCCCCCCCCCCTTCTTCAAGGGAAAGCCCTGTTGGAGGGGCAGGAGTGGCAGGCTATAATTATGTGCATCTGTTAGGGCGTTTTAAAACCTGCCACAGCGCTGGCACACAAACGCATACATACAAGTACTCCTCCTCTGCAAAACACACATACACACGTACAAAGGTGTAGCTTAAAGGATCGCCGGAGGTAATGGGAGAGGGATATCGTAATTCCCTTTTACCCCCCCCCCCCTTTCTTTTCACTCTTCTCCTCTTTTCTATTTATTTGGTACACCGCCTTAATGACCTTCCTGGTTCTTTGTGCGGCATATCAAGCATTTGATATCAATAAATAAATCAGGAAATCAATTTCTTGGTAGCTAACAGTCATTTGGGAAAGCTGAGGTGCTACATCCCATATAAACCTCGACTTGCATCTCGTCATATGCAATCAAATTAAACTCCAGCAACGTCAATAGCATCTTCTGTACAGATAGCATCATCACAACTGAGAAAAATCCAGTTTATTTGCCATTCAGAGTTTTAGGAGCTACGTATTAGCCCTGGACCAAACACAGATCTTGAGCTGGAATTTGGGACAGATCTGTGAAACCCTGTATCAGTCAATCAGACTGAGTCAAATTTTCTACATCTGTAGCCCTGCACAATAGAAGCAGAGGGCGGCGTTCCATCATATTTTTGAGAACCTATGTGGTGCTGTGGTAATAAAGAAACCTGGAGACTCTGCAAGTGGATATCTTGCATTAAAAGTTCTGGAACTATTTCTTCATACAGAACTCTATATACTAGGAACTTGAGTGTTTGGTGACCTCTAGTGTTGGAAATAAATAGAGGAACTGGGCAGGTCCAGGAAGCAACATCTCACCAATCTATTTTACCCTCGTGGCGAGTGATTTTATAAACAGGCCACTTATGTGGGCAGATTACAATTGGTGCCTAGAATTGCTGCTTTCTTAATTCACAGGAGTCTGTGTCTTTATAAAATAGTATTTTGCATGTGCAACTTATGTGTGTAAATGACTCAAATACTGGCATTTATGCACATTCTTAGCAGCTAAAACAAGTGCTTCCTCTAAGGAGGTAATTTTATAGAGTCTTTTTCATGCATATATGCAAGTACAGGTGCATAAAAGCCCTCTTAGCAAATTACCACTGGCATAAGTACGTAGTTTTATATGACCTACTTGTAGACGCATTCAAGGGAGACGTTCGGGCAGAGTGGGTGGGTGGAAGTCATAATGTACACACATATTTTACATGTTGACATTTACATCTGCTTCAAGTAGATATAAATGTCCACAGGGTTATTTTAGCCTGGATTTCAGCAGGATTTGTGCTAATATTTTATAAAGATACATAGGCCCCTGTGTATATAGTTAACCCAGTTATCCAAGTTTGTACTCCTGTTCAATGTAAAAACCTGACAGTTTGTCGTAATGGTCGTTTTGTTATGATGTAAACCGCGCTGATTCTAAATAGCGCGGTATATAAGAAACTGTAATAAATAAATAAAATAAATAATAAATAAATTAAGAAAACAGGCTTGAAATGGGCACCAATTCTGACCTGCCCACATAGGTGGCCTGTTATAAAATCACTCTCCGTGGAGTTCATTTTATGATGCTTTTTTCTGCATGTAAAGCCTGCTTTACACACGGAAAAGGGATTTTATAAAATTGTGTGGCTGTGTACGTGTATATAAGTTCATGGAAAAAAGATTTCCCGTATTTACATGCACATTGTGCATAGGTGTTCCCGGGACATCGTTTGAGTGGAACTGTGATGTATGTGCGTGCTTTATAAAGCTTTCAGGTACATGTGCACATTTAGATCACCCTCAGAGAAGCTGTACACACGCGTGCGAGCATTTGCATGCTACTGGAGCTGGTTCTGACTGATTTTAGAAAGGCACAGAGGTGGTTTTTTTGTTATTTTGACAAAGGGACCCCCTTATAAAACTGCCCCTAAGTAAGATGATATAGCTTTTTACCAAAACAAATGTGTCTCTAGAAGGGTAGCGTGTTGAAGCTTCGGCAACTCTTTTGCAGCACAAATGCAAAGTGCATTTACTGTGATATTTCTAGGGCCGGCCCAAAGGTATCATATGCTCTAAGCTGAACCTTCAGTCATGCACCCCAAACCCCCCTCCCACCCCACACATGTCCATCATCTCCCCTTCTCTTACCTCTCCCCCCCCCCCAGGTGTCCTGTATCTATTTCTCTTCCTTACCCACCCCTTGAAATGTTCGGCATATCTCATTCCCTTCCCTTCACTCTATCCAGACGTCCAGAATCTCTTCCCTTCCCCCCCCCCCTTCAAGTATTCATGATCTTCCCTTTGCTTCCCCCCCCCCCAGGTGTCCAACACCTCCCCTTCCCTCCACCTTCCCTGTGTCCAGCATCCCACTTCCCTACTCAACAAAGTTAACTCAGCATCTCTCCTTCCCTACCCACTCCTCCCTTCCTCCTGCCACTGTCATCGCACTACTTCCATCCTCTGCCCGAGGTTTCATCAGAGGAAAACCTGGCTCGGAGTGGGGCCTTTGAGCACCCATGCATTCAAGGTCTATCATATCTTGCCCCCTTCGATACACACTCCCTATTGGAAGGGTGGACTGCGCCAGGCCTTGAGTATGCATGGGTGCTCTAAAGCCCATCCCTGTGAGGGCAACAGCCTCCAAATGCCACACTGTTGCTGGTTTTGCCTGCTGTGCAAGCATCAAGTCTCCTTCCCCCAAATTCTGACACCCTAGGCAGACATCTAGTCCATCTAGTAGTAGGGTCAGCCCTGGACATTTCTATTAGATTGGACTTTATAAATACCTCACCTGGAGATTAAAGCAATCAGTAAAAACCACTATCTATCGGTGAATTGAGTCAAACCATTCTGAGAGATTGGACCTCCTTTTCTAGCAAATGTTTTAACTCTTAGCTCACTACAACATCTAATTGACCACTGACTAATTACTACTACTACTATTATTAAACATTTATATCGAGCCCAGATTTAAGATTTTGGTAACCGTATGCAAAACCAGGCAGCGGATTCCAAAAAGACTGGAGAGCCAAAAGAGGAACCAATGAGGCCTTAGCGCCACAATGGCGCCCCTTTGAAAAAACACATGCACAGGGCTCTAAAGTACACTTCACTGCTTCCTGGCTGCAGGAATCTGTTCATGTGTTCAAAGCCTCGCTTCCAGTCATGTCTATTATCTCATGTGATGCTGTCTTCCTGCATAGGGCTCCCTCATGGGAGAGAGATCAGTCCAGCATTTCCTTAGACTACTGCTGTCTCTAATATTCTTGTTAACATTTAGATAGTTAATCAGTTTAATTTTAGTCATTTAACAAGGGGTTAGCTTTATAGAAATTATTTACATCTCTAATGTAAGTTTAGTTTATTATTTTTGATATGCATAATGTAACTAAAAAAAAACAAAGACCTATGGATAAAAGCAACTCATGGAACTTAGGGTGTGTTTCAGTGCAGATCCTTACCTTGGACAGGTCTGTGGACAGAGACATTTGGGGATTTTCATTCCATTCTCTTTCACCACCTGACACCAAGAGCCTGCCGGCTTCCTGCACTTCATTAAGGTGCAGAGTTCCCCTGCAGAGGTGGGAAAAGCAAATGAGTTCACTCTTATAATCACCCCTGTACTCTCAGGGGGTAATTTGTATAAGAGGGCATGTACTTTTAGGCGACAGATATGCACCCGAAGGTTGTTTTTATCTTTAACCTGCACCATGTTTCAAAGCAAAATAAGATGACCCTTTACGACTGGACCTTTCACTGCCCTCTTGCAAAAAGAGGGAGCGATGAAGAGTATTCCTATGTCACTGGCTTGAACAGTGAAGAACAGCAAGAGAAACTGTAACCTATGGAAAAAACTAGCATGGTAATGCATGTTACCTGCTGCTTATTTTGGGTGAGGGACAGACAGCTCGCACTAGCTTTGTCACGTCATTTTCTTCTACCTAGATGCCCTCTGGACTACACAGGGAACGATGCACCACTATCTCAGCTTCTCTATCATACTTTTAGCCAGTAACCTTTTAGGTTATTTTGTAGCATCATTGCTACACATATGTGGCCACAAGCTCATGTAAAGGACTTCTTCAGCATCAACGCACGTACTTTGCCGGTGGGCATGCACACCGTTGGAGTTTGAGCAGAGTGTGGCTGCAGCACGCAAGTATTGCGCATATTGTAATATACTGTAATTTATGTACATACTTGAAAAATATAGGCGCAGCCATTCACGCCAACTCTGGGGCTGTTGTAAATGTCTACACCTGCCATGTAGACACGTCTTAGGCCACTTACACTAGTGTTTTCTAACGATTAATAGGCATCTACATGTCTTTATAGAATAGGCTTAATGTAGGCACCTTAAAATGCGCTTCACCTAAGAGTCCTCTTATAAAATGACCCTCTTAAAGCCTGAGGCACAAAAATAATCATATACATAACATAGTAGTGTTAACTTGACCTACGCTGTGTTTTGGAAGGGTGGTAAGGGAGCCAGTAGTGCCAGTTAAACCTCCTAAATACACCTTCAAGAACCATCATTCATAACTACTTTGTGTTTCTCCCCTTATTTTATATCCATTCCCAACTCCCTCATCCTATCCTGGTGGTGACTCCTTGTCCAAGGGTCAGGCAACACAGCCCCCTTCTGGAACCCTACAAACATGGGCCCTAAATTTGGCCACTGGGTCCAGCTGTTGATGAAAGAGGCTCCTTTCCCCAAGGTGCTGAGTGCTACCTCAATGGCATCTCGAGCTCTGGTCTGAACAGCGAGGACCTGATCTGAGAACCGAGCCCTGGTCTTCCACATGCCTTTCTGCTGCATGCACTGTTGAGCTGGTCCCAGTTCCTAACACTGCGGGACCGATACAGAAAGCTGGTGTTAAAGTCGCATGTGCAGGGTTCTGTAGCACTCAAGAACCACAAAAGTTATACGCTGATATGTAACAAAGGAAACCCATGTGAATGAGGTATGTGCAAAACTTCAGCATAAAGTGAGAGGAAGGGGGGTAGGCACATGCACAGATGACATATGTGCTATCAGCAATGCGCACACATGAGCATATATTTCATGTGCTAATGTGTTGCTCAGTTCTCTGTCTTTTTCCCCATTTCTTTCCTGTCAAGCTCCAGCCCACGCAAAGAGCAGAAAAGCTACTAATGTGTAAGAAGCAAAAGACGGCATTTCTATTTTCTCCTACATGTCGAACTTTCTCCTATCCACACAAGTTTCATGCTGAAGAAATGACTGTAGACTGGTGCACACACGGCAAAACTGTCTTGTCCTATATGCACCAGAATTTTGTGTCACCTCCAATAAGGCGTTAGTACCTCGGCGTTCCCGAGCTCTGTGCTCTACCTTCTAATCGTCTGCACGTTTCTCTGCATCAGGGCAAAGTACTCTACGCCTTCATTAACATCTCATTTCATTACCTGCATGCAAAGGCTGCGCTAATGTTTCTGCATCGGCCCCTGTGGGGGTTTTTTAACTATGACTGCTGCTGCGTAGTGAGCTGATGACTTCAATGTATTATTCTAATTTCTCTAAAAGGGTTAGTTGTGCCCATACCATGACAGCCACGAACCTCACTTCTAAGCCAGGGTATGTGGAGTATGATCTCAGTCTCTCAAATTTACTGCTAATGCTCGGCTTAGTACTTGCATCGTGCCAAAGAGATCCTCCCTTTGGAGTTCATAAACTGTTACGTGTATGAGTAATTAATCAAGGTGTGCTTGATCATTCTTCTTAATCAAGCCTGCGGCACCCAGCACGATGGGAAATAACTCGGTATCTTTCTGCTTCAGTGTCTTTTTTCCTAAAGGAAATTATTTTAATGAGCATGACATCAGAGCCCTGTGCACAATTACAAGGGTAATACTGCAGAAGGTTTTAAAGAGACTGTCTATTTAATGCAGCTGATACAAATGGCAGTCTAAAGTATTTCAACACGGGCCTGGCAAGATAACGGCAGGAGGCGTGATTGGAATTTCTGCCTACTTGTCCTGTGAAAATTGGCATAGTGTTAGATGTGTGTGTGCATATTAGCAACTAACTATCCAGATATTATCCATTAATCCATTAAGTTGGGGGATATTTGTTACCATAGAAGGGGATAAGAGCTAACCTTGAAATAGCACTTATCTATTGTTATGTTAGTAAAATTGTAGCGTATCGGTAGCACTTTACTAACTCCAGTATAACATTTTTGTTTCTTCTTTGTAAGTATAAATGCTTGGATAACAAAAAGTCAAAATGTTCCTTCTTTTTGTTTCTTTTCCCCGTTGAGTCCTATGGAGCGTGGCTGCATAAGTGGTTTTGAACATACTTAGATAAGGCAACATTGTAATGGAAATATAAGCAAATGTTCATGATTCTTAATTCAAGCTGGAGCTTGTTTATTGCAGTTCCACTCTCCAATTCCAGATGCTGGAGATATCGGAAGAGCAACTTGGCATATAAAGCAGAGCTGCCAATTTATCCCATTCCAGGAAGGAAATTTTAGGCCAGTCCTGGATTTCTGACAATCTCTTGCTGATGCATTATGAGACCTGCAGTGCTGATTTCAGTATGTAGAATCAGGGACTGCAAATACCACATTGTTTTGGTGTGTAAATTCAAAACCAGTACTAGTCAAAGAGTCTCCCTCCTAGAACTGGGTAACTTGGCAGCTATGTGTTGGTGTATCACATCACAGACTGAACATCCAAGTAAAGAGCGTCTGTTTGCAGTAATGATTTCTGTCAGGTCATTAACTGGAGCCTTTTTCGAACTTCAGCCAGAGGACAACATCAGATTTTGGGAGATCTAAAAATGCAGAGTGTTTGAACCATATTTTATTATCACCAAATGTAATTATTTTTTCCTGGGAATTTCCACAAGTTCTAACTCTGGGTGAATAAAGCGCTAAATACCCAGCTTTGTCTAGGTAACTTCAGACCACATAAATGTCTATACAGATATTAATTGCCACTAACATCCATATAGTGGTACTGAATTATATGTATTTTTTTTAAATACCGTGGCCAGCATTTAAAAAAGACTCTGACTGCCACCAGTGAAAACTGACCCTATAGTGACTCCATGAAGGAACATGTCCTTCAGATACATTTCACCTGCTTCCCTGAGAAAAGATTCCAAAGAACTAGACTTCCCAAGGTTTATTGCCAGGGCTGCTCTAGTATAAAAAAGAAAAAAAAAGACAGCTTCTTTACAGTTTTCCCAGCATCCTTTTGCTTTCTGCATGTTTTTTCCACTCAGTTGCTGCTGTCAACATAGCCAGCAGAGGGCGCTGAAGGAAAAGGATTTTACAATTGCTGTAAACTTAAAACAAGCAGGATTTCATATACTATTTTTTTTTCATTTTGCTCTCCAGAGTGAGCAGAGTACTTAAAAAATATGACAAGTTAAAAAAAGAGAGATAAATTAGACTTTCTAATATTTACTTCGTAAAGTTCCAGCTGTGTGGTGATCTCACAGTTCATGAAGATTAGAAGAGCCCTTAATGGAATACCACCTGCTATTTAATCATGTCAGTAGTCTTTGATGTTTTATATTTTAATAGGAACACTGCTAATATTTCCAGTGCTTGCTGGTATGTTAATGAGCTTTGACTTTAGCAATGCTATTAACAAAATGCATTGTTAATAATAAGCAGGCCCTATTTGGCAATTTTGTTTTAGAGAGGAAAATGGTTGAATTCACACAAGTTTGAAACTTGGAAATTTGAAGTGCTTTTACCTATGGGCAAAAGGGGGAGCAGCCTCAGGTCTTGCAGAACAGGGGACCCAGAGTATAAGGATGCTGGTGCTGTTCCTGCCACTCTTAAAACTTTCCTTCAGCACCTATGATTTAGGTAGGCTATGGAGCAGGCCCAAACGTTTGAGGCAGCCATGAGGTTTAGCAGTGGGTAACCCTTCCCCCAAGCCATTAGGTTTTACATAGTGATCAGCTTGCTAAGAGAAGATATAAAGGTTTCAGTAGGCACCCTCCTCCCCCCCCCCTCCTCCAGGCCTGAGCACAATACCCCCTTGCCCAGAAATCAGCAGACCAGAGCATACCGGTTTGGACAGGTCACCCAGGCACCTTCCCCAGGGGCTGCTGATTGGTGGACAGGAAATACCTGAGATGAATGAGATTGTAGAATGAGTTTAAAAATGTACTGTATATAAGACAATGTAGAACGTCCTTCGGGGCTCAGATTTTTTGTGGAGGGTACCGGCTCTCTGTCTGGGCCTGTGTGCACATTAAAAGATCCTGTTTGCATTCCAGCCTGTCTGTGTGTTTCCTTCTGTGCGTGAGTGAGAGAATGAGAGCATTTTCAGCTGCTTGGCTGCAACATTTGGCGATCCAGATGGGACCCTATTAAATTAAACAAAAAGCCTCTCTCATCACACCCACGGTGGGAAGACTTCTGCTCTTGCAGCATCGGCCCTCCACCGGTCAAGGACCAGCCCCTCCAGGTGATTAAAGGTCCTTGGTGCCACCGGGCCCCCTTTGTGCTCCGGAAGGACACCTTGACTTGTCTGGTCGGTCGGTCCCTGAGGCTGACCCCCCCCCCCCCCCCGATTGAAAACCGGCTGGATAGACTGGCATCCAAACTCTCTCTGATCAGAGGTCTGGTGAGTACTACTGCCTTACTGTTTTACTGTTTTGGGTAGTTCTGTATTTCTGTATCTGGAAATTCTGGTAAAATCTGGTAAATCTGGTAAATTCTGTGAATCTGTAGCGGCTTGATCACCCGCACGAGCAGTCCGAGTAAGGGCCCCAGAGGCTCTGAAACCACTGCTCGTCCAGTCTGTGAGGAAAAAGGGGGGTAACTCTGTAATCTGTAGCGGCTTGATCACCCACACGAGCAGTCCAAGTAAGGGCCCCAGAGGCCCTGAAACCACTGCTCGTCCAGTCTGTGGGGAAAAGGGGGGGGGGCGCTTGTGAGCACCAAAAATGGTCGCAGTAACCTCGGGTACCTTAAAGCATTTTAAAGCGCTGCCAAAACTTCTTAAAATGACCAAAAACATTAGCACTTGACCCCCTTAAGTGTGCCTTTCAAGCTGTTTATTAATAATTGCGCTGATCGCAATTCTCCGATGATCGGGGCGATTTATTTACAGCCTACACACGCTGTCTCTAATGAAGCATACTTGGGGGCTTCTTTTGTGTTGCCATGTGCTCCTAGTGTTGCAGGCTTCTTTTGTGTTGCCATGTGCTCCTAGTGTTGGGGGCTTCTTTTGTGTTGCCATGTGCTGCTAGTGTTGGGGGTTTCTTTTGTGTTGCCATGTGCTTCTAGTGTTGGGGGCTTCTTTTGTGCTGCCATGTGCTTGTGCTGCCATGTGCTTCTAGTGTTGGGGGCTTCTTTTGTGCTGCCATGTGCTTGTGCAGCCATGTGCTTCTAGTGTTGGGGGCTTCTTTTGTGCTGCCATGTGCTTCTAGTGTTGGGGGCTTCTTTTGTGCTAGTGATCCTGGAGCTCCATCTAGTGGACATTAGAAAAATAGCTAGCTATATTTCTCATATTACTATTATCCTCATGGTAAAAGTTAAATCCTATGCTACAGCTAGAGAGAGTGTGTGTAATGTGTATTTGTAACAGCGGCTACTGAGGAAAGAGAGTGTATGAGTATTCGCTGCTGAGATGTCTCTGTTTTCTGTTTTCCCTCTTTCTTTTTCCCTTTGTGGTTCTGTGTGTTTTGTGCAACCAAACTCTGCCTGTTACCTGGATTATATTGTATATTGCATTTTCCTGAATTGAGATTGGATTAGAAGCTCTATATTGTAATATTGCGTTTTCCTGAATTGAGATTAGATTAGAAGATCTATATTGTAATATTGCGTTTTCCTGAATTGAGATTAGATTAGAAGATCTATATTGATATATTGCATTTCCTAAATTGAGATTAGATTAGAAGATCCATATTGTACATTGCAATTCCAGAATTGAGAATAGATCAGAAGATCCACATTGTATACTGCATTTAGTCATTGAACTAGAATTAGAGCATGGGGTCAGGAAAGTCAAAAGTGCAAACGCCCCTATCTACCAGGGGAGGGACTCTTCAGATATTCCTCCATGCCCCCTCCCTCTGCTTCAACCCCTTGTCCCATCCGCACCACTGCAGGATCCGCCCATAGCTGAAGGGTCAGGAAGAACTCCTCTTGGGGTGGGTGATGCCAGATTTAGGGAAGATTCTGCGGATTCCAGCCCCTCATCTTCAGATTCCCCTCCCACTCCTGGTACCACCTCCAGTGCCACCATCTCCTCCCCTGAGAGCACACAGGCTGAGCTTGGATCGTCCACCCCGGTGGCCCACCGCGTGCGGTCGCATGATCTCCAAATGCCACTACGACAAGTACAGGAGCTCCCGTACCTTGATGCTGCTGGGCGTATGGCAGTGGGACCATCCAGCCTGATTTATGTCCCTTTCTAAACCACGGACCTGTTGAATTGGAAAACCCACTATGTCTCCTACATGGGAGCAAGACCAGCATGATGCTTTCCCGCCTCCACCGGGACCAGCCATCGAAGGCCTTGCAACTATGGAACATTATGACTCAGATGGCTACTAGGCCAGACCGGGCTCCAAGTTTCTGTTGGGTCCCCAGGAGCCTATGGTTAACATGAATTTAGGGGACCATAAAATGCAATTCATGGTCGATACCGGAGCAACACACTCAGTGGTCACCCAACAAGTGGCCCCGATCTCCTCCCAATCAGTAACTATTGTGGGAGCCACGGGGGAGAGGGCCCAGAGACCTTTTCTGCAAAACCGCACGTGCCAGTTGGGGGGACGGACCATCACTCACCAGTTCCAGTTGTGGGCCGGCACCCATACTAGGCGGTTGCCTAGTAGGGGTGGCGGGCCATATTAACTTGTGTCTTGCTTCAGCCTGGTAGCTGAGGCCCTTAATTGTGTAGTTGTGGGGCAGTTAAAGCAGTTCAAGTGGAAATAGGCCGACACAGGAAAATTTATTTTTAAATTTTGTTTTAATCATCAAGCTTTGCAATTGGACCTTGGCAGAAGGTTCCAAACCATGAACAGAAAGTGAGGATATTTTCTCCAACAAAAATGCTTCTTTATAAAGGTATTTCAGCAGTGCTATGACAAAGCAGTTTCTTTCAGTCTTTGCAACCAAAATAAGTTTCCTTTTCAGTCAAACAAAACACAGTTGAAAGTCACTGTTATGAGCAAAGTCCAGCTAACCTTGTCAACTTCTTCCTGCTGTTTCAGGTAAGCTTAAAACATTCTCTGCTTCTTAGCAAGGGAATTAAACTACCGTTTAAAACACTTCCCTAGCACAAGTACTATTGCAGCTTTAAAAGATGAGACTTCTGTCTTTCCAGCCTTTCTCTGTAGCAATTACTCAGAATACTACTTCTTGGGCTTTCTTCATAATATCTCTTTCATGGCTACCTAATCACTTCTCAGGCATAATGAACATTCCATTGGAACCTCTGTGGAATCCGAATCCTCATTATAAAGTTTCACTTCCATCTCTTCCTCTGTACTGCAAGACTCAGGGACCTGGATACGTTCAGGGATTTCAAGTTTCACTTTACTTAACAGTTTAAAAGGTTTCTCCCAGTGAACGTTCCCTCTTCCCCCTGGAATAATGTCAGTGCTCCTAGACTTCCTTCCCTTTAGTGAGGCACTTAAAGGTACTGTCGGTTTTACCTTGTTTGTAGAAACCTTCTTCCTGTTAGGCTTTTTAAAAGGCTCTGTTTCTTGCTCAGAGTCTGAGCTGCTTGTTTCTGAGTTAGAACTATAATCCTTTAACTCTCTCAAGCGTCTTCCTGCTCCTCTCTGGCCCTGCCACTCGTTCTGGCAGTTCTGGCTGCTTCTCCCGGTTTCCCTGGTTCTCTCAGCTCTCCTCTCACTTGCTGACTGACTGTTTAAATGTTTGCCAGCGTGCTTCCCTTTCTGGCCCCACCCTATCTCTCCCTGCTGTTGCCCTGGAGACTGGGTGTGGCTTCAGGCTAGCCTTGCAAATGTGTGTTTCAGTATTACTTTCATTTTGGGACCTGTGCTTAGGTGAGCCCATCCCCCTCTCAGCAGAAAAAAACTCTTTTTTTTCTCTTTCCCGGGTCTGTGCTGCACCTGCCTTACCACACTGTATATGCCTGAATGTCCTATACCCCTGCTGGGTCGGGATGTTCTGGCAAAACTCCAGGCCCAAATCTCATTCGGGCCTGACGGCCAGGCTGAGCTCGAAATACCCAGCCTGGGCCCAGCAGTTTTGGTACTGTCCATCCCCCGAGAAAAAGAATGGCGGTTATATGAGGACAGGCCCAAATCTGATGTGGCTACCCTGGATACATGGGAATCAGTGCCCCCTGGAGTATGGGCTGAAGGAACCCCCCCCCCCCCCCAGAATGGCCATCAACATCCCTCCCGTATGCATTGAAATGAAGCCGGGAGCTTCCCCGGTACGTGTGCGACAATACCCGCTGCCGCGGGCAGCTGAGGAAGGAATTCATCATCATCTGGTGCATCTACTACAGCATGGTATCCTGCGGCCCTGCCAATCGGTATGGAACACTCCTTTGCTGCCAGTCCGAAAACCTGGAACCACCGACTACCGACCCGTTCAAGATCTCCGTCGTGTCAATGAGGCCGCTGTGACTTTGCATCCAGTAGTACCAAACCCTTATACACTGTTGGGCCTCATCCCGGGGACTGCTTCACACTTCTCAGTACTGGACCTAAAAGATGCCTTCTTTTGTATACGCCTGGCTATTGCAAGCTAGCACCTGTTTGCCTTCGAGAAAGAGGATCCTGCTACTGGCAGGAAGTCCCAAGTTACCTGGACTCGCTTACCACAGGGATTCAAGAACTCCCCTACCATTTTCAGCACAGCACTGGCCCAAGACCTTGCTAGTTTTCCTCGGGGGAGCCCGGCAGACAAGTACTTCTGCAGTACGTCGATGACCTGCTAATCGCTGCTGACTCTGAGGCTGAATGTATACTGGCAACCACAGAGCTTCTCCAACTCTTGCACGATGCGGGTTACCGAGCTTCAAGGAAAAAGGCTCAGTTATGCCAATTGGAAGTGAAGTATCTGGGATTCCATCTGTCAAAAGGAAGCCGACGGTTGGCGAGCGAGAGGAAGGAAACAGTGTGCCGGATCCCTGTGCCAACAACCCGCAAGCAAGTACGCGCTTTTCTCGGGGCCGCTGGGTACTGTCGTATCTGGATTCCCAACTTCACAGATTGCAAAGCCCCTCTATGAATCCACAAAGGGCCCAGAGAAGAGCCCCCTTGAATGGGGTCGAGACCAACTGCAGAGGCCTTCGAACATTTGAAAAGGGCATTACTGTCATCACCAGCCCTAGGCCTTCCGGATGTTACCAAGCCTTTCACCCTCTATGTACACGAAGCAGCAGGAACAGCTTTGGGGGTCTTGACCCAACAACTGGGGTCTTGGCCGCAGCCAGTCACCTACCTGTCTAAACTGCTGGATCCAGTGGCCAAGGGATGGCCACCTTACCTGAGAGCAATAGCAGCAACAGCCTTGTTGGTGGAAGAGTCTGATAAACTATCCATGGGCCAAGACCTTTTAGTCACCGTCCCACATTCGGTCCAAACATTACTGGAGCATAAAAGAAGTCACTGGTTCACCAGCTCCCGGATGTTGAAATACCAGAGCATGTTATGGGGAAATCCCAGAGTGCAGATAACTACCAGCCTGCTACATTCCTGCCTGTTGGCCTGGGACCACCTGATCACGACTGCCTGGAAGTGATGGATACAATCTTCTCCAGTTGCCCTGATCTGACAGATGTGCCGTTAAGCAACACTGTATTCTTGTCAAACTCAAATTTTGATGTAACCTATCTAATGTATATATAATTATGTATAATTATGTAGATAGTTATCCCCAGTTTACACCCAGTTTATCCTCCCTGTTATCTGTAAACCTAGATCAGTCATGTATTGACAGGTATGTTGTTGTTCAATGTAAACCGCACTGATGATGAATAGTGCGGTATATAAAAAATGTTAAATAAATAAATAAAAATAAATAAATAAATCCAGATGAGACCTACTTCGTAGATGGAAGCAGTCTGGTGTTGGAGGGCCGCAGGTGTGCGGGGTACGCGGTGGTGACGATGGAAGTAATAGCCGAAGCTCAGCCTTTGCCCCCTGGAACTTCCGCACAGAAGGCGGAACTCATGGCCCTGACCCAATACACCCCTCTGCGGCTTGCCTCCAGTAATACTGCCCTCTACCGCCCCTAGCGGTTGAGGTCTCACTTAAAAAGGGGGGAGTGAGGCAGCCATGAGGTTTAGCTGTGGGTAACCCTTTCCCCAAGCCATGAGGTTTTACATAGTGATCAGCTTGCTAAGAGAAGACATAAAGGTTTCAGTAGGCACCCTTCCCCCCCCCCCCAGGCCTGAGCACAATACCCCCTTACCCAGAAATCAGCAGACCAGAGCATACCGGTTTGGACAGGTCACCCAGGCACCTTCCCCAGGGGCTGCTGATTGGTGGACAGGAAATACCTGAGACGAATGAGATTGTAGAATGAGTTTAAAAATGTACTGTATATAAGACAATGTAGGACGTCCTTCGGGGCTCAGATTTTTTGTGGAGGGTACCGGCTCTCTGTCTGGGTCTGTGTGCACATTAAAAGATCCTGTTTGCATTCCAGCCTGTCTGTGTGTTTCCTTCTGTGGGTGAGTGAGAGAATGAGAGCATTTTCAGCTGCTTGGCTGCAACACTTTGAAGTCAGCTACAGCCGTAACCCTGCTCCCAACTAGAGCCATGGCAGAAGCACAGACTTCCCCTTTTCACAGCTGTGGATGAAGACTGTATTTTTCACTAAAATTACTGTCTGCAGCCACAACTGTGCAACCATGGCAACACAGCCTGGGCTCCGCCAAGGTGCACAATGGCATCAGGAAGTCATAAGAACTGACGTGACAGGTCACAGGCATTGCCAGGCATGTTCAGTACTCACTCCTGTGGTTGCTTGCCTCGGTACAGTCAAGTGAAGCCACATGGATGCGGACATACGATCAGTACTGCACGGACATCGGCATGGCTGCCTTGTGTGCAGGAGGACAAGTGAGACGAGAACTGATTCCAGAGCTGAGGCCTCCACTGGCTGCTAATGGCTATAGCCCAAAAGAAGACACTTTCATTTCTGCTACTGTGTCCTTACCTGACTTTATATGTGAGCAAATTAAAAGCTTATTATCATCTTTTAACCAGTCCCTATGCTATGGTATTTCTTTGGGGGGAGGGGGGGGCGGAGGTGACACATGGGAGCAGAACAAACAGAAAAAAAAGAAGAGCAATGACACACAGAGGAGGGGAGCGGGAGTGGAACAGCTGATAGGGGGGACTTGGGGGGGGGGGGGCAAGATCAAATGCCAGATGAAATAAGTGAGTCTTTTACAGCACTTTAAAGCGAGAAAATGAGGCCTCGGTGCACAAAACTAATGGGAGTGAGTTCCAGAGTGCAGGGACAAGGAAAATGTAGGCGGAGTGGTGGGTGAGTTCAAGGTGAGCATGGCCAGGGGAGGGAAGGAAAAGTCGATTCCCACAGGAGGAATGGAGGAGTCGCAGGGAGAGCTGGTAGTGAATAAGATCAGCAAGGTAGCGGGGAACACCAGTGTGCAATATCCTATGAGTGATGGTGAGGATCTTGTGAACAAAACAATATTTAATGGGATGCCAGTGAAGAGGGGTGATATTGTCTGATGGGGAGGAATGGGTAATGAGGCAGGCAACAGTGTTGTGAATGAAATGAAGGCGACAAAACTGGTATTGGGGGAGACCTGCGAAAATGACTTTTCAGCAATCCAGCTTTGAGATGACAAGGGATAACACAAGGGTGGTAAGAGAAGGTTCAGAGGAAGGGACAAGCAGTATGAATCTGGTGCAAAGAGAGGAAAGAGCGATGGGTGAGTCAAGAGATGTGGGAGTGAAAGCTGAGGGAGGAATCTAAAGTGACACCGAGATAAAGGAGGGTGGATACAAGTGGTACAGGGGTGGAGAACAGGAGGCGGGAAAGGTCAGGGGGAGGGGAACTCAGTGAGAACCAATGAGCTGTGGATTTCAACGGGTTGAGGTGAAGGAAGATGGTGTGCAACCAAGTAGACAGGGGAAAGGCAGGCATTGTGGAGGGACAAATCAGGGGTGAGAGAGTCAGTATGATATATCAGAAGGAGGTCATCAGCGTAGTAATAACCCAAAATACCGAATTGCTGGATAGTCAGAGCAAGTGGGACAAGAAAGATATTAAACAGGAGTGAGGCAAGCACTGAGCCCTGAGGCACGCCACAGTGAAGGGAAGTGACTGGTGAGGAGACAGAGCCCTGCAGAATGGAAAATGTACGGGAGGAAAGAAAGGAGTGAAACCAGCGGCGAACCATCTCATGAACCCCGAACGTGTGCAAGCAGGTGAGGAGTGTGTGGTGGTCCACCAGGTCAAAGGCAGTGGAAAGATCAAGGGAAACAGCAATAGAGAGGTCACCACATTCATAGGCCTGGTGGATTTCATTCAAAAGTGCAAGTAGAATTGTTTCAGTACTATGTCCTGACCTAAAGCCGAATTGACGGGGGTGAAGGGAAAGAGTGGCGTCAAGATGCACAGACAATTGTGAGAAAACAATTTTTTCAAGAATCTTGGAGAGGAAAGGGAGGTTAGAAACAGGCCGCCAGCTGGCTGGGATGGTGGGATCGAGGGAGGGCTTCTTCAGCAGGGGCCGGGCAACAGCATGCCGCCAGGCTATGGGAAAGGAACCAGAAGAGAGACTGGAGCTCATAATGAGGAGAATGAATGGTATAGCAGAGAGGGAAGGTTACAGGAGCCAGAAGGCAGGCAGCAGGTCAAGGGGACAGGTGGTCTTATGAGAAGAGATGATGACCTTAATGAGTTCTGATACAGTGACAGGGTGAAAAGCATGCCAGGTGTGAGGGAAGGCAGGAGACATGGGGGAAAGGGAAAAAGGGGGGGGGGTGAAGAAGACAAGGAAGGAGGGAGCGGAGAAAGAGGAGGAGAGTTAGAATATATAGCACTAAATGAGAGGTTAGATATGATTGGTATCTCAGAGACATCGTGGAAAGAGGACAACCAGTGGGACACTGCGATACATGGGTACAAACTATATCGCAATGAAAGAACTGATCAAACTGGTGGAGGGGTTTAAAGGAAACAAAATTTGCTGTAGAATCTCTATGAATTAAAATTCCATGTAAAAAGGGGAAGGCGATGGCAGTGGGGGTTACTATCAACCGCCTGGCCAGAATGAAGAAATAGATGATGAAATGCTCAAAGAAATCAGGGAAGCTAACAAAAGTTACAGCACAGTAATAATAATGGGTGATTTCAATTACCCTGGTATTGACTGGGTCAGTGTCACGGCAGGACATGCTAGGGAGATAAAGTTTCTAGATGAAATAAATGACAGCTTCTTGGAGCAGTTGGTTCATGAACTGACCAGAGGGGAAGTCATTTTGGACCTAATCCTTAGTGGAACACAAGATCTGGTTCAAGAGATAAGGGTGTTGGGGCCACTTGGCAATAGTGATCATAGCATGATCACATTTGATTTAATTAATGGAGGATGGATGGTAAGGAAATCCACAGTACCATCTTTTAACTTTCGAAAGGGAGACTATGATAAAATGAGGAAAATAGTTTAAAAAAAACCAACTAAAAGGAGCAGTTGCAAAGGTTAAAGACTTAAATCGAGCTTGGGTGTTGTTTAAAAATATTATCTTGGAAGCCCAGACCAGCTGTATTTCATGCTTTAAGAAAAGTGGAAGGAAGTACAAAAAACTGCCAGCATGGTTTAATGGTTAGGTCAGAGAGGCTGTTGCCAAAAAAGCATCTTTCAGGAAATGTAAAAAAGAGCCAAATGACGAAAACTGGGAAACAACACAAGCACTGGCAAGTTAAATGCAAGACATTGATAAGGCAGGCAAAGAGAATTTGAGAAGAAGTCTGCTATGGAAGCAAAAACATGTAATAAAGACGTTTTCAAGTACATTTTTAGCAAAAAAAACCTGTGAGAGGGTCAGTTGCACCATTAGATGATAGAGGGATAAAAGGGGCACTAAGAGGGGAAAAGGCCATAGTGGAGAGACTGAATGAATTCTTTGCTTTGGTCTTTACTGAGGAAGATGTAGGGATGTTACCCATGACTGAGGTGGTATTTAAAGGTGATACTGCAGAAGAATTGAAAGAAATGTTGATACACCAGGAAGATGTATTACAACTATTTGTAAACTGAAGAGTAGCAAATCACCTGGACCAGATGGTATACATTCAAGGGTGTTGAAAGAACTGAAATAAGATTGCAGACCTGCTATTAGTAATCTGTGAACTATCATTAAAATCATCTGTAATACCTGAAGATTGGAGGATAGCCAATGTAACGCCAATTTTTAAAAAGAGTTCCAGGGGTGATCTGGGAAACTACAGACCGGTGAGCCTGACGTCAGTACTGGGAAAAATGGTAGAAACCATAATAAAGAACAAAATTACTGAACATGTAGATGGTCATGGCTTAATGGGAGACAGCCAACATGGCTTTAGATAAGGAAGATCTTGTCTTATTAATCTGTTATGGTGTTTTGAAGGTGTGAATAAACAGGTAGGCAAAGGTGAGTCGGTTGATATAGTGTATCTGTATTTTCAGAAAGCCTTTGACAAGGTCCCTCATCAGAGACTTTTGGCAAAACAAAAAAGTCATGGGATAGGAAGCAGTGCACTGTTGTGGATCAGGAACTGGTTAAAAGATAGAAAGCAGAGGGTAGGGCTAAATGGCCAATTTTCCCAATGGAAAAAGGTGAATAGTGGAGTACCCCAGGGATCTGTGCTGGGTCCGCTGCTTTTTGACATATACATAAATGACCTGGAAAAGGGAATAACGAGTGAGGTTATCAAATTTGCAGATGACACAAAACTATTTAATGTTGTTAAAACCCATGAGGATTGTGAAAAATTGCAAGAGGATCTTGATAAATTGGAAGACTGAGCATCCATATGGCAGATGAAATTTAATGTGGACACGTGCAAAGTTATGCATCTAGGAAAGAACAACCCAAACTATGGTTACACAATGCAAGGTTCCACATTAAGAACCACCACCCAGGAAAAAGATTTATGTGTCATCGTGGATAACATGTTAAACCCTCCACCCCCAGTGTGCAGCGGTGGCCAAGAGAGCAAATATAATGCTAGGTATCATAAAGGAAAGGAATGGAAAATAAAACAAAGGATATTATAATGCCTCTGTATCATTCTATGGTGCTACTGCATCTTGAATATTGTGTGCAATTCTGGTCACTGCATCTTAAAAAGGATATAGCGTTATTAGAAAAGGTACAGAGAAGATCCACCAAAATGGTAAAGAGTACCCCTTTGAAGAGAGGCTAAAAAGGTTAGGGCTCTTCAACCTGGAAAAGAAACGGCTGAGGGGAGATATGATAGAGGTCTATAAATTAATGAATGGAGTGGAACAGGTAAACGTAGATCAATTGTTTACATCATCAGAATATAGAAAGACTAGGGGACATGCAATGAAGCTACAGGGTAACCTATTTAAGACTAATAAAAGAAAATATTTTTTCATTCAACATGTGACCAAACTCTGGAATTTGTTACCGGAGGATGTAGTAAATGCTGTTAATGTAGCTGGGTTTAAAAAAGGTTTGGACAGGTTCATGGAGGAAAGGTCCATAAACCATTATTAAGAAGGGACCCGGGACATCACTGCTTGACCCAGTACAAGCATTGTGGAACCTGTGTCTTTTGGGGAAACTGCTAGGTACGTATGACCTAGATTGGCCACTGTTGGAAACAGGATACTGGGCTTGATGGACCTTGGTCTCACCTAATATGGCATATCTTATGTTCTTATGAGGAGGGCAGGAAGGAAAGGAGGCATGAAGGGAAAGGACCTTCCCCAAAAAGAAAGAGTTCAAGTCGGACGGGACTGGGGGGGGAGCAGAGTGGGAAGGAGCGGGGCAAGAAACAAAAGTAAGGGCTGAAAAGTCTTCAGCTCCTTCCCAGAATGCTCTCTGCCCCTGCCGCCCTTTCCCAGCCCCAGGCCCGCCAATTCCCGACGTCCAGGGAAGTTATTCCACCTCGAAGGTGGAATTACTTCCCCATTCAGGTCGCTGGCCCCGGACGTACAGGGTGACATTAGAATCGGCCCTGTATGTCCAGGGCTGGCAACTGCCCACTGCCCGCCCTAACACTGCCCTGATCCTCCCCTTTCCTGCCCCTCATCTAGCTTCCCTGTACAACCAGCGGGGAAGCTAGACGCTGGCGGGAGAGGCACAAATAACAGGGACGTCCATCCCTGCTTTTCCTGACCTGGAATGAGCCTGATTGCCTCTAAGTTTCTTTGATAAAAATGTAGCTGTGTCCTAAAACTGGATAAAGTTGTTACTGAGATCACCTTGTGCCAGCTTATTCGCCTTATGAAACTGCAGACGAAACAGTATGAGCCCTGAGTGAAACCAGTGCTGCTGATGCCTATGTGAGCAGGTACATGGCTGGAGCAGAACTGTATCATCTAGAGCTTTTCCCAAAATTTTATTCTAGGTGCTAGCAAGGTGAGAGATGGATAAAAAATCCAAGTCCGAGCGAAAAAGTATATCATGTAGCAAGCGTAAAAATACAAACAATTAAAACAGCTTATCTCAGAACAGTCACAAACTAAATGCATAGTCAAATCAATAGAAATGCCACAGCAGGCTAGCCCTTATGGCTGCCGGTACTGACATCACCTCTGGAGCGTATCACGTTATTGGGAGTCAATTGAACTACAAATCGGTGGGTGGGGTGGGGTGTGGGGGGGTGCTGGCCAAGTCTAACATGGAGCAAGCATCACCTCAGGAGCGTGTCATGTGATCGGGGGTTGATCAGGCTGCAAATTGAGGGAATCTGCTTTTGCCACATCCACTGGCAGTGCAGCTGGTTGTCGAAAAGGTTTGGACAAATTCCATCCTGGTAGCTAGGATCGAGGCTCTCATACTTGATCCACCTCTCTCTCTGGCTCCAGCCTCCTCCCCACTGTGGCATCTCCTCTTGCCTGCTCCACCTCAACCCTATTCCCGTGGATTTCAGTCTGTTGAGTTTTTCTGTACTGTAATATGCTAAATATACATAACTGTAATTTCTACATAAAAGTATTATGTTCTATGTCCAGTTCTGTGAATTCCTCCTGTATGATCTTGATGGTAAAAAGGTCTGTGATGTTTGCAGGACTGTAATGCCAGTGGTGCGTCTCCATCTGGCTCCCAAATGTTGACGTTCTATTGAAGCAGCAAATCCCATCTGCAATTTAACCCCCTCCGAACTCTATCTGACAGCTGAGAATATATGCAAATACCTTGTATATCTCTCTGTATTTTCCAGGTGGCCTACAAGAGCAAAGTAAATGTGGGCCCCATCCTTTCTGACACTTTTCTAAAAGTAGCTAGTTATACTTGTTAGTAAAGCAATGCAGATTTCCAAGTGCGTGATTCACTACTTGTTTCTGATCCTCAAGAAAACGAAGTACACTGATTTTTACACAATTTACCAATGGATAAATACAAATGAAAATAATTTAAAGACAACTCAGTGATTCAGTAGCAAGTACTGCAGAAGGCCTCATTTTGTGCCCCTAAACCAGGACCCTGCTCTATCAAATGATCTCTGAGGGACAGGAAGTGACTGTAGAGCTTGGTAGTTGGTGCAGATAGGCCCTCTAGATAGAAAATGATGGCAGATAAAGACCATAAGGCCTATGTTTCTATACACCCGAAGAGAAAATGGAGGTAGCAGCACTGAGGCTGGCGAGAGTCCCCGGATCCCATCAGCTGAAGACAGATGCTTCCTCCACATCCCTATGCAGCCACAGTGGCCAGTAGAGAGCTAGTGCTAGCCATGAAAAGGCCATTTCTTCAATCTTCAGGCTGAAATTAGTGAGAGAACTGTTGTGCAGGTGGGTAACTAGTAGAAGAGGAGAGAGTAGGAGGAGCTAGGGAGAGAAAGGAGGTGAGCATAGGGAGCAAGAGAAAAAGGGGGCAGTGGGGAATGAGTGAGGAGAGGGTAATGAGAAGACATGGGGGAGAGGAAGTGTGGGGCAGAGGAATGAATAGGGAGAGAACGGTGAAGTGAGTGCAGAGAAGGGAATAAAAGAAGGAAGCAGAGAGAGGAGGCAGCCTGAATGGGAGTGAGATGTACACTTGCTAGAGAAGACATGCACTCACCAGGTACTTTTACCTTGCTTCCCCCAAATTATATTTAGAGGGGATAGGTGCTTGGAAAATAAAAGCTGGAAGTAAAGAACGTCTTTGGGAATTTGTATACTACATGGCGTGCTCCTTTCCAATCTTCTTTTACATACCATGTAAGTAGTCAAAGTGGTTTGGAAGATGTGCATGAAGGACCCGGTCACAGCCTTGTATATGTCTCTTGCTGACACAGACAAAGTTTCAGAGAGTGGTAGCCATTGCTTGTAGTTGGTGAGCCTGGATAGTGCCTAGAGGCTGGGTGCTTGCCTGGGCATAGCGGAACATTATGCAGGCTGATATCCATTGTGACAGTGTCCTTTTTGTGACCTGGCATCCTGGTCTGTTGGGGTCAAATGAGACAAAGAATTGATCCCCCTCTGTTGCTGATGCTCCATTCCCTGGATGTAGATACGCAGAGCATGCATGCAGTCCAGACTGTGCAGATGCTGCTCTTCTAGTGAGGAGTGAGGCTCAGGGTAGAAAGTGGGCAACTCAATGGTATGGTTCAAGTGGAAGGGTGAGGCCACCTTTGGGATGAACCTGGGGAGTGTTCT
This sequence comes from Ichthyophis bannanicus, assembly GCA_033557465.1. Classification (NCBI taxonomy): domain Eukaryota; kingdom Metazoa; phylum Chordata; class Amphibia; order Gymnophiona; family Ichthyophiidae; genus Ichthyophis; species Ichthyophis bannanicus. Next base: position 610,760,779 of record CM066034.1, read on the forward strand.
AAGGGTGACACAGTCATAAGAACATAAGAAATGCCATACTGGGTCAGACCAAGGACCATCAAGCCCAGTATCCTCTTTCCAGCAATGGCCAATCCAGGTCACAAATACCTGGAAGGTTCCCGAAATGGTACATAGGTTCCACCATGTTTGTCCCAGGGTAAGCAATGGATTTTCTTGGTCCTCTTTAATAATGGTTTATGGACGTTTCCTCCAGGAACTTGTCCAAATCTTTTTTTAAACCTAGCTATACTTTTACTACATCCTCCAGTAACAAATTCCACAATTTGATTACGTGTTGAGTAAAAAAATATTTTCTCTTATTAGTCTAAAATGGGTTACATTGTAGCTTCATTGCATGTCCCCTAGTCTTTTTACTTTTTGATGGTGTAAACAATGGATCTACTTTTACCCGTTCCACTCCACTCATTAATTTATAGACCTCTATCATAGCTTCCCTCAATCGTCTCTTTTCCAAGTTGAAGAGCAATAACCTTTTAAGCTTTTCTCATAGGTGTATCCTTCCATCCCCTTTACCATTTTGGTGGCTCTTCTCTTTACTTTTTCTAGTTCGACTATATACACCAGCAGTCAAAGCATTTCCACTAGAAGCCATATGACTTCCTCGTGGACTGTTGCCTGGCAGTCAGGATGACCAAGCATGCTCCAAGCCCTTCCATCCCAATGCATCCCATTTCCTGCCTGAGTTTTTTTTCTATCCATCATTAGCAATGGACAGACCCACTGTCTCTCAACTACCATAATTTAATTGAATTCATCTTTTTCCAATCTGAGAACCTCAGCATGGACAAACCTGGCTTCAAAAATACCTTAGATGCTCCAGATATTTGAATCAGAGGGGTTTACACTTCCAGAACTCGTGGAGATTGTTTCCAAGTCTTTAAAAAGTTGGCAATGAATTTCCCAGTATGGGTCCTCCTACTGAAAAAGCAGCATCCAAAATGATTTTTTTAAATGTTATTACTTATTCAACATTTTACAGCTTCACATCTTGACACAATGCCCCATGAACAATCCTCAACAGATATGTCTTTACTCACCCTTCACCTTCCCCTCTCTCCCCCCCAATTGGCATCCTCTAGTTGCATAACACCCCTATGAGCAAAATCAATACCCAACATATAAGCCACATATGTATCCTGGATACAGTATATAGTCTAGCACAATTATTCTTGCAGCCAAAAGCTTATTTAGCTTTATCCATTCTTCATTGGCCATGTTGTACATTCCTCTCCTCATGTCAGTAAGTTTTTCCATTTGCCTTAGAAAGCCTAATTGGAATCTCCATTCCAGTACTGAGGTCTACCACTGTTTTCCAGTTGGCAGCTATTTCACACCTTGCTACCACTATCCCCATTAGCAACAATCTGTGGTTATTTTATTCACATTTTTTGGGACCATTTCCAACAACATCACCTTTGGATTTTGGGCCACTGGTACCCCCACTAAACTCTCTATTGTGGTTTTTAAGTCAATGTCAACTCCTGGTGATCCTGTGTATAAGTTGTTTATGTTATGACTATCCCCTGGATTTTCTTGGCAAGATGTGACCCAAGGTAGATAGCTAGGCCTTTCTTTTATGCAGTAAGACTAAAGTAGCTGGTGTTCCAAGGAGGTCTCCCATCCAATTACTAACCAAGCCTAATCCTGCTTAGCTTCCAAGATCAGGCACACTCAAGGTGGGGTGGCCATAGTAAATGTTCTCTTACCCCTTCAAAAAACTCCCTCACCCAGGGGACACCACCACCAAATATGCATGAAATCTCTTTCTTCACAGTTCCTCTAACATGGGGTCAGAAGCCACCAGATACATAGTATTATACCCCAGATAGGATTAATATTATCTGTATTCAAGTTTATAAGCACTTTCTTTGACCATAGAACAAATGGAAACCTTCCCCGCTTCCTCAAAAAATATTTCCAGTCTTTTTCCAACTAACATGCCCACATATCTCTCTCTCAGTCCAGTATAAAACAAAGCTACTTACCTGTAACAAATGTTCTTCATGGACTGCAGGATAAGTCCTCATATATGGAAGATGTCACTGAAAGAGCCTCTGCAGGAACCTCTCTCAGCTCCTTCTAGAGTGGTTCTATTGCACCTACACACATTCCCACCTATCACTGCCTCATACTAACTATTTAGTGAGTAAATAGCTAACAGTAGAATGTAACTCCAAGGGGAGGAAAGCAGATTGTGAGGACTTATGTTTTTGCCAACGGAGAACACCTACTACAGTTGAGTAACTTTGTTTTCTCCATGAACAAACAGGATAAGTGCTCACATATTGAATTCCTAGCTACAGGCTTCCTCAGAAGATAAAGGGGAATGAAACAGATGTTGCAACAGTCAGATACCAGATGAAACATATTTTTGGTGGCAACAGGCATTTTGTATGTATAAGTATTATTTTTGTTTAGTTTTGGTTTTTAAGAGGCAGCCTGAACAGAAAAGAACTAAGTCTAGGAGTTGGATTCTATTCCTTGAACAAATTCTGAAGAACAGCTTGGCTGAATCTGCTGTTGCATTGGGAGTCCCTCTCCAAACAATAATGAGATGTAAATGGGGGACAGAAGTCCAAGTGCCGGCTTTGCAAATCTCCTCCATGGAGGCTGATCTCAAGTTGGCCACCAACGCAGCCACTCGGACATTATGAGCCATGATATGGCTCTCAAGCGTCAAACCTGCATGAGCATAAGCAAAGGCTATGAAATTCACAAACTAAGTTGAAAGTGTATGTTTGCTGCTGATAGTCCCCAGTCTATTGAGGTCAAAAGAAACAAAATGTTTGGTGGACTTTCTATGGACTTTAGTCCATTCCAAATAGAAGGCCATGGCTCTCTTGTAGTCCAAATTATGCAATACACTTCCCCCTTTTGTGAGCATGTGGTCTTGGGAAAAATGTTGGAAGAATGATTAACTGATTATGGTGCAATTCTGACACCACTTTATGAAGGAATTTGGTATGTATTATAACAAAATTTGGTGTAGGGTGGATCCATACCTAGAGCCTGAAGCTTGCTAACTGCAAGCAAGCGCCACAAAAAACAAGATCTTCCAGGTCATGTGTTTCAGTCCACAAGTGTCTAGCAGCATGAATGGAACTTTCATCAGCTGAGATAGTACCACGTTGAGGTCCCAAAATACAGTGAGAGGCTTGAGGGAAGAATTAGTAAGAAATAAGTGTAACCCAGTCTCTGGGCATACAAGCCTTACTTATGCCTCACTAAATGTTACTGTAGTCCTGTAGCCGTACCTCAGGCTGGAACACCTCTGGAAGAGGTACAGTGGAAAAACCACTACCGTCCAACAACTTTTATCAGAGAACTGACAAGAAATTCACTGTAGCAATAAAAAAACTAAATTCAGGATACTTTGGATGATAATGCCTAAGATTTTATGACTATTGAATGTTCAGGTAAGATGACAGATCTTTTAAAATAAGGATCCTGAGTCCTTTTGACGTAATAAATTTAAATAAATATTTTATTAACTAGCATACCTAAAACACCTAATATAGGAATTACAATGTCTAAGCAGCAACAATTGGATACAGCTAATATTAAAATAACCTAACTAGTCTGTCTTGTTTTACGAAGTACTTCCCATCAAGACAATAGTATATCAGATACATTTTCCCTTATACAATTAATTGTTCAACTACGAATGCAATATATTCTAGCTTTTGGAACAACTGTGGTTTTTTTTCCTTTTTGGGATAAATGATCTGCTTATAATCAGGTAAGCATTTCTTTTACAACTCAGAATTGTTTTATAAATTCCTTTACAGTCCTCTTTTCTCATTTGTAGGTCCTTCAGGGATATTCCCAGGCGAGTATACCTGGACTCAGATATTTAGAAAAATAACTAAAAGTATTTGAACTCAAATAAATATGATGAGAGTGCACTATAAACAAACAAAAATGTACACTTATCTTCCAACCAAAAATTCTTTCTTGGGGTTAGAGCCCGTGTCTACACTGATTCTGGTCTCAATCTGTTTCTCTAGACACCCAGTTGACTCTTCCTCAGTCTGCTGGTCTTGTCCCTACTCTCTGACTTTATAAAACCAATAAGGCATAAGAACATAAGATATGCCATACTGGGTCAGACCAAGGTCCATCAAGCTCAGTATCCTGTTTCCAACAGTGGCCAATCTAGGTCATAAGTACCTAGCAGTTTCCCCAAAAGACACAGGTTCCACAATGCTTGTATTGGGTCAAGCAGTGATATCCTGGGTCCCTTTTAATGGTTTATGGACCTTTCCTCCAGGAACTTGTAAAAAACTTTTTTAAACCCAGCTACACTAACAGGTTTTACTACATCCTCCAGTAACAAATTCCAGAGTTTGATTACATGTTGAGTGAAAAAATATTTTCTTTTATTAGTCTTTAAAAGTTTATCCTGTAGCTTAATTGCATGTCCCCTAGTCTTTCTATATTCTGATGACGTAAACAATCGATCTGCGTTTACCCGTTCGACTCCATTCATTAATTTATAGACCTCTATCATATCTCCCCTGAGCCATCTCTTTTCCAGGTTGAAGAGTCCTAACCTTTCCAGCCTCTCTTCGTAGGGGTATCCTTCCATCCCCTTTATCATTTTGGTGGCTCTTCTCTGTACCTTTTCTAATAACGCTATATCCTTTTTAAGATTCGGCGACCAGAATTGCACACAATATTCAAGGTGCAGTCGCACCATGGAACAATACAGAGGCATTATAATCTCCTTTGTTTTATTTTCCATTCTTTTCCTTATGATACCTAGCATTCTACTTGCTCTCTTGGCCACCGCTGCACACTGGGTGGAGGGTTTTAACATGTTATCCACGATGATACCTAAATCTTCTTCCTGGGTGGGGGTTCCTAATGTGGAACCTTGCATTGTATTACCATAGTTTGGTTTGTTTTTTCCTAGGTGCATAACTTTGCACTTGTCCACATTAAATTTCATCTGCCATTTTCATGCCCAGTCTTCCAATTTATCAAGATCCTCTTGCAATTTTCCACAAGCCTCATGGGTTTTAACAACGTTAAATAGTTTTGTGTCATCTGCAAATTTGATAACCTCACTCGTTATTCCTTTTTCCAGATCATTTATGTATATGTCAAAAAGCAGTGGACCCAGCACAGATCCCTGGGATACTCCACTATTCACCTTTCTCCATTGGGAAAATTGGCCATTTAGCCCTACCCTCTGTTTTCTATCTTTTAACCAGTTCCCGATCCACAATAGTACACTGCCTCCTATCCCATGACTTTTTAGTTTTGCCAAAAGTCTCTGATGAGGGGCCTTATTAAAGGCTTTCTGAAAGTCCAGATATACTACTATATCAACTGACTCACCTTTGTCTACCTGTTTATTTACACCTTCAAAGAAACATAACAGATTAGTAAGACAAGATCTTCCTTGTCTAAAGCCATGTTGGCTGTCTCCCATTAAGCCATGACTATCTACATGTTTAGTAATTTTGTTCTTTATTTGGTTTCTACCCTTTTTCCCAGTACTCACGTCAGGCTCACCGGTCTGTAGTTTCCTGGATTGCCCCTGGAACTCTCTTTAAAAATTGGCGTTACATTGGCCATCCTCCAATCTTCAGGTATTACAGATGATTTTAATGATAGTTCACTGATTACTAATAGCAGGTTTGCAATCTCATATTTCAATTCTTTTAACACCCTTGGATGTATACCATCCGGTCCAGGTGATTTGCTACTCTTCAGTTTATCAAATAGTTGTAATACATCTTCCCGATGTATCGATATTTCTTTCATTTCTTCCGCAGTATCACCTTTAAATACCACTTCAGTCATGGGTAACATCCCTATATCTTCCTTGGTAAAGACTGAATCATTCATTCAGTTTCTCCGCTATGGCCTTGTCCCCTCTTAGTGCCCCTTTTACCCCTCTATCATCTAATTGTCCAACTAACTCTCTCACAGGTTTTTGCTTCCATAGCAAGCTTCTTCTCAAATTCTCTCTTTGCCTGCCTTATCAATGCCTTATATTTAACTTGCCAGTGCTTGTGCTATTTCCAGTCTTCGTCATTTGGCTTTTTTTCCACTTCCTGAAAGATGCTTTTTTGGCAACAACAGCCTCTCTGACCTCATCTTTAAAACATGCTGGCAGTTATTTGGACTTCCTTCCACTTTTCTTAAAGCATGGAATACAGCTGGTCTGGGCTTCCAAGATAGTATTTTTAAATGACATCCAAGCTTGATGTAAATCTTTAACCTTTGCAACTGCTCCTTTTAGTTTTTTCTTAACTATTTTCCTCATTTTATCATAGTTTCCCTTTCAAAAGTTAAAAGGTAGTACTGTGGATTTCCTTACCATCCCTCCTCCATTAATTACAGTAAATCAAACGCGATCATGCTTATGATCACTATTGCCAAGTGGCCCCAACACCCTTATCTCTTGCACCAGATGTGGTGTTCCTCTAAGGATTAGGTCCAAAATGGCTTCCCCTCTGGTCGGTTCATGAACCAGCTGCTCCAAGAAGCAGTCATTTATTTCATCTAGAAACTTTATCTCACTAGCATGTCCTGCCATGACACTGACCCAGTCAATACCAGGGTATTTGAAATCACCCATTATTATTACCGTATTGTAACTTTTGTTAGCTTCACTGATTTTTTTTTTAGCATGTCCTCATCCATTTGTTCATTCTGGCCAGGCGGTCGATAGTATACCCCCCACTGCCATTGCCTTCCGCTTTTTACATGGAATTTCAGTCCATAGAGATTCTATAGCGAATTTTGTTTCCTGCAAAACTTTAATCCTTTGTGACTCAATGCCCTCTCTAATATAGAGCACAACCTCTCCACCAATTTGATCAGTTCTATCATTGCGATATAGTTTGTACCCATGTATCATAGTGTCCCGCTGGTTGTCCTCCTTCCACCATGTCTCTGAGATACCAATCATATCTAACCTCTCATTTAGTGCTGTATATTCTAACTCTCCCATCTTATAGACTTCTAGGATTTGCATACAAGAATTTTAGAGACTGTATTTTATTCATATTAATCTGGCTATCAATAAACATGGTTAATTTGGAATCTTTAAGCTCTGTCTGCTCCGTACTCAAGGGCATTTGGTCTACTTTTGTTTTTATTGGAACCTCTCTGCTGATTTGCCCTAACTTCATTCTTTTGGTAGTATCCTTCAAGGATACATTGTTCCGAACCATGCGCTCTTGAGCGATTAATCAGCTCTCCCCTATTATCTAGTTTAAAAGCTGCTCTCTCTCCTTTCTAAAGGTTAATGTCAGCAGCCTGGTTCCATCCCGGTTAAGGTGAAGCCCATCCCTTCGAAAGAGCCCCTCCTTTCCCCAGAATGTTCCCCAGTTCGTAACCAATCCAAAACCCTTATCCTTGCACCATCATCTCATCCACACATTGAGACTCTGGAGCTCTGCCTGCCTTTTGGGTCCTGCGCGTGGAACGGGAAGCATTTCGGAGAACGCTACCCTGGAAGTTCTGAATTTCAACTTCCCTCCTAAAAGCCTAAATTTAGCCTCCAGAACCTCCCTACCACATTTTCCTATGTCATTGGTACTGACATGTACCAAGACAGCAGACTCCTCCCCAGCACTATCCAAGACCTTGTCTAGGTGACGTGTGAGGTACGCTACCTTCGCACCAGGGAGGCATCTTACCAGACGATACTCACGTCCACCAGCTACCCAGCTATCTACAAGCCTAATGATCAAATCACCAACTATAATGGCTGTCCTAACCCTTCCCTCCTGAGCACATGGCCGTGGAGAATCTTTCTCGGTGCAAGAGGGTTTTACGTTACCTGGAGGACAGGTCCTAGCTACAGGATCACTTCCTGCCACACCAGGGTGATGCTCTCCTGTCATGTGACCTCTCTCCTCCATGGAAACAGGGATGCTGCCAGACTGGAGGTGGGAATTCAGGACTATATCCCTGTAGGTCTTGTCTATGTACCTCTCTGTCTTCCTTATATCCTCCAAGTCTGCTACTCTTGCCTCCAGAGATCGGACTTGTTCCCTGAGAGCAAAGAGCTGCTTGCACCTAGTACACATGTAAGACCCTCACCAACTGGGAGAAAATCATAGATGTGACATTCAGTGCAAAAGACTGGAAAGCCGCCATCTCACTGCTGGACTGCTGTCTGCTTTTTAGTTTAGGTTGTGTTTAAATATTTAAGCTCTTTACTTACAAAGGGCTGCTGGGCATACTTATACTAATAAAACAAGACCTAATATGTTTAATGTACTTTGTTCACCAGAAGCTCAATTAATCTCAGGTCCTTAATGTATGCCTGATAAGGATAAACAGCTGCACCTGAGAGTGAATATGTAAGAGGTTTAAGCACCTATAAAGCTTGTTGATATATAATACATTGCCACTTGGTTGTCAGTCTGAATCATGACAATTGGCTGGCAAGCTGGTCTTTGAAAGCTTTTAGAGCATTCAATACTGTTCTCAACTCCAGGAAGTTGATCTGAATGAGACTCTTCTGGAAGAACCATTGACCCTGGATGTGGAACCCATCCACATAGGCTCCCCAGCCCAGTTTGGACGTATCTGTCAGGAATAACTTCATAGTGAGGTGTTTGGAAGAGTAAGCCTTTGAATATCTTAGATGGAACCAGCCACCAAACTGGGAATTCTGGAGGGTGATGTGACAGAGAAGACATCACTGAGCCTGTGAATGGACTGGGTCCATTGCTTATGCAATGTCCACTAAGGTTGTCTCATTTTGAGACATACAATATATATCAGTCAAATCTTTGGGAGTAATGCAAAATACATCCAGCTACTACAATATTACTCCATTGTTCTTTCAAATCTGTTTCTTCTTCACTTCTTATCAGAAACATTCGCTTCCCATCTGTACAAAAACGCCGCGCGGATGTTTCTGATAAGAAGTGAAGAAGAAACAGATTTGAAAGAACGTCGGAAGCACGCTGGTGAATTGTTCCTTTGCTGAAATTTCGTATTTTGAGAAAGCTCCCCTGAAGAACCTCAGTAATCTGAGAGAAACATGGCATGGCGCCATTGAGTGGCGTTGGGAAACAATAAAACATCTAACAGGAATGAGCCGAGTATTAGAAGATTGAATGAAGATTGTCTAAGGAATCATCAATGCTTTGAAGTTAAGTGTGAACCACACATTGTCACACATTGTTTTGAGGGAATTTGCAAGTGATTTACCAAAAAAAAAAGCCGGAAAGTTAGTCGTTGATGCTAACAGGCGCCGCTAGATACTATGTATCATTGCTAAGGCTGCCGAGGAGTCTGAGACAACTTCCTTGCTGTAGTACAACGCATTGCAAATTAGTCCCCTGTTTTGTGTTAGAGCATTTGTTTGAATGGAGTCATTTTGAGACATGCCAAGGGAGTTCCATGCATTGATGAAGCTGTATGGTCTAACATTCTTAACATGTTTCTCACTGACATCTGTTGGGAAGAAGGAAGGCTGAGTCATGTCTAGTAGAGCTCCAATGAATTCCAATTGAATTGATGGTGTGAGGTAAGACCTAGATAGTTGATGACAAACCCTAGTAACTCTAACACCCAGATAAGCATTCATACAGATCCTTGCACCCCTTCCTGAATGGTGGTGCTCTTGATCGGCCAATCAGCCAAATAGAGGAACACATGGATGCCCAATTTGCACAGATATGCTGCAACAAGAGCAAGGCATTTTGTAAAGACCTAAGGAGAGGATGCAAAGCCAAAAGGGGGAATATAATACTGGTAGTTGTGTTCCCCTATGATGAAATGCAGATACTTTCTGTGAGCTAGATGCATCTGAAGGTGGATGTATACATCCTTGAAGTCTAGAGAATATAGACAATCTCTCTTTTGGAGAAAGGGGAGCAGGGTGTTGAGGGAAACAATTCTGAACTTTTTCCGAACCAGGTACTTGTTCAGATTCCTCAGATCTAAGATGGGACAGAATCTCCTGTCATTTTAGTGACCAGAAAGTACCTTAAGTAAAATCCCTGCCCTTCCTGCTGTGCTAGAACATGCTTGACTGCATTCGCCTGCCAAAGGGAAGAGAGCTCCAGAAGAAGCACTTCTTGGTGTTGAAGAGGGATGAAATGTTTCCTTGATGAGGGGGGTGGGGCACAATTTGATGGAAGCTCAAATAGATGTACTCTGTACCCATCACAGACTATTCTAGGTACTCACCAGTTGGGGCCATCATTTTGTGAAGAACGTGAGCCTCCCCCACTGGAAAATCTTCCAGGATCAGTACTGGACTCTCGGTTGTGTTCTCCAGCTGCCAACGAAAACCCCATCCCCAGTTTTGACTGAGATGCTAGCTGGGGATTCTGAGCCCTCTGCTCCCTGGGGCAGGAGTGAGAATTCTGTTTGACTTGGGATAAACAGGAAGGAGCAGGATACTTACATCTTTAAGAGTAACTGGTCTTCCTGTGCTCTTTGCTGTGATACCTCTGGGATGTCAAGGAGGTTGGGTCAGGAGTGGGCCTGGAAGTTCAAAAAGTGTCACTGTGCTGGTTGATTATGTTAGCAGTTTCTTGCACATTATCTCCAAAGAGATTCTCTCTATGGCACAGCACATCAGCAAGCTTCTCTTGTATGCTAGGCTAAAAGTCCAAGGTCCGGAGCCATGCGGAGGCCCTCGATGCCATATCAAAAACATCATATGTTGCTTGGACCATGTATCTCCCACACTCCTTTCCCTGGCTCACTAGGAACGTGAGTTACAAGGCTTCTTCTGGAAGGAGAAAGTCCGCAAACTCATCAGGCCTGCACATGAGGTTCCGCAACTGGCATGCTCACAAATGGGCTGATGCAGAAAGTTGGCGCTAAACCCGTGCTGGATCAATTTTTTAACAGTCCTGACAACGCACACATTTTAACGTACGATGCAGGATGGTTAGGGTATACAAATCCCGCTGTGGTAACCATGCGCGCATGCAAATGAGCCACCACAGCATTAAGCTGGGAGAGCAAGCCCACACAAGAAGTCTGCGTTAGTTTGGCTTGCTCTCCAGGCACCACGTAGCTAATTTGCATATCAGTCCCAACAGTATTTTGATGGCATCGGGGACAATCATGGCATCGGGGAAAAAACCCCGATGCCATCAAAATACTGTCAGAGCCAGTGCTCGAAAAAAGAGAATCTCTGGTTGCCCAGCTGCCCCGATCCCCCCACCCAACAGTATTCTGATGGCATCGACAAAAAGTAATTACCTGGTGGTCTCGCACAATGCTTAGTTTTAACGGCGAGTGCACAGTGCTTAGTTTTAGCGGCGGGTGCACAGTGTTTAGTTTTAGCGGCAGGTGCAGCAGGTGCGGGGCAGTTTTGTTGCCTGTGTTCCTTAAAAACCCTTCTTCTGACTTTGGAATGGTTACACAACGTTTTTCATGAAGAGCTCCCTGATGAAGCCGCTTTGGCGAAACACCTGGTGTCGGAGCTTCGGGCGTTTGCCTTGTTGAATTTGGACTGGTTGCCTTGCTGATACCGGATTTTCTATGCTTTGCTGCTGTTTTTGCAAGATGTTTTTGTGGCTGTTTCTTTAGTAGGCTATTTTTCTACCGCTCTGGCCAGGAGTTGCCGACTGTGGAGTCTTTTTGGGCTGTTTAACAAGTATGGTTTTGACTCAACTCCATTTATTCTAGAGGTTTTTTTCTGATCGCTGATGTCATCCTGGGTGCAGTTCATTACTTGAGCATTGCTTTGGCAGGATTTCTGTCTTGGTCTTGCCTTATGACTGGCTCGTCCTTTCTGTTGCTTTTTGCCAGAGAGGGAGGCTGAGATCTTTTTAACTCTAGCACAGTATTGTCTATAGCAGTACGCTCCTTGTCAGTAATCTCTGCGGAGTTATTCTTACATTTTTGTTTTTTTTATAGAGTGTAGTTGGGAGTTTTTGCTAAGTAATTCCTGATCCCGTAGGGACATACAGCCCCCATGGGATCAGAATCAGAGGCAAATCCAGCCCATCAAGATTCTGGATGTCTGGACAGGCCCTGAACAGAATTGGCCTCTATGTGAACTAGCCTCTCCCTTACCAGCTTCTCCAAGTCCTCCCCAAAGAGCAGCTGCCCTTAAACAGGAGCTTGCTCAACTCCAGTTTGGACATGGCATCAGCAGACCAATTACAGAGCCACTACAGTCACTGTCATGAATTTAAAAGAGTTCCTGATCAAGTTGTACATAGCATCTGCCACAAACCCAAAGGCGAACTGAGGCAGCCATGAGGTTTAGCTGTGGGTAACCCTTCCCCCCAAGCCATGAGGATTTTACATAGTGATCAGCTTGCTAAGAAAAGACAAAAAGGTTTCAGTAGGCACTCTTCCCCCCCCCCCCTCCAGGCCTGAGCACAATACCCCCTTGCCCAGAAATCAGCAGACCAGAGCATACCGGTTTGGACAGGTCACCCAGGCACCTTCCCCAGGGGCTGCTGATTGGTGGACAGGAAATACCTGAGACGAATGAGATTGTAGAGTGAGTTTAAAAAATGTACTGTATATAAGACAATGTAGGACGTCCTTCGGGGCTCAGATTTTTGTGGAGGGTACCGGCTCTCTGTCTGGGCCTGTGTGCACATTAAAAGATCCTGTTTGCATTCCAGCCTGTCTGTGTGGTTCCTTCTGTGGGTGAGTGAGAGAATGAGAGCATTTTCAGCTGCATGGCTGCAACATTTTGGCACCCCAGGTGGGACCCTTTTAAATTAAACAAAAAGCCTCTCTCATCACACCCACGATGGGAAGACTTCTGCTCTTGCAGCATCGGGCCTCCACCGGTCAGGGACTGGCCCTTCCAGGTGATTAACGGTCCTTGGCACCCCGGGCCCCTTTGTGCTCCAGAAGGACACCTTGACTTGTCTGGTCAGTCGGTCCCTGTGGCTGACCCCCCGATTGAAAACCGGCTGGATAGACTGGCATCCAAACTCTCTCTGATCAGAGGTCTGGTGAGTACTACTGCCTTACTGTTTTACTGTTTGGGTAGTTCTGTATTTCTGTATCTGGAAATTCTGGTAAATCTGGTAAATTCTGTGAACCTGTAGCGGCCTGATCACCCGCACGAGCAATCCGAGTAAGGGCCCCAGAATCCCTGAAACCACTGCTCGTCCAGTCTGTGGGGAAAAAGGGGAGGGGGAGGGAGCGCTCGCGAGCACCAAAAATGGTCGCAGTAACCTTGGGTACCTTAAAGCACATTAAAGCGCTGCCAAAACTTCTTAAAATGACCAAAAACATTAGCGCTTGACCCCCTTAAGTGTGCCTTTCAAGCTGTTTATTAATAATTGCACTGATCGCAATTCTCCGATGATCGGAGCGATTTATTTAGAGCCTACACACGCTGTCTCTAATGAACCATACTTGGGGGCTTCTTTTGTGTTGCCATGTGCTTCTAGTGCTGGGGGCTTCTTTTCTGTTGCCATGTGCTTGTGTTGCCATGTGCTTCTAGTGTTGGGGGCTCCTTTTGTGTTGCCATGTGCTTCTAGTGCTGGGGGCTTCTTTTGTGTTGCCATGTGCTTCTAGTGCTGGGGGCTTCTTTTGTGTTGCCATGTGCTCCTAGTGTTGGGGGCTTCTTTTGTGTTGCCATGTGCTTCTAGTGCTGGGGGCTTCTTTTGTGTTGCCATGTGCTCCTAGTGCTGGGGGCTTCTTTTGTGTTGCCATGTGCTCCTAGTGTTGGGGGCTTCTTTTGTGTTGCCATGTGCTTCTAGTGCTGGGGGCTTCTTTTGTGTTGCCATGTGCTCCTAGTGTTGGGGGCTTCTTTTGTGTTGCCATGTGCTTCTAGTGCTGGGGGCTTCTTTTGTGTTGCCATGTGCTTCTAGTGCTGGGGGCTTCTTGTGTGTTGCAATGTGCTCCTAGTGCTGGGGGCTTCTTTTGTGTTGCCAGGTGCTCCTAGTGTTGGGGGCTTCTTTTGTGTTGCCATGTGCTTCTAGTGTTGGGGGCTTCTTTTGTGCTGCCATGTGCTTGTGCTGCCATGTGCTTCTAGTGTTGGGGGCTTTCTTTTGTGCTGCCATGTGCTTGTGCCGCCATGTGCTTCTAGTGTTGGGGGCTTCTTTTGTGCTAGTGATTCTGGAGCTCCATCTAGTGGACATTAGAAAAATAGCTAGCTATATTTCTCATATTACTATTATCCTCATGGTAAAAGTTAAATCCTATGCTACAGCTAGAGAGAGTGTGTGTAATGTGTATTTGTAACAGCTGCTACTGAGGAAAGAGAGTGTATGAGTATTCGCTGCTGAGACGTCTCTGTTTTCTGTTTTCCCTCTTTCTTTTTCACTTTGTGGTCCTGTGTGTTTTGCGCAACCAAACTCTGCCTATTACCTGGATTATATTGTATATTGTATTCCCAGAAGTGAGATTAGAAAATTTACACTGAACATTGCATTCCTTGAATTGAGATTAGAAGATTTACACTGTAAATTGTGATTTGTAAATTGTGATTAGAGCATGGGGTCTGGAGGCTAAATTGTAGTGAAGGAGCATCCGGACCAGTTTCCCTATATAGATTCATGGCTGGTCCATATAGTTAATGTGCTGTTATGTAGAAACTGTTAGAGTGTCTCTGTAAATGTTAGAGTGTCTCTGTATTTAGTTGTGACATTAGGGAAAGATTAGGGAAAGAAAGTTTTTGTCCAGACATTAGGTCTTTATATTTCAGGATTGATTGGTGTATGCTTGAGACTGTACGTACATTGGTACGAAGCGGGTGTGTGTCCCTAGCCACGTTTCCATACCCCCGCGAGGGGATTGGCTGGGTTTGGACGAAGCGCAAGGATTGCATGTCTGTATGAGTCCTGGATTTGTAATTTCGCACCTCTGTAGATAAAGAGGTTTGATACTCTATCAGTAAAAGGTTAAGTTATTAACAAATTGCCCCTGTGCCCCAAACAGTGAAAAAACACCAGGTCTACTGATTCCAGGGAAAGGGACAGTTTAGAAAATGTTTAAAAAAGAAATCCAAGAAGGGGATAGATAATGAAAAAGGGGACTGAATCCGGCCCCAACCTCATAGCTTCTCCTCTAACCTCTGAAAATAAAGAGGAAAGGGACTGTTCCCTGTAAATAAAAGGGGAGTAGGGTTTACTGTATGTAGACTGTTGTACTAGTATAGCAGTGAAGGAAGACAATTGCTTTATTTAATGCATATCCAGTTTCATTACTATGTTTCATGCATAATCAATAGTCAAAGAACCAAATTTTTGATCATACCTCTCAGCAGTGAGTAAGGGGTGGTTGAAACTGCTGAGATAGTTTTCATAACTACAGAAAGATACTAGGAATGAAACCATTGAAATTGTTTGCATAGCTATAGAAAGGTACTGGAAGATCAGGGAGGAGTTTCTTCTTCTAGCAGATGAATGGAGGCCCATTAGAGAGGACAAAAGGACAAATCACCTAGGAGTCTTTCTCCTAGCAAACAAATGGAAACCCATTAAAGAGGACAAAAAAAACCCAATTCACCTAGCCTCACCTAGCCTCCAAACAATCCTCTTGTCATCAATTTTAATTGTAGAGTTTTAAGCTTCTAGAACCATGGGGGGTGCCTCCTTTGAGCATCCTCAGATGTCTGACCAGCATCTTGATTGTGTAAGGCTGGGAGCAAACAAAGGCTGGAGAAGGACTGTCAAATTACTGTTAGCAAAGATGTATGGGGTGGAGAAAATCTGTAGAGCAAAGCTCATGTGTGAGAGCTAGCTGCAATACATTTGTTGCAGCCTGTGGAAAAAGAGAGAAAATCCTTATAAGATTATGAAGAAATGAAGACTTTTTACTTGTCTTTTTAAGGTCCCTGGTTTTCCCAAGCTGTTGTTAAAGCATGTTGCTTTTCAGAACTATCCAAGGGGGAGAGTTTAGTGAAATTTATCAAGAAAACCTCCTTATTCCAATCAGATAGGCTGCTAGCTGCTATACTTAAAAGACTAATAGTCTTGTGTTTAAATGTTTTAATCTACAGTAAATATTGTTTTTCTTTCATTGCTGGCTGTTCATTGCCAAGTGCCCCTGGATGCTAGATCAAATAAACAAGGCATGAAACTAAGGAAACTGTTTCTGTTTTCCTTTGACCTTCAAAGTAGAGGTTAAGAGCTCTGAATAAAAAGGGTAATCCAGCTTGAATTTTTATCTCTGGTACATATATTTGGTTTTGACTGCATATACAAAATTAAAAGTTAAAAGGGATTTTATATACTGTGGCAAGCACTTCCCAGAGGGTTTTCAGATCAGTTTGATGCCAGTCTCAGGTATTGTTAGGTTTTAAATTAAATGTGAAAAAGTATATTCTGCATTAAAAATATACAAGGAGAAGTGTTTGCATTCCAGATATCCCCCAACCTTTTCATGCAAAAGTATCAGTTTCATCATTTGAATGCCTGTTTTCTGAACTGTAAGATTTAAGGCAGCTCAGTGCTGATGACTGCTGAACAGGACAGTAACACCATAGGTGCCAATTACACCAGAAAATATGGAAATATTTGTAAAATTATTTAACTTGAGTTGATTGGACAAAACCAAATTTTGCTTGTCAGCAATGATCCAGGAGAGGTTTGAGAAAAAGAATGAGAGAAAAGAAACAATACTAAGTTTTTAAACAATTGTTTGATATTCTTAGCAGCCTGCCAAATAAGGATACATTAGTATGGTATAAAAACATGAAAGGGACCAATGTATGTGATTGGTGGAATGATGCAGGTGATGGGGGAGTGTTGTGAGGGATGAAGTGGGATATTAAGAAGAAGGACTTTGATGGACATTAAACTGATGAAGGTAATTTGAAGTGATGTATCTGGCTAATGAATATGTAAACAAAAAAAAAGAGAGAGATGAGCATTTTATTCAACTATGCCGTCTCCAGAATCTTCAATTTAGGAATTCATCTAAGCCCCAACACATACTCAACAATTAGAAATAGACATCTGGAGACAGGCTAGGTGCACCTTGCACCCTGATGAGCTTTGGAAAACCCACACTAGCCATGTGGTACTTCCAGATGCTTTTTGCCTCTTTTTGCCCCTGTATGTCCTGGCCAGGCATGTATGGGCAAAAGAGGGATGATTTGATGACAAATTCTCACAAAAATTGGTATAATTCTAAAAAACCTTGCCAGAAATCGCAGAATATGTGTGTGCAACTTGTCTGATCTATAAACATGTAAAGATCAGTCAAGGGCATAATGGAATATTTCTTACCTGCAAAGGAATCTCCAGTGGTAAAGAGACAGAGAGACAAAGAGTTTATCAAACTGAGAGACATAGTTGACATCATATGAGATAGTTATGATCTTAAGTAAATATGGATGAAATTAAGTTTATATCATTGTGAAATCTAATCCAGCATATTTAGTTTTTTTTCATTCAATATTGGTGCTGCTTTTCTGAATAAGGCCTGGAGCCATGTCACCAATTGCAATCCAGAGAGTCCAGCAGAGGTAATTGGCCAGAGTCCAGATGGAACAGACCATCCCAAGAACTCAGAACTACCCACCGCTGAAATGTGTGAAGGAGTCCCTATCTGGATCAGTGTGTCACATTGAAAAAGGGCCAAGATATCTGCCTATGAGAATGAGAGGTTCAAATTTTGAGAGAAACAGAACTTAAACTTCAGAGAAAGGTGAAGCACACTGCGAGGTCCTGGGGAACTGCTGAGAGGCAGGACCACATTGTCTGAGAATGGGAAGAGGACTATTGGACTGACTGGGGGTTTTGGGGGGCTTTTGTTAATGATTGTATTGTTATCCTTTTAATATTGTTTTCTTAGAAAGTAACTGAAATCTACAAGCCATTTCGGCTTCAGCAATTGCAATACCCACACCAGCTCAAGTTTTGCTGTACTATTCTCAGAGCTTTCTTTATCACATTATTAAGCACTGCTGCTTTTGATACACTTTCATGTTATGTGTTTTCAATATTATTGAGTTGCTGCAAGAAAATGATGTTACAATGTATGTTGTCTCTAGGGAACAGTACCAGAAGCTGCTTTTCTGATGCCCCCTATCTGTCTCAAATGTTTTTTGTCCATTGCCCTTAGTGGGATTACCTTTGCCCCATTCACAAGAAAAGAAAAAGAAAAATTGGGAATGAAGGGAAATTGGCTGATAGGTATGTCTAGTATGGCTGCATCCTTGCCTGAGGCTGTAATACATTATGATGGCACGGAAAAAACATGTGGGCTAAGAAAATGAGTACCCAGAGCCCAGCACAACAAGAGTAAAGCCAGGGGGAACCATACTCTGAATAGACGTGCACAGAGAATGGACCCAGCTAAGAAAAGACATGCCAGGCCTGAACAGATTGAATAGGCCTGAGCAAGCTGGGCAAGCCTGGACAAGTTAAACAGGCCAAACAAAGCTGGTGATACAAAGTGCTCATGAGCCCTGAAGACTACAGTGCCAGTGATTAATGAAACAAAGGGGATGGCAGGGTGTAGCCAGAATGACTCAACACTAGCAAGAATAAAAGCCATTAATATGTTAATAAGGGTGGATCCCAGGGAAAGAGCCTTTGCCCCAAAGGAAAGAGGCCTCTGCAGACCCTACAACCTTTACAGACAGTACAGCAACGGAACAAAACTTTTGTGCAGGAGTTGCTACAGAGGGTATAGGGTATGTGTTGTTTTAAACTCACTGACGCAAGTGTTTCCATTGAACACTCTATCCAAGACCTACGTGATCTAGTTAATCATATTACTGACCCGTCCATGGGTCCTGGGTGGTTTATGAAGTGGTTCAGTTGGCTAGGGGGACTAAAAATCCTAGTGGTAGGGGTTCTTTTTATTTTACTTCTATGTGCCATTCTGCCATGTTGTATCCCCATTCTTTACCGCTTCATTACCACCACCCTTGATACCCTGGTAGAACGCAAGGCGGCTACCACTGTCATGGCCCTGACCCAATACACCCCTCTGCGGCTTGCCTCCAGTAATACTGCCCTCTACCGCCCCTAGCGGTTGAGGTCTCACTTAAAAAGGGGGGAGTGAGGCAGCCATGAGGTTTAGCTGTGTGTAACCCTTCCCCCCAAGCCATGAGGATTTTACATAGTGA
Source organism: Ichthyophis bannanicus (assembly GCA_033557465.1). Taxonomy (NCBI): domain Eukaryota; kingdom Metazoa; phylum Chordata; class Amphibia; order Gymnophiona; family Ichthyophiidae; genus Ichthyophis; species Ichthyophis bannanicus. Next base: position 610,779,800 of record CM066034.1, read on the forward strand.
TCAGCTTGCTAAGAAAAGACAAAAAGGTTTCAGTAGGCACCCTTCCCCCCCCCCTCCAGGCCTGAGCACAATACCCCCTTGCCCAGAAATCAGCAGACCAGAGCATACCGGTTTGGACAGGTCACCCAGGCACCTTCCCCAGGGGCTGCTGATTGGTGGACAGGAAATACCTGAGATGAATGAGATTGTAGAATGAGTTTAAAAAATGTACTGTATATAAGACAATGTAGGACGTCCTTCAGGGCTCAGATTTTTGTGGAGGGTACCGGCTCTCTGTCTGGGCCTGTGTGCACATTAAAAGATCCTGTTTGCATTCCAGCCTGTCTGTGTGCTTCCTTCTGTGGGTGAGTGAGAGAATGAGAGCATTTTCAGCTGCGTGGCTGCAACAGAACAACCGGCAGGGAAGCTATTCGTGGGCAGGAGAAGGCATGAATAGAGGGGATGGACATCCCATTGGGACGTCCATCCCTGCTATTCATGGCTCAGAATAACCCTGTTTGCTTTTAAAATTTTATTGTAAACCGCCTTGACATTAAGTTTGAAGGGTGGTATATAAAATAAATTTGAAACTTGAATTAAAAACATCTCTGATTTTTTTGACATCTCTAATGAATATTCATCCTATAGAAATTTGTTCTAGGAGCCTGGCTAATTTGCATATTCTGATTGTGGCTATAGACTAAAATTTGTTGCCCTGTGTGTGGCTCTAGACTAAAATTTCCTACTCCTGTGCTTGGACAACCAGATTTCAACCAATTCTGATGTCATCTAGCTAGTAAGTATGATGATGATTTAGGATTGGGGCTGGAATAAGGACCATGTTGCAGTCAAGTTGACTGTTTTTGTTTCTAGTTTGACCTTGTCTCTTTTTATTAGACTCCTGTACTCAACTGTATGACCATTTAATTTGACTCTTCCTACAATGACTGTCATAATCCTTTGCCTGAGCAGATAGAAACAAGCTACAAATCTGTAAAACCTCCTCTAATCCCATCACAAATAAAAGATCCCTTTGTTTTGGTCTCCTCTAAAGCTGCCAATAATCCTTTAGTCCTTTGTTTTGCACAGCATGCCACTAGCAAATAGCAGACGTTTAGCCTGTAACCTGATCCTGCTGCTCTTTGTGCTGTCAAACACCTTGGCAGGAGCCCTGATTCTATTACAGCCAGTTTATCATTTACAGCCTCAGGCTAATATATTTAAGTAGGTGGGTGCCTGCTGCAGCCAGGATAATTTGATGTTGTCCAGTTCACTTTATTGCCATGCAATAAGTAAGTGAAATGCTATTTCCCTCAGAAGATCAATTCTGTGGGGCCCCAGCTGTGCCCATTTAAAGGTATCAGATGGAGAATAAAATTCCCAGTAAAAGTCAAGCATGTTGTTTTGCAACCTCTCGTTCAATCTTTTTAGGTGGCGACTTTGAGCAACAATGGTTGCTGTTGTCATGAGCCAGATCATTGCCCAGCAGTACCTGTTCTGTACCACATGCATCCCAAATCATTTCCACATCATAACTGTCTTAGTGATGAAACAGACTGAAGCGTTTTATTGTTGTAACCCCTCTTTTGGGTACTCCCTAGGGTAGAAGATTCTCAAGGTTCCAGAGTCCCGCTTTCCAGAAATGATGGGGAAAATCTGGATCCTCTGAGGATGAGGGAGGCCTAATCAACTCCAAGATCCAAGGCATATTTATTCCAATTAAAAGAGACACCGTGGATATAGATAAGGGTTTCCAAGAATAAAAGTCCTCACTGAATAAACTTTTTTAGCCAAAAACAGCCAGCTTTCAATGCAGTAACAGCATCTGCACAGAAAAAAAACAAACAGGCCTTACATCTTTTCCTCTTCTTCTCCTTGCTTCTGGGGGACTCTCCCCTCCCCTTCTTTACTTTGAACTCCGAGCAACTTTTCATTCCATGACAGAGCCCCCCTAGACCCCAAGAACTTTTGTTTTGGTACATGATATCTCCTATGCTTCAATCTTTTATCAGTAGCCCTCTCCTAGAACTGAAATACTCCTGGATTAGTACTGATGGAGCAGCTTACCCTTTATCCTCTGCATGCGGTATATAAATATATATATAAATAAATAAATAAATAAATAAAATGGGCTGGATCATTAAGACATAGCTTAGCTGGACAGTCAGAAGGCACCTCACACAGACTCCTCTGCTAGGTCTCTATTTCCTTGGTCTTTGAGCCCAGGCCAGGGTCCTTCCTTGGTAACTCCTGTATACAGAGCTAACTGTCCATGGTGTGTTAAATGCATCTGCATTCAGGTGGCATGCATTAGGGGACAATGCTGTGCGTTAACTGATGGAAACATGCTTTCCATGCCCCAACAATTAACGCGGTGGTGTTGCACCTACCTCGCCATAGTTATGCAAGCTATTGGCACATTAGGTGCAGATCACAATGTACTTTAGTAAAAGGACCCATAAGTGCAATCGTACAGAGTTGAGATACCAACACAATAATATTTTATAAGCATTTTATTTTAAAAAGGTAGGAGAAATTTACCATTGAGCTTCATCTAACTCCTCCCCCATATTTCTTTCCCATTCAACCATATACTTAAATTTTTCAAAGTAACCCCCTCACCATTTTATATAATAATGTTATCAAACTACTCAAGTGTTCAAGTCACGCCTCTTCTACTGTCTATACCCCTCCTCATAAGCTCACTTTTTCTCTCTATTTCCCTAGATCACATGAGGGAGGATCTAACTAAGCTTGAAGAGTGGCTCAGAATTTGGCAGCTGGAATTTAATGCTAAAAGAATGCAGGGTCATGCATTTGGGCTGCAAAAATCCAATGAAGTGGTACAGTATAAGGGGTAAAGTACTTCTGTCCACAAAAGAACTGGACCTGGGCGTGATTGTTTCTGATGATCTTAAAGTGGCTATACAGGCAGAAAAGGCAACAGCAAAAGCCAGGAGGATGCTTGCTTGCATAGGGAGAGCAATGGCCAGCAGAAAAAAGGAGGTATAAGTCTTTGAGACCTTATTTGGACTACTGTGTGCAATTCTGAAGATTACATCTTCAAAAGGATATAAACAGGATGGAGTTGGTTTTTAAAGGTTGACTACCAAAATATGGGGACAGACTTAAAGATCTCAATATGTATGCACTGGAATGACATCTGTAATATATCAAAGTGATGCCAGGACATAAAATTAGGCTCCTTCTCCCTTACTTACCTCTCCATTTGCCAAATATGTCAAATGTAGGGGTTAAACTGGCTACCCTTAATTTGACCTTTCCTAACCATAATATATATTAAAGGGGATATGATGGGGCATACCATTGTTCTTTTTGTACAAATCACTTATGAACCACAGACTGCCTCCACTCCAAAGCTTGTTGCAATTGAGCTGCTACATAATATGGTTTACAGTCAGGCACCCCAAAGCTCCCCTTTTCCTTCTGGAAGTCTGCGCTGGAGGGGGGTGAAAGCGGGAGATAGAAGGCCAAAACATCCGCACTGCAGAACTAGCGTGTGTAGGTAAGCACTGCATCACGGTTTTGGAGCCATTGCCACTGCTACAAGCCCTTGAGAAGGGCAGCAGCAGTGGCAATGGGCATCCCAGAGGGCCAGAATTCTAGGCAACTGCCTAGTTCAGCTAATGGTAGCACCGGCCCTGGGTGAGGGATCAAACTCTAGTGCATCCCATACAACTGAAAGAGAATCTGTGAGAGTTTTTTTGGAATATAGGATTGAGAAGTGAAATTAATTTGGGCGTTAGAGATGAAGTGCTCAAATACAGAGTGTAGAGATACTTTGCATAGATGCCTGTGAGTGGAAAAGGCTGCAGAGTATCTTATATTGTGAGAGTGTCTTTTCAAAAGAAAGAGGCAATTGGGTACATCCCAGGGGACCAGCAAAGCTTTCTCAAGGAGAAACAGAAGAATTTTTTGAAATTTGGACCAGCCTGGTGAGAAGATGGGCAACTAACCAGGAAGGTGCTCTGCCAGGCTGCAGTAGAGGAGAGCAGAACAAAAGAACTATTGGGTTGAAAAAAAGTATAAAAAAACTTGGATTTTTCTTTGTGAAAATCTGTGTTGTTGTTGCTAAGTGTCATCGAGTTGGTGTCGACTCATGGCGACCCTCTGGATAGTTGGCCTAAACTGTGTTGGGTTGACAATCAGGTAACTCATTGTTGATACAGTGGCACCCATAGCTACTGTTATTTTATCGATCCATCTCATTGCCGGCCTTCCTCTTTTGCTTTGACCTTCTACCTTGCCAAACATTATGTCTTTCTCTAACAATCTTTGTCTTTGCATGATGTGTCCAAAGTATGAAAGTTAAAATCTTGTCATCTGAGCTTCTATGGAAAGCTTAGATTTGATCTCCTCTAGTACTGACTGGTTTCTTCTTTGGGCAGTTCATGATATACACATATTCATTGCCAGCACCATAATTCAAAGGCATCAGTTTTCTTCCTGTCTATCTTTTTCACTGTCCAACTTTCACATCCATATGATGTTATTGAAAATACCATGGCTTGGACAAGTTGAATCTTTGTATGGAAAGAGACATCTCTTCTCTTGAGAATCTGGTCTAGGTCCTTCATAGCCATTCTGCCAAGAACAATGTGTCCTCATATTTATTGACTTCTTGTCCTTTCTTTTTTGATTGTTGATCCAAGTAGGTCAAAGTTATCAAATATTAAAGTTTCTTCTCCATCAACGATGAACTTACTGATTTTGCCAGTTGTCAGGATCTTTGTCTTCTTAATGTTAAGATGCAGGCCCATTTTAAGACTATGGGGCTTGTTTACAAAGCCGCGGTAGTGGTTCGCGATCGCAGCCGCGGCCCCATTGAAATCAATGGGGCCGCGGCTCCGATTACGATCGCAAACCGCTACCACGGCTTTCTAAACAAGCCCCTATGTTCCTTGATCTTGAGAAACAACTTTTTTAGATTGTCTTCACTTTCAGCCAGTAATGTGGTATCATCAGCATAGCAAAGGTTGTTGATGAGTTTTCCACCAATCTTCACACCTCAGTTGTCTTCATACAGCCCTGCTTCTCTGATGATTTGTTCTGCATATAAATTAAAGAGATAGGGGGAAAGAATGCAGCCTTGTTGTACACCTTTATTAATTTTAAACCAGTCTGTTTCTCCTAGTTCCGTTTGAAATGTTGCTTCTTGATCAATGTAAAGGTTGTGCAAGAGAACTATCGGGTATTCTGGTATACCCATGCTTCTTAATGTGGCCCAGAATTTCTCATGATTTACCCAGTCAAAAGCCTTACTGTAGTCAATAAAACAGTAAAACCCAAACCACAAGAAAATATCTACCTGTTTTCAAGAAGTCTCTCACTGGTTACATAACAACGGGCTGAAAATTAACTACAAGAAAACAGAAGGCCTCCATGTCTCCAGGAACAAAACATGTGCACCCCCTAAAATACTCAAACTACACAATATTGAATTTGAAACCAAGAAAGTAGCCAAATACCTGGGAATAACTCTAAACCAGCAACTTAACTTCTCCTCTCATATCACTAATAACTCCAGAGCGATATGACACAAGATAAAACTGCTCTGCAACCTCCACCCTATACTATCAACCATCGACTTCCACTCCGTCCTTCAGGCACTCATTGTCCCCCTACTGGACTTCTGCAATAGTATCTGTCAAGGTTTCCCTAAACACTCACTCCACCAACTGCAAATGGTACAAAACACAGCAGCACGCATTCTAACCAAGGCAAAACAGAGGGATCATATTACTCCAATACTCAAAAATCTACATTGGCTACCGATACTCATCAGACTCAAGTATAAAGCACCCATGAAAACTTTCAAAACAATACTTAACCAATCTGCAATGTGCCTAAAGTCTCTCATTCATACACCAACAACCAACAGAAATAGGTGAAAATGCAATGAAAATCTTCTCAAGCTTCCAGCACATATAACAAAAATGCAACGGAACACCAGACTCAGGGTTTTTTCCACCTATGCACCAGACCTTTGGAACGCGCTCCCCACCAGCCTCAGAGAAACACATGAAATAACAAAATTTCGCAAGGACCTCAAAACTTTACTTTTCCATCAACACTTCGGCAACTAAACAAGATGCCCACTAGGCACCAGCTAACTGTGAATACATATACCATAAACACCACTTGCACGTAAGACTCAACTGTAAATACGTTGTAAACTAGAGACTACAGTTACCTTCTAATAACAATGTTCTATGCCACTCGTGTTTAGAAGTTCTATGTAAACCTGTTTTTGCCATTGTTCATGTTTCAGATGTTTTATGTAAACCTGTTATGTTATTGTTCATTGTAAACTGTCTTGATTCCCAGAAAAGGTGGTATAGAAAAACAGATAAATAAATAAATATGGATATATTTTTTGTATTCTTTTGTCTTTTCAAGGATCTGTCTCACATCTGTGATGATGTCTCTCGTTCCTCGCCCTTTCCTGAACCTTGCTTGCTACTTCAGGCATTTCTCGTTGCAGGTATGGTTGTAGTCTCTGCTGAATGATCTTGAGTAGAATCTTGCTGGCATGTGGGATCAGAGCAATTGTGTGATAATTTTCACAGTCAGTTGGATCAACTTTCTTCAGTATTGGTATAAACATAGATCTTTTCCAGTCAGTTGGCCATGAATTTGTCTTCCAAATTTCCTGACAGAGCCTTGTAACTATGGTAACAGCTTTATCTGATTGTTGTAATACTTCAGTGGGAATGCCATCAATGCCCGGTGCTTTGTTCTTTGATAAGGCTTTCATTGCTGCTTCAACTTCTTATTTCATCACCAATGGTTCCTGATCATAAGGTATAGGTTGAAACGGCTGTTGGTTCACTTAATCTTTATGGTATGATGATTCTGTATATTTTTTCCACCTTTTCTTGATCTTCTAAGCATCATTAAACATGGATCCTTAAGCATCTTGTAACATTTCATTTTGAGGCTGGAATTTTCTCTTTAATTCTCATAGCTTTAGGAAAGCCGATCTTGTTCTTCCTCTAATAGTTTCTGCTTCTACTTCTTTGCATGCATCATTGTAGTACTTCTCTATGTCTTGTCTTGCTGCTCGTTGGAAATCTCTGTGGAGTTCTGTGATTGCCTGTCTTTCTCCTCTAGCCTTAGCTTCTCTGCATTGCTGGGCAATTTTCAGAGTTTCTTCAGTCATCCATGTTGGCCATTTTTGCTTTTTCACCTTTTGTAGAGACTTCTCGCTTTCTTCCAACACAAGCTTCTTGATGTCATCCAATAACTCTATAATTTGGACTATTTCCTATTTGATGTATGTGAATTGATTTTGAGAAGTTCACCAATAAAGGTATTTTATAACAGAAGGAATATCCCGGGTTGGACTGATTTTGTGCAAGAAATGTGTGAGGAGTTTGCATTAAGCCAGTCAACCAGTGTCTCCCCCAGCCCACTAGGACCCTCTTTTTTATTTTTCTCTCAATAACCTCTGTGGAGTGGATCAAATATCCAAGCCCCAGAACCCAGGCTTTAGATGTGGTTTAGATGTGGTTTGTATATAAAACCCAAGCTGAGCACATTTTCTCTCTATCAGTGGGGAACTAAGATGGAAATTAGATTTAGATCACACTTTTCTCTGAAGTTCAAAGCCAGTTTACATTCAGGCACAGTAGGTATTTTTCCTGTTCACAAAGAGCTTGCAATCTAACTTTGTATCTGAGGCAATAGAGAGTTAAGTGACTTGCCAAAGTGGAGATATTTACATCCAGATAAAGACTTTCTAGGTGTCTCCATAAATAGTATTGCATTCTTACAATTGTGACTGAATTTTTCTAGTGTTCGTTTAATTGGTTTCGGAAAATTATGGTTGCTGAAACTGGTGTGATTTGACCAAAACACCAACCATTTGAGAATGGTGTCAGGCCAGGTTGATTGCACTGATGATTTTCCTCAAGATACATAACATCTTGAAAATATTTTGGTTGCACTTAATGTCTAAGATATTCTGCATATCAATTCACATTTTGAGTTTGGTGAGAAACACTAGTGAAGGTTTATGTGCAGCAAGTGAGAGGAAAGACATTTCATCAAGGAAAAGGTTTGGTATTTCACTTTTGAGGTGTTTACTCGTGGAAATGCTATAAATGAGGTAGATGGTTGTAAGCAATTGACTGCAGTCTGGATAATTTCATCATGGCATTATACTTGAGTTGCTGAGTCCTTTGACAGTAATCACAAAATATTTTATGATTCCTCATTAATCTAATTAAAGTGGTATTACTTGTTATAAAAATGTTTTGACTCTTCCTATTAGTTGCACTTCACCCAAGCAATAGACTATTGAGGAGGGTCCACCCATCTGTCTATTGGTCTGTTTGTCTATCCATCCATACGCATAGCGCAAACCAATCTGATTGTTACACTGAAGAGAACTCTCTGCAGTGGTGTTATAACTAATATGCCAGTGGGAACTGCTGGCAAAAGAAACTAGGAAGCCCACCTCTGCCGAAAAGAACAGTGCTGCAGGCTGATGGGGACCCCATCCTTCGCTGCCAGAAGAACTGAGGAAGTCCACGGTGATGGAAAAGATCATTAGTGCTGGCTGGTGAGGACCCAAAACCCCACCAGCAGAGGGACAGAGGCAAATAAAACAAGGTTAGAAGATGGGGGAGGGGGATGAAAATAAGGGAAGATAGAGAAAGATAGGGGAGTGAGGGATGGAAAAGGGAAGATAAAGGGAGAAAAAGAGGATAGAAGGAGAGGGAGAAGGGAAAACAGGGAGAGAGAGTAAGGAGACGATGATAGATGGGTATAGGTAGAGAATATACAAGGGAGAGCAAATGGGGAGGGGAATGGAGGGCAGGAGGAAGAGAGAGAGGGGGGAGGTTTAATGTGATGGAGGGGGATGGCAGGGAGAGAACTTGAGTGCATGAAGGGAACAGGGCCAGAATTCCTGTATGCCAAGATACACAGACTCTACACATACCACCCCCTCCCTTGGCCCACCCCACTGCATCCATCCATGCACACATGCAAACATGCACACTTCCCTGCTACACACATGTGTACTTGTACACCCACACACCCTCACCTCGCCCCACGTAGATACCACACACTGCCTCATCAGCCTACACATATGCACACCCTACTCCACCTGTGCCTTCCCCCCCACACAGAAAATAGTGAAAAATATACAAACCAAAGCACTCATAGAGGAGCTCCTGCTACCCTAAGATGCCACATTTTACCATGCCTTTTTTAACACCCAGTCCCCCTACAGATATACATAAGTTTGTACATGGAGGAAGGGGAAATGTATCATATTGTAAGTGTGCACGTTTCAGCTTGTCATTGATTAACTTAGAAGGCAACATACTTGTGACTTGGATTGGCTACTGTTGGAAACAGGACTCTGGGCTTGATGGACCCTTGGTCTGATCCAGTATGACATATCTTATATTCTTATGTTCTTACTTTGCTTAAGCAATTCCATAAGAATGATTCACAAAAAAAACAACCTTAATGACTAAGCATTGAATTTAATGATCCCTACTCAACATAAATTCAGGATACAGGAGGCAGTTTTCAACTTCTTAATTATAATATTAATATCTCCCCTTTGTAACATCATTAACTGAAACCCACAGTGATCCATCAACTTGATGCAAAGAGCTTGTGGATAAATCAGTAAAAGATACATGGGAATTGGTGGTATTCTCAACCATATTCAGAAAGTATGATACAAAGTTCTGTGATTTCAATGGAGGGGGGGGGGGGTAATTACACATATTTGCCTATTCCAGCACTCAGTGTCAGTCAGTTGGTCAATGAGCTGGTTGCCATTTGCTTGTAAGCGGATTTGCTCCTCAGAGTAAGGCTATGGGCCTAGTTGTATCACTGTCTATAGCTAAGCTCTTATATAATTTGTATAGTAACTGATGCCAAGAACTGTCACTTAGGAGCATGTTTACTAAAAGTTAACGTGCCACTGCCTATTCATTTCAATGGGCCACTGTAGCACTTAACACGTTAAGGCGTGTTAACCTTTAGTAAGAGAGAGAGAGAGAGAGAGAGAGAGAGAGAGAGAAAGTGCCTTTGATTCAATGCTGACTCCTGGCGACCCAGTAGTTCCTGGGTTTTCTTGGCAGTGTGACCGGAAGCAGATTGCCAGGCCTTTCTTCCAAGGCATCAAAGGATTAAGTGACTTGCCCAAGGCCACAAGAAGTGCTAGTGGGAATCATACCCTGGTCTCCTGGTTACCAAGTCAGTGATCTAACCATTAGACTCCTCCACTCAAAGCATGCCCCTTAATCATTTTACACATAAGCAAAGGAAATTGGAAGGTCACAGCAGATAAAGACTGCAAGACCCATATTGTCTAATATCTTTTCGGTTAGTATTGCAATAGTACAGACCCCTCTTGATCTCACTGACCCTCACTTAAGGTTACCAGAATTTTTCAAGGCAAATCTGGAACATTTATCCAAGGTGGGGAGGGGAGGCAGGGCTGGCGCTAGAGTTGGTTCAGGCAGTTGGCGCCTTAGGCAAACCTTAAGCTTTCCCCCACCCAGGGTCGGTCCTAGTGTTGGTGCCCTAGGCAAACCTCAAGCTTTACACCCCCTCTCGCTGTCAAAATCTATTTAGCTTTGAATGCCCTGCTTTTGCTGCCCTCTGAAAGCTGCCGCCATAGGCAACAGCCTAGCTTGCCTAGTGCCTGCTTCCTTTCCCCCCTCCCCAGTTATCAATATCTATGGTTTAGCTTTGAATGCCCTCTTTGCCATCTCTCAGAAGCTGCCACCCTAGGAAACCACCTAGTTTGCCTAAAGGTTGGGCCAGCCCTAGGGGAAGGGACACCATAGTTCCAACAATGCATGGAGGCGGGAAGAGGAGTCATTACTCATTCGTCCCATGACAGCAACAATATTGCTTCCATGCAGACAAATCGACAGAGAAATAGTAACATAGTGATGCATTTCCCCCGTACCCTGTAAAATATAAAGATCATGGATGTAAATTCTAAAAACGGACACATTCAAATCACTAAATGGAAAATAAATTTGTTTTCTATGTCCTCTGTCCCCATTGCTGGAATCGAGGACAGGAGGCTGCCAAACAGGTGGGAATGGGAGACACTGACACAGCTCTAAAAACATGGACAATCCATGAAAATCAGGGACTGGTAAACTTACCATGTCTGTCCACGGTGACCAGGCCCACAGGCCAGGGCAAAGCAGCTGACAAGCAGTCAGTAATAACTAGTATATTTCTACATGAAGCAGTTGAACAACCAGTTTTATTTATTTTGCTCATCTGCTACATATTCAAAAGGTATATAAAGATATTTTTTTAGATGTCAGGGCTTCTTTTCAAGGTGCCACTTATCCATACATCCTCATGTTCAGTGCAGAGGTTCTTACAATACTATGCAGGCAAAAAAAAACATTCTTTTAGCACATTCTTTAGAACATTCTTTTAGCCCTTAATCTCAGAGAACAGCACTTTCAATTTAATACTGAAGGTGTATAGAGTACTAGATTTTTGCACTCTACATCTCCTTGGAGTATTTCAACTTTCACGAGCTATTGAGTTTCCAATGTTGTAATGGCTCCTGAAGTCACATGTATTTTCTGATGAAACATGACATTTTAGACTCAAAGCAAGTAGTTTCATATAGGAGCTGAATCTAAGATGGCTTCTGCCTATTGCCCAGAAGCAAACCCTGAGATTCTCTAGTCACACAGCATAGTACCTGCATCCACCCGGCCCAGATAAGGCAGGATTTTGGCCTCTTCTTGTATTTGTTTTTGTAGTTTCTCAGATGCTCTGCTGATCCCCTACAAAGAAACCCATAAATGTTAAAAAGATAAAATAAAAATGAGCCTTAATGCATATTTTATTTATTTAACATCTCTTTTATACCATCTTTCTACAAGTCAAGATGGTTTCCAGAGAACTTAGTGCAATAAGATTAATACTAGAACAATAAAGCGCACATTACAAGAAATAGTTGGTTCAACAGTAATTCAGCATCAAACAGTTTAACGCCTAACTATTTACAGTTTGTTGATGAGTTATAGATGTTGCTTAGCGGAGTATTCGTTGATCCATATTTTTAACCATAATGCTCAGTATCATAGACTTTATGAAAAGCTTTTGGGAGATAAAAATGAATTCATGTATGGGTCCAATACTATAGAATGAAGCCCTGGATTTGGTGATTGGGTAAATTTATGGGCAAAATATTGCTCTCCCTATTGGCAAAATATGTACACATTCACTGCGTATTGTGATAGCATGAGTAGTTAATCTTACCATCTTTTCTAAGTTCAAATACGGGACACTCAATTAAGCTGGGGGGGGTTCAAAGTTAAGAGAAAAAATATGTTTATAATTACAATTTTAACCCAAATTTTAATCAGTAGGCTAGATTTATAACTTTACTTACAATGTGCCAATCAGGCCTACTTGTACTTCTCTACAGAATGAATTTTCTTCAAAATAGCAACATTTCCACTAAGATAATTAAACAATTCTGGGCAACTCAACTCAAAATTGTACTTTACAATCATTAGACATTTGAGAGTGTCTACATGCAGTTGGGTTTTTTCTGTAGACCACATTTTGTTCATGATTGAAAAGCACCTTTCAGTTGGAGCATTGGAACCTGGCAAAGAAAAAAATGCAACCAGTTTGCATACATTTTTATATGATACCTCGCAACCTTTGAGGTGTCCAAGCACCTCCTTCCATTTTTCTTCAACTGTGGTGTCTGTTTTTTTCCATTCTTGAACTTTTTCTTCAGAAACAAATGACTTGTGCCTAAGATGAACCAAGTGTACCCAAACAAATGGAAAGCATTCCTCTCCATCACCGAAGGCTACTGCAGCTCACTACTGAAATCTCTAAACACCACCACTTCACCAGCTTGGATAAAAAAAAGCTTGCAAGAATTATCACCAGTGATATCCAAAATGGTAAACCTATCACTAAAGCAAGGACTAATGCCTCCGGAACTAAAGATCTCCTCCATAAGATTACATCTAAAGAACAACAAATCTGACCCCAGATCTCCTACATCATATTGACCCATCTCCAACATACCACTACTAGCAAAAGTAATTGAAAAAGCAGTGCAAAACCAACTACAAGACCACATTGACACAAATGCTCCCCTAGACCCACACCAACATGGATTCAGTCAATACCATGGGGTAGAGACCCTCCTGACCTCTCTAATGAACACACTCCTCAAAGGAATTGAAACCACTAAACAGAGTTTCATATTCATATTCATTGACATATCGTCTGTGTTCGACTCAATAATACATTCCATACTATTGGACAGACTGACCAGAATAGGCATCAGTGGCACCCCCCTCACATGATTCTCCTCATACCTCTCAGGCCGCCAGTCACAGGTCAAGATAAAGAGCAGAACTTCCAAATCTTTCCAAATACACCAAGGGGTACCTCAAGGCTCCTCACAGTCAGCCCTCTTATTCAACATATATATCCAACCGGTCTGCAAAATTATACAAAATCACAATATACATTATCACCTCTACGCAGATGACTTGATGGACTTTACATCATTCGACACAAGAAAACATGACTACTCCACCATCATCAACTGCATGATATCAATCTCAGAATGGCTCACAAACCACAATCTCTCAATCAACTACAATAAATCTGAAGCCTTGACAATCACCAAAGATGCTGCATACAAACCACCGGATAACCTCATCATGGGAAACCGGTCAATCCCTGTAAGAAACAAAGTAAAATACTTGGGCGTGCTCCTTGATCACAGGCTCAACCCTCAAGCGCACATTAAGAAAACTACCGCCAAAGTGTACTATACGATCTTGCAAAATTTACACCCTCTATTAGACCACAATCACTTCTGCACAGTATGCCAGGCCATGATCACCCCACAACTGGATTACTGCAACCTGCTACTTCAAGGATTACCCAAAAATACCACTCAGATCTTACAAATAGCACAAAACACTGCAGCTAGACTAATAGTGGGTACAAAAAGATACACCCACATCACCCCTACACTACACACTCTTCACTGGCTCCCCATCTGATCACGCATAAGTTACAAATCAATCCTAATGATCTTCAAAATCCTACGTGGACAGTCCGCTGAATGCCTAAGTGACCTGATTCAAAAAAAGCCTGATAACAGATTACAGAGCAGCCAGCATCAAAACACCCTCTCAGTCGCCAATCTCAAGACTAGCACCTCACAAACAGCAATCCAGAGAGTATTCAAATTCTACAGCCCACATCTCTGGAACTCACTCCCTGCCCACCTAAGATCTATCTCAGATACAACTGACTTCCAAAAAGAATTGAAGACTCACCTATTCACCAAGTACTATGCAAAGGATCAATCATACAAAATTAAAGACAATGGATGACTGCAGCCACACAATCTCAACAAACACAAACCTAGTACATATCACTACCTTGTAAATAGTCATGCAGTGTTACTCAGCAAGCTAAAGTTATTGTTATTGTAAATAGTTTTGAAGAACCTGTTCCTTGTAAAACTTTGAGTTCAATGTAAACCACCTTGATAAAAATGAAAGGCGGTATGCAAATACTGTAATGTCAAATAAATAAAGAGAACTCCTAAAACAGTTCAGTATCATTTATTACTGACTCTAGGCCAGGTCTTGCAGACAAAGCATATTCTAGCTCACACCACTCTGGTTGTTTTTGAAGGAGAGTCCACAGTTCTTTCCCATTCTCCTGGAAGTGAGTGGTCCACTGATCCAAGTAATCAATGCAAGTAGTGTAGAAAGATGACACAGATTGCTTTAAATCTGCTTCATTAATGCTGAACTCTTCTTGAAGATCTTTTTTCTTCTTTCTGATTGTCAGAGGCAAAAACACTTCATTCTTCCTAGTTACTAACTTGTTTCTAAGGTCACTGATTACTCCAGCCACCTCTATCACTGAGATTTTTTGAAACTCAATTTTAAAAGTCGCATTTTGGAAATTCACTGCCTGACTGTGCAGAAAGTGCAGCCAAACATCTGCTGATTCATTCTCAAAAAGGTTTTTGATGATAACTGGGCATTTTTCCTGGCTCAGAAAATATGATTTCACTGCTTGGAACATTTTAATTAACCTCTCTATGGCTAGTAGTAAAGCCAGCCACCTAGTGTTACTGTATCTGAGGAGCTTTTGATACTCACTCTCAACAAAGTCACAAATCTCTTTAAGTTCCTCAGTTCTCACCATATAAATGTGAAAATGTCTGAATATCTTGTCAACAATAATTTCAATGTCAAAATGGCAGGCACTGAGCAGCAGGGCTGGTACAATTGTGAGCAATGTGAGCTGCGCAGTTTGCACCAATTAAATTACTTCTTAAATCTTTTTGCAGCTTGTAAAAAATAATCGGGCCCAATTCTCATTTAGGCAGGCTATGTGCCGCGTTGGCGCATAGCATGCCCCCCAACCCCCGTAACCTGGATTTTCATTTTCATGGCAACGGAAATGAAAATCCAGGTCATGCCACACAGGTTGGCAGCCACCGAGGCTAAGCAGGTAGCAGCGATTTTTTATGCTGCCTGTTTAGCCCCAGTGCCTTAAAGATAGGTGAGGATTTTGAAAATCGCTTCTGCTCTGCTCCACCCCACTCTGCTCCGGAACACCCCTAACACGCCCTGGTGCTAAGCAGATAGCATCTGGGCGCATTAGCGACTTAACCAGGATTTTCCAACCCATGTAGGTGCCTTTGGAAAATCCCGGTTAAGGCATTGTGGCCTTGGGCAAGCCACTTAACCCTCCATTGCCTCAAATATGCTTTAATTGTGAGCCCTTTGGGGACGAGGGACTAAAAAAGTGCCTGTTAGACTATATCTGTAAACTGCTCTGATACACACACAAACGGGCAGTATATCAAGTGCCTAAAACCATAAAAACCATAAAACTATAAAAAAAACATTTACACAGGTAACACGGGCTGTTACTCGTGTAACTGCCTTAGAAAATTGGGTCCATTGTTAGTAACCCTCCTAGCGGCCCCACCAAACTTGCAATTGATATTGTCAGCAAACAATGCCAAAACTTTGGATCTTAGCTCATTGGACTCAACTGTATCAATAACGCACTTGGAAAGAATGCCTTTAACTTCATGGAGATAAAGAACTTTTACCTGAACCCCTTTCTCAGGAAGAAAGTGCCTTACTAAAATAGGGCACACTTTAATGCTTCCATGGTTTGAGCAATCACAAAAAACTGTTAAACTTGTCTCAGAAAGATCTCTCTTGAGGGAATCAATAGAGTCAGGTTTGAAAACATTACAGACGATTGCTTCCGTTTTGGTTCACGGAAAAGAGTATTTTTCATCAAAACTTTTTTTAAAACAACTTTGATGTACAGTCTGATGACCAAAAGAATGATTATGGACAATACAGTGATAAGCCCATGTACCCTCATTTGTAGCCAATGACTGAGTTTTCTCATCAAAAGTTTGACTTTTAAAAAAAGAAGTCACAGTTCTACTTGAAGAAGCACTTATATCTGCTGATTTGTGTTTGTCCGTCCTTAGGGTGACATTGTTCAGCACCTTTCCTGCATGTGCGATTGAAAAGGAAGACCGGCATTTGTTACAAAACACCATGCTATCACCAGAATGTTTCTTAATGAACAGGTTTTCATTTTGTAGTTGGTCATTAAACCAGAATTTTAAAATGAAAATAAAGTCTAAAGATGAAATAGAAATATTTATTTATTTATTTAACAGGTTTTTATAATACCGTCTTTCATCAATTCAAGATGGTTTACAGATAACAAAAATGTAACAGCATGGCACTGCTGTTTTACATGGAAAAGAACTTAGTTAAATTGATCTCTCATAATATGAGGATACCAGAACCATCAGGTAACTATGTACATATTTACATTATAGGGAAATCATTAAGCGAGGAGAGTTTAAAGGCAGAAGGGGAGGGGGAGGTGCAGTGTCCATAAGGCCATAGAGGGGGGAGTTAGGGTGGTGTGGAGAAGTATTCATTGAAAAGGTGAGTTTTGTGCACCCTAGGCTAACAGCCTACACAGATGACAGAATCAATGAAATCAGCTGATCACTGACCATGATACTAATACTGATGTTGACCCCAGGATCATAGGCGTCAGCTCTGTGGGTGCTTGAGTGCCTCCAATATTTTCTCCTGTAGGTCTGTATATCTGTAGCTAAATAAAACACCATACTCCAGAGCTGCAGGACAAGGGAGAAAGGGAGGTTTCTGTATTCTAGTTACTGCTCCCACTTCCCTCTGCTCCCTATTGTCTGCTACAGCCTATTGGCTGGTTTGTCTGACTGATGGTTGCCTGGGCCCTGAGGAGGAAGCAGAGCCAGATTTGTCAGATGTGCTGACTTTAGGAATGCCAACCAATGCTTTAAAAACCCACCTTTTTTTACAACACTTCTCTTATATCAATATTTCCCCTCCTCTCACCCCATTATCTCAACTCAGCAATAATAGTTAAATGATGATGTTAGACCGTTGCACCTTATGATATTTCACTGTATATACCTGCTCTGTTAAATGTTATTTATGACATGTCTCTATACCCACTCAAGATCTCTAGTCTGATGTAATTGCTTTTATTTAATTATTCATATGCTATTCCCCAGTTAATCCTTGTTTTATTCCCCTGTTACCTGTAACTTGGACAAGTTCTCTAAATCTGAGTGTATTTTGTTTAATGTAAACCGCACTGATGTCAAATAGCGCGGTATATAAGAGCTGTTAAATAAATAAATAAATAAATCTAAATTATTTTAGGATTCTACAACTTCGTAAAGTAGCTGTCTTAGTCAGAATGATGTCTAAATTGTCTGGGTATTTTTTTAGAGTTTAGCTCTACAGCTTGCCAGTGCTCCCCCTCACTGTGCAGAGTAAGTGGTAGTTTCCAGCCAATGGAAAGGCTGCACTAATCACAGGAAGGGTGGGCTGATTTTCTGGACAGGGTCTGGGAGAAAGTCAGTGGAATAAATGGGTTTCTTGGTAAGGGTGAGTGGTGTTGCTGAAAAAGGGGAGAAATGGAAGAAGAATGGGATAAAGTGTGTTGAAGCTATTGCAGGCTAAGAAAAAGAACTGGTAGCAAAAGCAAGAACTGGGGGCATTGAAGTAGAGGAGTGCAGAAGCAGCACAGCACCAGTAGACAGTCAGAGACAGATTCTGTCTGTCTGAAAATTGCTAGTGTGCATGAGTGTACTTGATTTGGGGGGTGGGGTGGATGAATGCATGTACATATGTGTGTGACTGAAGTACAACAGAGGGCATACATATGTATATGTTTCTGTGTCTCTGATGGAAATAATCTCATATAAATAGAGTTTCCCTTTGAAACTTTCAGCTGGAGTGGAGAAGTCCGCTAGTACAAATGTGGAGTGGAGGAGTGAGACACGTGTTTTAAAATAGGGGACATTTAGGTGTCCTGGCCGAAGTAATATGATTCCAGGGACAAATCCTTAAAATGTAGTACTGTCCCCTATAATACGGGACGGTTGGTCACTTTATGAGTAGTGGACTGAGTTCTGGACCTATGGGGAGGCCTGAAAACAGCAGACAGCTAAGCCCAGATTGTGAACACAAGCCTTTATTCCAAAACAGGAAATCACAAGCAATGCCTTGCTTACCTTTGCTGGCTTCAAACAGGCACAGCAGGTTCAAACAAACAGCCTCATGACCTTGCTCTCTTACAGCTCAGTACAGAAATGTTTGTTGCCATTAGCACAGGCATCTGTACAGTGTTTATATGACATTTTCTGTACTAGCATGGGTGCAGAATTCAAGAAAGAATCGAATGTAAGCATGAACACTGTGCAGATGCCTGCAGGGCCGGCCCATCTACTAGGCGAGCTAGGTGGACGCCTAGGGCAACAGATCTCTGTGGGCAGCAGGCATGTGCTTTGGCACACATGGCCTGCTGCGCCCCCCCCCCCCCACGCCCCCGCACACCAAGCCATGCTGCCCTTCCCCCTCTCGTTCTGAGCCACCTCCTGCTACCACTGACTCCAGTGGTGGGGGGAACAGCTAGGATTGGCGGCAGGCCATGTGCTTCGGCAGACATGACCTGCTGCTTCTGAACCCCCTGAGTTATGTCAGAGGCGGGTCAGAAGCAGCAAACCATGTGTGCCAAAGTACATGGCCTGCCGCCAAGCTGAGCCATAAGCCCCACTCGACACCACCAGCAGAATCAGCAGTAGTGTGGCTTAGTACGGAGGCGCAGCTCAGCATGCGGAGGGGGGGGCGGCACAGCTCAGAGGGGGGTCGGCATGTCACGGCTCGGAAGGGGGGCGGCGGCATGGCTGGAGCTTTGCCTAGGGTGGCAGAAACCCTTGGGCTGACCTAGGATGCCTGTGCTAACGGCAGTGCACTGCACATTTAAATCCATGGAGATTTATTTATTTAGACAGTTTTGTATACCGCCTTATCCTTCAATCAAAGCGGTCACAACACAATTGGGGGATACATTTAACACGCGGGGATATGAGACACATACACTAATACTTACAGGGAACATGGGCAATGGAGGGTTAAGTGGCTTGCCCAAGACCACAAGGAGCATCTGTGGGACTAGAAACCCCAGTCCTTCCAGCCCAAGGTTGCTGTCCTCTAGTGGGATTTGAACCCCCGACCTTCCGGCCTGAAGTACCATGCCCCAACCACTAGGCTACTCCTCCCTCAGGAATTGCATTGTAATGAAGCAATTAGCTATGCAGCGCAGATGTAGTGAACTGCGCAGAAGACCAGAAGGCTGAAGTTAATGTGAGATTTTAACACGAGGCATAAGGAGGTGTTAAGGGTTAGCTTAAGTTCTGTGATCAGTGCTGGTGAAGAATTTATGCGTGTGTTTCAATGTACAGCCCCTGCAACTTTTTTCTAGCTTTGCTGAAGAGACTGCAAGGGAAGCATGCTGGAACAATGTTGTGCCCTTGTGCTGGATTGCTATCTAGCACATAACTTCTGCTCAGAACAATATTGCTGTGCACCAGATAGCAATCCAACACATGCGCACAAGTGGCTTTTTGTATGCAGGATACAGGTGCTCCTAAGGCAGACCCCTGGTACATGTACCTGGCTTGTTCTCCTGGTTTAGTGCAGACGTTTTGCAAAGAGCTAATATGCATGCTGTTTGCTTACAGCACCGCCACACAAAACTTCTGCACTAAACCTGCATGAAGAAACCCGCGCTAGAGCCTTAGTGCCAAGCTGTAGCATAAGGTTTCTGCATCGAGCTGCTAGTCTGGGCCTCCAGAGGTATAGTGTCAATAGTGCACAGTGGTGCATGTGCACCATCAACCTAAAGAGGAACATCTCGAAATTCTTGTTTTTCAGCTACATGGCAGCTGCTTTTGGGTGCACCACCAGTTTAAGCTGTCACCCCATACTCCTGTCACACTCTTTTAGGTTTCTTAGCTAGGTTCCAGTTTAAGGTGGACTGGAGATTTTGTGCCCTTAAGGTGACCAAAGGATCTGTCCTGTATACTCCTTAACATACATATAGCCATTCAAAATGAATGGAGATCAGCTATATAGACCAGTCCTGATGCAGCCCTGAAAAGCTTATGGGCAAAACTTGAGTCCAGTGGAGGTCTTGCAGTAACACACATTCTGAGGTTTGGCTGTATAGAAACAAAGCTAAATTGTTTTCAGTTCTTTTAAATGCATTTGAAAATTGTTAAAACACACTTTGGCGACCTATGAATGATAATAAGGGTAAAATGTGACTGGCAGTACAGTGGTGAGTCACTGATCGCAAGTCTAGCAGTTCTCCCAATTACTGAGGCCCTCTATCTCCCCTTCTAAGAAGCTGTAGTTTAAGAGGTTACACAGTATACAATGTACGATGCTTTGAAGTGCTTGTTGCTTGTCAGGCAACCTTCTGATTACTCCTGGGTTACATTGTTAAATTTATTTTGGGTCACTTTAACTCTTAGGTTAGTCTGAGTATTTATTGTGAGAGTTAATTGAGGTTTGTTACATTTTGTAGAGTATCCAAAATTAATGGGCATAGTTACATCGAGGGAAGGAACATATATAGAGAGATTATATATTCAGTCTCACTGCATCATTTCTGGGGTGTATTTTGGTGCCTACTTTGATACCCACTTTCTGCACACAGGCCACAGAAGTTCAAAGAATGTGAAGAGTTTTTCTTCAAAAATGAGCTTGTATTCCTGTAGGTACAAAGCATCTAGGAGACTGCAACCTACATAAGCTTTTATTGACTTCTCTATAATAATTTAAACTTTCAAAAATTCACATAATTGATATCTAATTAAGAAAATGTTTTGGAGTTTGTAGTACCTTTCATTGGCCAACACAAAATATGTTGGGCCCGATATTAAGTTACACAGTTTACAGGTCTGTAACAGCCTCAATTCAATTCTTCTGATA
Source organism: Ichthyophis bannanicus (assembly GCA_033557465.1). Taxonomy (NCBI): domain Eukaryota; kingdom Metazoa; phylum Chordata; class Amphibia; order Gymnophiona; family Ichthyophiidae; genus Ichthyophis; species Ichthyophis bannanicus. Next base: position 610,801,198 of record CM066034.1, read on the forward strand.
AGATTCAAGGAAAGGAAATTATTAGGTAAGAAATAATTTCACCTTCCTCTTGTTCTATACCAGACTAGTGGGATGTACCCAAGCCTTCAAATTACCTGAGGGTGGGGGAAGCAGCCAAGGCAGCTCAAACAACTCCTCTGAAAGTATCATCTGATCTAGCAGTCACATTAAGTCGTTATGCTTCAAGAAGCAATGCAGTGATGATCATGTTCTATCCTGCAGATGTCCACAGAGCTAACACCCAGGATCCAGCCCATGATGAATCTTGGGCCCTTGTGGAGTGAGCCCAAAGACCAACATGCATTGGTCTCTGCTTCATAATATATAGGCTGATGCAATAGCCTCCTAGTTCCAGTGAGCTATAGAAGTTTGGAAGCGACTAGACCCTTTTTGGGGCCTCCAAATAATTAAAAGCTTGTCTGTCCTATGAAAGGTATTAATCACATTCAAAATAGTGCTTCAGAACTCTATGCATATAAAGGCAATATACTGCCTTGTCAGCGCCCTGACATTGCCCTGTCTAGAACACCAGTAATGTCTTAGGCTGGTTAACATGAAAGGCAGAGACCACTTTGGGCAGGAATGATGGCACCAGTCTTACAATAATGGCCTCCCTGGAGAAAACAAGAAAGGGCTTTTGTCAAGACAGTCCTGCAGCTCTGAAATCCTCCTGGCAGAACACATGGCTACCAGAAATACCATCTCTAAGGACAAATCCTTAACGATAGCCATTTGCCAAGGGCTCAAATGGAGGACCTGTCAGCACCAAAAAAACAAACTGAGATCCCATGGAAGAACCATCACCCAAAAAGGAGGATGAAACTGACTCACCCCCCCCCCCCTCAAAAAATCTGCTGATGTCATCATGATTAGCTACCAGCTGACCCTGAACCTTGCCCCAAAAGCAGGAGATGGTCCCAAACTGAACTTTAAGTGAGCTGGCAATCAAGCCCCACTCAAACCCACACTACAGGAATTCGAGGATATCAGCCACAGATGACCTCATGGGCAGGACAGACCCCTGCTGGAAATAAACTTCAAAGACCTGCCAAATCCTGATATGCCCCAACCACATTTTCCTCACATACAGAAGTGCAGACATCACACATAAAGAGTATCTTTTCTCCCAGATCGGGATCCTCTCAAGAGGCATGCCATAAGACAGTAAGTCTTGACATTATCCAGGGGAATCAGCCTCTGATGCAGCAGACCTACATGGGCTGGCAATAGCAAGGGTTCATCCACCAGCATTCACAAGAGGTCCACATACCAAGGCCTTCACGGCTAGTCCAGTATGATCAGAATCACTGTGCATGGGTGATTTGACACCCTCTGAATTACTTGGCCTATCAATGGCCACAGCAGGAACATGTATAGGAGCCTCTACATCAACCAAGGCAGTGCAAGGGAATCTATACTCACATTTCATTTAATTTAAAATTTCTTATATCCCTTTCTGTCCAAAGCAATTTACAAAGATAAATAAATGTATATTATATTTAAAACATCAAGTGCTAAAAACTATTACATCATAAGATTACGACCATAATTCTTATTCCAGATGATATACTGGAAAAAGAAAAGATGCTTTGGATTGTGCTCGCAAACATGTTGCCAAGTGAAAGAACTCTGCAGTCTGCTTCACGCTGCTTGAGCGCTGAAAGAAAATATGAGGAGCTTAATTCATTAGTAACAGCTTCTGAACTGCAGGTGTAGAACAATTACAGAGGAAACTCTCCCGTGCTGTGTTCTACAGATCGCTTCACCAGGCATGTGACTGGGAATATATGCTCTTGAACTGAGAAACCGAGAGGTGGTTTATGCCCACCAGAGACTTTGGGGAATTATTTCTATTAATCAGCCTGAACTTGAAAGTAAAAGGTTTAGGGCTGGGAAGTGAAATGCCAAGAATAGCACGGACTGCATTGCTGGGCTGTGTCCAGGAACTACATTTCCTAGGGAGCACTGCATTGCTCAACTGAGGGAAACAAGCACATGACTTGTTCTGAGAAGAAGGTGTAAGTGCTCAGTGACAATAACTGAGCCAATGGACTCGCCTCAATATATTTGTTTTGCTTTATATGAACTAATAAAATAGATTCTTGTATCCAACCATCTCACAGCCATTCTGGCAAGTTTTAAAAGCAGAGCGCCACCTGGTGAGGAACAATGGAGGATCGCCCCAGAGAGTTCTTCAGGGCTTCAGCTGCAGATCTCGCTCTGGACAGGTATCCTTCAGTTAGCTGATTAAGCAATAGGGGCACAACTTTTCCTTTCGACAGAGCTCTGGGGCTTCAGCTGGAATTAGAGCTCCACAATGAAGGTCGACTGATTCCTGCCAAGGTTGTGCAGTGGAAGCTTAGATCACCCAGTTCTGCTTAGTGTGGGTCAAGATCATTCGGTGATGGTGGTTGTACAGGAAGGCTACGTATTTTCTTGTATTTTCATCAGGTACCTCCAGATACCTTTGTGGAGTCTCTTTGTCACACCAAGATCAAGAAAGTGATGGTGATCGAGAATCTGGCTCGTCTGCTTCATTTGGATGCTGTGCGTTTGGTGCCTAGCAGAGATCGAGGAATGGGGTGATACTCTATTTCATGGCAAGGCATATTTTGTCCCATTCTGGATCTTCAAAAGGTCAACAAGTTCTTTTGAATATCCCACTTCTGCATGGAGATGTTGCAGTCCATCATGATGGTAGTGTGATGTGAAGAGTTCCTCATGTTGCTCAATTTGATCAAGGTGTGCCTTCATATTCTGATCAGGGCAGACTACCAGTGGTGTCTGCAGTACCAAAAGCCTTCTCCAAAGTCATGGCAGTTGTGGTGATAACTTTCTTTAAAAAGCATTGATATACTACCTGGTGCAAAGCATTCTAGGCAGTGTAGCAAAAGGAAGGTGTTCTGGTACATCCATCCCTTGATAACTGGCTAATAAGGGCTTCCTTTAGCAGAACAATGGTTGATTAAAAGTCAAGGTCCTGATTCCTCCCAAGCTGTCTTAACAAAGTCTCCCAGGCAGACAGTCTTATAATGGTTCTTGCAACGTTTACCTCAGATGAATAGAGTTGAACACCATAGCCTCTGGCTTCTCTGTATGCACGGGGGGGGGGGGGGGGGACTGCTGTGGTTGCATAATACTGTACTTCTGCAGTGTCAGGCAGGTAAGAACTCTGCCTCTGGTCTGACTGTTCAAACCCATTGTTGCCACAGCAGGCCATGAAGAGGAGCGGTGGCAGCAGCAATAGGGGGCCCCAGACACCGGCGCTTACCTAGTTTGCCTAATGGCAGTGCTGGGCCTGCCCCCAAACCTCCTGTTCCCCTCCCTTTACTACTCCTACAAGGATACTGGTATGAAAGGGATGAGTTTTTAAAGTGGTAGGGACGCATCCCCTGACTATTCAACATCTCAACATGCAAGTGGCAGTTAGCACACAAATCAGTGACTGTCATGCCCCTGCAGTAACAATTACCACAGGCCCAAGCAAGTAGTTACCGTGCATGAAGCTGCATGTTAACTGCTTAGAGTGCTTTAATAAAAGGGCCCCTTACAGTCACATTATTCCTGCCATAGGCCAGATTATCGGCTCTCTCTGTCATAAGAGCAACTTTGAAATTCTCCTCTCCTTATAAGAAGCAAACATTAAGTCCTCTGAAACGTGAATGAGTTGCAGGTACTGTTCCCCTTCACTACCTAGGCACTCTTCACGCCAGAATCTTCTGAAGCGGTAGCTCGCCGTAGCTCCTCTTTCTTCAGGAGCGTGGTCCTGACTTTGCCTTCCAGAATTCACTGAAAAGACCCCTTGTGGTGCTGCAGCTTAAGCGGTCTCAGACACTTCTCATCATAGTCCTTATGGTATGGCCAGGGATTGCTCCAATCCTTTTCCTTTCTCCAGGTGTTTGGCCCAAAACCAGGGGCCAGAGGCACCACACTGTAGTACAATGACTGTGGAACCAAAAAAATAGGATTCAAATTTGGGCTTGGTCTTTATATCCTTTGTAAATTCCCTTCAATTTCCAACTCCTCCCCATTACTTCCATTATCAGGCAAGGATTCTCCCAACATTATATCTCTGACAGGAACATTCCCTTCTGCTCTAGAAACAGGGAGGGGGACATAGAAGAGTCAGAAAATAGTCTCAAGTGCAGCCACTGGAGCACATACCAAAATTGATAAAGCAGGATCTTAGGAGTCTCTACAAAGATATCTTAGTTCCCTCTTACTCAAATACTCTCAACCTGTAGAGTTGGGCAAACAATAGAATAACCTACTATAACATCAGTCCCAAAATATTTTGGAACAAGGTCCACCTTGGACCTTTCAAATAATTGAGAGGGTCAGGGAGTTTGCTGAGTTAGGGGAAGGGTGTCTCTCTTGAAACTGAAGTTTGCTAAGAGAGCCAGGGGAATGAGCAGCCCAGTTGTACCAAAGAAATTTCAAACAATTGTTTTATTTATTTCATCTTAAAAACATTGCTCAAGAACCGTAGCATCCCTCTTCTCATTCCCTCTGAAATGCCTGTATGCAAATGCTAGAAGCCTAAAAGATAATATGGATGAGTTAGAATATATAGCACTAAATGAAGATTAGATATAATTGGCATCTCAGAGACCTGGTGGAAGAAGGACAACCAATGGGACACTGTGATACCTGGGGACAAACTATATAGCACTGATAAGGTAGATCAAATTGGTGGAAGAGTTGTGCTCTATGTTAGAGAAGATACTGAGTCAAACAGGGTAAATGTTTTGCAGGAAATAAAATACACTGTTAAATCTCTATGGATAGAAATTCCATATAAAAAGGGGAAGAAAATGGCAGTGGGGGTATACTGTCATCTTCCTGACCAGTATAAATGGATGGAAGATGAAATGTTAAAAGAAATCAGGGAAGCCAACAAAAGTTACAGCACAGTAATGGATAATTTCAATTACCCCGGTAACGACTGGGTCAATGTCACAGCAGGACATGCTAGGGAGATAAAATTTCTAGATGAAATAAATGACTGCTTCTTGGAGCAGCTGGTTCATTTTGTAGAACTATACAAATGATAAGTAGTAGTAGCAATATGGTGCAAGTGAAAATGTTGTTGGGGATCACTTGGCAATAGTGATCATAACATGATCACATTTGATTTAATAAATGGAGAGAGGACAGCAAGGAAATACACAGCACTAGATTTTAACTTTCAAAAGGAAGACTATGATATAATGAAGAAAATAGTTAAGAAAAAAGTAAAAGGAGATGCTTCAAAAGGTTAATATCAAACATGGGTGTTGTTTAAAAATACTATCTTAGAAACCTAGACCAGATGGATTCCACACTTTAAGAAAGGCAGAAGGAAGGCCAAACAACTGCCAGCATGGTCTAAAGGTGAGTGAAACACAAGAGAACGAGATACAAATAAAGTGGTCACTGGTGCTTTATTCATAATCCCCTATGCGTTTCAGCCAAAGCCTTCCTCAGGGAAAACGAATAGCAAATTACAAACAAATGAAGCAGATAAAACATATAGGGCCCGATTCCATCCCAGACATTGAACCCCTCTGTGCATCTGGTCTGAACCGGACGTACAGAGGGGATCGCAATTCTGATCCCATGGGGCATGTCTAGCCCCACGGGATCAGAATCGCAAATAGTTCTGCATGTGCAGGCCAGGACTGTGATTCAGTCTGGCCTGCATGTGCAGAACTGTCCCCGGCTAACTCAGTCAAGGCTCCTCAATGGAGCTGTGACACCATGGCACTGCGGCTCCATTGAAGAGCTGCGATGCTGGACTGCAGGACCTCATTCCCCGCAGCCTGACCCCCAATCTGGCCTCCAAAGGCCAGAGTCAGGCTGAAGGGACTGCCTTTAGGCTCCCCCTGCAAGCCCCGGGCCCACCGCAAAATGGCATACAGGGAAGTTATTCCACCTCAGAGGTAGAATAACCTCCCCCATATAAGTCGCCAGCCCTGGACATATAGGGCCAACATTAGAATTGGCCCTGTATGTCCAGGGCCAGTGATCGCCTAGACTCTGCCCTCGAGCCTCTCCTTCCCCACCCCCATCTAACTTCCCCGCACAACCAGTGGGGAAGTTAGTCGTGGCCGGATGAAGGCACGAATAGCAGGGATGGATGTCCTGTTAGGCCATCCATCCCTGCTATTCATGGCACAGAATAACACCCATAATGTATAAAATGAACATAATAAATAAACAAACGTAATAAAATATATAAATGAAAGTAAAAATGAACCATATACATCAATGATATCATTAAAATCATAGTAAAGAGGGTAGATCCAAGATGGCTGCAGCTAGTGTATAGCAGTGTGCACACAACTGTAATGGGGAAGCGGAAGGAGAGAATGGTGAAGCATCCCTCGGCTAGCCGGAAACCCCCCCCCCCCCGCATTATTACCTATTGGTCCTTTGGATCATTTATTTGTGCGTGTTTAGCTGGGGCAGGCCGCAGGAAGAGTGGTACTGCCCAAGCTTGGGTCATTGGAGCATGTGAGCTCAGCCTCCTCTTCGGGGTTAGAACTTTTCCCTCCAGAGGTGCGACGTCCTTTGAAGCTAGACTTCATATCCCCCCCCCTCCTCGGAACAGTTTCTTTTGGCTGGTGGGCCAAAGAAGCTGGGCCAAGAGAGGAACGGGGGCTGGAACCAGGGTTGGAGGCTCGGGTTCTACGGTATCCCCTGTGGCTATTTCATCTGGAGCCAGCTTGGTCGCTGAGGACAGACAGCAGCTGGGTGAGGTTGGAACAGTGTGGAGAGATATGGCTGGAGTGGAGGGAATTGTGGGAGGAACAACTTTGGAGATTTTTCTTTCTCACCCCAGCCAGATAACCCTTGAGTCAATTTGGAATGCTCTTAAGCAATTAACTGCAGCAATACTGCTGCAAATTCAGGACTTAAAATCTCAGTTGCATAATGTAGGTCAGGAGTGTACTGTGAATTTGGAAGATATATCAAAGATCAAAGGAGATTATGGTGGATTATCTGTTCATATGGAAACTATGGAAGGCTGTGTGGAAACTTTGGTGAAGGATGCTATGTTTATGAAAACTAAGATTGAACAACTGGAAAATGCATCCTAAATGCATCCTAAATGCAATCTTCGGTTAATAGACTTTCCCAGATCACAATTTGTGACTTCAAAAGATATGTTTAAAAGTTATTTGGAAGAAGTCTTGCGAGTTAAACTGGAGTCCCAACCACCTGTCATTAAAGTTTATTATTTACCCCAGGGCAAGAAGATTCAGGGACAGACGGGTCAATAGGATGTGCTTAATGTATCTGATGTATTGGAAATGTCTGGAATTGGTAGTGTTATTCCTGCAACATGTTTGGTTCAATTTGCTTTGACAGCTGATAAAGATTGGCTTATGAGAATGTTTTTCCATAGGAGGAATGTGTGTTTTCATGGGTTGCTGGTAAGGGCCTTTCCTGACCTGGCAAGAGAGACCCAGCGCCGTAGAAAGGAATTTCTCCTGCTCTGGCCTAGGGCTCTTCAGCTGGGAGCAAAGCTTTTTCCTTTAATATCCTTGTAAATGTTTGCTGAAATATCAATCTAATTCATATGTCTTCCTGTACCCTTCCCAGCTTATTTCCTTTCTAAATGCCCATCCTATTCCCAGTTGCTGCTACTGTGTTGTCCAAAACACCTCCTGTTTAATATAGCTCTGCTTTTTCACTGGCTTATTTCCTTGAGATCATTTGGTTATTTTTCCTTTGTTTTCGCTTTCTTGTGGGATGGGGATGTGGGTTGTTTGGTTTGTTTTTTTTAATGACTTGATAGTCTGATCTGTTATTTAATTTCCTTGAATGTTTTCAACTAACTACACTGTTTTCTCAACTCGATTCAAATTGTGTGTATTTAGAAAATTGATTAAGAAATTTAAAAAAAATCATAATAAAAACATGATAGCAAAAGCATAAAGCAATAAAACACACTAGAAGGTAAGGCTGAGCATAAAAATTAAATGAAGATTATAAGTCATAAAATGACAGAAAACAACAGGAAACTGAAATAAACAACTTATAGGGCCATTGGTCCATAGTATTAGCCATAGAGAGAGATAAGGAGGAAGAGCAGGAATATCCCAAAAGGGTTACTTACAAAGCACCAATTTGTGCTAAACTGTTCAAGAATACAAGGTAATTTGAAAAGGCAAAAGGGAACATAACAATATATTAGATATTAGAGAGAAGAACAGTAATTTATGAATCCTCAGGAAGGTCCTAGAAGACCGCAGCCATGATGTATCATCTTAAAATCATGTGTATCCATTTAAGGGCCTTAGCTTACTGTGGTTTACAGTCCTGGCAACAAGAAATAATGTAAAGGACAAGTATCAACCCTATAATCTGGCAATGCTCTAGCAACATTGTGTCATAAACATTCACTGACTGACCAAAAAAGATTGTAGTAAATCCTGTGCTGCAGTGGGGGGAGACAGAGCGGTATAAACCTTAAATAGCCCTGTCAGAGGAAACGTGGGGGTCACCCACATAAAGGGTCAGGAAAATATTCAGAAATAATATGGCAAAAAAACATAAGATAAGCAGGCTTATTCAGTCCCGGACGTAGATCCCCTCTGTACGTCCGGTCTGAACCGGACATATAGAGGGGATCACGATTTATTTATTTATTTAGTCAGATTTAATATACCGCTTTATCATTAAATCAAAGCGGTTAGCACATCAAACAATCAGGAGGGGGCTATAGTGTGAAAACATGCAGTGGAAACATCTGTGTGAGTGTGGTGAGAGGGGTGTGAGCGATTTGTTTGCGTTATGTGAGTGGAGGAGTGGCCTAGTGGTTGGGGCAAGGTACTTCGGGCCGGAAGGTCGGGGGTTCAAATCCCACTAGAGGACAGCAACCTTGGGCCGGAAGGACTGGGGTTTCTAGTCCCACAGGTGCTCCTTGTGGTCTTGGGCAAGCCACTTAACCCTCCATAGCCCATGTTCCCTGTAAAATAGTTCTCTGTGCTGTGCTTTCCTGTCTAATCAATGTGTTTATACCTCAAAAATTTCCTGTCATGATTTGACAATTTCCAATCTGTAATCAAACCGCTGCTGATCGCTGGAAGTAGCGGTATACAAATGTATACTAAATAAATAAATAAATATATGCAAGTGATCTATGTACAGGTATGTATACAAGTGAGCTATGTACAGGTCTATATACAGTTCGTATAGGTTGCAGGTTTGGCTAGGGCAGAGTCTGGTTCAGGTGAAGTCCTTGTAGTGATCTATGAAGAGCTTTGTTTTGAGCATCTTTCTGAAATCTTTGAGTTCCGTGGCTGATCTCAGATCGTCGGGGAGAGAGTTCCACAGGGTGGGTGCCGCCAGGGACAGAGCTCTTCTTGAAGTGTCCTGTCTGGATTTGGTTAATTCTCTTGGGGTTGTGATGGTGTCTGTGGTTCTCCTTCTTCTGAGTCTGGTGCATAGGTTCGCTTTGATGAGAGGTTGCAGGCTGTCAGCTGAGATGTTCTGTCTTATTTTGAATATGTTTAGGATAACTTTGTATTGGATATGGGAGCTGATTGGGAGCCAGTGGAGGTGGTACAGGATGGGTGTAATGTGGTCGTGACCTGAGCAGTCTGTTATTATGTGGGCGGCAGTGTTCTGTGCCAGCTGCAGTGGTCGGAGGGCCTGTTTTGATAGCCTGAGGTAGATGGGGTTGCAGTAGTCTAGTGTGGGAGTGATGAGCTCTTGACAGACGGGGCACAATCCCACGGGGCACATCTAGCCCTGTGGGATCAGAATCGCGAACAGTCCTGTATATGTAGGCCAGGCCAGGACTGTGATTCAGCCCAGCATGCACATACAGAACTGTACCCGGCTAACTCAGTGAAGGCTCTTCAATGGAGCCGCGGCGCCATGGCATCATGTTGCCATGGCACCACGGCTCCATCGAAGAGCCACGATGCTGGTGCCAGACTTCAGGGCTTCATTTCCCACAGCCCGACCCCCAACCAGCCTCCTAAGGTCAGGGTCAGGCTGCTGGGAATGCCTTCAGGCCCCCCTTGCCAATCCAAAACCCGGGCCACTGAAGAAAGGTCCAGGGAAGTTATTCCACCTTGGAGGTAGAATAACATACCCACACAAGTCGTCGGCCCTGTACATCCAGGTCTGGTGACTGCCCACCTCTCGCCCAGACTCTGCCCCTGAGTCGCCCCTTCCCCGCCCCTGTCTAACTTCCCCATACAACTGGTGGGGAAGTTAGACACGGCCAGAAAAGGAACAAATAGCAGCTATTCGTGGCACAGAATCGGGCCTAAAGTCAATAAATCTTCAAATACAGAACTCATTTAAAATTAAAAGCAAACAGAGACAAGCTTTATTCGAAGTGCTCAAGGGCATGTGTACACCCCGTTATCTGTTAATTTTCTAAAAGTGCTGTGAGCGCATATAAGCCTCCTTTTCAAGTTGCATTGATGTTTCTGCCACAGGGTGTCAAGGGTGAAGGCCGAACGAAAATAAGATCGAATATAAATATTGAACATGTTATCTGAATAAATATCTCATTTAAAGAGGAATAAAGAATAAAACAAAATTAATAATGTCAAACAATAAATCCCAACCCAAAAAGGTATGGGGGGGGGAAGGCTCAACACATTCACATGAGTGCAGTGCATATGAAAGCCGATGAGCCCAATGTTATACAGTGGTGTTTCAAATGACCCAAAGGCATTGTATAAATAGCGCCACTTTCAGGCTGAAGTGTGGGACTCAATAAATGTAGATCATACTCCGGCCCAAGGCAAATTGTAAGCTCCACGGTATTACAACTGCGGTGAATGACAGTACTAGGGACTAAGCTTAGGAGGTGCCATTCTAGGCTCTGTACAAAAAATAAAATGTCAGAGGGTCAGATTGCTCATTTTATCATACCAAAAGAAAGGCATATGTAAAAAAGACATATATATGTATTGTCACCCCTTTGTCATGCAGCACCTCCTGATGGTCACAGCTGGTACTGCACCCGGGTGTATTGTACTGGCCTTTTCAATGTTTGATAGTCCTTGCCAGTACACAAATAAGTTGTGACACCGAAATCGGTTTAACTGGGTTTTATTCCCCGTCCCGTAGGATTCTTTCAAAAGTATAATAATCAAATCAACATAACCCTTCTTGGGTAAACAAAAAGAATTATAACAAAAATAGCTTTCCTTTCAGCAAACAAAATATGCAATGGAAACAGAAATACAGCTTGTCAGGTTTCCAGATAAAGGCTTCTCTGGAGCAGTTCAGCCTTCTATCTGAGAGACTCTATTTGGTCAGCTAATATCAAACTACAGTCCATCTGTTCAACAGGCAATTCAATGTTATCCTCTATTGCATAAGGCTCATACTGCATTGGAACACTGTCCTGTACAGATGCTTCGTCACTTCTCTCCTGAGGTAGTTTGTTCAACAAACTTTCCAGCTTGTGACGTACTTGACTCTCTACAGCATGTATCTGTTTGGCTTTACCATATTCTCTGGAGTTGCTCAACCAGGAGCCTTTCCTCTGCCTCTGGTTATCAGGCAGAGTAAAGCAGTTAGCTGCCCAGCTATTAGAGAGTGGAACCTTTGTTCGGGGTTTTGTTTTAACAGGAGCTTTACAAACAGCTGTTATCTCCAACGGCAGTTTCTGAGAAAGCTTATGCCAGTTATATCCTTCTGCAGGGTTCTCTCTCACAGGTAACAAGCTTTGTTCTATATTCTGTCTGTAGCCCAGACTCTGGAGTTTTCCTGCTTTCATTAAGTTAACATTATAGGGCTTTTGTTTCTCATACAAATGCCTCTCATAGCTCAGCTTAGCATTTCTCCTCTCTGGCTCAGAATAGCTTTTCCTAGCTTGTAACTTGTGTCTTAGGGCATAGCTTCTATCAAGGCTGCTGCATACACTGTCCCTGTCTGAATTCAGTTGCTCATCTCTTTCACTTAATTGTTCATCAGACTCACTCAGACTTTCATTCAGCCAGTGCCTTCTGCCTTGCTGTAGAGACCTGGGAGGTCTGTGTTCTTCCCACTCTGGGTATCTCCTCTGCCTGGGAATATCCTTTCTCCTGGGGTCTTTCAACTCACTTGGTTGCCTTGATTCTCTTAACCTCCTTCGTCTCTCAGGTCTCCCAGCTTCTTCGGCTCTTTCTGCCCTCCTCCCTTCCTGTGAGCTGTGCTGATTATTTACGTAATCCCCAGCTGCACCACACCCTAGCCTATTGGGGTCAGGTGGGACCTTCCTTGCCTCCCTACTGGCTGGGTGATAATTCCAGGCTTGTGACCTCACTCCCTTATACCTATTCTGATATCCTTGTGTCATGTGCTCTCTCCACACGTCACTGTTTACTTGAGGAGTAGTGTTTTTTAGCTCCTCAGGGGGCTCTAGAGAGTCTGCTCTGTGACAGTATATATGTGTGTGTGTGTGTGTGTGTGTGTGTGTGTGTGTGTGTATATATATATATATGCATATATGTATTATCAAATCCTGAAGACCAAACACATCGGGACTTTGCTGTAGAAACACAGAAAACTGCTTCTCTGAGCCAAAAGAAGTGAACTGTACCTTGTGGATATACATTAAAAGAGTTACAGAACATTGCAATTCAATAGAATATGCAGGAAGTGTAAGCTGGACACAACTTTTAAAACAAATGAAAGATGGTGGTATCTGATTGCCAAGAATAAAAAAGTATCTAAGTAAAATAAAAGCAAGCAAAGGAAAACTCTAAAAACCAAATAACCTGAGGAACAGGGAGGAGAGGGAGGGAAAAGAAGAGATGGGGATATGTGTGGGTGTGAAGGAGGGGGAGGGGAAGGGAGGGAAGGGGGAGGGAGAAGAAAAGGGGAAGGAAAAGAAGGAATGGCAAGGGGGAAGGAAAAAGAAAAACAATAACTGTTTGTAATAAAAACAAAAGTAAAAATCTTTATCAATCAGTAGATTCAAATGAGAGCCAATGGCATTACAAACAGAACAACCCAAGAAATTAATAAATAGATAAAAACAAAAATAGATAAAAGGCAAAATTTGTAAATGTGGACCTTTAATTAAGGAAGGAATAATAAATAGTTAAAAAATTAAAAGCAAATAAAAACAAAAAGTGTCAAAAATGGACCTTTAATTTAAGATGGATAATGAATAGCTAAAACAAAAATTAAAAGCAAAATGTAACCAAATTAAAAACTACGACCAAATAAAAAACAGCTGCCATGGGTGGAGGGCACAACACAAACCGATAAAACCAAGCAAGCAAATAAATAAATAAAAGTAAAAGCCATGTGATACAGGACAAAAAAACAAACTACCATAAAATGCACCAACAAACAGGAACCATACTGCTAAGTATGTTTATAGAAAAACAGAGAGATCTACTTCTTGGTTTAAACCATGCGATTTAAGAGTCTGCAGCTCATAAATTTATCACTATTCCAGTTTAAGAAGAATAGTATCTGTATCACTGCTCCTCTAGTGTGGCACCACCACTCTCAGGACCAAAAACTGTAGGTCAGAAAGAGAATGGTTCTTCTCTTCCCAATGTGAAACAAGTGGCTTATCTGGTATTTTTCTCCTAAGACAACTTTTATGTTCTTTAATACGGATTCTAAGCAACTGTTTTGTTTCGCCAACATAAAGTAAATTGCAAGGACATTTTATAAATTATATAATATTCTTTGTCTCACAATTAGAAAAGTTATTCAGACAGAAGCAAGGGGACCAAAATGTTGGCCAGATAAGGGTTCCTCTTATATGTAATAGTGAGTTGCCTCAATGAGAATGCAGGGATCAGAGAGAGAATATGCCATTCTCGTTAAAGTATTTGTACGATATCCTTAGAGAAGCTGGAGAATGTGAAGACAAGCACCACCCTGTTCTGAATTTGAGAACGTCTTCCTTTAAGCAATGTACAATGATCAACATTCTTAGCTCTTTGGTATGCTTTCGTAAAGCAATGCTGTGGGTAGCCTCGCTGAGAAAATTTTTCTTTAATTAGTTGCATGAGTCTCAAAATCCTGGTCCAGTGCTCAAAGTCTCCTAATGCGTAAAAACTGGCTTGTGGGAAGATTTTCCTTTAAAGATTCATTATGAAAGCTGTCATAACAAAAAGGAGTTCCTATCTGTGGGCTTGCGGTAGAGACTGGTCAAAAAGCCATTTGAACCTTTCTGAATCATGATGTCCAAATATGCAATCTGACTAAAACTGTGTGTACAAATTGCAAATTGTGATCCAATGAATAAAGCCAATTTAAAAAAGCCTTTCAAATAAGTTTCTGTAGCATCTCAAATCATAAAAATGTCATCTATGTATCGTTTCCATAACTTAACCTGAAGGACAAAGGGGTGTCTAGGCTTAATTCATTGGATCACAATTTGCAATTTTAACACATGTTCAATATTTATATTCAGTCCTATTTTTGACCGTCCTTCACCTTTGACTATCTATGGCGGGAGCATCAATGCAACTTGAAAAGGACGCTGATATGCGCTTACAGCAGTTTTAATGAAGTAATAGATAACGGCGTGTACATATGCCCTTGAGCATTTCAAATAAGGCAAGTCTCTGCGTTGCTTCTAATTTTAAATGAGTTCAGTATTTGAAGATTTATTGACTTTATCTTATGTTTTTTTGCCATATTATTTCTGAGTATTTTCCTGACCCTTTACATGGGCGACCCCCATGTTTCTTCTGATAGAGTTGTTTAAAGTTTATGCCGCTCTCCCCCCCCCCCCCCACCCCCACCCCACTACAGCACAGGATTTACTATGTTAATGACACAATGTTGCTAGAGCATTGCCAGATTATGGGGCTGATACTTGTCCCTGACATTATTTCCTTTTGCCAGGACTGTAAACCACAGTAAGCTAAGGCCCTTAAATGGATATGCATGATTTTAAGGTGATACATCATGGCTGCGGTCTTTTAGGACCTTACTGAAGATTCATAATTACTGTTCTTCTCTCTAATATCGAATATATTGTTATGTTCCCTTTTGCCTTTTCAGATTACCTTATATTCTTGCATAGTTTAGCACATATTGGTGCTTTGTAAGTAACCCTTTTGGGACATTCCTCCTCATCTCACTCTATGGCTAATACTATGGACCAATGGCCCTAGAAGTTCTTTATTTCAATTTCCCGTTGTTTTCTGACATTTTATAATTTATAATCTTCATTTTATTTTTATGCTCAGCCTTACCTTCTAGAGTGTTTTAATGTATTTTATTGTTTTATGCTTTTGCTATCACATATTTTTACTATGTTTTTAATGATATCATTGATATATGTTGTTCATTTTTACTTTCATTTATATATTTTATTATGTTTGTTTATTTATTATGTTAATTTTATACATGACATCTTTTATCTGCTTTATTTGTTTGTAGTTTGTTACTTGTTCCCCCTGAGGAGGGCTTTGGACGAAATGCGTAGGGGATTGTGAATAAAGCACCAGCGACCACTTTATTCATATTTCACTCTTTTGTGTTTCACTTGCTTGTTTGCGAGTGCATTTGTCCCCCTTTGGGACTACCTGGTTTAAAGGTGAGGTCAGAGATGCTGCTGTAGCCAAAAAGCATCTGTCAGGAAATGCACTTAGGAGCCAAATGACAAAAACAAGAAACAATATAAGCTTTGGCAAGTTAGATGCAAGGTATTGATAAGACAGGCAAAGAGAGAATTTAAAAATAGGCTTGCCATGGAAGAAAAACTCATAATAAAAACCTTTTCAAGCACATTTGTAACAAGAAACTTGTGAGAGTCAGTTGGACCATTAAATGATAGAGGGGTAAAAGGGGTCCTAAGGAAGGACAAGGCCATAGATGAGAGAATGAAATGAATTCTTTGCTTTGGTCTTTACTGAAGAAGATGTAGAGAAGTTATCCATGCCTAAAATGGTATTTAAAGGTGATGTTTTGGAAGAATTGAAGCAAATCTCAATAAACAGGGAAGATATATTACAACTATTTGATAAACTAAAAAGTAGGAAGTCACCTGGCCCAGATGGCTTACATCACAGGGTGCTGAAGAAAATGAAATATGAGATTGCAGACCTATTATTAGTAATCTGTGAGCTAGCATTAAAATCATCTGTAGCACCTGAAGATTGGAGAATGGCCAGTGCAACGCCAATTTTAAAAGGGGTTCCAGGGGTGATCCAGGAAACTATAGGCTGGTGAGCTTGTCCATACCAGACAAAATGGTGGAAACCTTTAATAGAATTTGTAATGGTGAAAGTCCCCAGGAGGAGATGGAGGTGGAGGAAAATCCTGTTGAAATAAATGATACTGCACTTGTGCACAGGATTTCCAAGCCAGATAAGAAAAAAACACAGCTTTCTGCTGAGCTCAGGCCACGCCCCAGCTCAGAGGGAGAGGCAGGCTTCCTCACTGATTGGTCACACCTGGGGGAAGGACAGGGAGTGCCGGGAAGCAAATGCTTTTTAAATCCACAAACAGAGCAGAGAGTTAGCACGAGAAGTGGCAAGGAAACAAGCATGGGAACAGGCAAGGAAACAAGCATGGGAAGGTGCAAGGGACGTGGAGAGGAAGGAAAAGAGCAAGCAAGAAAGGAACCTTATGAAGAAGGTGAAGGAGAGAGAGAGCCTTGGAGAGGACATTACAGCAAAGCAGAACCTTGGAGCAAGGGAGCTAACAAGGGAAGCCATTGGAGAGATGGCAATTGGACATACAGCAACAAGGGCTATAGCAGCTGTAGAGGAAAGAAGGAAGAAAAGCCTCTTCAGAGCAGGTACCTAACTGGCACTGGAAATAGACATAAGGAAGCTGAATTCCAGAACCTGGAGGATAGCAGGAGAAAAGGGTTCAGCAGTTGTCTAAGAAACCCTGCCAAAGGTAATGCCAGCATTTCTAATGCTGAATCATTGTTAGAGAAGCCATTTGCCTTTGCTACTGTCCAGAAGGCAGACCCAACACCTTTAATGGATAATAGGTGGGGGGAGAGTCTTACATACGGGGGAAGCTATAACACTGACAAAAGTAAAACAGCCGAGCCTTCAGAGTTAGAAGCGGTAAGCAAGCTGTTGTCAGAAGGAAAAGTTTTCTCTCCTAATGCTAATGTGCCTGTACACGCTGAATTGCTCCTGAACCAGTTCAAGGAATTTCTGGAGGAAAGAAAGTCCGGGAGAACTGTTAAACCTGATTGAGATGCCAGTAATTCTAATACTGTTGAAAGAATGCAAATAGACCCTTGTTTGCCAGCTTTAGAAATTGAATCTTCTCCCATGGATTGCTCTTTATGTTTAAAGGAAGAAGGCATTGTTGAACAGCACTGAAACTGTATGAAATAATATAGAAAGTACTTGCCATACCTGCTGAAGAATTGGAAAGGCTTGTTTTATGTTTAATAAGCTTAATTGTCTTCTGAGGATAAGAAGCCGTGCTGTGAGAAAGAAAATCAGCTGTTGCAGTTTAATTGTTTTCCGTTGACTAACCACACGGGGCAGTGTCCTGTGGAAAGTTTATAGGACTGAGAAACAGCTGAGCAGTGCTGAGATATTTCTGTTACGTTTTCTTCTGTTCCTGAAATACCTATATGTTGGAGATGCATCCTTTATGCTTGTTGTGTTTGAGCTTTGATGCGCTGGAAATTCCCCACAATAAATATTCTTGCAGCCTTGAAACACTCGTGTCATAACTACAATTTTGTCCTTAAGGAAATAAGCAAAACTACAAGTCCCAGAATCCCTGGCGACAATAGAAATAGCTTTATTCAAAAGAGGACACTCAAAGGCCACTTCCAGCTGGTAAGCTCTCGGGCCCCAGCGGAAGCGTCGCAAATTACATTACTGAACATGTAGATACTTATGATTTAATGGGAGAAAGCCAGCATGGATTTTGCCAAGTATAGCTTTGTTTTACTAATTCTGAAGTATTTTTTGAAGGTGTGAGACAGCCAACATGGCTTTAGACAAGGAAGATCTTGTCTTACTAATCTGTTATGTTTTTTTGAAAGTGTGAATAAACAGGTGGACAAAGGTGAGTCGGTTGATATAGTGTATCTGGACTTTCAGAAAGCCTTTGACAAGGTCCCTCATCAGAGACTTTTGGCAAAACTAAAGAGTCATGGGATAGGAGGCAGTGTACTACTGTGGATCAGGAACTGGTTAAAAGATAGAAAGCAGAGGGTTGGGCTAAATGGCCAATTTTCCCAATGGAGAAAGGTGAATAGTGGTGTACTCCAGGGATCTGTGCGCGGTCCGCTGCTTTTTGACATATTCTTAAATGACCTGGAAAGTGGAATAACGAGTGAAGTTATCAAATTTGCAGATGACACAAAACTATTTAAAGTTGTTAAAACCCAAGAGGATTGTGGAAAATTGCAAGAGGATCTTGATAAATTGG
Source organism: Ichthyophis bannanicus (assembly GCA_033557465.1). NCBI lineage: Eukaryota > Metazoa > Chordata > Amphibia > Gymnophiona > Ichthyophiidae > Ichthyophis > Ichthyophis bannanicus. The sequence goes on from CM066034.1 coordinate 610,819,531, forward strand.
AAGACTGGGCATCAAAATGGCAGATGAAATTTAATGTGGACAAGTGCAAAGTTATGCACCTAGGGAAGAACAACCCAAACTATGGTTACACGATGCAAGGTTCCACATTAGGAACCACCACCCAGGAAAAAGATTTTGGTATCATTGTGGATAACATGTTAAAACCCTCGGCCCAGTGTGCAGCGGCGGCCAAGAGAGCAAATAGAATGCTAGGTATCATAAGGAAAGGAATGGAAAATAAAACAAAAGATATTATAATCCCTCTTTATCAGGGGTCTCAAACTCAAGTTGCTTTGAGGGCCAAATGAGGACTTGTAAAATAACCCGGGGGCCGCATAAGACACGGGGCCTTATTTGCATAAGGGGCCTCATTTGCATAAATATTTGCATAATGTTACCATACCCTAACTTTTAATAAACATGCCTCTTAATGAGTGTATGGATAAAGAAAGACTAAAAGATTTCTACATTACTATAATCCAGTGCCAACCGCCAGGCACATTAGGAACTACTACAAACAAACACTGTCCATTTAGAACCCATAGCAAACCCGCCATATCCTAACAGCACTACCAGGACTCACAAAGCACCATACCCCTAACCCCCCCATAGCCCACTTCCAGTCTTACCCATCACCCCATTTTCAGTCTTACCCCTCATAGTCCATTACCAGTCCTAACCCCCCCATCACCCCATTTTCAGTGTTACCCCCATCACCCCATTTTCAGTCTTACCCCCCATAGCCCATTACCAGTCCTAGCCCCCCATAGCCCATTACCAGTCCTAACCCCCCCTATCAGCCCACTTGCAGTCTTATCCCCATCACCCCATTTTCAATCTTACCCTCCCATAGCCCATTACCAGTCCTAACCCCCTCCCCCCCATCAGCCCAGGTAGATTTAAAAAAATCCAAACTTGCTGCTGCTGCCGCCACCGCAGTATCAAGCGTCCCGCGGGCCTCTCTGCCCGGCAGAGTCCTCTCCTCCCTGCAGCATCAGCTCCAAAAGTGGCAGCTTTCAGAGCCGCGAAGAGAGAGAGTTTCTCTCTCGTGGCTCTGAAGAGCAGCGAGAGAGAAACTCTCTCTCTTCAGCTCCAAAAGCGGCCAGCGAGAGCATCTTATGCGGCCCGCGATGCATTTGGCCCGGCGTGTAACCCTTTCCAGGCCGAGCCCAAAACTCTCGGGATCCAAAATTCTGACTAAATATTCCTATCAAATGGTATATAATACATGACCATAGCAGAAGGAAAATCACTATTAGAACATATTGAATTAGACAGCTACAATTTTCCTGAAATATGCAAAAATTAACCCGGCTGCAGAATGTGGATTAAAAATTTAAAGTAGGCCTTCAAAGGGTTAAGCAGCTGGCCGGTAGAGTAAAAAAAAATCCAAACTTGCTGCTGCTGCTGCCGCCGCCGCATTATCAAGCGTCCCGTGGCGCCCCCCTGCCCGGCACTCTCTCTCTTCGTGGCTCTGAAAGCTGCCACTTTTGGAGCTGATGCTGCAGGGAGCAGAGGACTCTGCCGGGCAGGGGGGAGCCGCGGGACGCTTGATACTGCGGTGGCGGTGGCAGCAGCAGCAAGTTTGGATTTTTTAAACTCTACCGGCCAGCTGCTTAACATGCCAGGCCAAATGCATCGTGGGCCGCACAAGATGCATGCGGCCCGCGGGGCGCATGTTTGAGACCCCGGCTCTATATCGTTCCATAGTGAGACCGCACCTTGAATATTGTGTGCAATTCTGGTCGCCGTATCTTAAAAAGAATATAGCATTATTAGAAAAGGTTCAGAGAAGAGCCACCAAAATGGTAAAGGGGATGGAAGGATACTCCTATGAAGAAAGGCTAAAAAAGGTTAGGGTTCTTTAACCTGGAAAAGAGACGACTGAGGGGAGATATGATAGAAGTCTATAAATTAATGAACGGAGTGGAACGGGTAAACGTAGATTGATTGTTTACGTTATCAGAATATACAAAGACTAGGGGACCTGCAATGAAGCTGCAGGGTAAACTATTAAAACTAATAAAAGAAAATATTTTTTCACTCAATGTGTAATCAAACTCTGGAATTTGTTACCGGAGGATGTAGTAAAGGCTGTTAGTGTAGCTGGGTTTAAAAGAGGTTTAGACAAGTTCCTGGAGGAAAGGTCCATAAACCATTATTAAGAAGGGACACAGGATATCAATGCTTGACCCAGTACAAGCATTGTAGAACCTGTGTCTTTTGGGGAAACTGCTAGGTACGTATGACCTAGATTAGCCACTGTTGGAAACAGGATACTGGGCTTGATGGACCTTGGTCTGACCCAGTATGTTCTTATGGATGCATTCAGGTGGAGATAGTTGTCAGACAACCACGAGGAAATGCTAGAAAGGCATGCATTAAGGGGAAAGAGGTCAGTAAGAGAGGGCAGATGTGGAAAAGAAGGACTATGTCATCAGCATAGTAATAAGCTATAACACCGGATTGCTGTATAATCAGTGTGAGAGGGGCAAGGAAGAGGTTAAAGAGGAGGGGGGACAGCACTGAACCTTGGGATACCCCACAGGGAAGAGGGGTGGAGGGGGAGGAGAATGAACCAATGCAGTCTGAGAATGAACAAGAGGAGAGAAAGGACCTAAACCAATTGAGGATTGTTCCACATACCCCATAGTCAAAAAGATGTGAGAGGAGTGTGGGATGGTCACCGAGATCGAACACAGAAGATAGATGCAAAGAAACCAAGAAAGAGATGTCACCACATTCATGGGCTATGTGGACCTTGTTGAAGAGGGAGAGGAGAATAGTCTCAGTATTGTGGCCAGGTCTGAAACCTGACTGTCAGGGATGTAAGGCAGAAGTGGAGCCTAGGTGGGAGGACAGTGATGCAAAAATTAGTGTTTTGAGAAGTTTGAACAAAAAGGGAAGGTTGGATATGGGTCTCCAATGTGCGGGTACAGAAAGTTCCAGGGAGGGCTTCTTAAGTATAGGCCAGACCATTGCATGCTTCCAGGTGATTGGGAAAAGACCCATAGGAAGACTGGTATTGAATAGACCGTGAACGTAGGGAAAAGGGCCAGGGAGTGAACTAAGAGCCAAGAAGAAGGACTAGGATCAAGAGGACAGGTCGTCTTGTGGAAGGCAGAGAAGAGTTCAATCTCTGTAACTGGATAGAAGGTGCTCCATGTATGCATCAGGGAAGGGTGAGAGGAAGGGGTTGCCCCAGGAGGGGAGGACACACTCAGGAGAGGAGGTGCAGGGGAAGAAGGGGAATAGATGGAAACGGGAGGAAGGGGGGGACAAAAGGGGAAGGACAGCAGCAGAGAACGGATCTTCTCAGCAAAGAAAGCGGCCAGATGAGTAAGGTCTGGTGGGGCCTGGGAGGGGGGTGGGGGAACGCCAGAAGAGGGCTGAAGTGCTGAAAGGGAGTGAAGGGTCAAGTGGAGCTGGAGAGAGTATGGCTAAATGGCCGATTATCTCAATGGAGAAAGGTGAATAGTGGAGTTCCCCAGGGGTCTTTGCTGGACCCACTGCTTTTTAACATCTTCATAAATGACCTGGAAATGGGAATAACGAGTGAGGTGATCAGATTTGCAGATGATACAAAATTATTCAAAGTTGTTAAAACACAAGAGGATTGTGAAAAATTGCAAGAGTATCTTGATAAATTGGAAGACTGGACATCCAAATGACAGATGAAATTTAATGTGGACAAGTGCAAAGTTATAGTATGTACTTAGGGAAGAATAGCCCAAACTACGGTTACATGATGCAAGGTTCCACATTAGGAACCGCCACTCAGGAAAAAGATTTAGGCATCATCATGGATAATTCATTGGAACCCTCTGTCCAGTGTGCACCAATGGCCATGAAAGCAAATACAATACCAGGAATCATAAGGAAAGGAATGGAGAAATAAACAAAGGATATTATAATGCCTCTGTATCATTCCACAGTGCGATCGCACCTTGAATATTGTGTGCAGTTCTGGTCACCATATCTTAAAAAGGATATAGCAGAATTAGAAACGGTACAGAGAAGAGCCACCAAAATGGTAAAGGAGATGGGAGGATACCCCCATGAGGAATGGCTTAAAAGGTTAGGTGTCTTCAACTTAGAAAAAAGATGGCTGAAAGGAGATATGATAGAGGTCTATAAAATAATGAATGGAGTAGAACGGGTAACCATACTGTAGATCGTTTTTTTTTTTTCTCCTTCAAAAAGTGGAAGACTAGAGGACATGTAATGAAGCTACAGTGTAGCCCATTTAAGACTAATAGGAGAAATTATTTTTTCATTCAATCAAACTCATTCATGTAATCAAACTCTGGAATTCATTACTGCAGAATGTAATAAAAGCTGTTAGTGTAGCTGAGTTTAAAAAAAGGTTTGGACAAGTTCCTGGAGTAAAAGTCCATAAACCATTTTTAAAGAGGACCAGGAACATCTACTGCTTATCCCAGGATAAGCAATGTGGAATCTGTGTACCTTTTTGAGAACCTAGGACAAAACGAAGCAACAAAGTATCTGTAGGATATGTAGGAACAAAGGAATAGATACCAAGACTGGCAGATATTCAGGTTTAAACAAACCCCTTTTATAGACCCCTTTTATTGACCCCTACCCTAGGCCTTCCTCAGGGGGATATCAAATGAGGGAACAAACCTCGAAAAAACAAATGCAAGATTAAAACAAAATCACTGGTAAAATTGAGAACACCGTCAAAAGACAAATTATGAAATAAATAAATAATTAATTAATTAAAACAGAAGAGATAAATCCAAATGTAGACATACATTGATAAGATCAATATAACAACAGATCTGATTATGAAATAAAACTACCAACAAGATAAAAAATTATATATAAACATATGCAATAAAACATTTATATATGTGCATTAGAACTTTATCTACCAAACCTTTTATATGTGAGAGAGATGAGGAGGATACAATGTGACAGGTAGATCACATTTCTAAAAAAGTGATAAATAAAAAAAACATAAAAACATTTAAATGTAATAATATGTATCACCAATACCTTTTCGTAAAAACTTTCTTGCATATAAAAGACATTGACCACTGAAATAAATAATTAAAACCAATGTCTATTTCATAATAATAACCACAATGAATACCCTACAATTAGGCGCTGCTTATTGCAACTCCTTGTGGATATCGTGAAATCTAGATTGGCCAGGTGGGCCTGGAGGACCGAGTTGGAAACCATGACTAAAACATGATATCACAGCACCTCACCTACCGGCAGCAGTGCAGCTTGGTAGGAACATTGCTTACAATGTGTATTGTCATGCAGCAGGAGCTGATGGAAGCGAAGATGCAAGAAAAGAAGCTGTTTTTCACAATATAAAAGATGTGCACGGGATGCAATTCCCACACAGAGCAGCTAGAGGGAGCAGGCGTGCACTCACAGAGGCTGACTGGACACACCTAGCTAATCGACACCACCTGACAAGCAGCCCAGAAAGCTCAAACACAGGAGAGCTTTATAAGCAAGAGGCTGGAGACTGGAAAGGGGGTGGAGATAGAGGTGGACCGGAGAGAAGCACCAGGAGCAAAGCCGTGTGAGAGAAATGCACCACGAGCAAGGGCCAAGAAGAAGGAAGCACCAGGAGCATTGAGCTAAGCCCTAGGAGTGAATGGGAAAGCAATGCTGAGCAAAGGAACAGTCACTTTGGGAAGCAGTGCAGTGCTGAAGGAAGAAGCCAGAAGTTAGGCTTGGAAAGAGGCCTGCGCTTACCGGAGGAACCTGTGACCAGACTGAAAGGTAACAAGAGCTTTCAGGGAAAAGACTTGCTCAAGGATTGTATCCCTGGAGAACTACTGGAAGGAGAAAGTTCCTGTTCTACATGCTGTTGGAAGCCAAGGTATGCTGACTCTGTTTTTAAGAGAAAAAACTCACCTTATAAGTGCCCTTTTAAAAGCAATGGGCTTAGGATTGTATTCCAGGTCCAGTCGGTTGTTTGTTAGTATTATTTCTTTTTTGAATAGTGTGCTCCTTAATGTGGACTAATTTGTTACTTTTGTTTTCCTTATAGTAATGGTATTGTTATACTGTTATGGTGATATTTCTTTGTAATGTTTTCAAATTTATAAATAAAGAATTTAAAATTTAAAAAAAAAAAAAAAAGCAATGCTTGTTTTACAAGAAAGGAAAGTAAACCTACATTGTATAACCCAGATGGTAAAAGCACAAAGGTAGGCCATGCTCACTGGCGAACCTTAGAAGAACTCTACAAACACCCAGAGAATAAGAATAGTGACTGGCCAGTTCCAATAGCAAGAGAAACCCCAGATACAGAAAGGGATAACTCTGACTCAGAGCCGATGCAAGTGGAATTTGTGAAGCCTAGTCTTTTGTCTCAAGAGGAGATGGACTGTTCTCTATGTGTTACAAGCAGTATAGAATCACTGCTAGACTTGTAAATAATATATGCTGTCTCCAGAGTGTTACTTGTATGCTAAAAGGAAGAAGAGTATTGAAACGCTTGAGTTACTCTAGGAAGCCTTAATTAATCCTTGTTACAACTGTGAAGCATAACAATTTTCTTTACCATGAGTTTGTTTCATTCCTGAAGTAAAGGACATTTTCCTCTATGTTGTGACCCACCTGAATCTTTTGCATAAAGGGAAATAAAAGCCTATGTTATCCCTCTACTCTGCATTCACAATTTACTTCTTAATAGGAGCTGAACTACTAAGACCAGGCTGCACCTGGCTCTTAAAGGAACCTCCTTTCATATAAAAATATCTTTGTGTCCAACCTACCCCTATGACCACTGGCCACCAGGGGCGGTACGCGACAGTATGCAAATATGTCTCCTGCATAATTTTTGTGGATATCTTGAAAACCAGACTGGTCAGTGGTCCCTAATGATCAAATGGAAAACACTGCTCAAGGTTATTGGCCCAGTATTCAAAAGCACTTACGGTATGCATTTAGCTAAATGTACAAGTGCCTTCTCTGTAATTTTTATAGTAGCATTATGAGGGCAATTATATAACAAGTTGACTATGTGTAAAGGCCAAATAGGTGCCTACTTTAAGCCTGTTTTATTAAGACAGATAGGTGACCATGTGTCTTTGTAAATACTAGCAGCCAAACGGCAGAGATTGTGCCCAGACTGAAGCTGTGGCCATTTATGACGGTTCAGAAGCAGGCCTAAAAGTTCATATGTGTATGCACATATTTTATAAATTATGCACATAAATCATGACTCCACCTGATTTCTGCTCCTACACACCCATTGCGGAAAAGTATGCACCGCCTTGTCAAAGCACATAACCCCTCTGATAGTTTTATAAAAATGCTTCTTATATGTGAAAAATCTTTTATAAAATAACTCCCTTGATGGAGAGTGCCACTGAAAATTCTTGATGACCATTTCAACGCTATCCAGATGGCGCTGAGTTAGAGCAAGAAGAGATGTGGGCATTCCACCCAACTATATAGGTAGCCGGCAATATTCAGCCACTATACGTACAGCTGAGTGGTTTAATTTAGGCCAGCAAAATGGCTGCCCTAAATTACATTACTTAGTTAGATGATCACCACTTTATTTTTATATTCAGCACCCTGCTTCTGCAAATTGCAGAGCTGAACATACATCAAACAATTAAACACTTCAGGAAATTAAAAAGTAGCATAATAGAAGACAAAGTCTCACTGTGGATTGAGAGCTAGTTAAAAGATCAAAAACAGAAAGTAGGGTTAAATAGTCAATTTTCTCAACAGAGGCATCTGTCCTGGGTTGAGTGCTTCTAAACATATTTACAAATGACCTGGAAATGGGAACAAGTGAGGTGATCAAATCTGCAGATGGCACAAAACTATTCAAAGTTGTTAAATTGCATGCAGGTTGTGAGGAATTGCAGGGGGCCCTTGCGAGACTGGGTGACGGAGCATCCAAATGGCAAATGAAATTTAATGTGGACAAGTGCACAGTGAAGTATATAGAGAAGAATAACCCAAATTATAACTATAGAATGCTAGGCTCCATATTAGAAGCCAACATCCAAGAAAAGGATCTAGGCATCATTGTGGACAAGACATTGAAATCATTGTGTCGTGATAGCTAAGAATGCCAATAGTGTTATGAATTATTACGAAAGGAATAGAGAATAAAACAAATATAAAAACATAGAAAATGATGGTGGATAAAGACCATACGGCCTATCCAGTCTGCTCATCCATAAGAACTATAAAATTCTGCAATTCCATCCTCTCCCTCAGAGATCCTCAGTATTTGTCCCATGCTTTTTTGAATTCAAATAGTCCTTGCCTCCACCACTTCCACACTGTGAGGCTATTCCATGTATCTACCACCCTTTCCCTAAGGAAATACTTCCTCAGATCACTCCTAAGTCTAACCTCTTTCACATTCATCTTACGACCCATTATTCCAGAGCTTCCTTTCAACTGGAAGACGGCCACCTCCTGTGTGTTTATTCCTTGGAGGTATTTAAATTTCTATTCATAGTTCCCCTTTCCCACCTTTCCTCCAAATAATACATATCAAGATCTTTAAGCCTATCCCCTTATGCCTTAGGAGGAAGACCTCTGACCATTTTAGTAGCCACCCTCTGAACCAACTCCATCCTGTTTATATCCTTTTGAAGGTGTGGTCTCCAAAATTGTACACAATATTCAAATGAGATCTCAATAAAGACTTGCACAAAGCACTTTTATTGCTTTTTCCTGCTGGTCATCCCTCTTCCTATGTATCCTAGCATCATTCTGTCTTTTGCCATTGCCTTTTCTATCTATTTGGCCACTTTAAGATCATCTGATACGATCACCCCCAGATCTCATTCTTCATTCTCATACTTCAGCCCTATACTGTATCACTTCCTTAGTCTTTTGCAACCCAAATACATGACTTTGCATTTTTTAGCATTAAAACTTAGCTGCCGGGGGAGGGATCCAAGATGGCCGCTGTGTAAGGACGCGCTTCGGCGGCTGGCTGGTGATTTTGGACGCTGTCCTGCTAAATTTCAGTTTCTTGATGTTTGAATTGCCTGTTTACGATGGGGAAAAGGAAGGGGAAAGTTACTTACCCTGAAGCAGATCTTCTACCTAAGCAGCAGCCCATAACCAACTATGTCACCGTTGGAGCAACGCAGGAGTCTGCTGGGGTTAGCGTCAGAGCTGACTTGAAGGCGGTCTTTTCGATATCAGATGTGAGTCTGAGCCCCGAGCAGCGTGTCCCGCCTGATGTGCCTCTTTCGCTACCTGCTGGCCCGGCTTGTCGGCTGCAGCAGCACCTAAATGAGGTAGCTGTGGGTCTGCCGTCTTCGGGGGCAATGCCGAGCACGGGATTGCTGTTGGATGTTGCTGGAGGCACTGAGGTTTCCACTCTGAAGGCTTCTGCCTGTAAAGCAGGAGCCTTGACTTCCACGGCATCCGATGTGATGGGAGCCTTACTTTCGGGGGCTACAGTGGATTCTGGAGCACCGGCCATTCACAGTACCCTGGTGAAGCCAGCGGTAGTGACTTTGGATTCCATTTGGACTGCGATAACTTCATTGAAACATTCTGTCACCAATCATTTGAATATCGTGGAACAGATTTCTCAGGATTCGCGGATGAGGTTAGATCGACAGGAACAAGCTAGTAAGGATTCCATTCAGACACTGGAAAATTTGTCTCCTCAAATGACTAATGTCCATACTCAGTGTTCTACCTTTGTTAAGGATAGCACTGTTCTTCATGCTAAATTGGAGAAGTTGGAGAATTTCTCCAAACGGTTAAATTTACGTATTGTTAATTTTCCTGTATCCCCCGGTATTTCCCCTGTAGAGTTATTTAAAAAGTACTTGATGGAGGTTTTAGGGATGCCGGAAGCTGCCCTCCCGCCCACTTCCAAGGTTTACTATTTGCCTATGAATAAACGTTCTAGTTCTATTGATAATGCGGTGGGTGTTCAGAGGGATAGTTTTGACATCCTGAATCTCTCTCAGGTACAGGAATCCTCTGCTGAGGAAATTACAAGGAGAGCTACTCTTATGGTGGTGTTTGTATTGGAACCTGACAAAGTTTGGACCTTAAAATGTTTTTTAGAAATTCTGATAAACTTTTTTTTGGTCAAAAAGTCTGGGTATTCCTGGATGTTTCTTATGTTACTCAAGAAAAAAGGAAGTTGTTTTTATCCATGCGCCCTGAGGTAATCTTATTGGGTTATTCCTTTGTTTTAAGGTTTCCATGCAAGTGTGTAATTAAGCCTGTTTCATCTAGATTTATTTTCTATGACCCAAAACATTTACTTACGTTTTTGGAAGCTAGAACTGTTCCTGAAATAGTCCCAGTACCAGTGGAGCCTAATTAGATCGACTCATCTTGGACACTAGACATGCTATGCGTCATCACGGTGGCTTTTTCCTAGGGAATTATTTCCCTTTTAATTTTATGAAGTATTATTATAGCCTTGTTACTAGGATCCTTCCCTCCTTAATTTTTGGGCTGTAGTGTTAGATGAAATTTGAAATTTTGAATTGTTGTTAAAAGTTGCTATTTGATATTATTTCTGTAAATTTGCATCTTTCCATTTCTTTCAAGTATGTAGAAATATTGCTTGATGTAATTGAAAAATTTAGAAATAAAGAAAAAAAATAAATAAAACTTAGCTGCCAAATTCTTGACTATTCCCCAAGCTTCACTAGATCCCTCCTCACCTTCCAAAGAATATCATAATGCTTCTGAAGCGCTCCATGGTGCAACCATACCTTGAGTATTGTATGAAATTTTGGTCGCTGCATCTCTAAAAAATATAGTGGAATTAGGAAAGATACAGAGAAGGGCAACCAAAATTATAAAGAGGGGTGGAATGACTCCCCTATAAGGAAAACCTACAGAGGTTAGAGAAGAGATGGCTGAGGTATAATAGAGATCTACAAAATCCTAAGTGACATAAAATGGGCAAATGTAAATCGATTGTTTACGCCTTCAAAAAGTATAAAGACTATGGGACATGTCATTAAGTCACTAAATAGTACATTTGTAGTTGAAGAGAAAATATTTTTCACTCAACACATAATTAAGCTCTGTAATTTGTTCCTGAACTATATAGTTAAAGCGGTTAGCATAGCTGGGTTTAAAAAAGGTTTGGACAAGTTCCTAGAGGAAAAAACATAAACCGTTTCTAGGGTAGACTTAGGGGTGAGCAGCAAGGAATCTTGCAATTTTTTGGATTCTGTTAGATATTGGTAACCTGGATTGGCCACTGTTGCAAACAGGATACTGGGCTTGATGGACTTTTGGTCTGACCCAGTTTAGCAAATCTTATGTTATTAGTAAGTAGGAGCTATAGTAATGCTCTTGTTGCTGAATGCAGGATCTCATAGTAGTACCCATTCTTTTCTCTCTCTCTTGTTTTTTCTCAACTGTACATGAATACAATATGCCCTGAACACATTCCCCTCAGATCTCAGCCATTTCATTGCTAAATCTGAATTTCTTGATAAATCCTAATTTATGCTCATTTCTGAATTGCTTCCAACTGTGGTGCAGAGACATGCCTTTGCTTTTCTTTGGACTAAACCAGAGCGCAATGTGCTTTTATGTTTTGACAGTAAATTCAAATTACAGTTCTGTTTTTCCCGGGATGAACGAATGCTTTGTAGTAGCTGCCAGTAGCACATCTGTTATCTGTGATGCCCAAACACTCCAATGTAAAGCAGGTGAGAAGTTCTTCAGTGTAGCATCTGAGGATTCGTGCTATGGGCTAGCAGAACCTTACACCAGAGGCTCAGCTACTTTTCATATAAGTACTTTTTATTGTACCATCCACGAAGCAGTGCTGTATCAAACTGTAATTGTGCCCTGTGCGACTCACAAACCTGCACCCCACCCTATAATATATCAGACTATTAGTTGTGTGTTTAGTACCAGAGATGCCAGCCATCCCAGAAAGTGAGATTTACTGTCTCAGAGAGTGAGATTGAAGTCCAAAGAGTGAGATTTTTTTCAGATAGTGCATTCAGGATATAAATCTGATTTAAATGTACTGTTTTTCAAATGAAAAAAAGCAGAATAAAATATTTGTTTTTCTTTGGAGCCGCTGAAAGGATACAAACATAGTGGAGGGAATATGGGTAAATTCTCTATGCTGAAAATTGCTCTCCAGTCAGTAGCTAAAAGTATGTCCATAGGTTTCACAAAAACTGTACTTGTAGGTACAGGGAAATGGGATGGTGCAGGAGGAGGCCGTACACAGGAAAGTGAACTCAGATTTCTTCCTACTATCTGAGCCACTTAAGAATTGTGTAGAATTTGGTAGCTAAGACTTAATTCTCCTTATGTAGCAGTTTCACCCCTAGTGGTAGTGCTGTGAGACTACCACTAGGGATCAGAGGCACCATTTTGATCCCAGCTGCCCGACAGGGTAGGAGCGGCTGGGAATTGCTTCTGCCTCTTACTAGATACCAGGGAGAGTCACCAATAAGAGGGCGAGTACAAGGTGCTGTCAGAGGGTTCAGGGAGGGTGGGGGATGTATACAGTGCTGCTGGGGAGAGATCCAGGGGGAGGGCTCAAGGGAGAGTCACCAATAAGAGCGCGAATTGCTTCTGCCTCTTACTAGATACCAGGGAAAGTCACCAATAAGAGGGCGACTACAAGGTGCTGTCAGAGGGTTCAGGGAGGGTGGGGGATGTATACGCTGCTGTTGGGGAGAGATCAGGGGGAGGGCTCAAGGCTCAAATGAGATCTCAATAAAGACTTGCACAAAGCACTTTTAGTTGCTTTTTCCTGCTGGTCATCCCTCTTCCTATGTATCCTAGCATCATTCTGTCTTTTGCCATTGCCTTTTCTATCTATTTAGCCACTTTAAGATCATCTGATACGATCACCCCCAGATCTCATTCTTCATTCTCATACTTCAGCCCTATACTGTATCACTTCCTTAGGCTTCTGCAACTCAAATGCATGACTTTGCATTTTTTAGCATTAAAACTTAGCTGCCAAATTCTTGACTATTCCCCAAGCTTCACTAGATCCCTCCTCACCTTCCAAAGAATATCATAATGTTTCTGAAGCGCTCCATGGTGCAACCATACCTTGAGTATTGTATGAAATTCAGTTTTTCATCTGATCGTTGCTTGAGGCCGCAGATCTTAACTAGGAGCTCAGGGGGAGGGCTCAAGGAGTTTTCAGTTTTGCATTTGATCCTTGCTTGAGGCCGCAGATCTTAACTAGGAGCTGGCACTCACGCATACCTCAGAACATAAATAGAATGCTAGGTATGATAAGGAAAGGAATGGAAAATAAAACAAAAGATATTATAATGCCTCTATATCGTTCCATGGTGAGACCACACCTTGAATATTGTGTGCAATTCTGGTCGCCGTATCTTAAAAAGGATATAGCAATTTTAGAAAAGGTACAGAGAAGAGCCACCAAAATGGTAAAGGGGATGGAAGGATACTCCTATGAAGAAAGGCTAAAAAGGTTAGGGCTCTTTAACCTGGAAAAGAGACGGCTGAGGGGAGATATGATAGAAGTCTATAAATTAATGAACGGAGTGGAACGGGTAAACGTAGATCGATTGTTTACCTTATCAGAATATAGAAAGACTAGGGGACATGCAATGAAGCTACAGGGTAAACTATTTAAGACTAATAAAAGAAAATATTTTTTCACTCAATGTGTAATCAAACTCTGGAATTTGTTACCGGAGGATGAAGTAAAGGCTGTTAGTGTAGCTGGGTTTAAAAAAGGTTTGGACAAGTTCCTGGAGGAAAGGTCCATAAACCATTATTAAGAAGTGACCGAAGATATCAATGCTTGACCCAGTACAAGCATTGTGGAACTTGTGTCTCTTGGGGAAACTGCTAGGTACATATGACCTAGATTGGCCACTGTTGGAAACAGAATACTGGGCTTGATGGACCTTGGTCTGACCCAGTATGGCATATCTTATGTTCTTATATGTTCTAACATGTGCAAAAGCCAACATGGATTTTTTTTTAAATCTAGATGTGTCTTCTCATTGTAACACGGAAAGCGCACATTTATGTCTGAGACACAGCCAAACCATGTCATGCACTTACCTCATAGGAACCAGGCCCTAAATAAGAAATGAGTTCAGGCTCTTTATTGCTTTTTGCCTATAGCCTGTCTCTGCTTTATGAGGTGGCACCACCCAGTTGGTTCCCTCCTAGATTCCCTGGACTGACAGTACCTGAAGGCTTCCACTGATTGGTTCTCTGCACATATATATATATATATACCCTGGAACACCCTCCCAGTCTTCTCTGTCTTCAGACGGGTCTCTTGAGGGAGCTCAGAGTGCCTTGGTATCTGCTTATTTCTTGGTGTTTTACTTCTGCCTCTTTGTGAACTCAGCCTCTGCCTGCTGTTTGAATTTGGTATGCTACGCTCTGTTCTTTTTCTACCTCTTCTTCTGCCCGGTGTCCAATGTCCATTCACTTCTCAAGGAACACTTGTGCTTCAAGTCTGGCTGCTCTCTAGTACCGAAGGGCTCAACCCAAAGGAAGGTGCACTCTTGTGGTCCTTGGTGCTGCTCGGGAGTGATTCAGATCATGACAAACCATGCCCCTGAAGTTTCTGCCATGTGCTCTTAAAATCTTTATTTTTATTTATTTATTTATTTAACAGTATTTCTAAACCGCCTTATCTTAATAATCAAGGTGGTATCACAGCAAACAATCTGGTAAAGTGAGTGTGTTATGCATGCAGTGAGGGTGAAATTTAGTTGAGTGTGTGTTGTATTGTGTGCTAGATTGGTTTGAGCTATGTACAAGGTGGTTTGAGCTATGTACAAGGTGGGCTATATACAGTGGTGCTAAAAACATTTTCCATACATACATTGTTTAGGCGGTATCATGTACTGTTATACATTCTCTGAGGTTATGTGATGTGTCCATAGTGTTCTATGAACAGCATGGTTTTCAGCTGTTTTCTAAAGTCTTTGAGGTCTGTAGTTGCCCTCAAGTCGTCCGGTAGTTTGCTCCATATTGTTGGAGCAGCCATGGAGAGTGCTCTGTCTGTTGTGTCCTTGCGTGTGTGTTTGTATTCACTTGGGGTGCTGACTCGGTTGTGTGTTTGTTTTCTTCTAGGACGTGTGCTCGTGTCTGGTTGTATGAGGGTGTGCAGGCTGTTGGCTGATGTGTGCTGTTTTATCTTAAATAGGTTTATGATAGTTTTGTATCTGATGCGTGCACCGATTGGAAGCCAGTGTAAGTCCTTTAAGGTAGGTGTGATGTGCTCTTGTCTTGCAGTTCCAGATATGATTCGTGCTGCAGTGTTTTGTGCCAGTTGGAGTGGTTTGAGGGCTTGTTTTGGTAGTCCAAGGTATATCGGATTGCAGAAGTCCAGTAGTGGGGTTATCAGTGCTTGACAGACGGTACGGAAGTGATCTGGGGCGAGGAGTGGTTTCAGTCTCCTGATGATTCGCATCTTGTAGTAGGCTTTTTGGATTGTTTTGTCTATGTGTGGCTTGAGGTTGAGTTTATTGTCCAGAGTAACTCCGAGGTATCTTACTTCTGATCTTATTGGTATAGTAGTGCTTTGTATCTTTATATTTTGTGGGTGTATGAAGCTTTGGTTCCGAGTGATGATTAAAGCTTCGGTCTTGTTGTAGTTTATTGCGAGGTTGTTGTTTTGACACCAACTCGTCATTTGGGTAAGGCAGTCTGTTATTTTAGAGAAGTCCGGGTTGTCGATTGAAATCGGGGTGTATATCATGATGTCGTCTGCATATACTGTGTATTGAATGTTGTTCTCTTTCATGATGTTGCATATTGGTTGGATGTAGATGTTAAATAGGAGTGCTGAGAGTGCGGATCCTTGAGGTACTCCTTGTCGGACATTTATGGGTCGGGAGGTGTTGTGTCCCACTTTGACCTGTAGTTGTCTTTTGGTTAGGTATGATTGGAACCATTTCAGTGTGATACCGTGTATACCAGTGTTCTTTAGTCTTTCCAGGAGCGTGTTGTGGTCCACTGTGTCGAAGGCTGAGGAGATGTCGATGAAGATCATTATGATTCCATTCCTGGTGTTGTCAATTATTCTTAGGATGCTGTCGAAGAGGTAGATCAGTAGTGTTTCGACTCCATGGTTGGGACGAAATCCGTGTTGGTTGTCATCAAGTGTTTCGTGTTTGTCGATGTGTTCCTGAAGCTGTAGTTGAACCGTTTTTTCTATGATTTTTGCGAGGAAGGGTATGCTGGAGATTGGTCGGTATGCTGCTGGATCTTTTTTGTCGAGAGTTGTTTTCTTTGTGATTGGTCTTACTGTGGCAAGCTTTAGCTGCTTTGGCATGAGTCCTTGAGTGATTGAGTTGTGTACCATTTTATGTATGGTGGGGATGAAGCTTGATTTGGTGGCTTTGACCTATGACACTGGGCACGGGTCTGTAGGAGCAGTGCTTGTGTTGATTGTAGAGATGATGTTGGATATCTGTTCTGTTGAGGGTGTGTAGAATGTGCCCCAGTTTTTGGAGTGTACGTCCGTCCTGGTGGTCCCACTAGGTGTTGTTCGTTCTGTGGAGTGAAATTTGTCTTTGATGTGGTCGGCGAATTCCTGTGGATCAACTTGTACTTCCCCTTCTGTTGTTTGCTCTTTTGTGAGGATCTTTACTATTTCGAAAAGCTCTCTGGGTTTGTTGATGGAGGAATTTATCATGTTTGTGTGGAATTCTCTCTTTGATTGATTGATGTGTTCATTGTATTGTTTTTGCTTTGTTAGGTAAAGATGCTGGTCGGCAGTTGTTTTGTTTGTTTTTTCTCCATCTCCGTTCAATCTTCCTGAGCTCCCTCTTTTCCTGTCGTATTCTTGCCGAGTACCATGGTTTGTTTTGTCTCTTGTTGTGGTGTGGTTTCTCGGTCCCACCACCAGATGGTTTGGCGGCGTTCGCTAAAATGCTGTTCCAGCTGGAAACTTGTTCCTCCAGGTCGTCTGTAGTAATGTTCAAGTGTTGTGTTGTGTCCTGTATGAATTCGTCCCTGTCGAAATACTTGAATCGTCTTTGTGTGTGTGAGATGTTTGCTCTTTCGTTTGTCTGGTCCTCTTGTGATCGCAGCTTTGTCTCGATTAGGTAATGGTCAGACCATGGCACTGGGGTAATGGTGGGTGGGGAAATTAGGTCTCTTGATGTTAGGTAATTGGATGCGAAGATGAGGTCTGGGGATGATCCATGTCTATGCGTTGGTTCATTGATTATCTGTGTGAATTGAAGTGAGGTCATTGCTTGAAGGAAGGCCTCTGCGTCTTTGGCATTGGTGGACTTGAGGTTGAAGTCTCCAATCAGTAGCGCTGGTTTGTTGTTTGTTGTTATGGCACAGGCTTCTTCGAGTGTGAAGGCTAGTTCGTCGGGTGGAGCTCTGGGTGCTCTGTAGGTTAGGCAGATTGCAATGTTCTTGTTCTTGATGCTAATTGTGTTACATTGCTGTGTATCGGTGAAGTTCTGTGTCTTGAACTTTAGTTTTGTTTTCGCTATTATCAGGACTCCTCCTCCACGCTTGTGGGTGCGTGGGTAGTTGTACGCTGAGTAGTTGTCCGGTACTAGTTGGTTGAGTAGTACATTGTCGGTGGGGTTGAGCCATGTCTCTGTGATGCATATTACGTCGGGCTGTCGCTCTTCTATGTGGTCTACAAGAGTGTATATCTTGTTGCAGACGGATCTGGCGTTTATGAGCTCTATCGTTGTTGTCTTTGTTGAGGAGGTTGCTGTTACATGTGCTTCCTTTGTGTAGGTGTGGGAGTTTGATTTGTGTCTGTTTGGCCGCTTTGTCTGGGAAGTTCTGAGTGTCTCTTTGTGTGTGTGCTGTGGTTCTAAATATCCAAAACCACCTAACAAAAAATCCCTACACTATAAATATCAAAAATCAAAAGTAGAGAAAAATCCAAAATTGCTAGCATGAAAATATGTGTATTTTATGTCGGAAGCGCAGCCATGAGGCATTAAATACCTCTTGAAGCTAACATTTCCATTTTGCTCAAATTTTTGAGCCCCTCACGGAGCCAACAATAAATAAGGTAAAACACCACAATCTTAGTGTCACCAATAAAACTTCTTCAAAAACGCTGTATTTCAGCATATGTAATCAAAAAAGAACCACAAAAACTACTGTGCAAAACTGCTGAAGAAAACGGAGGTCACTTATCTGAGTCTCTCGTTTGTTCACAACGCTTAAGTAGTTGAGTCTCAAAAGTTTATTTCTTTTCAAACGTGCTCCATGAAAGAAAGACTTGCAATCCAATGCATTTAGAAAGAATGGCGCGGACACAGCACTGCATTTCGGGCGGTTAAGATTCTCTCGCCCTGCTTCAACGCTCAGCCCACTGCACCAGAAGCAGTCAATCCAGCAACTGATCAAACACGCCAGCGCATGCTCAATAGCAATCTGAAACCTGAAGCAGGGTTCACCTGTTTAAATAGCCCAAAAATCATCAGCAAGTCCTTAAAGGTATAAAACATTGCAAAAAGCGGCAAAAATTGTTATTATTAGTAAACTCCTGAAATACAGCGTTTTTGAAGAAGTTTTATTGGTGACACTAAGATTGTGGTGTTTTACCTTATTTATTGTTGGCTCCGTGAGGGGCTCAAAAATTTGAGCAAAATGGAAATGTTAGCTTCAAGAGGTATTTAATGCCTCATGGCTGCGCTTCCGACATAAAATACACATATTTTCATGCTAGCAATTTTGGATTTTTCTCTACTTTTGATTTTTGATATTTGTGGTTCTAAATATGGCAATGCAGTTGGTGGGTGCCATGTTGTGTTTGCTTGTGGGTAGTGGAGGTGTGTGGTTGGTGGGAGGAGTTATGTGACGAGTAGGTAGAGTGGGAGGAAGTATGCGGCATGCATGTTGGTTTTTTGTGATGTTCTGTTAGGGTGATGCCTGTTTTCTTAAGTCTTCGTCTGTTGTCTGATTGGGGAGAGCTGAACTTGGTGCGGGAGCTGGTCCCGTGGATGGAGCCTGTCCCGTGGAGGGAGAGCTGGATCTGTGGAGGGCGTCTTGGTGCGGGAGCCTGTCCCGTGGAGGGAGCCTGTCCCGAGGAGGGAGAGCCGGATCTGTGGAGGGCGTCTTGGTGCGGGAGCCTGTCCCGTGGAGGGAGCCTGTCCCGTGGAGGGAGAGCCAGATCTGTGGAGGGCGTCTTGGTGCGGGAGCCTGTCCCGTGGAGGGAGCCTGTCCCGTGGAGGGAGAGCCGGATCTGTGGAGGGCGTCTTGGTGCGGGAGCCTGTCCCGTGGAGGGAGCCTGTCCCGAGGAGGGAGAGCCGGATCTGTGGAGGGCGTTTTGGTGCGGGAGCCTGTCCCGTGGAGGGAGCCTGTCCCGTGGAGGGAGAGCCGGATCTGTGGAGGGCGTCTTGGTGCGGGAGCCATTCATGTTCCAAGGGGCCATTCATGTCTAAATGGCAGCTTTCTAAAATCACTAGTTGGACATGTATGTGATCTAGACATGTAAATCCCATTAGTGACATTCTAAATGTTTCTAAAATGACCTCCCAAATCTCTCAGACAAGAACCTCCCAAATCTACCCTGTGGATAGGAGTTAACCTACCTCATAAATCCATCTCAAAGCTCCATGTAAGCAAGTGTGTTTCTGACAAGCCTGTGCTCATTTGGATCTGGGTAGGAGAAAATTATGGTGACCCGAGTGAGTGTTTCAATGGTGTCAAAAAAAGTCACTCAGTGAATATGACAATATTGGAGATTGTTCTGGTGAGAGGGATCAATCTTATTTTTTGAGTAACAAACTATTCTACTTGTTACATCAAAGGAGCAAGACTGCAGATATAGAGCCCGATTTTCATTTAGGCAGGCTGCATCGGCCCGTGACCTGCCCGTAGACCCCCTTAACCCGGATTTTCACTTCCGCAGCGACGGAAGTGAAAATCCGGGTTTGGCTGGGTGCACCGGCACTTAGCCCCTGCGCCTAAAAGATAGTCAAGGAAAACCACATAGCATCTGAGTGCTTTAGGGACTTATCCGGGATTTTCCAAAGGCACTACCTATGTACAGTATGTGCCTTTGGAAGATCCCAGATAAGGCATTTACATGGGTAACTAGGACAGAAAATGCCGCCCGTAGTCTCTTTTGTTGGAACTTCGCTGCAAGCATTCCATTCTGGATTGCTATTGTGGTCATATTTTGCTTTTATTGTTGATGCTTTATTTTTTCTGAAAGTAGTGGTTTGTAACAATCCCCGTAAGTGCCACTGAAGAACTGACTAGTGTACCACACTGTACTGATGTGCCTTCAGACCTGAATGGGTGTGTCTCAGAGAAAAGTCACCACTACCTAGTGCTCGGGTTAAGGCTACCAGATTTCTTGCAGGCAAATATGAAGCGGGGGAGGGGAGGGGCACCTTAGTTCCAGGTTTGAGCAGCAAAGCATGAAGAAGGGGAGTCATTACCTTGTCTCCCCCATTCATCCCATGACAGCAACCGTATCAGAAGCTACTTACTGGGGAAGAGAAGAGTGCTTGCACAATTACTGCCATCCCGATGAGAGAATGTTTCTTCATCATCTGGGTTTATAGGTGTCTTCCTGCAAACAAGAAAAACAATAGTAATCATTTTTATAATGCTATTGGAAATATGCAGTGCTGTACAGTGGTGACAAGTGTTTCAGGCCCTGCCCAGAGGAGCTTATAATCTAAGTGGACTATAATAGGAGGCAAGAGGAGATAAACAGGTCAATATTCAAAGGCAAATATCTGGATAATAGCCACCATTCTCCAGATATTCCCCTTAGTCACCACTATCCGTAGATACGGTATTCAGTGGCACTCTCTTGATAATGTTGCTGAATATCTCTACAGACTGCCCTGGATAGTGTTGGGCTGGCACATATGTGGATCGTGGACAGATCCAAAAGCAAAAAGGCTGTTCTAAGTTATCCATCAATGTCTAAAGCTGTCCTTCTGCAACTTTGTTATTACTGCCTTGAACTCTCTCCTTTTCTGCAATGTCATGGGTAACAGATCGGCGAACAAGGCATTCTGGTGACCATACAAAAGGTTGACAAAATCCGCATCGCGGTTGCAATCAGATTCTTGACTGCACAATCCTGGGCACAAACGACAATATCCCTGGGTAAATTTGGCTTGGGTTTGTCAAGAGCCCTGTGGGCCCTCTCCAACTTTACTTCAATGTCCAGCACTGGATGTTTGCCGGAGGCTAGCATGGTCTTGCTGATTTTAGTGGCTACTTCCTTACAGTCTGCATGTGTGTCTGTTTCATTCCACCCCCCCCCCCCTCTCTTATATGCAAATTGTTGCATTGCAGACTATCTTTCAGTTTCTCCCTATATCTGATTTTTTACTTCTTCAAGCACCTTCAAACTAGAGTGAATAGTGGCCAGCTCCTCTGAATGCTCATCGAACCTCGTCTCAATGTCTTACACCTCTGACCCTGCTCAAACACATCTTCTCTTAGCTTTCCCATTAGCTCCACCATTTCTCTTTAAGTGCCAGCTGGGTTATCTTTTACTTCTTGAAATCAGCTTTTAAGTTCTCACTGGTAATTTGGAATATTGTTGCAGGGTCTGCTATCAGTTCTCAAAATCAAGCCTCTTGCTCCTTTTTGCTATTTTACCTCCCCGTCGCCATCTTGGGGCACACACATAGTAACATAGTAAATGACGGCAGATAAAGACCAGCATGGTCCACCCAGTCTGCCCAGCAATACGTCAAGAGTAGGTGCACCTGATGCTCTGTGCAGGTCACCCATCCCCATGTCTTTGTTTAGGGGTGGACCCACCACTCCATGTAGGACACTCCTATTTGTTGAGAAGTTAGATGGTTCAGTTTATTTTCTTTTTATCCTGTTGCTGTAAAGGGATCTGCTGTGCTTGTCCCATGCTGTTTTGAATTCCGTCACCGTGTTTGTCTCCACCACTTCCATCGGGAGAGCATTCCAAGCACCCACCACCCTTTCAGTGAAAAAATATTTCCCGACATTGCCTTTCAATTTTCCACCTTGCAGCTTCATGTTATGCCCTCTAGTTTTGCAACTTCCCCATCTTTGGAAGAGGTTTGTTTGTTCATCATTCCTCTATAAGTATTTAAAGGTCTGAATCATATTTCCCCTATCCCTCCTCTCCTCCAAAGTGTACATATTTAGGTCTTCAAGTCTCTTCTCATAAAGTTTCTTACGCAGGCTCCAAATCATTTTGGTCGCCTTCCTCTGAACACTTTCCAGTCTTTTTACATCTTTTGCAAGATATGGTCTCCAAAACTGAACACAGTATTCCAGGTGAGGCCTCACCAGCGATCTGTACAGTGACATAAGTACCTCTTCCTTTCTGCTGGTAATCCTTCTTTGTATGCAGCCCAACATCCTCCTGACTTTTGCCACCGCCTTGTCACACTGTTTTGCCACCTTGAGATCATCAGAGATAATCACACCAAGGTCTTTTTCCTGAACCATGCACACCAACCTCTCGCCCCCTATTGCGTACATTTCCCTTGGCTTTCAGCTACCTAAGTGCATGACACTGCACCTTTTCACATTAAATCGTAATTGCTAAGCATTAGACCATTCTTCCAGCTTTTGTAGATCTTTCCTCATGTTATCCACTCCCTTGGGGGAGTCCACTCTGTTGCAAATTTGTGTGTCATCTGCAAAAAGACAGACTTTTCCATTTAGTCCTTCAGCAATATCACTCACAAATACATTGAACAGTGCCGGGCCCAGGACCGAACCCTGGGGCACACCGCTAATCACCTTCCCCCTCACCCAAGTGAGCTCCATGTACCATCACCCTCTGTCATCTGTCAGTCAACAAATTTCTAATCGATATCTCCTCCATATTGTTACCGTAGGTGTAATTCCTTCAAGTCCACTATTTTTCATCTTCTGGACATAATCAGCAAGCTAACATTTCTTTTTGTGGGCTATATTGCAAGGCG
Source organism: Ichthyophis bannanicus (assembly GCA_033557465.1). Lineage (NCBI taxonomy): Eukaryota > Metazoa > Chordata > Amphibia > Gymnophiona > Ichthyophiidae > Ichthyophis > Ichthyophis bannanicus. The sequence goes on from CM066034.1 coordinate 610,842,405, forward strand.
GGAGTGTTGGATGAGCATGCATGCTTGCTATTTTGGGACCACTTAGCCAGAGCTCTAACCTTATATCACCTTAATCAGGTGGGTGATGTGGATCCAGCTTTAAACAATGGTTACACCTACCAGAACATAGGCAACCAATTCAGAGCACAAAGGCTCAGATTGATGCTATTAGTCAGTAAATATCCTGTCACCAATGAGCTACAGTGTTCTACACAAGCTGGAATGCCTGGACTGAAGAATTAGGTAATAACTTATTGGACATGGAATTATAGTAATCAAACGGAGTCAAAAACAAAGCTTACCTGAAGCAAGATGGCACCGGTAACAGACGCCTGCTGACTTCTCTCCACTGAGTCTCTTACCTTGCCTTTTTCCTCTGCTTTGGAGCGCATTCTTACCCTATGCCGCATACTGATAGGAAGCATTAAGCTAAACCTTCATCGGTGGAGGCTCTGGGTGGCAAGAGTCCAGACTTTTTTGGAGAGGTCCGCCTCTGATCCAGGGATGACCGCTACTTTATTGGTCACCCTTGCTTTATAGGCTGATAGAGATTGGCTTTTGAAATTATTTTTTAGGTCCCCCAGCAAAGTGTTTATGGACTCTCATATTAGGATTTTTCCTGGTATATCCAGGGCTATGCAAAAGAGGAGACAATTTCTACTTTATCGTTCTGGGGTAGTTCAGTTGGGTGGGCTTTTTTATTTACGTTTTCCCTGTAAATGTTTGGTGAAGTTGGCTGGTCACAGCTATATATTTTATGATCCATCTCAATTGGCTTCCTTTATTTCTTCTAGATTGACTAGTATGCAGGCTCCCTCCTCATTATCCCCCTAGGTAGTCCTACCTAGTTTAGGTGGAGTAACTACGGTGTTGTATTGTGTAACCCCCTTTGATGTCTGTTCATTCCCTTTATTGACTATGTAAGAATTTTTCTTTTATATTGTGACCTGTCTTGCCTCATTTATTGTGGACTTGTGGGCCTGGATTGTACAGTTGAATATTTTCCTTATTTTGTTTTGCTTTGTATAATTTTCAACCTGGCTCTTTCTGTACAAGATATTTTCTTGGGTTTTTTTTTGAGAAATTTCATAAATAAAAAAATAAAAAATGAAAAATAAAAACAAAGCTTACAAAACAGTCGGAAAATCATCCCAGTGAAAAGAATATTTCTAACTGTTGTAAAAAATGCAATAAAATCTTTCATACCTTTAGAAGAACCCCATACTTTATAATGGAGAAGTAGCCTAATGGGCTAGAACCAGGGCAACCAGGCTTCAAATCCTACTGTGGCTCATTTTGATCATGGGCAAGTCACTTATCACTCCATTGCCTCAGATACAAAACTTAGATGATAAGCCCTCTGGGGACAAGAAACTACCTACTGTACTTGAATGTAACTCTTGAACTGCTGAGAAAAAGGCATGTGCTAAATCCAATTCCCTTTCTCCTTATACTTGCTGCAACAGATTAAGTCTAAGGGAGAAAGTTACACTTCGGAGCCTCTGTGCTAAAGATTTACTCCCGCTCTGAGGGCAATCTTTAAGTCATTTACAGCTAGTTACTAACGTGCTAATGCTGTTAACATGCTTTACAAGTAACTAGATCCCATTTTATAAATTGGAACCTGTGGTAAAACAGCATGCATAAGTGCACGTTAACACCATTAACATGTTAGCACATAGGTGTTGGAAATGGGTGGGCCATACGGCCCTGGCTCTACCAAAATTCACAGTCAGCAGGCTTCCCGTGGGCAAAAGAAGAAGAAAAGCCACAGTCACGGCTAAGAGTCTTCCTGTCTGCCCACAAGAGAATGTATCCCCGCGGGCAGAACAGGAAGGGTCTCTGCCCATGGGCAGAGCTAGGGGTGGAGTTAGGGTGCAGCTTGGGGCAGTGCTAGCACCCCCCCCCCCCCCCAAGAAAAAGGCCTTCCACTACACACTATTAACTCTAGCAGTTAACTAGGTAAACTGGATAGTCTGAAAAATGCCCTTCTTGGTATGGACTTCCACAGTACATGTACTTTTAGCCAGATTATGAGGATGAATTCTTGGGGGCATCTTTAGATTGAGAAAAGCAAGTAGAGCAAGTACATTTTATTCTCAAAAAACTTTGTAGGCTATTTCCTTTCCCCACTGGCCACCTGCACAAATAGCAGGTACAAATTGCATACAGTCGGTGCTTTTAGACCATGTCCTTCACACTAAAATTAACCAAAAAATACACATAGTAAGAGTGTGCGCATACTTAGTAACTATAGCTCTGAGACTCTTCAGTGCAGGAAAATTGGGACTAAACTGTTGTGATAATCTTACTCCTGATGGAGTAGGAAATATTAGCATGAGAAAATCAGCAGTAAATCCAATGTGCTAAAGCATACCACAGTGTGAGGGCAAAACACATGAAAAATGCTGAATATAAAATTACTCCTGAAGTAAACACTGAGATAAAATCTAGCATGACTTTTTTTATTCTTCTTATAGCACTGAATCTTTATGCCATTTCAGGGCTGGAATAAAGATGCAGGGTGGGGCAGAAGAGTCATCTGAGGTAAAATGTGGCACTTCATCTCAGATCACCCAAGACCTCTAGTGGCTTTAAGTGGCTTCTGAACCCCCCACCCCTGAAGATCTCCTGATTGGTCCAAGTGGATCTCTGGATCTCCCCAGGCTTCCCTGACCCCCATCTGTCTCTAAAGTTGTAGAGGAAGGAGCAATGCCTAGCTGCTCCTATCTCTGGCACCACCGTCCTACAAATGTCTGACTCTTAGCAGTGTGTTGCTAAGGGTCAGTATGCCAAATAAGGCAATCTTTCCCAAATAAGGGAAGCACTTCCTTATTTGGCAGATTGACCCACTAGCACTGTGTTCTGACATACAGCAGTATGAAGCAGGGGACGCCAATGGATGCTTCCCCAGACCAAGTAAGTATAACTGGTGTGGTGGGGGGTCTGGTCTACTAGTGGAGGCTCTCTGGTCAAGGGTGCCTGGACCACATAGCCCCAGGGAAGGGCAAAGTTAGTGGGGAGTTATGAATGTCCAAGGAAGGAGGACGGGATTGTCAAGAGTCAGTGGGAGTCAGGAGTGTCCAAGGAGGGGAAGTTGGGGCTTTTGAGGCTGACCAGGAAATTTTTGTGGGATGGGTTGCGAAGTCTGGGGCCCTCTGGGCCACAATGGGAATTTTGTAGTGTGGGGGTACGGGACAGGGATACTAACCAGCCTTTTTTTAGTTCAAATCATATTTGTTAATACAATGAGAATACACTACCCCCAGCGCAGAGGAACATTTACATGCCACCAGGGACCATGTACAAAAGTAACCACATTTAATATTTTACATTTTACATTTTTCCCCCATCTTCTCCCCCTTCCTACCCCCTCCCCAATTTTGTGACCTGCTTTATATTTCACATGGATGCAGACCCATGCCTATTTTTCTTTAAATGACCCCATTCCTTTTAGTGTGTGAGCCAATCCCCTGCTCTTGCACTAACAGGAAGGCTGACATTTTACTCACTGTGCAGTAAATGGCTGCATATTACTAAAGTGATGTGTACTGGTTTTCTGACAACTTACACTTTTTAATACCATGGTACTTTGCATGCCATTAGTTTACTGTATCAGGAGTAAAGCTTTTTAGCACTTGTGTTAGAATGTTGTGTGCTGAAGCTTAGCGCAGCATTCTAACACACTGTTTGCTTATGTGGGCTAGTCAAAGTTACCCCCTTTGAGGGTAATTTCGTAAATTACTTGACCATGTAGAGTGGGCTGCTCATAGGCAAAGTCAGGGGAGGTCAGAGATCCCAAAGATTATAGAGCCAGAAAAGGAGCAGAGAAAGGCCATAGTGGCACAGTGGTGCCTCTTTGAAACAGCAAATCCACGACCCTAAAGTAAACAAGAACAGGCTCCGCTTTCAAAAATCTGGCACCCTAGGCAGTTGTCGACATTGCCTGTACCGAAATCTGGGTCTGTACATAGAACAGAAAAGTTTGCATCTGTTTAGGAAATGAGAAATGTACTAAACTTCATGTGAAAAGGATCATACAAATTACAGGTAAAAATGTTAAAAACATTCTTTCCTTTCTATTTTAAATCTGATAAAGCATGTATAAGAAAAAATATATGCTAGTACAGCCAGTGCTTGACTAGTATTTAGTTATCTCTAGCTATTAATGCAGTTCAGTTACTGAAATCTGATAGATTTGGAGTCTTACCTCTTAACGTGGCAATGTATCTCTCTCTTTCTCATTACGCTGTGCTTTCCGCCTTGTACTCTTTTCCATTAAGGAAACCACATGGAGATGTGCAAGCATTTTAAGCAGACACGAGAGCCTTATCTGGAGCACTGCCAGCTAGGCAAAATACCAATTTTAGTTCTCGTGTGTTCTACAGCGGTATCTAAAGGTCATAATTATGAATGGAAAGCAAGAAACATTATTTATTATTTACTTTGTCTTCCAGAAAGTAGCAGAAAAGAAAATGAGCAGTCATCTTCACCTTATTTCATTTTCTGATATTCCAAAACACTTTGTTTTCAATACCTGGGTTCTTCTTTTCAGACTCCAGAACATCAGGGGTATGCTGATCTAACCTCCTTCCAAGCAGCTGGCAGGGAAGAAGGTGACCCTAGAGCAGAGCAGAGAACAACCACTCTACTCCCTAATCCAGCCCTTCTGCCACTGGCCCCCTGACCCCTTCCCCCAGTTCCACAGTTTTACTTCCTTTTTAATCTACAAATTAAGCCCTGTAAAATATACTTGCCATATAGAGACTACTTGGACTGCTACACCGAGAGCAGTGGCACCATCCAATGTCCCTACTAATTATTATAAAATGTGGAAAGAAAGATCTAAACTTTTCCAGCACAAGGGAGGTTCTTGCGGCCAGTCATTTCAGACTGAGAGCACACTCCCTTGAGGGTGAAAAGCTCACTGAATATAAAAATCTCACCCAAAGGCAGTTTCCTGTCTTTGGCCTTAGCCACTGCACCATGAACCTTTAAGTGGATAATAACCTCCATGGGTAGCTGCCTCTGGCACACAGCCAGAGCCCACACCCCACTGGAAGAAGGAAATGCACCAGCCCCCAGGACCAGATATTTATTTATTTATTTATTTAACATTTGCTTCTATACCGCGCTATTAAAATCAGCGCGGTGTACATCAAACAAGCATACTACAATGTAAATAATAAGATAAAATAATAAGAGAGCCTTGGAGCAGGGGGGAGTTCTGCGGGAAGTCAGAGATTCCTTAACAGTGTCTACACTGGTCCCTCCAGAGACACTGCCAAGGGACGTAGTGGAGCAGCACAGGGAAGACTGCAGATCACAGCAGCAACCCCTCCAGAAAGAAAGAATGAGCACAAAAGAAGAGGCACAAAGGTCCCCAAGTAAGGGGTGTGTATATCCATACCGGACTGGGGAACTGTAGGATAAGAGCCCTAAACCCAGGTATCTTGAGGTGGAAAGAAGTAGAGGAAACAAGTGACCGGTCAAATCTGGTGAAATATTTCAGTAGGGCTTGAGAAATCTTAAGCTACAGAATAAGGTGTAGAGAGCTGAAAGGAGTGTGGTAAACCATTCTCCAAGCACTATAATAGGAGTTAAACCTTTTGTACTATAGTTCTGCTTTATTGTAATTAGCATTTGCTGAAGTTGTTTATGAGGCACCCTTAAAGTTAATAAACCTTTGGTGTGGAACAAAATTTCTGGACTGGACTCAGTGCCAAATTCCTGCTGACAGTTGCCATCTGTATAGCCAGTCTCATCTCAAAACTGAACCCTGATCATTTTTAAATCCAGGAGCTCAGAGAAATTCTGGGTAAAAGCTCCTAGGATCAGTGTGCTCCCTTATTTGCCAAGCAGTTTTGAAGCAACCGTCTGGAACAGGCAGAAAGGGGGTTACACGCACCTAGATCAGGAATAGATGGAGGGGTACACACGCCGCGCTATATTACAAAGGCAAGTAGTAGCTGCACATCATACCTCCATGTATGAGCCTGCAAAAGAAATATGTTTTGGGAACAGAACAGGCATGTATTAGATGGAGCACCAACGTAAGTACACAAGAAAGCGAACTTACCTTAAAGTTGACTTGCCGCACTGTCTCTGCTCGGTGGGCCCACCGCTTTTTTCTTCTGGCTGAAATTTCGTGAATCACAAGACTTTGGCCAGGAGAGGAGAGCGGCAGGCCCATGAAGACAGCATGGCAATCCAACTTTAAGGTAAGTAAGTTTGCCACGCTATCTCCGTGGGTCCTGTGATAGTTGCACCCCCTTCCCGGCCAGGCCGCACCCACCACCCTGCCCTTGGTACACCACTGTCTTTCCCCCTTATTTATGTTCCACACTTTATTCACACCTCCACTGCCCCTCCTTCTCCATCCTTTATCTATCTCCCTTTTCTTCTCAGCCTCCTTTTTACACAATGCTACATCTCTGCCTTTCTTTTGTCTGTCTTTAAACCTCTGTCTGTCTCTCACTCTGTGTGTGTGTGTGTGTAGGAGGAAGAGGGTGCCTCTCTGTGTGTGGCAATTTGTCACTCTTTGTTGCTGGTGGTGGCTTTGTTAGTGCTGGTGGGTAGGTTTTCTACCATAGGTGGTATACAGCTGTGGCTCTGTGTGCTTTAGCTTGCAGGAGAGAAAGGCATTGGAGGAGGAGTTACCTTCTGCAGAAGATATACAGGAATGGGACATAGTTCCTAGACTTACCTGACAAGTAATGCATATACAGACTCGGGGTTTAATAAGGAGACTATTTTCCACCTGTGCTACCAGCTGGAGCGTGACATACAGCCCAATGCTTGGAGGGAACAAGCCCTGCTAGTCACCACTGCCCTCAACTTTCTTGCTACTGCAACCTTCCAGACACCTCTCAGAACCACAGTGGGTGTCAGCCAGTCTGACGGCTCAAGCTGCAGTGCTCAGTTTCTAAGTGCTTTTCTCAGAGCGCAATCAATATAGTGCCTTTGCCAAGCAAGAGCAGCAGTAACATGACACTGGCAGAATTTTACAATCTGGCAATTTTCCCTTCTGTGTTGGGGGGTTCATTGACTGCACCAACATACCAATAAAACCACCTGAAAGAAAAGAAGCCACATACAGGACCAGAGAGTCCATTCACTCCTTCAACGTGCAGGTGGTCGGCAATGCCTCCCACATCATAAATTATGTATGCCCAAGCTTCCCAGGCTCTTGCTACAATGCATACATCGTGTCACAATCCAGCACACTGTAAGAGTGGCGAGATCACCGGCGGAAGGCTTCTAGTAAGCAATTACTTGCCAGACTTAACATTCTCCTCAGAGGACCCTCTCTGATCAAGTAGCAGCAGAGGCCAGCTCTATCGTGAATAGCTGCCTCAACCAGCACCATGGAACTATTCACACATCTCTCTCCTGCTTTCTTCTCCATAAGTGATAGAGGCATAGCCCATCCTGAGAGGGAAGGACAGGTGGACTATAACATGACCCATAAGCAGACCAGGACAGTCATCAATAAGTCTTGTGGTGTGCTGAAGACATGCTTCAGATGCCTGAACAGATCGGGCTGGGGAGGAGGGGGGGGGGGGGAACTGCTATTATCCCTGGTCATACGTGTGACATATTCCTGGCATGATGCATGCTATACAACCTTGCATTTACCTGCAGAATTCCGGATCCACAGGATCCACTGTTCCAAGCCACAGAAAATGGTGAGGAGGTACAGGTGGCACGACCAAACCACAGTAGCCAGAAACCAGTGGGTAAATTTCAAGTAGCAACACAACAATCCCACTAGAATTTTTTCTTATGCATTAAAAGAAAAAAAGGGGGTAAACTGACAGAACCACTTCTCAATATCCCACAAGGTAACAGGAAAAAGTATTCTCTAGAGGGGAAAAGACCTCAGTCACAAAAACCAGAAGAGAGGGGTTTTTGATCATTAAACTAGATAAACTGCTCTTCTTCAAGCTGAAAATCCCTAACCTTTTAAGCCTTTCCTCATAAGGGTATCCTTCCATCTCCTTTATTATTTTGGTCACCCTTCTCTTTACCTTTTCTAATTCTGCTATGTCCTTTTTCTAGATGTAGCAACCAGAACTGCACACAATACTCAAGGTGCAGTCGCACCATAGAGCAATACAGTGGCATTATGATATTCTCTGTTTTATTTTCCATTCCGTTCCTCATAATTGCTAGCATTCTCTTAGCTTTATTGGCTATCGTTGCACATTAAGCAAAGGATTTCAATGTATTATCCACAATGACACCTAGATCACAGACATAGTTGGAGGGGGGCATGGGGGCAATAGCCCCCTCCAAATGTTGCAGGCACTAATGGTGATCTGATACCCCTAGTACCACTGTCAGTATGACTTCCTTACCCTTTGCCCCCCTCCCCCCTCAAAAAAAAATAAGGAGGCAAACTATACCGATGGCTTAGATTATCTTGCATTGTGTAGCTTTAATTTTGTACTTGTCCACATTAAATTTCATCTGGCATTTGGATGCCCGGTCTCCCAATTTCTCAAGGTCCTCTTGCAATTTTTCACAGTTCTCTTGTGTTTAACAACTTTGAGTAATTTTGTGCTGTCTGCAGATTTGATCACCTCACTCATGCCCATTTCCAGGACATTTATAAATATGTTAAAATGCAGAGGGCCAATACAGATCTCTAGGATACTCCACTATTTATCTTTCTTCATTGAGAAAAATGACCATTTAGCCCTACTCTCTGTTTTCTATCTTAAACCAGTTCCCAATCCACAATAGGACACTGCCTCCTATCCCATGACTTTTTAATTTCCTCAAGAATTTCTCACAAGGAACCTTGTCAAAGGCTTTCTGAAATTCCAGATATACTATGGGCCCGATTCTGGAACACGGGTTGTGGAGCTGCACGACCCGGAGGGCCATGCAGCCCCGCAAGCCATCCAGGCCCAATTCCTCCTCCGGCTCTCCCTGTATGTCCTGAGCATCAGGACAGGGAAAGCCGGAAGGGGACGAGATCTGGGCAGAGTGGGGACGGGATCTGGGCAGAGTGAGGGCGGGTCAGCCCAGCAGGATGTACAGGGCCAATTCAGGTCACGGCCCTCTACATCCTGCCAGGCCTGTGGGAACGTGCTGCTTATTCCACGGGGCCGGGGCTGGGTGTGGGGGGTCCCTGCCACCCAATCCAGGCCACAGCAGGCCAGCCATGGGTCAGATGGCAGGGAAAGGGGGTCCAAAGCCGCCAGAGTTGGGGGCACCTGTGGGGAGATCATCCCCACAGGCGGCAGGGGCACAGCGGGCCGTCCACAGGCCTGATTCTGTGCACCACGGGAACGTTTTGTTCCCACAGAATCAGGTCCAAAAGGGCCTGTCAACCTCAGGGACAGCCCAGACATCCCCCTACCTGAATCGGGCTCTATGTCAATCAACTCACTTTTATCTACCTTTTTATTCACACCTTTAAAAAAATGTAACATATTGGTGAGGCAAATCTTCCCTTGGCTAAATCCATGTTGGCTTTATCCATTTAAACCATGACTATCTATATGTTCAGTAATTTTGTTCTTTATAACAGTTTCCACTATTTTGCCTGGCCCTGATGTTAAGCTCACTGATCTGTATTTTCTCAGATTAACCCTGTAGTCTCTTTTTAAAAATTGGCATTATGTTGGCCACCCTCCAGTCTTCAGGTACTATAGATGATTTTAGAGATAGTTTACATATTACTAATAGTAGGTCTCATATTTCATTTTTGAGTTCTTTCAGCATTCTGGGATATATACTATCCAGTCCAGGTGATTTGCTACTCTTTAGTTTGTTAAATTACCATATTACATCTTCCAGGTTCATCAAGATTTGTTTCAATTCCTCCATTTCAACACCTCTAAATACAATTTCTGGCATGGGTACCTCCTCTACATCTTCTTTAGTAAAAATAGAAGCAAAGACTTCATTTAGTCTTCCCACTATGATCTTGTCCTCCCTTAGTATTCCTTTCACTCCTCTATCATCTAATGGCCCAACTGACTCCCTCATAGACTTCTTGCATCAAAATGTACCCCAAAAATGTTTTTACATAGTAACATAGTATCTGACTGCAGACAACGACCAGCACAGCCATCCAGTCCGCTCAGCAAGATGGCAAGAGCAGGAGACCCTGCTGCTCCATGCAGGTCACCTCGTCTATGCCTTTGTTTAGGGTTGTACCCGCCGCTCCATGCAGGTCACCCCTATTTGTTGAGATATAAGAGATAGTTAAGTTTATTTTGTTTTTATCTTGTTGCTATAAAGGGATCCACTGTGTCTGTCCCATGCCATTTTGAATTCTGTCACTGTATTTGCCCCCACCACTTCCATTAAAAGGACATTCCAAGCATCTACCACCCTTTCAGTGAAAAAGTATTTCCTGATGTTGCCTTTCAGTTTACCCCCTTTCAACTTCATGCTATGCCCTCTAGTTTTACAGCTTCCTGGTCTTTGAAAAAGGTTTGTTTGTTCATTAATATTCTTTAAGTATTTAAAGTTCTGTATTATATCTCCCCTGTCCCTCCTCTCCTCTAGCATATACATATTTAGGGCTTAAAGTCTCTTCTCATATGTCTTTTGGCACAGTCTCCAAATCATTTTGGTTACCTTCCTCTGAACCATTTCCAATCTTATTTTTTTTATATTTAATTAAATTTTATAAAAAACCAAGAACCTTGGATAAAGAATATCACAATCCATCATGCACAAGCAAAAAATAAGCACAAAAGAACATAAAGCAACCAATAACATAACTGTATGCTAGCAGTCCACAATAGAACAATAACGAAAAGAGAGGATTTAAGAACAATAGACACTGTAGTCACAAACAAAGAAAAGTATTAAAAAGAAATAGTAGGATTACAAATAAGCTTGGCCGGAGGGCAAGATGGCATCTGACACAGACGCTCGTTAAGCTCTCTCTGTCGGAGCTCCTACCTGAGTGTTCCTTGTGAGCATTTTCTCCCTCATGCTGCAGTCTGGGTGCAAGAGGAAGGCGAAGCTGTTGGCGGCGGAGGCTCTGAGCAGAGAGAAGCTGGCGGGCTGCAGGCCCATGGATTTTTTCATGCGACCCATTCTGAGGGGTGAAGGAGAGCTCCGGGTAACCTACTGGGTATGGCGGAGGTGAAAGGAGGCCCTCTGTCTACCGTTGGGCTTGATGTGACCCTTAGCCCGGAGTGTCGTTCGCCTCCGGAACAGCTGGCAAATAAGACCCTGCAGGACGGTGTGAGAGCGAGCGCACGAGTTGATGTGGGGCTTGCTATGGTGTTGGATGCAGAGCAGACTCCGCCGAGATTGGATAACTCTGGGGAGGGCCTTTCGGCTAAGTGTTCCAGAGCACAGGAGGAAAAGAAGGAGGAAGATTCGGAAACTCGATGGCTGGTTTCTTCTTTATTGAGCCCTCCAGATCTGGAGACCTTGGGTAAGAGTTCATTACCTATGAAGAGTTCCTCGGTGAAGATCGTGAGACCACTGACTTTTACTATGGAGAGTTTATAGGAAGCTTTTTCTGCTATGGAACTTTCAATTTATTCACAACTCCAGTCTATTTCTCAGCAGTTACAATTGTTTGGGCAGCAATTGATTCTCCAAGAAATTGGTCAGGCTACTGTGAATGCTAAGATTGCCTCTTTTGAGGGGCAACTGGATCGGATACAAGAGACTACCCAAACTTTTATTAGAGACTCTGAGAAGATGGAGTTTTTGGAGAATTCAGCTAGGAGTCAGAACTTGAGAGTTTTAAACGTTCCAAAGGTGCCGTCTGTCTCGGCCCTTGAGTTGTTTAAGAATTTTTTTACTTCTGTATTGAAGGTTCCGACTGAATCCTTACCACCTGTTTCAAAGGCTATCTATTTCTCTACTGCTAAGGCTAAGGTTGTGGATAATATGGAAGGGTCCCCTGCTTTATCCTGTGATAATCTGGATTTGACTACATTTTTGGAGGTCGACTTCTGACACTGGGTTGACCGCTATTTTGTTGGTCACTCTAGCGCTAGAGGCTGACAGAGATTGGCTTCTGAAATTGTTTTTCGTTCCTCTAATAAATTGTTTTTGGATTCCCAGATTAGGATGTTCCCTGATGTCTCCAAGGTCACTCAGAAAAGGAGGAAGCAATTTCTGTTGCTTCGGCCTGGGGTGGTTCAATTGGGTGGACTTTTCTTTTTATATTTTCTCTGTAAATGTTTGGTAAAGTTGGCTGGTATCAGCTACCTTTTTTTTTGGACCCATCCCAATTTGCCTTCTTTATTTCTTCCAGGCTGCCGGATATCCAGGCTTCCTCTTCTGGGCCTCCCGAGGAGGGTTCTGCATTGGTAGGGCAATACCCTGGTGAAAACTGGATAGTGAAGTTCCCTTGGTTGTCTGTTTTTCTTTGATTCTGATGTATTTGTGTTTTGTGACCCGTCTTGCCCCCTTTATGTTGAGGACTTGAGGGTTGAGTATGTTTTTATAGTTACCCTTTTTTTTATATGATTGTTTTTGTTTATTGTTCAATTTCTGTATACCTAGCTCTATCTGTGCAAGATGGTAATTTTTTGAAATTGCATTAAAAAAAAAATAGTAGGATGTAAAGCGAAATACAACTTATAAAGCCCACAATACTACCATAAGGTGAATTCACAATTGCTTAGCATTTAAGAAAAAATACAGTTGAGATGGCTGAAAGAAATGAAAAATCTTATTCTGATACCCAAGTACACATTTACACGGAAATTTCAACTGGAAATTCACACCCAAAGTTAAAACCTCAGTGCAGATTTCCAGCAATTTTTTCCTTCTAGACTGAGTCCACCTGGACACATCTGGGAAGATCTGTACCCTACCCTCCCCCCCCACTTCCCACCAAAAAGAAACATCAGATTTTTTAAAAAAATACATTCAGAATAACGCTTCCTTATCCTAAAGAAACACAAAGGATACCAACAAAGTAGTCCGTTCTTCAACCACCTTGGTAGACTGCTCTATCAACTCAGACAGGTTCCCCAAGTCCAAGGAGTCAGAAGGCACCTCTACCTGAAAGGTATCAGCTTTCTGCAAAGCGTCCTTACCAATCATTGAGGGGAGGAAATAAATCTTTTGAAGAAGAGGGATCCCAGAATTGGGATAGTTAAACAGCTCCTTAAGGAACCAAATGAATAGGTCCCTAGGGGAGCACAACAAAAGCTGTGGAAAAGTCAGTAAACAAAGATTTACGTTTCTCTGTTGATTTTCAAAGTTTTCAATTTTACACTGGAAAACCAAACCATCCGTAGCTGGGACCCCCTGCTGATCCTGCAAATGTTGAATTTTAACCTCGGGTTTCCCAGTCTTGTTATAGCCTTTGTGAAACATGGTCTCCAAAACGGAACACAATATTCCAAGAGAGGCCTCACCAGCAACTTGTACAGTGGCATTAGTACCTCTTTCTTTCTACTGGTAAGTCCTCTCTCTATGCAACCCAGCATCCTTCTGGCTTTGGCCACCGCCTTGTCACACTGTTTTGCTACCTTGAGATCCTCAGAAACAATCACTCCAAGGTCCTTCTCCTGCTCCGTGCACACCAACCTCTCGCCCCCTGTCTCATACAATTCCCTTGGATATCTGCATCCCAAGTGCATGACACTGCATTTCTTTACATTAAGTCTTAACTGCCAAGCATTAGACCATTCTTCCAGCTTTTGTAGATCTTTCCTCATGTCATCCACTCCCTCAGGGGAGTCCACTCTGTTGCAAATTTTCATATCATCTGCAAAAAGACAGACTTTTCCATTCAGTCCTTCAGCAATATCAGTCACAAATACATTGAACAGTCCCAATCCCAGGATCAAACCCTGGGGCATGCCACTAATCTCCTTCCTTTCATCCAAGTGAGTTCCATTTACCATGCGTTTTTGCTTCCACGGTAAACCTCTTTTCTAATTCTCTGTCTGCCTTATCAGTGCTTTATATCTAATCTGCCAGTACTTATGCTAGTTCCTGTTTTCTTCATTTAGATCCTTTTTCCATTTTTTTGAAAGATGTTATTTTTAGCTATAACATCCTCTCTCATTGCACTTTTAAACCATGCTGGCCATCATTTGGCATTCCTTCTTTAAAGCATGGAATACATCTGGTCTGAGTTTCTAAGATGGTATTTTTAAACAATGTCCAGGACTGAGGTAAACCTTTAACCTTTGCATCTGCTCCTTTTAGTTTTTTGCTAACCATTTTCCTCATTTTATCAGTCTCCCTTTTAAAATTAAATGCTAGTGTAGTAAATTTCATTGCTGTCCTCTCTGTTTCTTAAATCAAATTTAGTCATGTTATAATCACTATTGCCAAGTGGCCCCGATATTATGTCTCGCATCAGATCCTTTGTTCTAGTAAGGACTAGGTCTAAAATAGTTTCCCTCTCAAGTTGGTTCCTGAATGAACTTTATCTCCCTAGCTTGTCCTGAAGTGACACTGACCCAGAAGGGACTGGAGTAATTGAAATCACCCATTATTGCTGTGTAGCCAATTTAGTTAGCTTCTCTAATTTCTGTTAGCATTTCATCATCTGTCCATTCTGGCCAGGCAGACAATAGTGTACCTGGTTCATAAGGAATAATTTTCAAGGATGGAAAAGGGATATGAAGGGGGTCCAGTAGTTAGTGGTCTGTGGAACATGTTTGTCAAACTCAACAAATGCTCCTGGGACATATTTTATTATTGTATCTTATGAATGTTATACTGTAATCTGCCCTAGGTGCTTTTCACTAGGACAGGCAAAATGATTAAGTAAGCAAATAAATAAATATATCCTTGGAATATGGCTACTGATGTTAAGCCTTTTACTTCTGTAATTTCATCTCATTTTACCCATCCTTCTTTGCATTCTTTAGTATGTGGTCCTTAGTCTACCTCTACTGGTTAGTGATATCTACTTGGTCAAGCAGTAGGGATTAATAAGGGGTTTGTGCTTTAAGCTATGGCGATTCATAAAATAAAATTAGTCATTAATAATTAACTCTCATCCTCTTCATATATCAGCATATTTCTTTACACAGTTCATCCAAAGCTATCTTGAGCAATCAAGTAATCCCTTGCAATTAAGATTTTTTTTCATCTTTAATTTTTTCTGATCTTTTTAGGACCTTCATATAGGGAAATCAACCATCTGCTACCCTTAGATATAATCGTTTTTCCATATTTTCTCTCCATTCCCTCCTTTCATTCTGAACTATGTGATTAATATTGTATGTGTATATAAGTTACTTATCTCAATCATAGCACTTATTTTAACAGAAATGGGCACTTCAGTAGATAAAGAACAGGGATGATATCAGCCCCATTAGTGGCTCATTTTCAAGAGAAACGCACAGAGAATTACTATTTTAGAAAGAAGATAATTGATGCAATTCCATTGACCTGGCATAGAGGTAATAGGGAGCAGTATTTAAATTATAAGGAACAATGGATTTTTCAGCTCCAGTCATTTCTGCCAAGTGGACTTGATTTAGAAAGGGGATTGCTGTTATTATATTGTTATTCATATGTGAAGGTTAATTAACTTTGGAAATTGATTTGATATGCATATATAGAAATGTGCTTACGCCACTTTGAACACCAAACTTTGGAGTACAGATATATATGCATGCAATGTGTGAAGTCTGTTTCCCTGACGCAGAATCATCGATTTGAAACATGAAATCATTGGTCTGTTGATTTCCCTAAATGAAAGTCCTGAAAAAAATCTAAAACAATTTAAAGATTTTAAGAATACTTTAATTACAAGTGATCAATTTATTTCTCAAGATAGTTTTGGATGAAATGTGGAAAGAAATACACTGATATATGAAGGGGATGAGAGTTAATGATTAGTGACGAATGGTCCTGGTATCTCACTAAAGGGTAAATATAATATATCAATTGGTTAAGAACATAAGATATGCCATACTGGGTCAGACCAAGGTCCATCAAGCCCAGTATCCTGTTTCTTACAGAAGTCAATCTAGGTCATAAGTACCTAGAAGTTTCCCCAAAAGACACAGGTTCCACAATGCTTGTATTGGGTCAAGCAGTGATATCCTGGGTCCCTTTTTAATAATGGTTTATGGACCTTTCCTCCAGGAACTTGTCCAAACCTTTTTTAAACCCAGATACACTAACAGCTTTTACTACATCCTCCGGTAACAAATTCCAGAGTTTGATTACACATTGAGTGAAAAAATATTTTCTCTTATTAATCTTAAATAGGTTACCCTGTAGCTTCATTTCATGTCCCCTAGACTTTCTATATTCTGATAACATAAACAATTGATCTACATTTATCCGTTCTACTCCGTTCATTAATTTATAGACCTCTATCATATCTCCCCTCAGCTGTCTCTTTTCCAGGTTGAAGAGCCCTGACCTTTTTATCCTCTCTTCTTAGGGGATGCTATGATGTCATCAATAACACATGCATGGTATAAAGAATGAGACTTGATATGAGCTAAGGCTTATTTTATTCTTTCCAACCCAACAGAATGCTGCAAAGAAGTTATACACAAGGAATTGAGAATGTCTGTCTGAGGACAAAATAATTCTGAAAAGGGGGAAAGTAGATTTAGGGGTAAAGAAGAATTTGGCCATGTTCAATTTTAGACAGCGGTGGGACATCTAGACAGCAATGTCAGATAAATAGGCTGAGGTTTTGGCCTGAATTCCTGGAGATATGTTTGATGTAGAGAGGTAAAAAAGTCATCAGTCTAAAGGTATGTGTATAACTTAGGTACCACAGGCTGGAAGATCGGTGGTTCAAACCCAACTAGAGGACAGCAACCTTGGGCCGGAAGGCCTGGGATTTCTAGTCCCACAGGTGCTCCTTGTGGTCTTGGGCAAACCACTTAACCCTCCATTGCCCATGTTCCCTGTAATATTAGTGTATGTGTCTCATATCCCCTCGTGTTAAATGTATCCCCCAATTGTGTTGTGACCACTGTTTCCTCTAAGCTGTGCGCGTGTGCGCGCGCACACACCTTGCCGAGCGAGCGCACATACTTTACAACAGAGCGCACAAAAATTACGGCTCTGATTCTGATAGAAAACAACACAGACGTCTTAAAATTTAAAAGTTATGATTGTAATTACTAGAAATTTCCCGCTTCATTTAGTAATTGTCTATTTTCATTTAATTTGATTAAAATCAATGTGGTGTACATACTGTATTCTGACGTGTAATCAAATTTTAAAGTATATAACTCTGAGTGTCGTTATGTGGCGCACAAAAATTTAACCTTCCTTCAAAAGCTGCACACAGCTGATATTTTATGCGCACACAGCCTACAGAAAATTAGAGGGAACATTGGTTGTGACCACTTTGATTGAAGGATAAGGTGGTATACAAAACTGTCTAAATAAATAAATATGGTACTGAAAACCATAGGAGGAGATCAGGGCACAAAGGAAATGTGTGTAGAGAAAGAGAAGAAGTCCCAAGACAAGAGCCTTGAAGTACAACAACTGAGAGCAGGACAGCAGCAGAGGAGGATCTACCAGAGCATATATTGAAAGTGCGATGGAAGAAATAAGAAGCAGACCAACACAGAACAGAGCCCCAAATTCCAAGTGAGAAAAGGGTATCGAGGAGAAGGTAGTGATCAACAGTGTCAAAAGAAGCAAATAGGTCAAGAAGAATATGGATCGAGTACAAGCCCTTGGATTTGCCCAGGAACAGGTTACTGGAGACTTTGGTAAGGGCCATTTCTGTAGAATGTAGAGGACAAAAGTCAGATTGCAGTGGATCCAGAATGCTTAAGAAAGAAATTCAAGACAGTGGCAGTGAACAGCGCATTCAAGTAATTTGGATGCAAAAGGGAGGAGATAGGGGCCAGTGAAGGCTTTTTGAGGAGTGGCATAATCACAGCGTGTTTGAAGGCAGCAGGAGTGGAAAGTGATAGTTTCTGGATATGATGACAGCAGAGCTGATAGTGCTTAGTAGATGGTGGGAATTGGATTAGAGGAGCCAGCAGTGAGTTTGGAGGAGGAATGATATGCAATTTCCTCCTGAGTGATTTCGGAAGAGGAAGAGTGACAGGAGTTGCAGGAAGAATTTGAGATTGCTGCTAATGCATGCTAACTGCAAGTTTTTACCACACTTTAGTAAAAGAGCCCCTTGGTTTCATTTCATTATTCTTTCAAAACCAATGGTTTGTTTGAGAAACACTCCATTCAAACAACCCCTCCTCTTTCCCCTCCAAGTTAAGAGACACACACAGAGACAAGACAGACATATATGGATATAGTTACAGTTACTGTTGATTTGGCTTGATATACCGCCTATAGCAGTGCAACTAGGCGGTTAACAAACCATAAATACACATGCACACACGTACATAAATAGACACGCACACACACATGCAGAAGGCTCGGAAAGAATTCCAAGGACCATGCATGCTTTTCCCACTCGTTTGAATTCTGTGATTGTTTTGGTTGCCTCCACCAGTACCTCCACTTATCTATCAACATTTTTTATGTTACTCCTAAGTCCTGCCCTCTGTTCACCTCATATCATAATCTTTTTCTGTAACTTGCTTTGCGGTGCGAAAGGCTTCATTCTTGTAGATTATCTACATCTTTGAGGTATTTGAATGTCTGTATGGTATCCCTCAACCTCCTACCACATTCACTAAACATATTTAGATACTTAGGGCTCATTGGCATTGAATATCCAGGTCAGCCGCGGAAGCCAAAGCTAACCGAGCAGCGGTGATATTCGGCCACAGCCTAGTTAGCTTCGGCGGCAAACGTTAGGACAACTTTTGCTGCACCTAATTTTCTCCAACAAGGGATAACCAGACAGCAGCTGAATATTGCCACTGATCAGTTATCCCCGGGTACCGCCCACAGAATACTCCCGGAACGCTCCGATGCAAACCGGTTAGCATCGGGGCGAATAGCGGCAGTACCCGTGGATATTCAGCAGCACTAACTGTGCTCTAAACCATGTAAATGCGTTTGAATATTGGACTCTTAAATCCTATATAATGCAGGCACCTTGGTCAGATCATATGCATGGACATATAGAGCAGGGCCTGGACCATTTTGCTAGCCCTTCTTTGGGATACCTTTACTTTCATCTATATTCTGTTGGAGATACAGCCACTGGAATTGCATCAAACATGCCACATGACGTCTCTCCATTGACCTACAAGAGGCATTTTCACCTAAGTTTTCTACTGGTAATACCATTTCCTATGTAGTATGCACCCTTGAGTTCCTCTCCCCATTCTCCTGTTGAATGCTTTTGCTTCTTTGAGATCTCTCTCCTGATTGGTGCATATCAATACCTTACCATCCATCATGTAATATTCTTTTGTTTTTGTTCTATGCTCTAATTTCAAGACTTTACTTTTTCTGCTTTAGATTTTAATTGCCAAACTCAACCACGCCTTGTGTTCTTAGATCATGTCTCATTTTATTCCAGTCCTTTGGGAGTGTTCATCCTGCACAAAGATTTTTTTTTTCACAATTTAGTCTATGCAGCTCTTTCATAAGTGCAGTATCACCCTCTTGTGGCTTTAGCAGTAATGAATGAGATATAGGCTGTAGATTTCTTGGATACTCTCCCCTGCCACTTATATGAGAGGATTTATATATACTTTTAGTAATGGCACAGCATTCATTATATGTTTCTGTTTACACCTGTACTCTTTTCTACTCTTCCAACATATTGCAATGAATGAATTCTTTTCAATTACCATGCATTGTTTCATTTTAGAGTTCTAAGCGTATTTGAACTTTAATTTTGTCCTTTAGGTGGTATGAATGACAAGGATTTTGATGTCCTTTCCTTTCCCTGGTTCCCCCTGTCCTCAAAATCTCCAACTGTTATTTCTGAATGGTAAAGCTGAATGAAAGGGATGTTGCCTGGTCTATCCTGGCGCTTTCTCGCAAGGAGTGCTCAACTGAGAAGAAGCATACTGTCAGACTCACCGTTGGCACAAGGACTTGCAGGCCAGAATCATTTGCAGCACTGTAAAATAGAATCATTGCTTCTCTCCCTCATGCCTTTAACAGAGTGGCTCCGATTGAACGCTGCTACTCAGGTTGAAAAGTGCTGATGGGACAGAGGAGGAGGAGGAGGAGGGAGCACTCCTTTCAACATGCTAGATTTATCTAACGTTTACAGATGTGTGGTATTATTGTTCTTAGCTTGTCTCTTTGCTAAAGTTTAGGGCATCTGCCTTTTCTAGGCTGGACATTGCCATTTTCAGGGTATCATCAGTCTTCAGCATTACATAAGGGTATAGTAAATGGTGATGGTTGGGGACCTGTATGGTGTCTGTAGCCATATAGTCTTTCAGATAGCTCTTCAGAGTGTTTGCAGCTGGGTCTAGGTTCTACATTACCAGGACCGGTCTTAATGTACAATCTATATATTGTTTTGAATACATAATACCTATGGTAGTGCAGTTCCAGCTATCGATTGTTCGTGTGATCTATTCATGGGGTTGGTTTTACCTTTATGTATTAGGAAGAATTCAAGGTGGACTGGATCCATGATCCTTAAGGGATACCACTTTGAAAGCAAAGTTCTTTGGGTTTTGAATAGTCCCTTAGGGTGATAGCATTGGCAGGGCCGGCCAGTCCATTGAGCAAGAATGTTTTTTGCACAGGGCCCCGCGTTTCAGGGGGCCCCGCACAAACAATATTCTGTTTTAAAAGTAAATTTTAAAAAAAAGCTGTCTGCTGCTGCTGTGGCAGCGGTAGAATAGAGTGCCCTGCGGCCCCCCCTGCCCGGCAGAGCCCTCCCTGCAGCATCAGCTCCCTCTCCGCGCCGGCTTTCAGAGCCGCAAAGGGAGACTTTTGTTTCCCATCAGCGCCAGCGGGCAGAACAGAGCCGCGAGGGGGAGAGTCTCCCTTCTTGGCTCTGAAAGCCAGCGTGGAGAGGGAGCTGATGCTGCAGGGAGGGCTCTGCTGGGCAGAGGGGGGCCGCAGGGCACTTGATTCTGCCACTGCCATGGCCAGATTTTTTTTAACTTTTCCCTGGGCTGATGGGGGGAGGGGGGTTTATTTTATTTATTTATTTTTTATACCGTGCTCTTTAGAATCAGTGCGGTTTACATGTATACTAACAGGTACTTTTTATTCCCTTGTCCCCAAAGGGCTCACAATCTAAGTGTACCTGAGGCAATGGAGGGTTAAGTGGCTTGCCCAAGGCCACAAGGAGTGGCCATGGGACTAGAGACCCCAGTCCCTCCGGCATGAAGTTGCTTGTCCCCATGTGGGAATTGAACCCCCGGCCTTCCGGCCTGAGGTAACCTGTCCCAACCACTGAGCCACTCCTCCCTTGTAGGACTGGTAATGGACTGTGGGCTGATGGGGAGGTTAGGACTAGTAATGGGCTATGGGGGAGCTAGGACTGGAAATGGGCTGATGGGGGGGTAGGACTTGAGGTGGGCTGATGGGTTTATTACTGGTAATGGGCTGTTTGCTGATGGGGGGGTTAGGACTGGTAATGGGCTATGGGGTCTAAGACTGGAAATGGGGTTAGGACTGGAAGTGGGCTGATGGAGGGTTAGGATTGGTAATGGGCTATGGGGGGGCTGAGTGGGGGGGGGGAGCTAGCACAGGAAATGGGCTGATGGAGGGGCTAGGATAGGACTGGAAATGGGCTATTGGGGGAGCTAAGATTAGAAATGGGATGTGGTCGGGGCTTGGATTGAAATGGACTCATGGAGGGGCTAGAACTGGAAGTAGGCTCATGGGGGGGGGCTTGGATTGGAAATGGGCCGAGTAGAGGGGAGCTAGGATTTGACATGGGCTGATGGTGGGGCTAGGAAAGGACTAGAAATGGGCTGATGGGGGCTGGGATTGGAAATGAGCTGATGGAGGGACTTGGATAGGACTGGAAATGGATGGGGGAGCTAGGACTGGAAATGGGCTGATGGGGGGATTAGAAGGGCGCGGATGCTGGGTGGGGCTGGAACTAGAAGGGAGCTGATGTTGGGGGAGAATTAGAATGGGATGGGGCTGGGAGAGTGAAATGGAGAGGGGAAAAATATTTTGTGTGGGAGGGAAGAAAAATCTACAATTGGCCAGGTATTGGGAGAGTAAGTGGGGATTGAGGATGGAGGGGTAAAATTTGAGTGGATGAAATAGGAATGAGGAAAAAGCAAAAGGAGAAAGATCGGTATGTTAAAGAAGATGTAGAGAGAATGGAAAAAAACTAGAAGAGAGAAGAAAGGACAAATGGACAGCAGACGATGGAGAGTTAGCAGAAGACACGAAGAAACCAGAAAGTGGCTGGAGCAATTGCAACTGAAAAAAAATGCACAAAAGGTAGAAAGATATCTCTTTATTTTGAATTTATTAACTGGAATATGTCAACTCTGGGAAATGTGCATCATTAACGTCTGCGCTTTGTTTAGTACAAGAGGAAATTAATTTATAGTTTTATTTCTACAGTGTTGTTGTACATTCCAAGTTTGGCTTTTGGGGTTCCCAGTTTAATTATTGTCTTCCTGTTTCTAAATTGTGATTCCTTGTTTGGTGATGGTCTATGTTCTGCATGTGCAACTGAGTTGAGGTATTCTGTTTATGTAATTCCTATCTGACATTGCCACTTGTTCTCTTTCCCCAGTAGGTCATGTATTATTCTCTGAAAGGTATTGGTTTAATATTTGCAGTGTTGCCTTATGATAGGTAGAGTCTGGTGCTTTGTGAGTCCTGGTAGTGCTGTTAGGATACGGCGGGTATGCTATGGGTTCTAAATGGGCAGTGTTTGTAGTAGTTCCTAATGTGCCTGGCGGTTGGCACTGGATTATAGTAATGTAGAAATCATTTAGTCTTTCTTTATCCATACACTCATTTTAAGAGGCATGTTTACTAAAAGTTAGTGTATGAAAACATTATGCAAATATTTTTGCAAATGATGCCCCTTATTCAAATGAGGCCTCGCACCGAGTCTCCGCACATGGCCCCGCACCCCCCTTGGGCCACTCCTTAGCATTGGATAGTGGCACTATCTGTAGAGCGGATCTGGAATGTCAGGAATGGAGGTGGGTGCTTGGCTAACC
The DNA here is from genome assembly GCA_033557465.1 of Ichthyophis bannanicus. NCBI lineage: Eukaryota > Metazoa > Chordata > Amphibia > Gymnophiona > Ichthyophiidae > Ichthyophis > Ichthyophis bannanicus. The sequence continues at coordinate 610,865,396 of CM066034.1, forward strand.
TTTTTATTGATTGCTTTTATGCTTGAAGGGGTTTCCTTTAAAAATAATAATAATTTTAAAAAAAGCAGCTCTGAATCTGGATCCGAGATACTCTCAGTGCCTCTTATAACAGTAGGCCTTAGTCAGGATAGTAGGTGCTCTGGTGCCAACATCAGATTGCATATAAGGCTTCCATAGTACCAGATGATGACTGAGAAGCATGCTGTAAAAATGGCTGTGCCTGGACAAAAAAAAAGACAAGACAGGAAGATCCAGTGAGGGGATTTATTTAGTCATCTGCGCTGTGGTTTCTGTGATTGCCTAGCACTCTTAATGCTGGGTGTTAGCATTTCTTGACAGCTAGTATACCACATGAGAGAAATTGAGCTGCTGCTGGGTCTGCCAGTTAACCTGCATTGTCTTCAGAGAGGCACAGTTCACTGCTTCTGCTGAAGGAGCGTAGACTGCTGAGTGCAGTGGTTTAGTTGCATGGTGTTTTGCAATGCTGATAATAGACAGTGGGGAAATGTTGTCTGCTTGGGCTGTGTGCCAAGCCTGGGTATTCTTTCCTGACAACTAGTATTGGAGTCCTTTAGTTTATCTCTTCACTTGCATTTGCTGTTATTTTGGCCATACACTTTAGTAAAAAGACTAGTTAACCCGTATCACAAACCACAACTTTATGGCACTTTATGGTACACATTGGCCTCAATCATTTTTCTTCCCCTTGTCAGTGGGATAATATTGGTGCTGAGAATCTCTCTTTTATGATGGTGTCTTTCATCTACAGTCTTAAGTAGTCAGGCCTTCGGTGAAAAGCTGTCAAGGTGGTGCTTTGCTTTAAACATCTATAGTAGGGCCTTATGCTCTGAGCAGTGGGCCTGTCTTATTTTCTGCTGTATAGGGGTGAAAAAAATTTTGTCTGGTATTTTTTTCCAGATGAGGAGGTTATGGTTTCTCGTATGGTATGGATGCTGGAGGGCTCTCCCTGTAGGATACCAGTCTTCTTACACAAGTGTTATTATTTCAATACTTGACTCTGACTGGAAAAAAAAACAGTTGGGGCCAAGCGTTCCAACTGTTGCTCCATGGGCAATAAGAGAGTATCTCCTAACTGCTTCCCATTTCTCTATGGTGGAAACTTGAAGCTTCAGTTGCCCTAGTGGATCTTGATGCCCCAGGTGTGTGACAGTGGTGCAGTCTGAACTTGTGGTTGACCTCAGGATCTTAAGGCTATGGATGATCCATTCCCAGTCGAGAGCAAAGTTATCTCGTCTTCCAAACAGGGCTGTACCAAGGGATGTGTGAGTGGTGCAGCCGCCAAGGGCGCAAGCACAAAACGGGGCACTGATATCATCAATGGGCTTCCAGGAGGCTCAAAAAGAGTGAGTTACTGAATGTAGCTGGGTGAAAGGGGGGCACCAGATTTGTTAGTCACACAGGGCATGTTTCTAGCTTGGTACAGTCCTGCTTTCAAGGTAGATCACCTCCATGACTGCAAGTTTAACTCTAGAAGTCGGGGTCAGGTGATTTTAGCTGCAGTACATGGCAAATATATCAGATGATCAAGTGAAGGCAGTTCCCTTTCAGGATCAGGTCTGGTTTCACGAAAGTTGAAGGTATGCCAAGGCAACTGCAGCCTATCAGAAAGAGAGCTGAGTGGCACTGGTTCCTTTTTGTTGGAGCATGAAAAGATCCTTGGAGAAGAATTGGATCTTGTGCTGCCACCAGTAGTTTCTCTGCAGGTGAGGGCAATCGATTCTTTAAGGCAGAGGCCCATGGTTGCAGTCCTAGAAAGGACATCAAGCCTGATATGGTTCAGAGGAGCTGCTGAGGTACAGCATGTTGGTTGTTTGTTGGGGGAAGATTAACCTTGGGAGGACACAATCCCCTAGGTATAGCAGATGTTTCAGAACTGCTGCCTTTCTTCAGGAGCTCCTAAATGATGAGGATCCCGGTAGGCACTGAGGACTTCCCTGTAGGCTCCACTGTACTGTTTCAAGCCTGTCTGTTAGAGAATCCAGAGTGGTCACAGTAGGGATTTGCAATCTGTTCTCTATGGCCGGTCTGGGGGAGTTTTGGTCTTAAGAGTTTTCTCAGGCAGAGGAGATCCGTTTCCTACTTATAGTTGCCTCATTCTGAGGGGTGGACTCAGAAGAAGAAAGGCTCTTTCCCCAACTTGTAGCAATCCTCTGCAAATGAAAATGTTAGGCCTATCTGGTTTAGGTCAAATCCACAAGCCTTTATTCGGATGGAGTGAGGTTATGAGTTCTTCATCCCTGAAGTTCATTTCTCCTGCAATAAATTCATAGGCATGCAGCAAGCAGAGTTTGGAGAGGCACTGGTGCATTCCCTGGGGGTGGAGGTGGCTTGCTAAGTAGGTTGCAGAAGATATCTCTTGCTTTTCTTCCTGTGAGGATGTGAGTCTTGGAAAAGGTTGGTTCTCAGCATACTTGGATCTAAGAGGTGTACTTCTGTGTCGGGGTGGCTGGAGGCCGGGAAAGTGTGCTGGAGATTCCTCAGAGGTCCCGATGTGGCTGGTGAGGTGTAGAAATAAGCAATATAGGGGGATGCCATGGACCACCCCAGGAAAGGTTGAACCAAGGGAAAGGATAAAAAAAAGATGAGACCTCCTGGACATATTAAACAAATGTGGACCAGCACACCCTTCAACCCTCTTCCTTCTGCACATGAACAGGAATCCTCTTCTAATTAGAGGTTTTAAGTTGAGGAAAAAAATTAATTGCAATGACTCAAAAAAAATTAACATTTTGCAATATACGTAAACATTAGCAAGGATAGTGAAGCACAAAAATGCCCCTAAGGCCAAAGCCTTGTGGCACATTCGCAAAAGTTTCTATCACCAGACTTGAGTAGCTCTCCTTAGGTCTGGACACTCAAACTTTAGCACCCATCTAAAGAACCAGTTGATTCTTAAAAAAACGATGCACGAGCAGCATCCCTTTATCTCCTTTTTAAACATTAGTGCCAGCAGCTTCGTTCCACCCTTGTTAGGGTGGAACTCATTCTTTCTGAATAGGTTCCCTCTTGGCCAAAATGTTGTCCAGTTGCTAAATAAATCTAAAAATTGTCTTCTCAATACTCCATGCATTGAGATTTTGGAGCTCTGGGATCCAGAGTCGGCCAAAGAGTTGGTTCAAGGTATTGGTGCCCTAGGCAGATCTTAAGCCTTTTACTTCCCCTCCCCCTCCTGGATGTCAGAATCTATTGTTTATCTTTGATTATCTTGCTCTTTGCTGCCACCCTAGGTAGCCACCTAGTTTGCCTAATGGTTGGATCTGCCAGCTGGGATTCTATGCATGGAATGGGGAGCATTTCTGAGAATGCTATCTTAGAGGTTCTGGATTCAACTTTCTACCTAAAGCCTAAATTTGTCTTCCAGAACCTCCATCCCTATGCCTTCCTCTCTCATTGGCACTCACAGGTCCCATTTTATTTTTTATTTAGCAATGCCTATCTTCCGCTTTTCACAGAGTCAAAGCAGTGTACACTCAGGTACAGTGTATATTTCCCTTGTACCCAAAGGGCTCACAATCTAGGTTATCTACCTGAGGCAACAGAGGGTTACGTGTCTTGCCCAAGGCCTTAAAGAGCGCCTGTGGAACTAGAAACCCCAGCCCCTCTGGCCCGAGATTGCTGTCTTCCAGCGGGCTGATCCCCCAGCACTATCTAAAATACTATCTAGGTAATGCATGAGGCCCACCACCTTTGCACCAGGCAGGAAAGCAATCCTCATATCCATCAGCCATCCAGTTATCTATATTTCTAATGACCAAACTGCTGGCTAGAAAGTCTCTTCTAACTCTTCCCTCCTTAGCACAAGCCCAAAAGAATGTGCTTGGGGTGGATAGGAGCATGGGAGGGAGGAAACAAACACAGAAAGATTTGAAAAGCTTCTAAAGGCTATTAAGTATAATAAGGCACAAGGCTTTGGCTCTCAAAGCTATTAAGTAAAATAAGACAGGGATTTACATTTCAACCCCATAATCTTTCTTCCAATGCATGGAGTCATATTTTTGGAACAGCAATACTTTAAATTTAAATTCATAGTTAAATAAAGAAAAGAAAAGAAAAAGGAAAATAAGGTGATGCCTTTTCCTTACTTATTTAACTACCATTATAGTAGACTAATATGGCTTCCAGACTTCTTTATCCTTAAATTGAAACTTGTATTTATTTTAAGCTTTGCCCTCAAAAAAGAGTTCAAGGTAGATTAAAAATATTGGCAATATCAAATAACCCATATACAATATCATAAAACAAAATCATTCCTAAACCCCATCCCAAGCAGATTTCCAAACAGTTCACTCTCTAAATCCTTACACTCTATTTCAATAAAATTTCCTGAACACCACATTTTTAATTTTCTTTCTAAACAGCACATAGGCAGCGGAATGAGGAGGGCCACAAGGGTCATGGCCCCACCAATATTTGGCCAACAGAGCATCAGCAACTAGAGACATTGGGGGGCAGGGCTGAAGATTAGTTTTGCCCCTCCAACCAAAAAGGTGTCCTGCTGCCCCTTGCAGCACATAGGAGCCTTCCTCTCTTGACTCCTTTGGTGGCTTATTCTAAAGAAAAGGCACTGTTTTCCATGTGCTCTGTAGCTGTAGACTCGTGCCTTATTTGGTAGCCAGTGAAGTTATGTTAGGAATGGAGATGCCTTTCCCATCTCTGTCCTCCAAAAATCATTTGGGTTGCTATATTTTACATCACCTGCATTCTGACCATTGGCTTTTTGGCAGTCCTTAATATATAAGATTATATTAACAAAACTGAAAAAGAAACACTGCCTGAACAATTTAAAATCTTTTTCTATCAGGTAAGATTTAATCTGATGTGCCAACCACAGAGCACAAAAGATTTTCCTAACTATAGCTGTCGCTTGTCCAACATTAATGCTGAATCTAATTACAAGGCTTCTTAACACATTCTTAAAGAAATTCTAACCCCTCCTAAACAGCGACCTTCCACAGGCATTCCCCTAGAAGCAATTCCTGCTGACAGTAAAGTTGCTTTTTCTGGATTAATTGTTAATAAATTGACATTCATCCACTCAACCTTTAAAAAAAACATTTAGAAAGTCCTATGTTAGTTTCAGTAAGTTTCTAATAGGGATTGCTATTAGAATATCATAAAATAAGCCATCCCCAACTATTCTAAAATCCCACTCAAAGAGTTAAGTCGGCAAAAGAGGGGATTCTGGGGGCACCCTCCATATCAATTCTCACTGAAGTGGGACCACCGGGCGCAATTTCACTCCATATTTTCTATTCACAAATAAAGCAGGGGACCCTTTTAATACCAAACCTGTAATATCCCACTCACTCAATTTCATCAATAAAAACAAATGCTGCCGACAAATCCACTTGCATCAATATTTCCTCACCTCCTTTATCTATAACACTTCTTAGCTCACTCAAAAGACCTGCCAACATTGTCGACTCCTAAACCCTGATTGTGAAGAATCCGATAATTCATAACGTTCTAAAGGTCTCACAATGTATTTGCCACTGCCACATTCAGTAGCTTTGCAAGAAAGAGAATGCTAGTTACTGGCCTATAATGATAAGCATGTGTTACATCCAGCTCTTTGCCTTTTAATAACGGATTGAGAACTAGATAATCGGATAGCAACTGTTCCTTCAAATCCTCAATAACCCAAGTGAAGCATCAATCTGATAAACATGTACTTTTACTCAGTTTGTACACCATTCCAGTTCTAAAAAAGATACCTGAGAGAAATTTTCCTAGTTACAATTGTTCCATGGTTCGATCCTCCTCCTATCTATCTCCCTGTACCCTCCTATAATTATTAAGGTCAACCATATTTAGGCCTATTTTAAGAACATTCCTTCACAAATTCTCTTCCTTTTGCTCCACATCTGGTGCTTGCTTTAAATAAATCTTGATTCACTTCAGCTGCCTTAAGCAGCTTTTTTGACAGCAAAAATAATTCCCATGTGCTATTATCTTCTATTATAATTTTATCATAATATTCTCTTTTGCTGGCACTATACTAATTTTATAATCCTTAATATATGACCATCACTGTAACTTATCTACTAATATTCCAGATCAAGGCAATAAATGCTCTCTTTTTGCATTTTTGTTTCTTTCACAAAAGAGAATTTATGTATCAACACAACACCAGTATTGGCCTTCCGATAATCACTCAAATCGAAGCAAAAATGAAAAGCAAGCTCCCATTAGCAGTTCAAAACAAAGAAAATGGCACAAATACCTGCAATAATCCAAGCCACAAACTGTGCTACCACATATCACAGGACCCTTCCTCCCACCCCCTCTAACACACACACACACACACACACACTTCGGAAAAATCTGCAAAAATACTTTTCAAAGCTAAATTTGACCATGTCTCTTGTCTTTTATCTTCTTTTTATTGGTTACCAATTTATTCTAGAATTAAGTTTAAAATTTTAGTATTGGTTCATAAGACAATTTCTTCAGAGACCCTCATTTTTTGTCCAATCTTTTACTTCCATTTCAATCAATTAATATCCTAGGATAAAGAGGTTTGTAGAGCAATACCTCAGTCAATTAGAATCTCTGCCCACTTTTCTGCCCTTCACCAGAAAGTGTCCATTTGGGGCACCACTTTAAAGATATATTTGAAAGATTTGCCCCTTCTAGACCTGTTAGAATCGATCCTGGTCACAGTCAACCATGGTTTAACAGCAATATAAAATCATTAAAGACCCAGCTTCATACAGCAGAAAGGGCTTGGAGGAAAGATAGAAACACTTCCCTTGAGGAGCCATGCAAAGCCCTGTAAGCTAAGTATAAATTCCTCATTAGAAAGACAAATAAGAAATTATATTCTGATAAGATCAAGCCAATGGGTAATTATCCTCAACACATATTTAAGGTGCCGAGAGAACTTGTACCACATAAAACCACTGGGCAAACCAAGATCTCAATACCGATTTTACCAGAGTAATTTGGCTCTTATTTATCCTCCAAAATAAAGAACCTTCTAGATTTGATGCAAACTTGTCCTCTAATAGAAGACCCCCTTCTGAGCAACCTTACCCAGGCCATCCATATACTGTAAGTCATCACAAGTTCCATGCAGTAAACTTAATATATTGTACATGTTTATCACAGTTAGCGTAGAAAAAACAGTATCCAGTGAAATTAGGTTCATCAGCTGATGTCTCAATTCTACCCTCTCTATTAAAGGAGATTCTACCCTATCCTCTCCACTCCTTGATTTGATTAATACCAGCCTTGACCACGGCTGTGTCCCTAAACCTTAGGAGAAAATAAGAACTGCCATACTGGGTCAAACCAAAGGGCCTTCAAGCCCAATAACCTTTTTCCAACAAAGGCCAAGGTAGGTCTCAAGTACCTGACAAATCCCTAAAGTATCCAGTTCCTTGCAGGCTACTTATCCCCAAGAAAAAGCAGTGGTTTCTCTTGGACTACATTAATAACTGTTTATAGACTTCTTCCTCTGGGAATTTGTCCAAACCTTTTAAACACAGCTACACTACCTGCTTTTACCACATCTGCCAGCAATGAGTACCAATAAGAGGTGAAAATATTTTTTCTATCTGTTTTAAATCTACTACTTAGAAGCTTCATGGCGTGACCATCAGTGCTTTTATTTTTTAAAGCAATAAACAACTGATTTGCGTCTACCCATTCCACTCCACTCAGTATTTTATAGACTTATATCATATCTAAGAACATAAGAACATAAGATATGCCATACTGGGTCAGACCAAGGTCCATCAAGCCCAGTATCCTGTTTCCAAGAGTGGCCAATCTAGGTCATACGTATGTAGCAGTTTCCCCAAAAGACACAGGTTCCACAATGCTTGTATTGGATCAAGCATTGATATCCTGGGTCCCTTCTTAACCCTTTCCAGGCCGAGCCCAAAACTCTCGGGATCCAAAATTCTGAATAAATATTCCTATCAAATGGTATATAATACATGACCATAGCAGAAGGAAAATCACTATTAGAACATATTGAATAAGCCGGGTACAATTTTCCTGAAATATGCAAAAATTAACCCGGCTGCAGAATGTGGATTAAAATTTTAAAGTAGGCCTTTAATGGTATATGGACCTTTCCTCCAGGAACTTGTCCAAACCTTTTTTAAACCCAGCTACACTAACAGCCTTTACTACATCCTCCTGTAACAAATTCCAGAGTTTGATTACATGTTGAGTGAAAAATTTTTTTCTTTTATTAGTCTTAAATAGTTTACCCTATAGTTTCGTCGCATGTCCCCTAGTCTTTCTATTTTCTGACAACGTAAACAATCGATCTACGTTTACCCGTTCCACTCTGTTCATTAATTTATAGACTTCTATCAAATCTCCCTTCAGCCATCTCTTTTCCAGGTTAAAGAGCCCTAACCTTTTTAGCCTTTCTTCATAGGGGTATCCTTCCATCCCCTTTACCATTTTGGTGGCTCTTCTCTGAACCTTTTCTAATAATACTATATCCTTTTTAAGATACGGCGACCAGAATTGCACACAATATTCAAGGTGTGCTCTAACCATGGAACAATATAGAGGCATTATAATATCCTTTTGTTTTATTTTCCATTCCTTTCCTTATGATACCTAGCATTCTATTTGCTCTCTAGGCCGCCGCTGCACACTGGGCCAAGGGTTTTAACATGTTATCCACAATGACGCCTAAATCTTTTTCCTGGGTGGTGGTTCCTAATATGGAACCTTGCATTGTGTAACCATAGTTTGGGTTGTTCTTCCCTAAATACATAACCTTGCACTTGTCCACATTAAATTTCATCTGCCATTTTGATGCCCAGTCTTCCAATTTATCAAGATCCTCTTGCAATTTTCCACAATCCTCTTGGGTTTTAACAACCTTAAATAGCTTTGTGTCATCTGCAAATTTGATAACCTCACTCGTTATTCCCCTTTCCAGGTCATTTATGAATATGTCAAAAAGCAGCGGACCCAGCACAGATCCCTGGGATACACCACTATTCACCTTACTCCATTGGGAAAATTGGCCATTTAGCCCTACCCTCTGCTTTCTATCTTTTAACCAGTTCCTGATCCATAATAGTACACTGCCTCCTATCCCATGACTCTTTAGTTTTGCCAAACGTTTCTGATGAGGGACCTTGTCAAAGGCTTTCTGAAAGTCCATATACACTATATCAACCGACTCACCTTTGTCTACCTGTTTATTCACACCTTCCAAAAAACATAACCAATTAGTAAGACAAGATATTCCTTGTCTAAAGCCATGTTGGCTGTCTCCCATTAAGCCATGACTATCTACATGTTCAGCAATTTTGTTCTTTATGATGGTTTCTACCATTTTTCCCAGTACTGATGTCAGGCTCACCAGTCTGTAGTTTCCAGGATCACCCCTGGAAACCATTTTAAAAATTGGCATTACGTTCGACATCCTCCAATCTTCGGGTATTACAGATCATTTTAATGATAGTTGACAGATTACTAATAGCAGGTCTGCAATCTCATATTTCAGTTCTTTCAACACCCTTGGATGTATATCATCCGGCCCAGGTGATTTGCTACTCTTCAGTTTATCTAATAGTTGTAATACATCTTCCCGATGTATCGATATTTCCTTCAATTCTTCCGAACCTTTAAATACCACTTCAGTCATGGGTAACATCCCTACATCTTCCTCAGCAAAGAATTCATTCAGTCTCTCCATTATCGTCTTGTCGCCTCTTAGTGCACCTTTAACCCCTCTATCATCTAATGGACCAACTGACTCTCTCACAGGTTTTTTGCTACGAATGTACTTGAAAAAGTCTTTATTACACGTTTTGCTTCCGCAGCAAGCTTCTTCTCAAATTCTCCCTTTGCCTGCCTTATCAATGCCTTGCATTTTTTTTTTTAATTTTTTATTTATCAAGCCTTGCATTTAACTTGCCAGTGCTTGTGCTGTTTCCAAGTTTTGCTGTTTGACTCTTTTTTCCATTTCCTGAAAGATGCTTTTTTTGGCAACAACAGCCTCTCTGACCTCACCTTTAAACCATGCTGGCAGCTTTTTGGACGTCCTTCCACTTTTCTTAAAGCATGGAATACAGTTGGTCTGGGCTTCCAAGATAGTAGTTTTCAACAACACCCAAGCTTGATGTAAGTCTTTAACCTTTGCAACTGCTCCTTTTAGTTTTTTCTTAACTATTTTCCTCATTTTATCATCATCTCCCTTTTGAAAGTTAAAAGGTAGCACTGTGTAGCTCCTTACTATCCCTCCTCCACTAATTAAATCAAACGTGATCATGCTATGATCACTATTGCCAAGTGGCCCCAACACCCTTATCTCTTGCACCAGATCTGGTATTCCACTAAGGACTAGGTCCAATATGGCTTCCCCTCTTATCGGTCCAAGAAGCAGTCATTTATTTCATCTAGGAACTTTATTTCCCTAGCATGTTCTGTCGTGACACTGACCCAGTCGATACCGGGGTAATTGAAATCACCCATTATTATTACTGCGCTGTAACTTTTGTTAGCTTCCTTGATTTCTTTGAGCATTTCATCATCCATTTGTTCATTCTGGCCAGGCGGTCGATAGTACACCCCCACTGCCATCGCCTTCCCCTTTTTACATGGAATTTCAATCCATAGAGATTCTACAGCAAATTTTGTTTCCTGCAAAACTTTAATCCTTTCTGACTCAATGCCCTCTCTAACATAGAGCGCAACCCCTCCACCAATTTGATCAGCTCTATCATTACGATATAGTTTGTACCAAGGTATAACAGTGTCCCACTGGTTGTACTCCTTCTACCATGTCTCTGAGATTCCAATCATATCTACCCTCTCATTTAGTGCTATATATTCTAACTCTCCCATCTTATTTTTTAGACTTCTAGCATTTGCCTACAAGCATTTTAGAGACTGTATTTTATTCATATTAATCTGGTTATTGGTAGGCATGGGTAATTTGGGATCTTTAAGCTCTGCCTGCTCCATATTCAAGGGCATTTGGGCTACTTTACTCTTTTTTGGAACCTCTCTGCTTTTGGTAGTATCCTTCAAGGATACATTCTTCTGAACCATGCGCTCTTGTGCGACTTTCGGATTTCCCCTATTATCTAGTTTAAAAGCTGCTCTATCTCTTTTTTAAAGGTTAATGCCAGCAGCTTGGTTCCATCCCGGTTAAGGTGAAGCCCATCCCTTCGGAAGAGCCCCTCCTTTCCCCAGAATGTTTCTCAGTTCCTAACAAATCCAAAACCCTCATCCTTGCACCATCATCTCATCCATGAATTGAGACTCTGGAGCTCTGCCTACCTTTTGGGTCCTGCGCATGGAACGGGAAGCATTTCGGAGAACGCTACCCTGGAAGTTCTGGATTTCAACTTCCTACCTAAAAGCCTAAATTTAGCCTCCAGAACCTCCCTACCACATTTTCCTATGTCATTGGTACCGACATGTACCAAGACAGGAGACTCCTCCCCAGCACCATCTAACACCTTATCTAGGTGGCGCGTGAGGTCCGCTACCTTCGCACCAGGCAGTCATGTTACCAGGCGATCCTCGTGTCCACCAGCCACCCAGCTATCTACATGCCTAATGATCGAATCACTAACTATAACAGCTGTCCTAACCCTTTCCTCATGGGCACATGGCCCTGGAGAAACTTCCTCGGTGCGAGAGGGTTTTACATCACCTGTAGGACAGGTCCTAGTTACAGGATCACTTCCTGCCACACCAGGGTGATGCTCTCCTGTCACGTGACCTCTCTCTTCCATGGCAACAGGGATGCTGCCAGACTGGAGGTGGGACTTCAAGACTATATCCCTGTAGGTCTCGACTATGTACCTCTCTGTCTTTCTTATGTCTTCCAAGTCTGCTACTATAGCCTCTAGAGAACGGACTCATTCCCTGAGAGCAAAGAGCTCCTTGCACCTAGTGCACACGTAAGACCTCTCTCACCAACTGGGAGAAAATCATACATGTGACACTCAATGCAAAAGACTAGAAAGCCCCAGTCTTGCTGCTGGACTGCTGTCTGCATCTTAGTTTTAAGCCTGTTTTTAGATCTTTAAGTTCTTTACTTACTAAGAGTTGCTATGGATACTTATACTAATAAAATTGTACCTAATACATTTAATATACCTTGTTCACCTGAAACTTAATTAATCTCAGGTCCTTAGTATATGACTGATTTGGATTTTATAGACTTCTATCATATCTCTCCTCAATCGCCTCTTCTCCAGGCTGAAAAGCCCTAAACTCTTTAACCTTTCCTCATAGGAGGGTCGTTCTAGCCCCTTTATCATTTTGGTCACCCTTCTCTGTACCTTTTCTAATACCGCTATATCTTTTTGGAGCTGCGGAGACCAGACTTGCACACAAGTATATCCTTTGTTTTATTTTCTATTCCTTTCCTAATGATTCCTAATATTCTGTTTTCTTTTTTGGCCGTGCCCACTGAACAAAAGATTTCAGTGTATTGTCTATGATCCTACCCAGATCCTTTTCTTGGGTGGCGACTCCTTACATGGAGCATAGTATTGTGTATCTATAGTTTGGGTTATTCTTCCCTACATACATCACTTTGGGGTTGTCTACATTAAATTTCATCTGCTATTTGGATTGCAGTCTTCCAGTCTCACAAGATCCTCCTACAGTTTCTCACAATCCACATGCGATTTAACAACTCTGAATAATTTTAGTGTCATTTGCAAATTTAATCATATTGCTCGTTGTTCACAATTCCAGATCATTTATGAATGTGTTAAAAAGCATGGCTCCCAATACAGATCCCTGAGGTACTCCACTATTCACTTTTTTCCATTGAAAAAATTGACCATTGATCCCTACTCTCTGTTTCTATCTCTCAACCAGTTTCCAGTAAACAATAGGACATTGCTTCCTATGCTATGATCTTTTAACTTCCTCAGAAAACTCTTATGTGTGACCTTTGTGAAACACATTCTAAAAGTCTAGATACACCTGGGGGACCTTTTACTGAATTTGCACCTAACATGCCAAAGCATGCAAAACCATGGTGCATTAGGTGCAACACCACTGTGTTAATATCAGGGGCGTGGAAAACATGCTCCTGCCAGTTAACATGCAACACTATCCCCTAATGTGTGACACTAGTGTGGGTGCACTTACCTCCACTTATTGAAGTGGCAGTAATTGTACTCACATTAATTGATCACTTTGCAGTCAGTGCAGGTGTGCTGACTACAAGGTGCAGTCCCCACTCCAAGCCCATCCACTTTCTTCCTTAAACCGCCATGGACAGTTAGCATGGAAATCCAGCTGCACTTACTGTCATGGCCCCGCACTGTCAATGCATGTCCTGCTGTGCTTTCAGCACACACTAGAACACACGCTGATAGCTAGTGCCTTTTAGGAAAAGGCACCCTAGAATCAACTGGTCCACCTGTGTCCACATGTTTATTCACGCCTTCAAAGAAACGGAACAAATTCATGAGGCAAGACGTCCCTTGGCTAAATTCATGTTGTCTTTGTCCTACTAGACCATGTCTGTCCAAGTGTCCAGTAGTTTTGTTCTTAATAATGGTTTCCGCCATTTTTCCTGGCACCAACATTAGGCTCACTGGTGTAAAATAACAAGAAATCATCCTATCCCATTCGTGAGCCCCTTCAATGATGATCTAGCAGTAAAACACAGGTTTGAGGTTTGTCTTTGTTAAAATATTTTATCTCTATTCCCTCTCTTCTATATAATTTCAAGCAGTTTTCCCACCTCACATAGGGGAGAATACGCCAAATTACCCAGAGAGCTATCTCTAACAGACCACTCCCTTCCTTGCTTACACCCACTAACCCAGATGACAAAAATAAGCCCCCATATAATCTATTTCACCCAAATCACCATCTTTTCCTATCATCTCACTCCTCTACTCACTCATAATAAACCCAAAACTGATATAAAGCACCCCTACAAATTTCACAAACTCAGTCCCAAAAAAATCCTGCTCCCCAAATTTTTAATCCATTCTTAATCCAAACCTGCATGTTTACCTTACACAGCCATATACTCACACCTTAAATCCCACAGTTTCACTCTCCTAAATACCTAAAAACAATTATTTATTTATTTTTATTTTTTATTTATCATTACTTTTATACTGCTCCTCCCTGAGATCAGGGGCGGTGTACAATAAACAACATTATTACATAGAACAAATTTTAACTTTCTATAATTGTAACAGGCAGAACTATATACAAGGCAAGGTGAAGCTTTTTAGGGCATTCTAACAGTCAGAACTATGTACAAATGGTAGCAGGTGAGACTATTTACAATTGGAGCAGAAGTGAGTTATAAGAAATATAAGAAAAACCTGCACTTTAACAATAATTTCCTGCCATACTACTTTAGCATTGTATTAGCCCTTCCTGATGATCTTACCCAGTAAAAGGGAAGAGGTCACCATGGCTAAGCCGTCCACCAAGCAAACTAGGTGGCTGCCTAGGTCCCAGTGGGTGGCACAATGTTTAAAATTGGCAGCCGCTTCAGAGATGCAGTGAGCCTTAAAGTGCCCCCACGCACGTGCTCTCATGGCCTGCCGGAGGGGACAGGAAGTTACATTGGAAGGGCAGGGGTCAGGAGTGGCAGGCCATGAGGGCACGGGCACATGCATGTGCATGGGCACTTTAAGGCCTGCAACATCGCTTCTGCTGCCACTTCTAAAAAAAAAAAAAAGCAGCACTGAGGGATCACCATGTCACCCCCTCTCCCAGGTGAGATGATGGGGGTGGCAAGGCGCAGCAGGGGGTGGCATGGTAGGCATGCCTAGGGTGGCAAAAGCCCTTGAGCGGACCCTGGAGTCACAAATTCTGCCAATGGAACTCATGATGTCTTTCAAAGCAGAAACCCAACCTAGCAGCAGTGGAAATTTTTAGAGGGTAATTTTATAACTGGTTGCCTGGGTAGAAAGTCTAAGTAGGTGCCTCTTCTGGGGCTATTTTATAAAGACAAATACTTCATAAAACCTGCAACAATCATGGGTAAGTACACCAGCCAGTGGCATAAATTCTGCCGAAGTGGACCCACACAGCGGCGGTAAGGCAGCATAGCAAACATACTTTATCATGTTTGCCACACTGCCTCTGCTCTTATAGGTTTGCAACAGCCTTGGCGGCTGTTACCTGCCAAGCCAAAGTCTCACAATAACAGCCGCACTGCAAGACTTTGGCCCAGCAGGTAACAGCCACCAAGGCTGCTGAAAACTAGCGAGAGTGTAGGCGGTACGGCAAACATGATAAAATAAGTCTGCTGCCACTGCGACAATTGGGGGGGGGCTATGCAGGGGGGGATGCACACCACTGTGACAATGGGCAGCCCTCGGCAAAGTTTTGCTTGGGGACCCCTCATTGGAACTTACGCCACTGACACCAGTGTACATTTACATCTAAGGAGTTTGTATACATTTATTTACACGTGTATTTTAAAATATGAGCGTATTTCACAACTCCACCTTCATTTTACCCAAACTCCTCCTCTGATCACACCTACTTTTGAATTGCATAAAAGTCTGTGCAAACATTCACCATGTCTAATGCTATGAGGGTAATTTTATAACTGAGTGCCTGGTTTAAGGCAGCAAAACACACCAATTTTATAAATTAGGTGTGGGTGCCTACTTTTCTTTATAAAATTCTAGTGTATGTGGCCAAAAATATGACCTACTTTTTGCAAGAATGTGCAAAAATTAAGAAATTTTACAATCTATACATGTACTTGTTTTTATCGCCCATGTTCCACCCGATCTCTGCCTATGTACATGCCCACAATGAAAAGTACACACAATGCAAATACCGTGCATCTTTTACGCTAGTTAATATTTTATGAGGCCACTTATGCAAGTAAATGACTAAAATATTGACATTTATACATATATTCTAAAATTACCCTCATATGTGCATAAACCCTGGGGTAAAGAGGTTTACCCATGAAAAAGATTTATACATGTACTCCCTTAAAGTGCAGTGCACAAAAGGAGGGAAAAAAGTACTGTTCCTCAGCCTACGAGCCTGCCCCTTTGCAGAGTGACATCATCCCTTCCTAATAATGTTACTCGGCACAGGCCCCATAAATGGAGTTATGATGTTCATTGAAGTAGAAGTCTAGGGATTTATTAAGTTTCTAGAAACAGTGAAAAAAATTTAGGAGGTAATCTTATAAAGTCATTTTCACAGGTATATGGTCACATATGTGAGTAAATGGCCTCTTATAAAATATTGACTGGCATAAAAGTATGTGCATTGGGATGAACATGCACACTTTGCCAGTAGGTGAAGCTGGGAGTGTGGTCTGGGAAGAGAATGGGTGGAGTTCCCGTGTTGATTATGACATACCTTAATCTATGTGCGATCATTTACATCTGCTTTCGGGCAAGTGTAAATGCCCACATCTGAATTTCAGGCATAATCTGCTTCTTACTCTAGTATTTTATAAATACACATAGGCACCTACTTGCCCTCTTAAGTTAGGCACCCTCATAAAATTGCAAGAGGAGGAAAAAGGCACTCACAGTTTGTATTCAACCAGCAGCAAAAGCAACTTTTGTGCAGTTCCTTCAGCAGCTGAATGACTTACAAGGCCACTGAGGGTGTGAAAGAAAGAGGAAAGGAAAAGGTCTGTGAATGAAGGAAGAGTGGAAATAGGGAGATTGGGGAGTTGGTAAAACGGGAGGAAGGAGAGGCTGCAATAGTGGGTAAGAATTAGAAGAATGGGACTGTAGACAGGGGAGGGAATGAGCAAGGCAGGAAGCAGATGAGGGCAGGAAGGGGTGAATATACAGATTCAAAATGGCGACTAAGGAGTAAGTGAAGGATAGAGAGAGAATAAAAGGTGGAGTGAGGTGGGGGATGGGCTTGGAATGGGCTACAAGTGAGAGATGCAAGGCTGGTAAGTAGGGGAGAGGTCAAAAGCAGGAGACTGAGGACTGGAAGGGCAGAGAAGGAGAGGACAGGACCATACCAAGCTAGAAATGGGCCCCCACACACACCCAGCTACATGCAGTAATTCACTCTTTTGGAACTTCCTGAAAGTTCAGTGATGATATCAGCGCCTGTTCTGTACTTGCCCCCTGTGCAGCCGCATCACTTGCACAGCCCTTGATATGATCCCGAAAGAGAATGTGTGAAATCTATGAGTGGACAGAGAGGCAGCAAAGAGAGAAATGGAAAATAATATGGAAGGGAAAAATCAATTTCAGAAACAGGTGTAGTGAAGGAAGTGAAAACAGGAGGAAAGACTAAAAAACAGAAGAGAAATTAGAAGACCACCAATAAGAGGAAAGTGGAAAAGAAAGACCAAGACCATTAGAAAAACTAAAAGGAATACAAAATCTTATTTTCAGTTCAGTGATTGTAATATACCAGCTTTGTGAGTATTTTATATATCTTTGTATTGACGGTATAGGAGGAAATGCTTTTCTGTTTCTCTTTCTCTAGTATTGCATAGCGTGACAGTCAGGTTTCCATTTCAGTTTTTGTCTGTTTGTGGTCACTTAATGTTCATCAAAAATAGAATCTCTCTGAGTTTTTCATGTGTGACCAAGGAGAATAATGTTGCCAATAAGTAATTTCTATGTCAAAGTTTATACTGGTTTAGCATTTTTTGTTTTGTTTGCCCAACGGGTGCATTGGAGTTCTAGGACCTGGTGTTATAGTGCAGACATTTTATATTTATTTAACTCTCACCTTTTCAGTAGCAGTTCAAGGCAAGCTACATTCTGGTATAGTAGGTCTTTTCCTGTCCCTTGAGGGCTTACAGTCTACATCAGAGCCAATCTAACCATTAGGGATAACTAGGCAGTTCCTTCAGGCAGCAGCTTCAAGGAGGGGGGGGGGGGGGGAACAAAGATCAGCAACATTCAAAGCAAAACAACAGATTCTGACAGCTACACAAACTCAGAGCCATTGGCACATGCTTTTACCCGCAGCAGAGCAGGTAAACACTCGCATACACAGCAAACTTTAATGTCTCAAAATATGATGTCTGGTGCATTCTTCCCCGAAAAAAAAGATGTCCGTACTTATATGCAGGCTGCTTCATTAATACATGAGGACCCTAGGTCAATTTTAGCAGGCAATGAAAAAAGTGCCAGTGCTCTGTACCACTGCGTATGCCCCTCAAAAAAAGCCTTGATGAGGTTCTATTATGCATTTTTCCAGGATTGTTGCTGGAAGGATGATGCTCAGATAATCATGATTGCTAAGTTGAATTATCAAAATCTCAAGGGGAGGACATAAGACTGAAAGTTTGCCTAGGGTGCCCAATACCTTCCAGCAACCCTGGGCTGCCCCTGATCTAAGTTTGTACCAGTTTATAAGCTGGATTGTGGCTTCTTATCCTTTATTTTTCATATTGGATTGAAAAAGATTTAATTAAATAAAGCCAAAGAAAACTAAATACGGTATTTTGTGTCACCTGAAAAATCTCATTCTTCGGCCTTCAATCCCACTGTATCAGGGCTATAAATCTCACATTTTGGATTGGAATACCCTTAAAGGCACATTTTAGAGAAGCCATTTAGGTGAATTTTGGGACATCCATGTCAAAACGTCTGAAATTCTGTGGAGGGAGCAGCAGTGAAGATGACAATGTGTAAATGCCATCTAAAATCACCCTTTTATTTATTTTATTTATTTATTTATTTACAAGCTCTTCTATACCGCGCTTTTCAGTATCGGTGCGGTTTACAAATAACAGAAATTTTTGCAACCGACCAAACAGTCGTATGCTTACATTATAACAGGATAAATAACTTGGAGTTGTAACTAGGTAACTACATACATGTGCAACACCAGCAGTGGTTTGGAACTATTTACATTTCATAATGCATTTAATATATTCTGTTGTTAATTCCTTAGTCGTTAAAGTCTACAAGCATATCGTAAATGTACCAGATAGGTGGTTCGGATGACTGCTCTGTCGTGGGTCAACTTGTCTTCTCCAAAAGATAAACATGTCTTCCACGATATAGAGCGAGAAGGAGACGTGCAGAATAAGGGGCCAGACACATGCAGAACTAACTGAACAATTTCAGAAACATGCAAGTGCTAGATATAGACGTTTGTGGTATCGGCCACATAGATGTACAGGTGCTGGGATGGGATGCACATGTCTATATGTTACCACATACATGTCTCGACCTGCCATTTTAGAAACTGAGATGTGCAGTGTCAAAACAGTAGACAATAAGGCCTCTCACTATGTACCTACCAGGTTGTTTTCCGTTGGCGAAAAATACTGAAGGAATGAAAGGGCGTTCTCATCTTCTTTGTGCTCTTGATAGCTGGCAAAATCAAACACTTTTCAAAGGTCTACTCATGCACAAGAGCAGGTATAGACATGGATGTATGTGCCCAATTCCAGAATTTATCTTTTCCGGAACACCCTGGACACACCTACGCCACATCCCCATGTGACATGGATGTGATTGCGCTGGACACATGTAGGCTGGAGACATTCCAAACTGGATCTTGGGACATGGATGCGATTGGGATATCTGAATGGCTGTTTTTTAGATGTCTAAATCACAAATAGAGCTTCTAAAATGACCTCCTTAGCACCTCTGGGCTGTGTGATAGCACAGCAGTTTTGATTAATTCGAAGATCATGCTGCCACACAGTAGCAGAACGATAGTGCTCCCTTAGTCAAAAACGCACTAGGAATTAAAAAAAAAATAGCTATGAGAATATTACATCAAAATGTGTTTTTTACAACATCCTTGATATCTGCATATTGTACAACACCGACTGAGTATGGCAGAAAGACACCACTTAGTGGCAGCTATTATTGATAACTGTTGTACTGCTCAGTTGGAATTGTACTGTACTTGTTGAAAAGATCATCCTAGACAGTGAAAAGAAACCTTATTTGAATGCTTACACCTTACAAAGAAGCATTTATGTTTGTATGCATAATGCTAAAATTATGAGTTTCCTAACCTACATGATTATAACAATATAGAATGGTTCACAAATTCCTTTTCCATTTCTTTGGTACTTCAAACTAGGTCACTATTTGGGAAAGGCAGGAGTGGTTGCTCTCTACTTTAACAGCATAGGGCACTAAATTTTCTTAACTATAGCATGAAATGCAGGACAAGACACAGGTTTAACACTTTCAAAGACATAGGGGTATGTTTACTAAAGTGCGTTAACGGCATAATAGGACTGTTAGCTGCATTATTGGCACCCATTAGCAGTTAACGCAGAGTGCCGAAGATGCTGGCTTAACGACCATTAGGCTGTTACCATAGGAAAAGGGGGTGATGGGTAAAGATAGAGCAGAATGCGGGCAGTGATAACGGGCATTGCCTTAACACATGGGGAACTTAGTGCCTGTTAGATGGGATCGCCACAGGAACCTTAATGCTTGCTCAAGAACAAGCATTAAGGAAGAATGCAATTTACACACATTAGAGACTGCAAAATAAACCCAGCAAGGCATGTGCAGTATGCTCCACCCACACTCCAGACCATAAATGATGGCTGGGTGTGGCCCCTTCCCTGCAACACTATGACAAAGCACAGCTCTATGGTTCAGGTCCTCCTTGGAGAAGTGAATGAGCAAATTCCAGAGGTATCATGTGATCAAGGACAGCCGCCCCCCCCCCCCCTCCAGGCAGTGGCTGAGAATGTGCAGGGGTAGCAACCTGTAGAGTGACAGCGCTAGCGTCCTTGGAGGAGAGAGGTACAGGCAAGAAGGCAGCGTATTTTTTGAGATAGAGTCACCCTTCTCGGCCTTCCCAAGGACCAAGTGGTCTCTCTCTATAGGATGAACTCAGGGGCCATACAAGAGCTGTATGAGGATCCTCTGACTGCCCGGTCACATGCTGTACCAGGCAGGGGCGGTCCAAGAGGGGTGCGGGGCCATGTGCGGAGACTCAGTGCGGGGCCTCATTTACATAAGGAGCCTCATTTGCATAAATATTTGCATAATGTCACCATACACTAACTTTTAGTAAACATGCCTCTTAATGAGTATATGGATAAAGAAAGACTAAAAGATTTCTACATTACTATAATCCAGTACCAACCGCCAGGCACATTAGGAACTACTACAAACACTGCCCATTTAGAACCCATAGCAAAACCGCCGTATCCTAACAGCACTACCAGGACTCACAAAGCACCATACCCTAACTATCAAAAGGCAACACTGCAAATATTAAACCAATACATTTCAGAGAATAACAATACATGACCTACTGGGGAAAGAGAACAAGTGGCAATGTCAAATAGGAATTATATAAACAGAATACCTCAGCTCTGTTACACATACAGAACATAGACCATCACCAAACAAGGAATCACAATTTAGAAACAGGAAGACAATAATTAAACTGGGAACCCCAAAAGCCAAACTTGGAATGTACAACACTGTAGAAATAAAACTATAAATTAATTTCCTCTTGTACTAAACAAAGTGCAGACGTTCATGATGCACATTTCCCAGAGCTGACATATTCCAGTTAATAAATTCAAAATAAAGAGATATTTTTCTACTTTTGTGCATTTTTTTTCAGTTACAATTGTTCCAGCCACTTTCTTCTAGTTTCTTCGTGTCTTCTGCTAACTCTCCATCTGCTGTCCATTTGTCCTTTCTTCTCTCTTCTAGTTTTTTTTTCCATTCTCTCTCTACATCTGCTTTAACATACTAATCTTTCTCCTTTTGCTCTTTCCTCATTCCTATTTCATCCACTCAAATTTTACCCCTCCATCCTCAATCCCCACTTACTCTCCCAATATCTGGCCAATTGTAGATTTGTCTTCCCTCCCACACAAAATATTTTTCCCTCTCCATTTCACTCTCCCAGCTCCATCCCATTCTAATCCTCCCCCAACATCAGCTCCCTTCTAGTTCCAGCCCCACCCAACATCTGCTCCCTTCTAGTCCCTGCATCAGCCCATTTCCAGTCCTAGCCCCCCATCAGCCCATTTCCAATCCTATCCTAGCCCCACCATCAGCCCATTTCCAGTCCTAGCTCCCCTATCCATTTCCAGTCCTATCCGAGTCCCTCCATCAGCTCATTTCTAGTCCTTTCCTAGCCCGACCATCAGCACATGTCAAATCCTAGCTCCCCTCCACTCAGCCCATTTCCAATCCAAACCCCCCATGAGCCTACTTCCAGTTCTAGCCTCTCCATGAGTCCATTTCAATTCAAGCCCCCACCACAGCCCATTTCCAACCTTAGCACCCTGCAACAGCCCATTTCCAGTCCTATCCTAGCCCCTCCATCTGCCCATTTCCTGTCCTAGCCCCCCCCCACAGCCCATTTCCATTCCAAGCCCCCCTCCCCATCAGCTATTTGCAGTTCAAGCCCCCCTTCCACTCAGCCCATTTCCAGTCCTAGCAACCCCCCATCCCATTACGTCCTAGCCCCCCATAGCCCATTACCAGTCCTAACCCCCATCAGCCCATTTTCAGTCTTACCCCCCCACAGCCCATTACCAGTCTTAACCCCCCCCCACAGCCCATTTCCAGTCTTAACCCCCCATCACCCCATTTTCAGTCTTACCAGTCCTAACCCCCATCACCCCATTTTCAGTCTTACCCCCCACAGTCCATTACCAGTCCTAACCCCCATCAGCCCATTACCTGTCCTAACGCCCCCATCAGCCCATTTCCAGTCAGCCCCCTGCCCCCATAGCCCATTACCAGTTCTAACCCCCCATCAGCCCACTTCCAGTCCTAACCCCCCCATCAGCCCATTACCAGTCCTAGCCCCCCCATAGCCCATTACCAGTCCTAAGCCCCCCATCAGCCCACTTGTAGTCAGCCCCCCACAGCCCATTACCAGTCCTAACCCTCCCCATCAGTCCATTTCCAGTCCTAGCCCCCCCCCCCAGTCCATTACCAGTGCTAACCCCCCCTCAGCCCACTTCCTGTCCTAACGCTCCCATCAGCCCATTTCCAGTTCTAGCCCCCCCGTAGCCCATTACCAGTCCTAAGCCCCCCCTCATCCCACTTGTTTTTTGGGAGACCTGAGCACAGTAGCGTGCATATCCCTACCCATCAGCCCATTTCCAGTCCTAGCCCCCCCATAGCCCATTACCAGTCATAAGCCCCCCATCAGCCCACTTGTAGTCTTAGCCCCCCACAGCCCATTACCAGTCCTAACCCCCCCATCAGCCCACTTCCCGTCCTACCCCCCCCCATCAGCCCATTTCCATTCCTTGCCCCCCATATCCCATTTCCAGTCATAAGCCCCCCCATCAGCCCACTTGTAGTCTTAGGCCCCCCACAGCCCATTACCTGTCGTAACCCCCCCATCAGCCCACTTCCAGTCTTAGCCTCCCCATAGCCCATTACCAGTCCTAACCCCCCTATCAGCCCATTTCCAGTCTTAGCCCCCTATAGCCTATTACCTGTCCTAACCCCCCCCCCATAGCCCATTGACAGTCCTAACCCCCCTATAGCCCATTACCAGTCCTAACCCCCTCCCCCCATCAGCCCAGCTAGGTTACAAAAAACACAAACTGGCTGCTGCTGCTGCCATGGCAGCGGCAGAATCGAGCATCCCACGGGGCCCCCCTACCCTGCAGAGTCTTCCATGTGGCCTCAGCGCGGGCTTTTCAGAGCCGCGCGAAGGGAGAGTTTCCCTTTCTCGCGGCTTTGTTAATCCCGCCACGGGGCTGATGGGAAATCCCATCAGCCCCGCAGTGGGATTAACAGAGCCGCGAGAGGAGACACTCTCTCTCTTCGCGCGGCTCTGACAGCCGACGCTGAGACCGTATGGAAGACTCTGCAGGCAGGGTGGGCCCTACGGGATGCTCGATTCTGCCACTGCTACAGCGGCAGCAGCAGCCGGTTTGTGTTTTTTTTAACCTAGTTGGGCTGAAGCAAGATGTTTTTTGTGTGGGGCCCCCTGAAACGCGGGGCCCTGTGCAAAAAACATTCTTGCTCAATGGACGTGCCGGCCCTGGTACCAGGATTGGTCAAGCTCCTGAGTGCTCTACATTTTGTTGTCTCTGTCTGCTTCCAAACATCAGTGGCTGCAGTAGGAGGAATGGGCCAGTCCACTTTTTCCAGATGCCACCACCAGGTACTTCAAGCCATGAGCAGCCGGGTTAGGAATTACATAGTGTTTCCTAATGACAGGCAACAGTGGGTGACCCCTACCAAATGTGATGGGAGCCACAGACTGCACACATGTGGCACTTATCCCATCTAGAGACAGAGAAGCAGTGTACCACAACCAAAAGCACTTTCATTCCTTAAGTGTGCAAGTGTTGTGTGATGCCAGCATCCTCATTCTGAATGTGCTGCCCAGGTTCGCTCGGTCCACTCATGACTCATATATCCTGCAACACTCTGCGTTGTTTGAGCAGTTTGAAGAAGGAAGGTTTGGAGATGGATGGCTGCTCAGTAATAGCTGCTTTGCTGGAAATTTGTATGTGGTAGGGAACAAATACTACTCAGGGCAGAAGAAAAGCTAATATGAGAACAGCTCATGCCATAGGAAATTCACCACACAGTTAATTCACTTTACTAACACAGATCTGGGACTAGGGCTTGAATTTGTGACCTTTGCATTGGTATGCACTCGTTTATCTGCTGCACCTATGAGAGCTGTATCTGAGTGGGAATCGGTCAGCTATTCCTGCCTCCTCCCCAGTAACTTTCTTACTCTGGTGTTCCTTTGAAGGCAAGGAGTATGCCAAACACACTCGTAGGGCTACTGAGAGAACAAAGGTATTTGCAGGTTAACATTCATAATTACTGGTGAGGGCATACCACCCCCTTGCACTGAGTTGCCAGGGTAACTATCTCCAGGATGTTGTTGCAGAGTTCCCATGTTGCAGGAGTGAGATTGTGAGCTAGTCCAGCCTTTATGACAATTGATTTATGATGCATTATGGGACCTGCGGTCAGAATACCAATGGGTACAATCAGGGACTACAAACAACACACGGTACTGCTCTGCAATCTTAAAAAACAGACACCTGTGAAAATAAACGAGATCCCAGAGCTGCCAAGTTACCCAATTCCAGGAGTGAGGAACTTATAGCCTGTTCTGGTTGTAAGTGTGCATTGCAGTGCAGTATGGTATTTGTAGTCCCTGGTTTCATCCATTGGAATCAGTGCTGCAGATCACATATTGCATCAGAATGAGATTGTCAGAAATCCAGGACTGGCTTAAAATCTCACTTCTGGAATTGGTTATATTTTCATAGGTGCCTGGATTTAAAATTGCAGGGCAGTGCAGTGTGCTGTTTGTAGTCCCTGATTATACCCATTGGGATCCTGACCGCAGGTCCTATCAGGGGTGGTCTAAGGGATCTTGCCACCCTAGGCAGGCCTGATGTGCCCCCCTTACCACACCGCTTCGCTGTCCCCAATATCCAGCTCCAAGCTGAGACAGGTCTTAAAGGCCTGTGTGCACTCATGGCCTGCCGCTCCTGCCCCCTCCGACTTCCTGTCGGAGAGAGCAGGAGTGGCAGGATGGGAGTGTGAGCAAGCATGCACTTTAAAGACTGCTGTGGCTTCAAAGAGGTGATCGCTGCGCTGCCC
Organism: Ichthyophis bannanicus; assembly: GCA_033557465.1. Classification (NCBI taxonomy): domain Eukaryota; kingdom Metazoa; phylum Chordata; class Amphibia; order Gymnophiona; family Ichthyophiidae; genus Ichthyophis; species Ichthyophis bannanicus. The sequence goes on from CM066034.1 coordinate 610,890,910, forward strand.
ATCAACCCCCAGTGAGAGGCCGGATGTCTGGGGTGGTGTGGCAATGGCACACGGTGTGGTGGGGGCAGCACATCGGGACTGTGTAGGGGTGAGCTGCCCACCAGGCTCTGCTGCCCCTAGGTCCCATAATGCATCATAAATCAATTATCATAAAGGCTGAACCGGCTCACAATCTCACTCCTGCAACTGGGTAACATGGAAATGCATTTGTTCTCTCAACAGCCCTATGGCATACTCCTTGTCTTCAAAGGAACACCTGAGTGAGAGAGTTACTGGGGAGGTGGGGGGAGGATGCAGTAACCTCACAGCTGGCACAAATACCTGCCTGATTCCTACTCACATACAGCTCTAGTAAGTGCAGTACAAATATGAGTACTTAGTAATCCAAAGGTCACAAGTTTAAGCCCAGACCCAGATCTGAGTCAGCAAAGTGAATTAACTGGGTATGTTTCCTATGACATGCACTGTCATCATATCAGTTTTAACTCTGTATGGTATTTGTAGTCTCTGATTTTACACATTAGAATCAGTGCTGCAAATCCCATAATGCATCAACGTGAGATTGTCTAAAATCCAGGACTGGCTGAAAATCTCACTCCTGGAACTGGGCAACTTTGCAACTTAGAAATCCTGGAACTGGGTCACTTGGCAACTATGAAATTCTTGTGTCTGTGCTGTGTGAAGGTGGGTATTATAAGGCAGTATGATACCTGTACTTCCTGCATCTAGATTGTGCAAATCATGTCTCCATGTCCTAGCATATAACAGGAGGAGAGCAGTAGAAACACAGGATTGCATAGTTGCCACCTTACTTAGTTGCAGGTGTGAATTTGGTGGCCAGATCTGGTTGGTATATAGCATTGTAGTGCAGTATGGTATTTCTAGTCCCTGATCTTACCCACTGGAATCAGTGCTGCAGGTCCCATAATGCATCATAATGGTCTTGCCAAACATCCACGAGTGGATTTAAACATCAACTTTGGACGTGGCTACCTTTGCAGCTCTTCTATTGTGCTCAGGTTTCACTCCTGGAACAGGCTGACAAGGTACATGGAATAGCAAGGATGTGCACAGTTGCCAAGTCACCCAGTTCCAGGATTGCAACCTGAGCACAGTCCTGTGTTTCCACTGGTCTCCTCCTGATACATGCTAGAACCAGGTAGGGTTGCCAACTTTTTCACCGAGAAAAACCCGACACCTGTGGCTCGCCATGCTCCACCCATTCTCTGCCCCTAGTCCCACCCCTGCCCTGCCCCCAGCCCCACCCACAAAAATTACCGAGGATACGTGTAGGCTAACTTCCTTGGTCAGATAATAATTAAACTGGGAACCCCAAAATCCAAACATGAAATGTACAACACTGGAGAAATAAAACTATAAAGTAATTTCCTCTTGCACTAAACAAAAACGCAAAGATGTTAGCAATACACACTTCCCAGACCAGACATATTCCAGTTAATAAATTCAAAATAAAAAGTATTTTTCTACCTTCTGTTTGGGCGTTTTATTTTTCAGTTGCAATTGCTCCAGTCACTTTCTTCTGGTTTCTTCGTGTCTTCTGCGAGCTATCCATTTGTCCTTTCTTCTCTTTCAGATGTTTTCCATTCTCTCTCTATTTCTGCTTTAACATACTGATTGTTTCCCTTTTGCTCTTTCCCCCAATTCTTTCCTTATTCCTTTATCATCCGTTTAAATTTCACCCTTCCATTCTCAAGCCCCTCTTACTCTCCCAATACCGGCGCATCATAGACTTTTCTTCCACACAAAATATTTTTTCCCCTCTCCATTCTCATTCCCCATCCATTCTAGTCCTCCCCCCAAATCAATTCCCTTATAGTTCTAGACCCACCCAGCATCCACTCCCTTCTAGTCCCATTCTCCCATGCCCCACATCAGCCCATTTCCAGTCCTATTCCAGCTCTTCATCAGCCCATTTCCAGTGCTAGCCCTCACATCACAGGCCATTTCCAGTCCTAGCTCCCCCCCCCCAATCACAGCCCATTTCCAGTCCAAGTCCCCCATCACAGCCTATTTCCAGTCCTAGGCCCCCCCACCATCACATCCCATTTGCAGTCCGAGTCCCCCCGCACCATCACAGCCCATTTGCAGTCCTAGCCCCCCTAATCACAGCCTATTTCCAGTCCAAGATCCCCCTTCCTCCACCATAGCCCATTTCCAGTCCAAGTCCCCCCCCCCCATAGCCCTTTTCCAGTCCAGGTCCCCTCCACCCCCATCACAACCCATTTCCAGTCCATTTCCCCACCCCATATCCCTTTTAAAGTCCAGGTCCCCCCCCATCACAGCCTATTTCCAGTCCATGTTTCCCCCCCCCCTAGCCCTTTTCTGGTCCAGGTCCCCTCCACCCCCATCACAACCCATTTCCAGTCCATGTCCCCCCCCATAACCCTTTTACAGTCCAGGTCCCCCCCCCCCATCACAGCCTAGTTCCAGTCCAAGTCCCCCCCTTAGCCCTTTTCCAGTCCAAGTCCCCCCCTTTAGCCCTTTTCCAGTCCAAGTCCCCCCCCTTAGCCCTTTTCCAGTCCAAGTCCCCCCCTTTAGCCCTTTTCCAGTCCAAGTCCCCCCCTTAGCCCTTTCCAGTCCAAGTCCCCCCTTTAGCCCACTTCCCGTCCCCCCCCCTAGCCCTTTTCCAGTCCAAGTCCCCCCCCCCCCTGAGCCCTTTTCCAGTCCAGGTCCCCCCCATCACAGCCCATGCAGTCCTTGCCCCCCCCCCGACCAGCATCGCGGCTGTCTGAGGCTTCAGAGGGAGCCGGGGAAGCCCGCGCGAGGCCCCGGCTCCTTCTGAACAGCCACCAGCGTGAAGAGCCTTTTCCTTCACGCTGGCGTCTGTTCCTGTGAAGCCGCGAATGCTGGGAAAGGTTAAAGGGCAACCTTTAACCTTTCCCAGCATTCGCGGCTTCACAGGAACAGCCGCCAGCGTGAAGGTAAAGGCTCTTCACGCTGGTGGCTGTTCAGAGGGAGCCGGGGCCTCGCGCGGGCTTCCCCGGCTCCCTCTGAAGCGGAGAAAAAAAGCCGGTTTTTTTGCTCAGGCCGCTCCCGATCTTGCGGCCAGAGCAAAAAAACCGGCTTTTAAAGGGCCGGTTTTGCCTCTGCGCCGGCAGCCGGCCTGGCCGTGGAAAAACCGGCCAGGCCGGCTGAAATCCGGCCAGTTGGCAACCCTAGAACCAGGAGATATGATTTCCACAGTCTACATCCTGGAATTACAGGTGCCTTATGGCTTTACTAGACCAACGATCACACAGCATAGGCAAAACAACTGCAGAGTTGACAAGTGACACAATTTCACAAGAGGCAATGTTTTGCCATATCTCCTGTTTTAAAATAGCACAGCAGGCCAGTATGCTATTGGTAGTCCCTCCTTGCTGAGTTGTCAAGTTACCCCGGGCCTGGAGTGAGCTATGCTATCATTTCTGGTCTAAAATTTGTCTTGCAATGCTGGAAGGTATCTGTAGTCTCCACATTCACCCACTGGAAACAGTGCTGCAGGTCCCATAATGCATCAGAATGAGAGTGTCAGAAATCCAAAACTGCCTTAAAATATCGCTCATGTTGTGGTAGGCTATGGCCTAGCATGGCCTGCTACTATGAAAGGCCTGTAAGTTAGGCCTGGATACTAACTCCCATTATAGCTAGAAAAGAACCAAAAATCTGTGGAAAAGGAGAAAACTGTTTTAAAATGCTTAATAAGAAGTTTTCATGAATCCATAAGTCTTCTATTATTCTCTTGTGTGTGAAAGAACAGAAATGTTTCAGTATATGCATTCCTGAAGCCAAAGTTAACCTTGCAGTAGAGAAGTAACGAAATTAAGAACTGTACCATTGTTCAAGCAATCCTAAAGGAGGGGGCCGGTTGCTAGGCTCCGGAGGGATTTCTAATTGGACAAATAAAGGGAATGTGTAACTAATGAAAGGTTTGCATGTATCGAGTTGGAACCAATAGAAAATTCTCATGTATCAAACTGAAAAAGAGGTATAAATGGTTATGTCTCTGTATAAACATTTGCTCAGTTCCTTTTGAAGCTTTGACTGACTGGGCCTGTGCACATTAAACTGGCTTGGACCCTGTCAATTGACTCCTGGACTTATCCATTGATTGCACTTTGCTACAGCATATTCTTGGTGCGTTGGCCGGGAAGTGCGAGTGGTAAATGGTATTCAACTGAATAATCCACGTAATTCGCCTTGAGGTTTGGCCCGGTTGGAACCGTGTCTGTCCGACCGCGGGGGAAACTTCAGGCGCCGCTGGCCCCTTTGTGCCAGAGAGGGTTCCGCCTGCCTCGGCGGGCCATCGGGTCCAGCTGGCCAACACCTCCGACCCGGGGGAGTCCAGGTTCCAACTCAGAAGCTGGTGTGGTATCGGGGACCGGATCCGGTGAGTAGACATTTTCGTGATTTGATAGTCAGAAAGAACAGCCTGGGACAACGTCTTGCATGCGCAGGACTGATTTGGTATATTTGGTATAGACTAACTGGGAAATCTCACATGAGTATGCGCGAGACAAGGGAGCCTGATCACCTCCCATAAGGGCGGTCCTAGTAAGCTCCGCGTAAGGAAAGCGGAAGCCGAAGCCATTGACCCTTCTTGTTTGAAATAGTCAGTTAATCAGAAAACCTGGGCACTTGAAATATTGAAATATGATATCTTGTTGAAATATGCTTGCGTGTGTGAGTGAGAGGTCTTGAAATACAGACCGAGCGAGAGCGGACTCCTAAGTAGCGCAGTTCCTGGCCGGGCGACCGCGCCCAGGTTGCGAACAGGAGGAAGCGAGTGGTGTTTGTCCCCCCCAGTGTTCTGTGGGCTGTACGGATCCCTTACCTACAGCCATACTACCTATCCTTATTGTTCGTTGTCTTGTACGTCATTACATGTATGTAGGGACGTAGGGTACATAACGTACGCAGGTATGTTGAGTACGTAGGTAGTGTACGTAGGTACGTTTAGATTATGGGAGGGACGGAGTCCACGCAAACTCCGTTGGCATGTATGATCAAGAATTTCCGTAAAAGATTTTCGGGCGATTATGGTACAAAAATGACTCCATCCAGATTAAAAATGTTATGTGAAAGGGAGTGGCCCGCATTAGCTGCTTCATGGCCCCGAGGGGGCACCTTTGATTTTGAGACAGTCTTACGAGTCCATCAGCTCATATTAAGAGTGTATCCTGACCAGTTCCCCTATATAGATTCCTGGTTAAGTGTATGTGAACAGCAGCCCTCATGGATGAAGCGCTGTTATGAGGAGCACTGTAAAATATTTGTAGCTATTTCTAGGGGAACTAAAAAGGCTAAGGAAGAGAAGCCGCCTGTGTATTCTGACCCAGAGTCCCCAGATATTCTGGATAGGTTACCCCAGCACCCACAGAAGTTAGTCCCTACAGCACCACGACCTGAAGTAGAGCCGGAAGAGGAGCCCCAGAGAATACCGATGCAACAGCCTAAGAAGCTCCCTACCCCGAGTGAAAGTCCCGAGTCAGGCCCAAGCACAGCAGGGGGACTCGAGTCCTCTGACGAGATAGAAAGCGGAGGCTCTCCTGCCAGTTCAGGGTCACCCACCAAGGAGATTTGTGTCCGGGAACCTTATGATTTAAGAAGCGTAACTCCCAAGAAGAAGGAGAAAGCAGGGCACCTAATGCCATTACGCCAAGTGCCTGGAATGCCTGCTTTAAATGATCAGGGCCAGATGGCGCCAGGACCAACCAGCCTAGTTTATGTACCCTTTTCCACCACAGATTTATTAAACTGGAAAACGCATTATGCTTCCTATACAGCCAAGCCCCAGGAATCAACAGAATTAATGTCTAGCATTATGCAAATCCATCAGCCTACCTGGGCTGATTGTCGCCAGCTCCTGTCCACCCTCTTCACTACTGAGGAGCGAGGCCGAATCGGGCAAGCAGCCCTCCGATGGTTAGAAGAGAACCCTGTAGAAAGGGGAGGAATAAATCCCCCGCAAGCAGCAGCTGCAGAATACCCCAATGAAGATCCCAGGTGGGACCCGAATGAGGAAAGGGGGGCGGTGGCCCTAACCAGATTTTGCCAGGCCTTATTGCAGGGCCTGAAGAAGGGAGACCAGAGGGCCATGAATATCGGGAAAGTATCGGAAGTTCTCCAGGGTCCAGATGAGAGCCCAGCGGCCTTTTATGAGCGGTTGTCTGAAGCTTATAGATTATATACCCCATATGATCCCGCCGCTCAGGAAAATTTACGCATGGTAAATGCGGCCTTTGTTAGTCAGTCCCAGAGAGACATAAAGCGAAAATTACAGAAATTGGATGGATTTGCGGGCATGAACACAGCTCAGTTAATGGAAGTCGCTCAGAAAGTATTTGTGAATCGTGAAAATGAACGAGACAGAGAAAGTGAACGAAAGATGAAGAAGAAGGCAGATCTTCTTGCTGCTGCTATAACCGAACGACGTGGAGGAGGTTTTCCTAATCAAAGGACCAGAGGACGTGGAAGAGGCCGCGGAAGCGAAAGGCCTCCATTAGGTGCAAATCAATGCGCCTACTGCAAGGAAGAAGGACATTGGAGAAATGAGTGCCCGCATCTGAACTCCGCCCCTGCAAGGGGAGGAGGGAGTCCCTGGAGGCCAGGAGGAAGATTTCGAAGGAGGGGAGGAATGAATCGAACACAGTTCCAGTAGGAGAGGGAAGAAGCCATTGAGGGAGTGGCAGTAGCAACGGGCTATGACCTGGATGACATAGATGAAGACTAGGCCAGACCGGGCTCCAAGTTCACCCTGGGTCCCCAGGAGCCTATGGTCAGTTTAAAGATAGGGGACCAATACATGGAATTTATGGTAGATACAGGAGCAGAACATTCAGTAGTAGCCAAGCCAGTAGCTCCTCTGTCCTCACAATCTGTCACCATTATGGGAGCTACTGGAAATAAAGCCACAAAACCATTCTTGCAGAACCGCATGTGTGAACTAGGGGGACAGAAGATAACGCACCAGTTCATGTATATGCCTGAGTGCCCTATTCCACCATTGGGCCGAGACATGCTTGCCAAGCTCCAGGCCCAAATATCCTTTGCTGAAGGGGGAGAAATGAAAATGACTGTGAACCCAAAGCCTGCTGGATTGATGGTGCTTACTGTTCCCCGAGAAGAAGAATGGCGGTTCTATAGTGCACCTCCAATAAAGTCAACTGGTCCCTGTATACCTACCAACCTTATAGCCCCACCTGAAGTATGGGCAGAAGATAATCTACCTGGCCTAGCAAAGAACATAGCCCCTGTCATTGTCACCTCCAAGCCAGGAGTGGAACCAGTGCATGTGAAGCAGTATCCTCTCCCTCGACCAGCCATAGAAGGAATTCACTGCCATTTGATGAAACTGCTGAAGTACGGACTTCTCAAGGAATGCCAGTCACCTTTGAACACCCCCTTCTCCCAGTAAAGAAGCCTGGGACAGGGGATTACCGCCCAGTACAAGATCTAAGACGAGTAAATGATGCAGTTGAAACTATGCACCCAGTAGTACCAAACCCTTATACTCTCTTGGGACTGATCCCCGCTGAGGCTACTCACTTCACCGTCCTGGACCTGAAAGATGCTTTCTTCTGTGTGCGCCTAGCACCCACCAGTCAACTTTTATTCGCCTTCGAATGGCAAGACCCCACAACAGGAAGGCGGAGTCAGCTCACCTAGACCAGATTACCCCAAGGATTCAAGAATTCACCTACTCTCTTCAGTGCTGCCCTGAATCAAGATCTCTCAAGTTACCCAGTGGACCCAGGAAAGAGGGTTCTTCTTCAGTATGTAGATGACTTGCTCATAGCCACCAACTCAGAAAGTGAATGCCTACAAGCTACTAGTGAACTTTTGTACCTTCTCAAAGATGCTGGATACAAAGTTTCAAGAGCCAAAGCACAACTATGCCAAACTGAAGTCAAGTATTTAGGATTCCAGTTGTCTAGTGGGATCCGACTTTTAGGACCAGAACGCAAAGAAGCTGTAATATCCCCATTCCAACCACTAGGAGGCAAGTAAAAGCCTTCCTGGGGGCCGCGGGATATTGTCGCATATGGATCCCCAACTTTGCCCTGATTGCAAAACCACTATACCAAGTCACCAAAGGAATGGAAAAATCCCCACTAGACTGGGGACCCGAACAAGATGTAGCATTCCGGACTTTGAAAGAGGCCCTGATGTCATCTCCAGCTTTAGGTCTTCCAGATGTTCAGAAGCCTTTCCATCTTTTTGTCCATGAGTCACAAGGAAACGCATTGGGAGTATTGACCCAATCTCTTGGTTCCTGGCAACGACCAGTAGCTTATCTGTCAAAGCAATTGGATGTAGTTGCAAAAGGATGGCCCCCTTGTCTGAGAGCTGTTGCAGCAACAGCCCTCCTAGTGGGCGAAGCAGACAAACTCACACTAGGACAAACTCTTCAAGTCACCGTGCCACACTCTGTTCTGACTCTCATGGACACACAAAGGAAACTTCTGGCTAACCAATGCACGAATGTTGAAGTATCAAAGCATGTTGTGTGAAAACCCTCGGATACAGTTGAAAGTTAGTCAAGCTCTAAACCCTGCTACATTGTTTCCAATTGGTCCTGGGCCACCTGATCATAATTGCTTAGAAACCATGGACACTGTATTTTCAAGTCACCCCGATTTGACCGATGTCCCTCTAGAGGACCCAGAACGGACTTTCTTTGTAGATGGAAGCAGTTTGGTCATCAATGGACATCGTTGTGCTGGATATGCAGTGGTGACCCTTGATCTGGTAGTTGAGTCCTCAGCCCTGACCCCAGGAACTTCTGCACAGAAAGCTGAATTGATAGCCCTCACCAGAGCCTTGACATTAGGAGAAGGACTCCGCATAAATGTGTACACAGATTCCAAATATGCTTTCACTACTTTGCATGCACATGGAGCCTTGTATAAAGAGCGAGGGTTGATCACCTCAGGGGGTAAGGACATTAGGTATGGGCCCGAGATATTGATGTTATTAGATGCTGTATGGGCCCCCAAACAAGTGGCAGTCATGCACTGCCGAGGTCATCAGGCAGGAGCAGGAGAAGTCACCCGAGGGAATAGATTTGCAGATGCCACAGCCCGAAAGGCAGCCACCACAGGACAGGTTAGGACCCAAGCAGCCCTATTCCCTGTGCCCCCTAGTTCCTGGGCACCCCGATACACTACAAGAGAGTTAGACTATTATTGTGAAAAGGAGGGAGGAGTCTTGACAGAACAAGGTTGGATAGTGCTGCCACCCCCAGAAGGTAGTCCACCTCCAGGTCCTACAGGTCATCCCTGAAGCATTAGGGCCAGCCTTTGTCCAAGCTTTTCATCAAGCCACACATTATGGAAAAACAGCCATGAAAAAAGCCCTGAGGCCCCATTTCTGTATTTCATTGCTAGGATCCCTGACCGCCTCGGTGGCACAGCAATGCCTGATATGTGCCAAAAATAATGCCAAGCAAGGTCCTGTTCCACCCCCATGAGTTCAGTCAGTAGGGGTGACTCCCATGAGTGATATACAGATAGACTTTGCTGAAATGCCCCTTGCAAATGGATATCACTATATGTTAGTGTTAGTCTGCACATTTTCAGGGTGGGTAGAAGCCTATCCCACCCGAACTGAGAAAGTCCGAGAAGTCACTAGGGTATTGCTCTATGAGATCATTCCCCGATTTGGAATACCATCAACTACAGGGTCAGATAATGGTCCATCATTTGTATCCCAAGTGACTCAACAGTTAGCTCAAGCTTTGCAAATAAAATGGAAGTTGCACACTGCTTACAGACCCCAGAGCTCAGGGAAAGTAGAACGTATGAATAGAACCCTGAAAACTCAGTTATCCAAGCTTTGTCAAGAAACACACCTGAAGTGGCTCCAAGTTCTACCCATAGCCCTTCTTAGGATACGTTCAGCTCCCACCAGATCCTTAGGAGTCTCCCCTTTTGAGATTTTGTATGGGCGACCTCCACCCATAGTGCAGGGACTAAAGGGAGACATGAGACAGATAGGATCTGAAATAACTAGACAAGAACTATTAGCTTTAGGTTCTGTTTTGCAGAAACTCCAAACGTGGGTGCAAGACCGACTACCCATCAACCTGACCGAGCCTTTGCATCCCTTCAAGCCAGGAACATCCGTGTGGGTGAAAGAGTGGAGAAAGACCCCACTGGCGCCGCATTGGAAGGGACCCTATGTCGTCATCCTGTCAACCCCCACCGCAGTGAAAGTTGCAGAATTCGAACCCTGGATCCACCACAGTCGAGTGAAGCCGGCAGCTGCTCCTGATCCTGGCCAATGGACATCAGTAAATGATCCCGAGACTCCATTGCGACTCACCTTGAGGAGACAGCCAGCTTTATAGAGAATCTTCAGAATCCACTTACGTCACGCGAAAGTGACCATCACCGCAGAAACAGAAGAAAACTCAGCAAAGTTCATTATCTTCAACTTTCCAGTTAACTTCCAAAGACTGTAATCACAATGTTCTTCCACTATTGCCTTGTGGGAGTGGATATTTGGGGAATCCTGGAAAAGACTTTAGCCCTACCCCCTTGTGCAGCCTGCATAACCACCACCCGAACAGGACAAAAGATTACTCAGACTTTGCTCTATCATTCCTACTATACTTGCACTGGTACAGTCAGCCGGTGTATTTATAATGGCACTGAACTGAACATTTGCACAAAGGGGAAAAGTAAGACTTGTTATAACCCTCGACAGAACCCATCATACTAAACATTTGAGATACGCTGGAATGATGAAGATGGAGCCATCCTGAATGCAACAAAACCCCTCACCAACCCCACAAAACCTATCATCTTGAACTTCGAGGCTTGTGATGCAATCAACAGAAATGCTTACCACAGATGTGGGTCATGGGAGCGAGCATACTGCCATGATGATAAATACATGTGTCCAGAAGGAGCCTACGGATGGGGACGGTGTACAGGAAAGAGTTCTGCAGCCACCATCTATACCACCGCATCTAGACATGATTACTTTTGCCCAAAATGGGAATGTGTATATTTGCTACCTGGAAGAATGCACCGACGGGACGAGTTGGAGATCATCGCAAAGGCAGCCTAACAAAGATCAGACTACTAGAACCCAAGAAATGCCAGAAAGGTGCTTGTAATTCTCTATAACTCCTCATTTCCAACCCCAGCCACTGGAAGCAAGGATACAAGTTTGGGTTGCGTATGGCAGGAGGAGGTATAGATCCTGGGACTATCTTATATCTGCAATTAAACACCAAAACTCATGTATCCTCACCCTATCGCATACATCACTCCTACGAAGCCATGAAATCAGAGTTTGAAATTCCTCCTGCCTCCCAGAACTTATTTCTTGAATTAGCGGGAGCAGTTGCATCTAGTCTCCATGTCTCAGACTGTTGGTTTTGTGGAGGAACAACAATGGGAGACCAATGGCCTTGGGAGGCACAAGAACTGAACTATTCTATTCCATATAATCAGACTAATATACACAATACCACAAGTGAATGGGTATTGGCCCACTCCATTGTGGGTAACTTATGTTTTTCTCGCTATGGACCAATGTTTAATATGGAAGTGGGGCAGCTGGTCTGTCTCAATCAGAAGTTCTACAACAGTACCACTATGAAGACATCTTGGTGGTCAGGAGTCAACACTACTGAACCTTCCAATCCTCTAGTTCAGTTCCCCAAACTTGCCAGTATCTGGACTAACTTAGCAGCATATAATTCTTGGCAAGCACCACCTGGGCTGTACTGGATTTGCGGAACCCGAGCATATGCCAGACTTCCTCATCACTGGGGAGGCGCATGTGTATTGGGCACCATACGACCTTCCTTTTTTCTTCTGCCTACATCCCAGGGAGAACAGCTGGGATATCCTGTGTATAGAAGTCGACAGCTGAAGGAGGCCTTGAAAATAGGCCAATGGGACAAATGGGATGCGTCATCTGAAGAATGGCCCTCAGAAAGAATCATCTCATACTATGGACCTGCTACTTGGGAGCAGGATGGGACTTGGGGATATCGTACTCCTGTTTATATGATTAATCGAATAATACATTGCAAGCTGTCGTTGAAATAATAACCAATGAAACTAGTAAAGCACTAACCCTTCTGGCAAAGCAAAGTACGCAAATGCGCACAGCCATTTATCAAAATCGTTTAGCTTTAGATTATTTGTTAGCAGCTGAAGGTGGGGTATGTGGGAAGTTGAATCTAAGTAATTGTTGTTTACAGATTGACAATAATGGGCATGTAGTTGAAGATTTAGCCACCCAGATGAGAGAGCAGACATTTGTGCCTGTCCAGACTTGGCACAGTTTAAAGATGGATGGGTGGTTTGGTTCATTTTTTTCCTGGATTGGTGGTCTGAAAACCCTTATGTTTATTGTACTATTCATATTGGCCATGTGCTTATTGCTCCCTTGTCTCCTACCCCTTTGCTTGCACATGATAACATCATCAACTGATAACACTATAGAGCGGAAGGCAGCTGCGAAGGTATTAGCTATGTGGCAATATTACCCTGTAACCCACGATGATGATGCCATTACACCAGTATAATGTGTTAATTGACTAATGAGTGATTTAATTCTCACCCTTCCTCACTTGCGGGTGAGAATAAGGGGGGAATGTGGTAGGCTATGGCCTAGCATGGCCTGCTACTATGAAAGGCCTGTAAGTTAGGCCTGGATACTAACTCCCATTATAGCTAGAAAAGAACCAAAAATCTGTGGAAAAGGAGAAAACTGTTTTAAAATGCTTAATAAGAAGTTTTCATGAATCCAAAAGTCTTCTATTATTCTCTTGTGTGTGAAAGAACAGAAATGTTTCAGTATATGCATTCCTGAAGCCAAAGTTAACCTTGCAGTAGAGAAGTAACGAAATTAAGAACTGTACCATTGTTCAAGCAATCCTAAAGGAGGGGGCCGGTTGCTAGGCTCCGGAGGGATTTCTAATTGGACAAATGAAGGAAATGTATAACCAATGAAAGGTTTGCATGTATCGAGTTGGAACCAATAGAAAATTCTCATGTATCAAACTGAAAAAGAGGTATAAATGGTTATGTCTCTGTATAAACTTTTGCTCAGTTCCTTTTGAAGCTTTGACTGACTGGGCCTGTGCACATTAAACTGGCTTGGACCCTGTCAATTGACTCCTGGACTTATTCATTGATTGCACTTTGCTACAGCAATGGAATGGGGTACCTTGGCAACTCTGCCATTGTACCTAGAGGCCTGACTGCATGTCCCATAATGCATCACAAACAGATTGACATAAATGAAGGACAAGAAATGGGTGACATGCAAACTCTGAGTCTCACTAGGCAGCCAGGTATGGTAGTTATCATGATGGCAGTGGCAAACAGGAACAGAATGGTCAAATGGCTCCAGATGTGCCTAAGCCTGATACAGTCTGAGGTTTACGGCAGTGCATGCATGGATATGCAAGTCTGATTGCTGCACTGCACTACTAAACAAAACCAGGGCAAGAAGTCCCTGCATGCAATGGGGTATACCCAGGAGTGGGTCAAGCCTTTTGGGTGCATCTGGAGGCAGTTGCCAACCATCGTCCAGAAATAGGGCAAATGGTAGACAATGCGAGAAGGGCCAATGTAAGCTGCTCCTGGGGAGTCCTTTGTAACCCAATGAAGGCTTTCACATAACATCATCCTGATGTCTCCTGGGATCTGCAGATAGAGTTGACAGCGAGACACAGATGTGACAATAAAGCTTCATCTGCTCCTGGGTTTTCCCCTGTACATGCAGGGATCTGTAGCTTGGCTTTTCTTAAGTAGTGGCCTAGAGAAATCTCAAGACAAGTAGCTGCCTGTGAAGGAGTAAATCCAGGACTCAATCAAGCCTGCTGGTCACATCTGGAGCCAGCTGGCAACCCTATCTGCAGTGCTGTTTCTAATAAATATTATCAGGGTGTAGCCATATCTATTCAGTTGCCACAGTTAACAGTTCCATGAGTGAGATGGCATGCCAGTTCAAGTCGAACATTTTCACTGAAGTGCTGTATGATCTTTGTAGTCTCTGATGTCACCCATTGGAGTCACTGCTGCAGGCCCCAAAATGCATCATGATTGGCAGAAAGTGAGGATCAGTTTCAAATGTCACTCATGGAACAAGGAAATCTGTCAATTCTGCATATTGCAATGAAATGCAGCTGTCCAACCGGAACAGGGCCAATACATCACCACTGCTACTCGGTACCTAGCAGACATTGCAAGGCCAGACTTGATAAATCATCCATCTCCTGAAGGGGAAAATGATGGCCACATCTGTTTGTACATTTGCATAGCAGGCCAGTATGGGGTGTGTAGACCCTGATGGTAGCCTATGTCCTCAGTGCTGCAGCTCCCATAACACATCATAATAGGATAGTCACTAACCCAGCAGAGCTGCAAACTCTGACACCTGTGACAGGGTCACTTGGCAAGTCTGACCTACTCTGCCTCCACACATGACAGATATTTGTGCAAGGCACATATCAAACTGCACTGGCCTCAGGTTACCAACAGGCCTCAGATGTGGCATACAGGCTACATCCTGTCTGGGGTTTACCACATTGTATGCAGGGATGTGTAAGCGTGCAGATCTGATGCTAGGCAATAGAGGAAGCAGAACTACATGTCCCTGCATGCAAAGAGGCAATGCCAGGACTAGATCCTGCCTGTCTGCTGCACCTGTGCCCACTGAAAAAGCTTGCAGCTGCTCTGAAATGGCACTTGTGTGCTGGGGGAACATGGGAAAACTGAGACATGAACTGTGTAAAGAATCAGTACTTTGCTGCTCATTGCAAACACTGACAGTTGAGCAGTTGTTATGTTGCAAGCAGGTGTGATGGGAGGGGGATGGGCAGGAACCAGGAGCACATACCTAAATGCACAAAGAGGTAACTTTCTGGACAGACGTACCCAAAACTCTCTGTCCTGGGACTGAATAACTTCCCAACTGGGACATGATAACTGTGCAACCTGCAGAGGTATGGATTGCATAGGTTGGTCAGTGATGGAGTTTCCCTTTTCCAGGAGTGGGATATTGTGACAGTCATGATATGAGGCACATCACATTATGATGTATATGGGGACATGCAGCAGAGATTGTAATGGGTGCCATCACACATTATAAATATCATACCATATTGCAATGCACATGTTAAACTTGTCAAGGCAAATATCTTAGAAATGGAACAGAGTAGCTTTGCTCCTCTGGGTACAGTGCGAAATGGGGCTGACTGGACCTCAGCCCCATTTCACACAGTACCTGAAATGGTATCTAAAGCGATGCAACAGGAGAATTGAAAGAAATATTGATAAACTGGGAAGAATTATTACAACTATTTGATAAACTGAAGAGTAGCAAATCACCTGGACTGGATAGCAAACGAGGTGTGACAAAAAAAGAAACGAGTCTGTGGCAGCCATGACCATGACTCAACGCCAATTGGCTAACCACTTAGGTCACTGTTTTGTGCAACATCTCGCCACTATTCTGTTATAATATTTTTCATCTTTCTCACTCTGCTTTTCTTTTTCAAGTATTTTTTGTAGCACACTGCTCCGTCGCTTTGTCACGCAACTGGGGGAGGCAGAAATATGGAGCATAGAATCAACTTGAAATTTCTGGTTAAGTTGGAGAAGGGCCCAACTGAGTTTCTCCAACTTCTCCAAAAGGCTTATGGAGAAGATGCAATGTCAAGGCCGCAAATCTTTGAGTGGCACAAACGCTTCAAGACTGGCCGCGATGGGTGGAGGATGACCCCAAGTCAGGACAGCCTTCCATGACAAAGACGGCTGAAAACATTGACAGAGTGAACCAGCTGGGGCAGCGTGATCGCAGATTGATGGTGCGGATGATAGCTGAGGAGCTCAGCCTGAACAGGGAGTTAGTACGGACCATCATAGTGCAAGAGCTGGGCATGCAAAAGGTGTGTGCCAAGATGGTGCCCAAGCTTTTATCGGACGACCAGAAGGAGCACCAGGTCAATGTTTGTCGAGACTTGCTAGAGAAGATCGGAGAAGATCCAGAGTTCGTTGGCCGAGTCATCACAGGAGACGAGACTTGAGTCTTCCAGTATGACCCTGAAAGCAAGAGACAGAGCCTGCAGTGGAAGACTCCCGACTGTCACCCAGACCCAAGAAGGCGTGCATGTCTAAATCAAGGATCAAGGTCATGCTGATCACATTCTTCGACCAGAAGGGAGTGGTCCATCATGAGCTTGTGCCTGAGGGTCAGACAGTCAACCAGCACTTCTACCAGCAGGTCCTCAATTGTCTCCATGACCAGGTTCGGCGCAGCAGGAGGGCTCTGTGGAGAGACAAGTCGTGGCTGCTCCACCACGACAATGCACCCGCACACACCGAGCTCAGTGTGAGGCAGTTCTTGGCCAACAAACAGATCACAGCTCTCAACCACCATCCTTATTCCCCAGATCTCACATTGTGCGACTTCTGGCTCTTCCCCAGGTTGAAGACTGTGCTCAAAGGAACTCATTTTGCCTCTGTAGAAGAGATCAAGGCCACGGTGATGAGGGAGCTGAGGGACCTCAAGGAGGAAAACTTTACCGAGTGCTTCCATACATGGCAGAAATGAATGCAGATGTGCATTAACTCTGGGGGAGATTACTTTGAAGGGAAAATGCGTAATTTCTCTGTAGATTTTGTAATAAAACATTTATGGGACAGTCTTGTTTCTTTTTTGTCACACCTCGTACATTCAAAGGTGTTGAAAGAACTGAAATATGAAATTGCAGACCTACTATTACTAATCTGTGAACTATCATTAAAATCATCAGTAATATATGAAGATTGGAGGATGGCCAATGTAATGCCAATTTTTAAAAAGGGCTTCAAGGATGATCCGGGAAACTACAGACCGGCGAGCCTGATGTCAGTACGGGGAAAAATGGTAGAAACCATTATTAAGAACAACAATTCTGAGCATGTAGATAATCATGGTTTAATGGGAGACAGCTAACATGGTTAGCCAGGGAAGGTTTTATCTTACTAATCTGTTATATTTTTTGAAGGTGTAAATAACAGGTAGACAGAGGTGGGTCAGTCAATGTAGTGTATCTGGATTTTCAGAAAGCCTTTGACAAGGTCCCTCATGAGAGACTTGGCAAAATTAAAAAGTCATGGGATAGGAAGCAGTCTACTATTGTGGATCAGGAACTGGTTAAAAGATAGAAAGCAGAGGGTAGGGCTAAATGGCTGATTTTCCCAATGGAGAAAGGTGAATAGTAGAGTACCCCAGGGATCTGTGCTGGGTCCGCTGCTTTTTAACATATTTGTAAATGACCTGGAAATGGGAATAATGAGGTAGGTAATCAAATCTTCAGATGACACAAAATTATTGATAATTGTTAAAACCCAATAGGATTGTGAAAAATTGCAAGAGGACCTTTATAATTGGAAGGCTGGATGTTCAAATGGCAGATAAAATTTAATGTGGACAAGTGCAAAGTTATGCACCTAGGAAAGAACAACCCAAACTATGGTTACACGATGCAAGGTTCCACATTAGAAACCACCACCCAGGAAAAAGATTTAGGGGATTAGTTTGTGATCTTTTCTTTATATTTTTTTTTCTTATTGGGTGGAGAGGAAGGCGGGAAGGCTTACTGTGCTTGCATATGAGATTCCTTGGTGGTCTGGTTGCATGCTGGTTTGTCAGGTTAGGGATGTGGCTATTATAATTGCTCCTGCTTGGTTCCTGTTCGAGGGCCCTTTGGCTTGGCCCTTAGACAAGAGCCTGCCTGTGTGCTGTGGGGGCTTTAATGGTGTCACCAGCGGGTGATGATGCCTCTGGTGCAGTGGAGCTTACCAGCACCACTATGTTCTGCTGAGCCTGGATCTTGTAGCATTTTCAGTGCCGATTTTGTGCAATTCTGGTCGCCGTATCTTAAAAAGGATATAGCTTTATTACAAAAAGGTTCAGAGAAGAGCCACCAAAATGGTAAAAGGGATGGAAGGATACTCCTATAAAGAAAGGCTAAAAAGGTTAGGGCTCTTTAGCGTGGAAAAGAGACGGCTGAGTGGAGATATGATAGAAGTCTACAAATTAATGAACGGAGTGGAACAGGTAAATGTAGATCGATTGTTTACGTTATCAGAATATAGAAAGACTAGGGGACATGCAATGAAGCTACAGGGTAAACTATTTAAAACTAATAAAAGAAAATATTTCTTCACTCAACGTGTAATCAAACTCTGGAATTTGTTACCGGAGGATGTAGTAAAAGCTGTTAGTGTAGCTGGGTTTAAAAAAGGTTTGGACAAATTCCTGGAGGAAAGGTCCATAAACCATTACTAAGAAGGGACCCAGGATATCAATGCTTAACCCAGTACAAGCATTGCGGAACCTTGTCTTTTGGGGAAACTGCTAGGTACGTATGACCTAGATTGGCCACTGTTGGAAACAGGATACTGGGCTTGATGGACCTTGGTCTGACCCAGTATGGCATATCTTATGTTCTTATGGGTCTCCAGGCTGACCAGGAAGGCGAGGAGATCCACCTTCTGTGCCGGGCGGCCATTGGTACTAGAACCCTTGTTGGCTGGCTGCTGGATCATGAGTGGGCAGAGGCAGCCGGGAGGAGAGGATAACTTTTTGGACGGGTGGCTGTTGGTGTGAGATCAAATTTGGGCTGATTAGACATATCTAGTTTGTGATCCCTTATTCTGTATTGGGTGAAGGTGTATTTGTGTTCAGCATGTGTCATCATGGTGAGTGATTCTGATGGCAAATATTTTGTCTGTGGAGATCGATAGCAGGCTGTCTTGTTCTGCTTTCATGTACAAAGTGTATTGGGTTTCTAGGGCTCAGTGTAATATCTGCAGTGCTGTGTTGTCATAAATAGAAAAACTGCTGTTTGTTCCCTGGTAGTTGTTTGGTATGATATAGGTTCTGAGTACAAATAGTGTTTCTAAACTGACCTTCTCCTCAATAGGTTATCCTCACTTGGATTTAGGGACTCTGTTCTGTCCTGGTTTTCTTCTCTCTCCCATCACACTTTTAGTGTAGGTTCTGGTGGATCCTCCTCTACTGGCAACTCATTTTCAGTTATTGTACCTCAGGGCTCTGCCTTGGGACCTCTCTTTTGCTCTCCCTACACTCAGTCCCTTCGTGCACTTATTTCTTCCCATGGTTTTCAGTACAATCTTTAGGATGACGACGACTCTCAGATCTACCTTTCTGTGCCTACAATCTCTCCAGGAATCCAGGCCCAGATCTCTGCTTGCTTCTCTGACATGCTGCCTTGATGTCTCACTGCCATCTGAAACTGAACATGGCCAAACCTGAGCTCCTTATGTTTCCCCCTAAACCCAGCTCCTCTCTTCTCTATTTCTGGGGATAACACTACACTCCTCCCTGTTTCCTCAGCTCGCAACCCCAAGGTCATCTTTGACTCTACTCTATCTCTGCACACATCCAACAGATAGCTAAAACCTGTCGCTTCTTCCTCTATAACATTGGCAAACTTTGTCCCTTCCTTTCTACATACACTGCAAAACTCTTATTCACTCACAAGTCACCTCCCGTCTTGACTATTTTAACCTGCTCCTCACTCGTCTCCCTCTGAATCATCTCTCTCCTCTTCAATCTGTTCAAAACTCAGCTGCATGGCTTATCTTCCACCAATGTCACTATGCTCATGTAATCCCTCTTCTCAAGACATTTCACTGGCTCTCTTTCCATTTCCACATCCAGTTCAAACTCTCCTACTTACCTACAAGTGCATTCATTCTGCAGCTCCTCACTACCTTTCCTCTCTTGTCTCACTCCGCTCCTCTGGCAGATCCCTTTTATCTGTGCCCTTCTCTGCCACTGCCCATTCCACCTTGCTGCTCCATATGCCTGGAACAAACTACCTGAGTTGGTATGTCGGGATCCTTCTCCAATTCAAGTCCAGGCTGAAGACCCACCTCTTTGAGACTGCTTTTAGATCCTGATGCTCCTCTCTCTCTTGTCCACTACTTATGTGCATCTTTCCATACTCTAGTTCCCAGTTTTGTAATGTTTTTTCATCTTGATTACATTATAAGCTCTGATGAGCAGGGACTGTGGCTTACATCTATATGTACAGTGCTGCATACACCTTGTATTTATTTATTTATTTAATATACATTTATATACCGTGTTTTCCCAAGCATCAAATACGGTTTACAAGGAACAACAATGTGAATTGTGCCAACAAGTGCTCAATTCACTTACATTATAACTGTTGTAACTATTTACATGAAACTGTAAGGTTTACAACTATTTATCTTAATTTTAGATACTCAACTTACTTACATTAAAACTGTTGGAACTATTGACAATAAGCTGTTGGGAAAACTGTTGTATCAGTTTTTTACATAGGTTATATAGCATATGCTTGTGAGATAATGTGCCATCAGGCAGATGGGGAGATTGGCTGCTCAGGCAGACTGTTGTAAGATTGAGGTGTGTTGTTTTCTGTTCTATTGTGAAAGACAGTTTGCGTAAACAGATGCGTTTTAAGGTTTTTGCGGAACATTTTGATGTCATTGACCTCTCTGAGTTCAGCAGGTAACTCATTCCAGAGTGTTGGTGCAAAGTGCGAGTATGCTTTACTGTTTGTCGTTTTCTTGCATTTTCTGAAGTCCTTAGGAACTGTTAGTTTGTTAATATTACTCCTTTGGGTTCTGGTGGGTTTTTCTATATTGATAAGCGTATTTAAGAATGAGGGTGCTAAATTGTTGATAATTTTAAATGTTGTAACCAGTATTTTATATTTTATGTGGCTTTGAATAGGTAGCCAGTGTAGTTCGCAGAGGGTAGGCGTGATGTGTTCAATGGCACTGATATTCTTGATGGTTCTGGCTGCAACGTTTTGCACTAGTTGGAGCCTTCTAATTGAGTGTTTGGAAGTTCCTTGGAGAATTGCATTGGTAAAGTCAAAGTGAGGCATGATAAGCGCCTGTATTACTGATATGAAGTCCTGTAAGGGGATTAGAGGTCGGAGTTGCTTTAGGAGTTTGAATTTATAATGAATTTTAGTGACTGTATTCTTGATGTGTGTTTGCATGCTTAGAGTCTGGTCAAGCATGACTCCTAGATATTTCACCTCCTTCTTTACCAAGATATCTGAGTCCTGTAGTCGGATGGATGACGGAGGTATAAAGTTTTGGTTTCTGGTAATGAATAAGACTTCCATTTTAGAATGGTTGATGTATAGTTGGTGGGACGTTAGCCATAGGGAGATTTCATTAAAACAGTCTAAGAGCCATTGAGTGGGCAAGTCTGGTATTTTGAATGGGATGTAAAGCATATCATCCGCGTAAATGTGGTAATTTACGCGGTGTTTCGTGAAGATTGAGCATATGGGCTGCAGATATATATTAAAGAGGAGGGCGGAGAGTGCAGAACCCTGGGGGAGTCCTTGTGCCTGCTTGAAGGTTTCCGAGGTCTGCTGGTGGATTCGTACAGTTTGAGTTCTGTCAGTTAGATATGATGCGAACCAATTCAGTACTGTTGTTAATCCTTTCTGTTGGAGCCTGGATATCATCAACAGGTGGTTAACACTATCAAAGGCTGCTGTGATAAATGCCCGTTTTGAGTCATCAATACCACGTGTCAGTGTGTCCATTAATACCGTGAGAAGTGTTTCCACTCAGTGATGGGGACGGAAACCATATTGTTGGTCATCTAGGGGGGCTGATGTTTCGATGTGGTCCTGGAGTTGCATTTGGATCACTTTTTCTATAGGTTTTGCCAGAAATGTAGCGCTATACAAATGATTTAGAAGTAATAGTAGTAGCTTTGCTATTATAGAATTTATTTCTACATTAATAGCAGTGCAAATTCAATTTTGCTAACATTAATCTGACATAATTAGCTGTAGAACGTAATGTACTGGTTTTCAATATTTATGGTAGTTTAAAAATACATTTATATTATACTGAGGAGTGTCAATGCACTTATTTGCCTAGGGCTCACCAAAGGATTAATACTGCCATAAGAGGAAGATCTGATCCCGAAACTGAATCCAGATGCCTTCTTATGCAATGTGCAGCACTGCCAGTAAGCTACTGGACTGGCCCATTCCAATGACATGCTTTACACCGAGTGCTAATTTTCAAATGTGTCTTTGAGACATGGGAAGGTTGTCTGTTAGTATATACTCGTAAGAATGAGACTGTTTTTGTATGCAAGTGACAGAAGCAAGAGCCGTGATGATTCTTTGTGTGAGAGAGGGAGGCTGTTTGTGTGTTTGAGAGTTAATGATAGATGACACATGGGGGAATGTGAAAAAGGATATCTAGGTGGGTATGTCAGAGAGACAGTATGTATGAAAGAAGGAGGCAGTGTGTGCTGGAGAGAGGATGTGTGTGTAGTCTTACTGATTTTCATCAATGGTTGTAGAAAAGGATACCCTACATTGTATAGAAGACAGTGATATAATTTATCAAATATTGTTGAAAAGCTAATTATTACACAAGCAGAATTGCCAAGTTACCCAGTTCCAGGAGTACGATTTTAAGACAGTCCTGGATTTCTGAAGCATTATGGGAACTGCAGCACTGATTCCAATGGGTAACATCAGGGACTACAAATACCATACTGCATTGCAATGCAAATTTAAAATCAGAAGTGACAAAAAAATCTCACTCCTGGAACTGGGTAACTTGGCAACTCTACATAGGTCTCTATACAGGGCTGGTTGGTGCAAGGGTGTTAGATGCCCAGGGCAGACCTTCAACTTTATAAACTAAATAATCATCCATCCCATAACAATCCTGTGACAATGCACAGATGGGCATCACACTTATATGTGAACTTTGTTTTGTACATATATACATAACGAGGGCAATTTCTAAAAGCCAGTTATCCAGCTAAATGAGCTATTTGAAAATGACCACCTTTCCTGCAGGTAAAGCTATCTGCTGATGGTTCTTTGCGTTGTCTGGTAGAGACAATTTCTCCAAATTGTGCACATATCGTGATGTGTTGTTGTTAAGTGCCGTTGAGTTGTTGTCGACTCATGGCGACCCTCTGGATAGTTGTCCTAAATTGCGTTCGGTCTTCAGTCAGGCGGCTCTTTGTTGACAGACTGGTACCCGTAGCTGCTGTTATTGTATCGATCCATCTCATTGCTGGTCTTCCTCTTTTGCGTTGACCTTCTATCTTGCCAAGCATAATGTCTTTCTCTAATGATCTCTCTCTTTGCATGATGTGTCCAAAGTATGGAAGTCAAAGTCTTGTCATCTGAGCTTCTAAAGAAAGCTTAGGTTTGATCTCCTCTAGTACTGACTGGTTTGTTCTTCGGGCAGTCCATGGTATATAAACCGGGACAGCAAGCCAAACACATGCACAGATGAAGTTGGCGCAAGTTTGGCATTCTCTCCAAGAGAAACAGCCCTGGGCACTGTGTGGCTAATTTGCATGAGCCCTGTTTTATTTTATGGCATCGGGGAAAGCTCCTGATATCATCAAAATACTGTTGAGGGTTGGTGCCCCCAACAGAAAGCAAATCCCTGGTGGTCCAGTGGCTCCAATCCCCCCTCCTGCCCAAGTAAAAATAATCTCTGGTGGCCCCGAACCCTACTCCCCTCCCAGTATCTTTACAAACGAGAGTGCTGCCCACAAGCTCCCATGCCGCCATTTTGAAAAATTGGGTCAGACTGACATATAAGGCATTTTCTACCTTCTACGGCAGTCTGACCCTGCCCAGTGCATTCCAGGATGCACCATGCAGGGCCAGGCGCTGCTATTTTTCAAGATAGTGAATCCCACAACCTCTATTTTTGTCGGGGGCAATCGGCTGGAGAGGAAGGACTGCACCTTTCCCCTCATTACCGAAAGAACTCTTTTACTCAAACAGGCCACAGCGTGCCCAATCACTTTTATATATTTGCTTCAAACTGAAACCAGTACTTATCTTAACCAGACATAACAATTGTCTTCCATAGGCGAATATTATCATCCACATCTTGCCACAACATGACATGCATGTTTCGGGCCCCCCCGGGTCCTGCATCATGTGGTATCTCGTCCAAATTATCGCCCATGGCAGTGGCCATATATAAAGGTATGCATGAAATAACCACAGAGACCTCTATGCCTCTGCATGCTTTCCTTTCCTTCTTTGACTAGCTGGTATGAAACAAAGTAATATATAAACCATCTTGCATCAAACTTCAATATATTACACTGAAAACACAAGAAAAGCGAATACAAAACCAGCCCCTCCCTCCTTTTTTAAATGTAAAAATGCAGATCATAGCATATATTGTAAGGGAACTAATCATCAGCCACAACAATATGACTAATCGGACACAACTCAAAACCTCCCAAATAGATCCCATTATTTCCATAAATGTGATGCGTCAGATTTTAAAAAAGGGGAGGGGTTAGATAACTTACATTTTCCTTCTTTGTGTTTTAATTTGCATTTAAAAATACAAAGCTTTTGTAATATGTTTGTGTTATAGATAGCTCCTTCTTCGGAATATTGACTAGCAAACTGTCCACTATTAAACTTAACCGAGGAATCGCGCTGTTCATGAAGTGTAGCAGTTCAAAGTGACTATTAAACGGGCACTATAGATTGCTTTCAGAAACAAATTTCCAGGGCTAGTTTACAATCCCGGGACCTCGACACATCCCCGCTTCCACCCGTCGTCTACCCCAGAGTCAAAAGGATGGAAGATGTGACAGTGTGCTACAGTGCTACTCGGGAGGGCGGCGGCCAGACGGCAAAGAACAGAAAACGTCCGAGCGTGCGACGAGGCGAACCCGCCAATCCCTACCGACGGCCGCTCGGGGTCACACCACGCCCAGCTCGCGCTCTCGTGTCCTTTCTCCTGTGTGCAGATGAGAACGCGCGCGCGCGAGGAACGTGACGTCACCGTCAATCAGTGAGAGGCAGGAGGCGGCGCTGGGGCGACAGCTGTGAGGAGCCGGGAAGAGAGGAACTGGGAGGGAACAGGGAGACTGAGGCTAACGGAGCCCTGAACCGGAGTCTGGAGCGGCACGTGTCTGAAGCAGGCTCGGAGGCGGGGCGCGGGCGGACGGATAATGCCGGTGGAAAGGTGCCTCGTTTTCCGCGTCGAGCTCCTGTGGCGGTGAGAGCGGGGAGGCTGCTGCTGCTGCTGCGGCGGCGCGGGAGGGGAGAACGGCTCGGCGAAGAGGAGGGAGAAGGAGAGCGACACAGACCTGGTGAGTGTATGAACCGCGTCCCTTTGGGGGGCGGGGACCTCTCTTGGCCGGGAGATCGGTAGCGCTGGGGCCGTGTCCTGACCATCGCTGCCAGCAGTACAGAGTGCCCGGGGCAGGTGGGTCTCCGCCAGTGAGCGGATCATTGTTCGGCGACACGCCGCATTGTGACATGTCTTTAGGGTCACATCGGAATCGCGGGGTTAACTTGAGACCCCAATAACGCCAGTGCTTGCTGCACGAAGCCGAGGAGTGGCCATACGAGGAAGGATGCTCTAGTAGTGCTCCTGAGTGCAGGGGATGTATCATGCACAGCATCATTTCATCCGAGATTGCTCACAATCTGTCTCCTGCATTAAAAATGCACAAAGAGAGAGGGGATTTAGGGTTTGCGCCCAGCTTCGTCTTTAAAGTTGTAGTTTTGGTTTACTGTAAAGGACCCCCTCCTGTCTGTGTTACATGAATCTTTCTCTGTGTAAGGCTGGTACCCTAAATAGCCCTCATCATCTTTCTCCATTATTTCCGAAGACTATCATGAGTTGTCTAAGTTTTCTATATGCGTTAGGCGACATTGAAAATAATTCCACTCGTTAATGATTCAGCAGATTAAGATGTACAGTCGTCTTGATTTGTTTAATTGATTGCTACAGGTGTGGTCATAGTCCCAGGCCAGGGTTGTGCTATTTATCATCAGACAAAATATGGGACACAGAAGCAGGGCGTTAGAAGAAGCACCTTTGGAAGTTGAATTTCTTGGCTTATTTGTGTAATGCAGTGAACACTGGTCAAACTGTCCAAAATATTAGCTTGCCCAGGGCCGGGTTTACCTTGAGTGAGGCCCTACGCCAACAAAAATTGTGGGCCCCCAGAAAAGATAAAAACGAGCAGATCAGCTGCGTGCTGTTGGCCCTGACGTCATAATTAAACTGGGAATCCCAAAAGCCAAACTTGGAATGTACAACACTGTAGAAATAAAACTATACATTAATTTGCTCTTGTACTACACAAAGCGCAGACGTTAATGATGCACATTTACCAGAGCTGACATATTCCAATTAATAAATTCAAATTAACAAGATATTTTTCTACCTTTTGTTCATTTTTTTCAGCTGCAATTGCTCCAGCCACTTTCTTCTGGTTTCTTCGTGTCAGCCCACCTCCAGTCTTAACCCCCCCAGCCCATTTCCAGCCCCAGCCCCCCCCCCCCATCGTCTCAAGTTCAATTTAATTTAAAAAAAAAAAACGCTGGCTGCTGCCGCGGCAGCATGGACTGTCCCGCGGGGCCCCCTCTGCCCGGCTGAATCCCTCCCTCCGTGCCGGCTTTGAGAGGCGCGAAGGGAGAGTGTCTCCCTCGTGTCTCTGTTAAGCCCTGCAGGGGCAGATGGGAAATTTCCCATCAGCCCCTGCGGGCTTAACAGAGACGCGAGGGAGACTCTCCCTTCGCGCCTCTCAAAGCCGGCACGGAGGGGCTCAGCTGGGCAGAGGGGGCCCCGCGGGACAGTCCATGCTGCCGCGGCAGCAGAGGGGGCCCCGCGGGACAGTCCATGCTGCCGCGGCAGCAGAGGGGGCCCCGTGGGACAGTCCATGCTGCCGTGGCAGCAGCCAGCGTTTTTTTTTTTTTAAATTTAATTTTAAAAAAGCTAACAATTTTTCAATTTTTGTGGGCCCTTGCCAGCTGTGGGCCCTACACCACGGCGTAGCTGGCGTATAGGTAAATCCGGCCCTGAGCTTGCCTATATCTTGTGTGTACTGCTTATTCCTTTATTTCTTTTGTAAAATCATGCTTTTTTTTTTTCTAAAATTGGTTTATTAAAAAATCTACTCATCAGTTTTGCTCATCTGTTCATGCTGTTTTCTTTTGCCTTTTTAATCAATACATGAGTACTCTGATTTAGTTTTGATTTGGCTTTGAAAATAGGTTATTACAAAAGACGGGGGGGGGGGGCAAATTTGGTCCCATTACCCAAAGGTGAAAGTCTCACAAAAGGAAAGCCATGCCTGACGATTGAACTTTTTAACAAGGTAATAAAAGTACAAAAGTAACGAATCGGGGAAACGTGGTAGACATAAGAATACATGCCATACTGGGTCAGAACAAATGTCCATTAAGTCCAGTATCCTGTTTCCAACAGTGGCCAATCCAGGTCACTAGTACCTGTCAGGTTCCCAAAAGCTATACAGATTCCATGCTGCTTGGTAAGCAGTGGACTTCCATGGCCCTCTTTAATAATGGTTTATGGACTTTTCCTCCAGGAACCTGTCCAAACCTCTTTTAAATCCAGCTACACTAATAGCTTTTACTACATCCTCTGGTAACAAATTACAGAGTTTACTTGTTGAGTGAAATTTTTTTTTCTCAGATCAGTCTTAAATGTGTTATATTGCAGCTTCATTGCATGTCCCCTAGCCCTCCTACCTTTTGAAGGTGTAACAACATTTACCCGTTCTACTCCACTATTTTATAGATCTCTTTCATATCTCCCCTCAGCCATCTCTTTTCCAAGTCAGAGCCCTAACCTTTTAAGCCTTTCTTTATAGGGATATCTTTCCATTCCCTTTACCATTTGTGTCACTGTTTTTTGTACCTTTTCTAATTCTGTTATATCCTTTTTTTAAGATATGGGGGTGTGGTCGCAACATAGAGCGATTCAGAGGCATTATAATTTCCTTAGTTTTATTCTCCATTCCTTTCCTTATGATTCCTAGCATTATATTTGCTTTCTTGGCTGTTGCTGCTGCACACTAGGCAGAGGGTTCCCAAGATATTATCCGTGATGACATCTGAATCCTTTTCCTGAGTGGTGATTCCTAATGTGGAACTTTGCATCGTATAATCATAGTTTGCGTTGTTCTTCCCTATGTGCTTAACTTTGCACTTGTCCACATTAAATGCCATCTGTCATTTGGATGCCCATTCTCCCCATTTATCAAGGTCCTCTTGCTATTTGTTACAATCCTCTTGTGTTTTAATAATTTTGAGTCGTCATTTAATAATTTTGAGTCATCATTTTTTATTACATCCTCTGGTAAAAAATGTATAGAATTTTTTGATTACATTCAGTTTCTGGACTTAAGGCTTTTGACGTTCTTTAACATAACAACAAAACTGGTAAGCAAACTGTAAGGTATGCAACTGGACAGCAGATGTAAAATGGTTGAGAGGGGGAGAATACCATGAGTAAGGGTGGGGGGGTTAATGGAGCATTGTCTGTTGAAGGCAGAATAATTAATAGGGTTCCCCAGTGGTTAAGTATTAGGATTGCCTTTCCTCTTTATTGAAGACTTTGAGAGAAATGGCATTTGTTGCAGGTGAAATTATGATGTGCGACAGAATAGACAGGGTAGGAAATAAGGGGGTATTTTGAAAAGTCTGAATGACATTCTCTGTGAAAAAAAATCAAAATCATGCATTTGGTGTACAAAAATCTATTAGCCAAATAAGGTGAAGAATAAAGGTGATCTAGAGATAATCTTAGATCTTCTCAAAATAGATAGTCCAAGAGGGTTATTTATAAAGCCTTAGCCGTGATTTCGATGTCTAAAAATGTGTATGTTGACGTCTAAATCAGACACATCCCCAGAGCCATTTTACACCTGGACATCCCTGCACTGGAGATGCCCTGAAAAGCCAAATAGTCAGGGGGTGTAGCGTTGCACTGGACATGCACATCCTCACTTGATTCCAGAAATGTTGGGTTGCTGTGACCCCCGTCCAAGTTTAGATCTGCTCCAGGCAAGGATAGACATCGGGGAAAGTGCTTATTTTGGCCCTAAAACATACAGAGGGTGTAGAGAAGATGGCACGCCACTATCCTCTGTTCTCTACAATCACAACGATAGCAGCAGTGGGATTTGAACCCTGGCTTCCCTGGTTCTAGCCCACCAACCATTTACGGTTCGATATTGAAAGACACATTTTATACAGTTTACAGGCCTGTAAACCATGTAAATGCTGCTGAACGGGATATTCAGTGGCACTAACATGATTAGTGCCACAGAATATTCCCAACTAATGCCGCTGTATGTCCCTGATGCTAACCTCTTAGCATCGGGGTGTGTCGTGGGTGGCACAAGTCACTAACCAGGTAACAACAATATTGCACCGCTACCTGGTTAGCGTCTTGCGGATTTAAGCTAGGTGCCGCAAAAGCTGGCCTAACTTTACCTGTAGAAGCTAACCAGGTAGCAGTGCAATATATCACTACTGCCTGGTTAGCTTCTGTGGCTGTGTGGCGACCTTGGATATTCAAAGCTGGGGCTGTGTATGACTTCGGCATTGAATATCCAGGTTTAAGGTTCAGCACCAATGGCTATGCGCTGTACTTGCTCCTAGCCACCGGTGCTGAATATCAGGCCTTTAATCTATTGCTAGACATCCCTGGTCTGGAATACTATTTTGGGGGCATCTTTTTAGACAGCCCTGTTGATCTCTGTCGGGCACATCCACGTTTGTGAAATAGTGCCTAAATATTGATATGCCTGTTTTTTTTCTTTCAGAAGTTCTAGCTTGGAGATCATTTGTAAACTGTGCCTTTAAACGTAATAAAGTTGAAACACTAGACTAGAGGATGCTAGATTGCATAAATAGAGGTACTATTAGCATGAAAAAGGTGGTAATGTTGCCTCTGTTTCAGGAGCACCCCAAGGGTGATGCGGGGCCTCAATTGCATATCTACTGGACTTCATCTGCATAAATGTATTTTATTTTAAAATGTATATGTTGCCCATCTGAAATTGTAGACTGCTTTCAAAGGAGCCCTTCACAAGGCTCTTTTGCCCTGGCAATGACTTAGGGGCATGTTTACTAAATATTAATGTGCGTTTAAGTGCCACTGCACCAATAGAAATAAATGGGTGTTCTGCTCTTAGCACACATTAACATTTGTGAATGTGCATTAACGTTTTAGAACCCATTACAAACCTGCCATATAACAGCACTATCAGAACTCACAAAGCACCAAACCATACCTATCAAAAGGCAACACTGCAAATATTAAACCAATACATTTCCTACTGGGGAAAGAGAACAAGTGGGACTGTCACATAGAAGCTACATGAACAGAATAATGCAGTTTAGTTACACATGCAAAACATAGAACAAGGGATCACAATTTAGAAATATGAAGACCGTAATTAAACTGGGAACCCAAAAATCAAAACTTTATAACGGAAGGGCTGTTGGGTAAAATTTGCCTCTTTGCGGATGATAACAAAATCTGCAATAGAGTAGACATCCAGGAAAGTGTAGATAACAACATGAGGAGGGATCTAGCTAAGTTTGAAGAATGGTCTAGAATTTGGCAGCTGAGATATAATGTTAAAAAAAAATGCAGGGTCATGCATTTGGACTGCAGCAATCCAAGGGAGGAATATAGTATAGGGGTGAAGTACTTATGTCCACTAAAGAAGAGCTGGACCTGGGCATGATTGTGTCTGGTCTTAAAGTAGCTAAACAGGTAGAAAAGGCGATAGCAAAAGCTAGAAGGATGCTTAGGTGCATAGGGAGAGGAATGTCCAGCAGAAGAAAGGAGGTGATAATGCCTCTCTATAAGGCTTTGGTGCGACCTCATTTGGAGTATAGTGTGCAATTCTGGAGACCGCACCTTCGAAAGGATGTGAACAGGATGGAGTCGGTGCAGAGGGTGGCTACTAAAATGATTAGTGGTCTTCATTATAAAGCATATGAGGACAAACTTAAGGATCTTAATATGTACACCTTAGAGGAAAGGTGGGATAGAGGTGATATGATTTGAGACGTTTAAATACCTCTGTGGCATAAATACACAGGAGAGCCTCTTGATTGAAAGCAAGCTCTGCTACGAGGGGACATGGGATGAGGGTGAAAGGGGATAGATTCAGGAGTGATATACGGAAATATTTCTTTATGGAAAGAGTGCTGGATCCTTGGAATAGTCTCCCAGTGGAGGAGATAGAGATGAGGACTGAATTTTAATTCAAAGAAGCATGGGACAAACAAAGAGGATCTCTAAAGGAAAAAAGGGGACTGTTGTAGTGGTTGATATGGAAGGACAGACTAGATAGGCCATGTGGTCTTTTTTTCTTTTGTCATGTTTCTATGTAACGTACAACAACGCTGCAGAAATAAAACTATACTCTTGTACTAAACAATGCAAAGACGTTGGCGATTCACATTTCCCAAAGCTGACATATTCCAGTTAATAAATTCAAAATAAAATGGTATTTTTCTACTTTTTGTTTGGTCATTTTATTTTTCAGTTGCATTTGCCCCAGTCTTTCTTCTGCTCTTTTTGTCATCTGCTGTCCATTTGCCCTTTCTTCTCCTAATTTTTCCTATTGTCTCTCTACATTTGTTCTAACATACTGATCTTCCCCTTTTTGGTTTTTCCTCAATTTCTCTTTTTATTCCTTTTTCATCCACTCAAATTTCACCCCTCTATCCTCAATACCCCACTTATTCTCCCAATATTCAGCCAGTCATAGATTTTTCATCTGTCCCCCTCTCCATACTCGCTCCCCCCAGCTTTTTTTTTTTCCCTGCCAATCCCATCCCCTTTTAGTCTTCCCCCAGCATCCGCTCCCTTCCAGTCCCATTTCAAGTTCTAGCCCCCAGTCTTCTTCCAGGGCTAGCAGCTCTCCCCCCACCCCATATGGCCCCACACAAAAAGAACCCCATGCCCTCCTGACCAGCTTTTGAGGAAGCCAGGGAGTCCTGAAGCCCGGCACCCTGGCTCACCTCTGCACAATCGCAGGAGTGAAGAGTGGTGTTTTCCTTCACTCCCGCAGCTGTTAACTTGTAGCCTGCCAACATGCTGCATGCCGAGAAGTTAAATGGAGGTATTTCCTGTCTTGTGCCAAACAGAAAATGCTCCCGTTTAACCTTCCAGCACCCAGCATGCCGTTGAACTGCAAGTTAACAGCTGCAGGAGTGAAGGAAAATGCTGCTCATCACTCCTGCGATTGTGCAGAGGTGAGCCAGGCTTCGGGCCTCTTCGGCTGCCTTTGAAGCTGGTCAGGCAGACATGGGGCCTCCTGAGGTGCAGGACCATGTGCGGGCAGCATTCCTGCACAATGGTCAGGCCAGCCCTACTCTGT
Organism: Ichthyophis bannanicus; assembly: GCA_033557465.1. Classification (NCBI taxonomy): domain Eukaryota; kingdom Metazoa; phylum Chordata; class Amphibia; order Gymnophiona; family Ichthyophiidae; genus Ichthyophis; species Ichthyophis bannanicus. The sequence goes on from CM066034.1 coordinate 610,923,160, forward strand.
TTAGGTCATTTATGAGACCTCACCTTGAATAGTATGTATAGTTTAGAAGGTTGTACTTTTTATAGGGTCATGTAGTAGTCTCTCTGATTTACCTTCATCCTCAATTTTTATTTATTTTTTAATTTTATCTAACTGTATTTATATCCCGCTTTTCACCGGGTCAAAGCAGCCCATCATCAAATAAAAGGGGGGGGGGGCAGTAATCAGTTCTAGGGTGGGGGGCTGCCACCGGGGAGGCCAACATTAATGATCTGGACAGACATTAAGGACTTAAACAATGGACATTAGTCTCTCCTCAATGATTTAAGATCTCCTGACTTATACGCGGAGTTCAGGAAGGGGGGAGGGATGGTGATGATTTGAGTGATGGGAATTTGCACGTTCATTTGCCCAAAATGATAGAGGATCAGAGAGAGAGAGAGAGAGAGAGATGAGGCAGACTAAGGGCTTGTTGCAGAAACCTTGCACGGCAAGTACCTTTTTTACACAGGATATAGGTGCTGCCAACAGAGACCCCTGTGAACACGTGCCTGGCTTGTTCCCCTTATTTAGTGTAGACTTTTTGCACACAACTCTTTTGCATGCTACTTGTTTACAGCATAGTTGAGCAAAACATCTGCACTAAACAAAGGGAAACAAGCCAGGCACCTGTTCACAGCTGTCTGTTAGCAGCACCTATATCTTCCTTACAAAAGGCAGTTGTGTGCATGTGCTGGACTGCTTTGCTGTGTTTACAGTTGTGGTCAACATTATTGGCACCCTTGCATTTTAGGTATGTTGCGAACAATATCTTGAGAAATAATTGGAAGTAGTATTATTATAATAAAACATTTCTATACTGCATCAGTCCCAATTTAAAAAATGAGTTCAGCGTGATTTACAATAAAGTTACTACAAACATTTACAAGTAGGATATTTAAAAGAACAACCAGGATTTAAGTTTTTTACGAAACACAGTAGTCGAAGAAATCCCCTTTACTGTTGCAGGTAATTTAGCCCACTATTCCACTGCTTTAAATTCAATTGTATTACCAAACCTTTTTTTATTAATCCTGACTTGACGGAAAAACTAACATCAAGGAATTTTGAAGACACTTGGAATTAATCCTCAGGCATGGCAATATTCATCAATCCGTAAAAGGAATTTATGTATCATCACATACAGCTTAAAATGTATTCTTTCCCTGATCCTCAACCAGTGAAGCTTTTCCAAGAGCGGTGATACGTAGTCAGATTTTCAAGTTGCGAAAATCAGCCTTGCCGCTGTATTTTGACAAATTTGTAATTTCTTAATCTGTTTTGAGCAATTTAATTAAATTATTTTGCAATAATCTAAATAATTTAGTACCACACTTTACATTAATAATCAAAAATATGCAGATATAAAATAGGGTCATAATCTTCTAAGTTGCCACATCTTTTATATGTTGTTAAGTTAACCTGTGCATCCATAGATGTTCATCTAAATATGCCGAACACCCACAACACTGTATCCCTTTGGAGCTTCAGGGTCTTAATAGCATCCAGAAGTTGTATAGGAATCTGCCAACCATTATTTAAACACATTTTTGTTTTTGCCACGTTCAATCATAAATGAAGCAATGCCGCCCATTTTCTAATGTTGTGATGACTTTCAAAACATTATAGCAGCTCTTTGAATCTACAGGGAAGGATACTAGCATTAAAATATCATCCGCATAAATATAGTATTTAATACCTCCCCTAAACAACACCCAGCTTAATGATATTGTTAAAATATTAAACAAAATAGGCGATAATGATGATTCCTGAGGGATCCCACATGTTGGCTTCCATGATGTCGAACATTCATTCTTCACTTGAACGGTATTGGCTTGCGAAAGCGCATCTATCTGCTACCTTGCCCATTACCCCTAAAAAGTCCCACATAGATAATATCTTATGATTAACAATATCAAACACAGAGCTTAGATCAAACTGTAATAAGAAGCAACATAACCTTGTGCCAATATACTATTCAAATCTGATGCTAACAGTCCCACAAGAACTTCTGTTATATCCTTTACAAAATACATATTGTGCATCATTAATGCAATTTTTAGATAAATGTAATTGGCTAAGTTGATTAGCTACTGTTGCTTCCATTATTTTTGCAAAGCAAGGTATATTCATTATCGGGTGAAAGTTGGATACATTTTCTAAACTTGCCTTTGGATTACAACTGTATTATATTTTAATAGTATGTTCAAAGGTATACAACAAAAAAGATGTCTGTGCAACTTAGACATAGTAATTTCTGAGGTAAAAAAAAAAAAATATGACCTGGACAGGATTAATGACAGCCTTCACTAATATTTGGTTGCACAACCGTTGACAGTAATGACCGCCTCCAAATGTTTCTTGTAGCCATCTACAGTATAAGTTTCGTACATCTCTGGTGGTAGTTTCTCCCACTCAACTGTTAGTTGTTCCAGGAATCCTGGAAACAATGGCAGATTTCAGCTCTTTCCAAAGGTTCTCGATTGGATTGAGATCAGGACTTATTATTGGCGAGTTTAAAACAGTTCATTTGTTCCTCTTTAACCATTCTTTTCTACTTTTTGGATGCATGTTTTGGGTCATTGTCCTGCTTGGAGGAGCCATGATATTTGACCCAGACCAAGCTTTCTGGCACTAGGTAATACATTTTTGCTCCAAAATACCTTGGTAGTCCTCTGACTTCGTGATTTCTTTAACATGTTCCAGACCTCCAATTCCTGAGGCAAAAAAACAGCCCCACAACATTATGGAACCTCCACCACATTTAACTGTAGGAAGGATTGTTCTTTTCATTATAAACTTTATTTCTTCACCTGTAAATGTATCGCTGGTCTGCATTGCCGAAGAGCTCTAGTTTGGTATCATCTGTCCACAAAACATTTTCTGAAAAGATTGTGGTTTCTCAGTGTGGGTTTGGACAAAGATCAGGTGTGCCTTTTTACGTCTGTCTCAGAGTAGTGGGGTCCTCCATGGCTTTTCCCCATGAAGTCCTCCTTTGTTTAGTGCATGGCATATGTTTTGAGGGTTGAAACCACCACTCTAGATTGCTCCAGGTCAGCCTTAAGCTCTTTGGATGTTGCACATGGTGTTTTTCCAACAGTTTGCACTAACCTTTGAAGACATGGATTAATTTTCTTCCTGCCAGTTCCATGATCAGAAAACCTCTTAACACTGCACACTGTAGACACAGGAATCCCAAGGTCTTTGGAGATGGCCTTGTACCACTTTGATGTTTGGTGATAATAGCTTTTCTGACAGTCCCAGGCAGCTCTCTTGTCTTCACCATTTTGAAAATGGAACTGGGAGTGAATGTGGCCATTTTAAACATTTAGCGCCATCATTCATTATTTGATTCAAGTCATGTGAGTACTGACAATTGATCACAGGTGAGTCTTTAATGCAATGGGATTGTGGTTCTTCTGTTCAAACTTATTTTAATTGTTTATAAGGGTGCCAATAATTTTGTGTTTGAGGAGGTTCTTTTTTTTTTTGTCAGATGTGTGCATATAAAATCCAAAGCCATTTCACTGGCCACTTTTTTTTTTTTAAGGAAATATTGGGCATTAAGGGGTTGAGCTGTAAGAGTGCCAAGTTTGACCACAGCAGTATTTGTCTAGCTCATACTGTAAGCCTGGATCTGGAGGGTTGCAAAAGGTTGGCTCCTGGTGCCTCCACCCCTTGAGCCAGCCCTGCTGCTGTTAACATAGAAGAGTGCATTTATTACACACATGTTAGTTCCCTCGTTATATTCTGTACTCACACTAGTACAGAAAATTGTGCAGGAACACTGCTAAGGATAGCACACTTGCCAATTGGTCATTCTCTGCCATTATTTTTTGCTAGATATATATTCCATGAGGAATAAAATCCGTAATGATGGAGAGTCTTGGTGACTTAAAAAATGTATTAACTGTCATATGAATTGCTTTAAAATGATCTAGCGTTACTGCTTCAAGCTTGATTTTTGAGCTTGTAATATTGAGCAGTTCAACAATAATTGTGTGTAAGACCATTTACCTTTCCTCCTGGTTTCCTGTTTTACTGCCTCTGTATAGAATGTTTATGCAAAAAAGGTTGGTGGATGTGGTTACTCTATTCTGAGAAATGGAACATAAATCCAGAGTGCTGAAGAACACTTCTTAATTGGATTTAATTTTAGCTGCAGCAAAATATCAAGGGGACACAAAAGAAACTTATTTATCAATATATTTTATACTGAGGATTTTACACATTTGTATATATAATTTGGACTAGCAAGGTGTCTAATTTTTGTGGCTTACTAACAGTTGAACCTGCCTCAGATTTTTGCTGCTCATGTTAAGCCTAAATTTGAGCTTGTAGATGAGGTAGATTAAAACTGGCTAAACAAATGTGTGGAGTAAGAGGTTTTTTTGTTGTTGTTGTTGTTGTATGTCCTCTGTGGGAAGGAAGTACCAGAAACTGAAAAGCTAAAGCATAAAAAACTCGCTGCTTAACTTCTGTTTTACTTGTAATGTACTTTTAGTAGTTTTGCTGATACTGTGATGAATGTTAAATTTAATGTTAAGCTGTATCATTGCACTGTTCCTTACGGAGCTCTTTCAAACTACAATGGGTATGTGGTATGGAAAGCAAAATCCTTCCCCTTCCATCCTATTTAAGTATGAAATAAGCAGAGTTGTTCTATGCAATTTGAAGTTTCATACAGTCAAAGAAATGGAGAATGATGGCAAATAAAGACTGTCTGGCCTATCTAGTCTTGTCAGCTTACATCTGCTAAAGTCTGCAATCTCTTCCTCTCTTACATGGAGTCCTCTGTTACTGTTCCATGCTTTCTTTGGTATATAGTCCTTGTCTCCACCATCTCCTTGTAAAGGAATATTTCCTTAGTTTACGCCCCAGTTTATCCTCTTTCATATTTAATCCTATGACCCCCTCGTTCCAGAGCATGCTTTCTGTTATGTTTTACATCATGGAGGTATTTAAATGTGGAGGAGTAGCCTAGTGGTTAGAACACTGGCTTGGTAACCAAGCAACCAGGGTTTGATTCCCACTAGCACTCCTTGTGGCCTTGGGCAAGTCACTTAACCCTCCATTGCCTCGGAAGAAAGGCCTGGCAATCTACTTCCAGTGACACTGCCAAGAAAACCCAGGAGCATCTGGGTCACCAGGAGTCAGGACTGACTCGAAGGCACACATTGCATTGCATCATGTGAAGTCAGATCATTACAGAAACATATCGTGCTTGGCAAGATTGAAAGTCAACGTAAAAGATGAAGACCAGTAATGTGATGGATTGTAAATGTCAGTGTGGTGTACACATTGTCCCTTATGTGTTCCTCTGGTTCATTACCTTTTCTCTCCATTTACTTAGCTGCTTTTCTGATACTTCCTTTCAGTTAATCTGTCTCCTTTTTTAAGTTTTTCTATTACCCTTGTGGTTTTCCTCTCTTCACTTTTTATGCCTAAAAAGAATTCTTATCCCCATTCCTTACTGGTTGGTCAATATACACATCTGAACTTCTATCCATCTTTTATTTAACATTCTTACATACTGCCTTTGACGCATCAGGCAATTGAAGCGGTTAACAAGTTTACCATTATAGTATAATAAAAATACATTTCCCTTTCACCAAACCTTACTTTTTACCATACATTTCCCCCCCCCCTCTCCCCACAGCAGCAAAGGCCATGCTTTTTTGGAAACCTTGCAATACTGGAACTCATGTGCAGCCATTAGGTGTTCTCATTACATGAAGGTCACAGGGTTAGCCTGTCCATTGTGCGGGAATGTTGCCTGCACATGGCTCCGCAGCTCAGGCCTTGTGCCTGACCAGCTGCAGAGGGAGCCAGGGAGGCCCAAAGCCCCGGCTGAACAGCTGCTGGAGTAAAGAGTGGCATTTTGCCTTCTCTCCCACGGCTGTGATAAAAAGGAGCTCACCAGTGGAGTGCTGGGAGGTTAAATGGGGGCCCTAACTGGCTCCAGATGCACCTGATAGGCTTGATCCAGTCCTGAGTTTACCTGATTGCATGCAGGGATATTACTGTAGGATAGAAGATTACAGGGAACATTAAACTTGGTATTTAACTAAAGTTAGTAGTAATAACATTGGGAAAGGTTACGGTATGCTGTTTTGGTTGTGTTTTCATGATGGTCTATGTAAAGTTCCAAAGTGTTCTACGAATAGAAATGGTTTTTAGTTTCCTTCTAAAGTCTTGTCTGTCCTTTGTAGACCTGATGCCTTCAGGTAAGGAGTTCCATAGTGATGGTGCTGATAGAGAAAACTGACCTTTTGCATGTGGTTGGTTTAGTGGTTGTTTGGGTATTGGGGATGATGAACATGTGTGTTTTATTTATAGTATTTAGCTCACATCTTTCAGGGGGGGGAGATCAAGGTGAGTTACATTCATTTATAGTATGCATTTGTGTCATTGGCTCTCCTTGATCTGGTTTCAGGGTCTTCTGAGATCAGAGTTTGTAGGGTGCTTGCTGATGTGTGGTGTAAAATTTTGAATATGGCGAGTATTGTCTTGAATTTGATGTATGAGCACATAGCACCCCTCCTGAAACAATACATTGGGAGCCAATGTGATCATGTCTTGCTGCCTCAGTAGAGATGTGTGCTGCTGTATTTTGGGCCATCTGTAGAGGATGTATGGTGTGCTTTTGGGGTGTAATTATTACTTGGCAGACCATCTGGAAGTCATTGTGGTTGAGTAGTGGTTTTAGTTTTTGGATAACTACTTTTCTAGTATGCATTCTTTGTTTTGTTTGTTTGACTGTAGGTTGAGATTTTGGTCTAATGTGACTCCCAAATATCTGACTTTATTTACCGGTAGGTTGTCATGTGATTTGTTTATTTATGGTTGTTGGGGAAGAACGATTTGTTTCATTTCTAGTTATGTGGAGGGCCTCTGTTTTCTTGTAATTTTACGTTTAGGTTGTGTTTTTATCCACTTAACCAAACTGACTGGAAGCAAGGGTAATTGCTGTTTGTTTGGGTTTGTGTTGAATGGTGTGTATATCATAATGTCCTCTGCATACAGATAGTATTGTACTATGATTTTTTTTATTATGTCACAGATGGGTTGTAAATAGAGGGGTGAGCCTTTTGGGATGTCCTGTTGTATAAATAGTCTTGATTTAGTTGGACTGGTTCTGACTTGTTGTTGTCAAAGATCCATGTATAAGTGGAACCAATTCAGGGTGGTGGTGTTTAAAGCCTATTTCTTTTAGTCTTTGCAACAGCATGTGATGGTTAACTGAATCGAAGGCTGCCGAGATGTTCAGGAAGCCTTTTTTTTAATGTTATCTGTGCCTTTTATTAGTCTGTTGAGGAGAGATATGAGTAAGCTTTCTGTTCTATGGTTGGGTTTGAATCCATGTTGGTGAGGGTCTAAAGGTGCATATTGGTCTATGTGATCTTGTAGTTGTATGATTGTTTGTGTTTCTGTGATCTTGGCTGTGAACTAGGATTGTTTAGGTTGAGTGAGGAATTTTTTAAAAGTGGTCTGATGGGAGCTTATTTTAGGGCAGGAGGCATGAAGCCTTGCAAAAGGGATAGCTGTGACATCTTAAGCAGAGTTGGGCTTAGTTCTTCTTTTTTTTTTTTTCTTAGCTTGATCCATAACACAAGGCATGGGTCTTGTGGGGATGTGGTGGTGTTTGTGTTGGAGATGATGTGATCAAGTTGCTCTAAGGTTGGTATGTGAAAACTGTTCCATATTCTGCTGGCTTTGAGGTATGTTGCATTTTCCTGTACTTGTCGAAGAGTGTTAAGGTGTATGCTCCTGAGTTTTGTTTCTAGGAGGTTTGCTGTTCGCTGCGGGTTTACATTGTCTCCTTTCATGAGTGTGGTTCTAGAGTGAATGAATGAGCTATTTTGAAGAGTTCTCTGGGTTTGTTGATGGATTTCATAATGAGGTTTTATGGAACTCTTCCATTTGTTGATTAGGTCATTGTATTCATGTTGTACGGTACTATATTGTCATGGGTGGTGGTGTGTTCTTTTGTGTCCACTTTCATTCGATCCTCAGCATTCTTTTTAATTCTTTGATTTCATTGGAGTACCAAGGAGCAGAGTGGTTTCTGTGTGTGTTCGTCTTTTTGTGTGGTGCTGCTGTGGCATTGGAGATAGTGTCATTCCAGATGTTGATTAGGGTGTCTAGGTCTGTCATGTCTTGGTTTAATCTCAGGAGGACTTGTAGGAAGAGATCTTTATTGAAGCGCTTGAATCTTGTGTTTGTGGTGTGTGGTTTTTTTTTAAATTTTTTTTTTGTGGGTTTTCTTGACTGATTGGCGTTGCATCATTGTTCATGTCAAATGTTAGCATGTAGTAGTTGGACCAGAGTACTGGTGACGCGGGGTAGATGTCTTTGTCTCCAACCACATTAGACCATAATAAAGTCAAGATCCCAGGATTTTTTTCTTGTTTGTGTTCAGTGATTTTAATAGTTGTATATATTGTAAGGATTCCATGGCGTTGAGGTAGGAGTTGGTTGCTTATTAGATGTTGTGAGGTTTAGATCCCCTAGGGTGATGAGGGGTTTGTGTGGTAAGGCATGTGTACATATGGTCTTCAGAAGGGCTGAGAGTTTGTCCGCTTGTTTGGGGCTCTATATATGAGGCATATAGTGAGATGCTTGTTTGGAGATTATGGTGTTGCTTCCATCTGTGCTGGTTGTAGAGATTGTGTTTAAACTTGAAGTGGCTTCTTGCTAGTATTAACACTCCTCCTCCTCTCCTGTGAATTCTAGGGCAGCTGTATGCCGAGTAGGTTGAGGTGATGAGTTTGGTTCAGGACGACATTTATCTGTATCTATTAGCCAGGATTCAATTACACACGTTTACGTCTAGTTGATCGTGTATGTAATCAGCTATAGTATATATCTTGTTTTGTATCAAGTGTGCATTGATGAGTGCATATCTTATGGGTATATTCAAGAGTGGGTTATGGTGGAGGTTTGTGTTCCAGGGGGATGATTTTGACTTGCAGGAATTTGAGGCCTTTTGTTTGCAGATCTGTGGATGTTCTGGCAAGGTGGTTTGTTTTGTTACCTGTAGTAATGGTATCATGGCAGTAGTTGTTTTGTGAATGGATAGTTCCCATGTGAATTAGTAACAGCTAGAGCAAGAGGAGTAGCACTAGTGAATTGATTGTGGGGATCATTTTGATATTGAGCGTGTTTGGTATTGTGGCGTAATGCTGTGAAGTTAAGTTTCTGTGGTGTTACGTTTTTTGAAATGCATGTGAATGTTGGGAGAGCTGTTGATAGTGAGCTCTTATGGCTGTAGTACAGTTATTGTTGCACTTACCTCGGACTGAGAAGGGTGTCCAGTTAGGTCTCTGATGTTCACTCCAAGTGCCATATCTAAGGGCCTTTAGGTGCGGGCCCATCTAAGAAGTGGTTTTAAGTATGTGCAATGCAACCAAAGCTGAACTTAGCCCATTCCTCCTGAAAATTACCCAACTATTGCTCTCACAAGGCTATATGCCCAAAAGCCTCAAAACTACCTCCATCAATCCCACACCAAAAAAAACAAAAACAAAAAAACCTCAACCCCAGTAACTTCACATCTTATAGACCCATCGCCAACCTCCCATTCCTGACCAAAATAATAGGAAAAAAAAACATCCTCCAACAACTCCAAGATCATATCAACAACCATGCCTCCTTAGATCCTCAACAGCAAGGATTTAGACCTCACCACAGAGCTGAAAATTCTCACCTCACTGATGAACAGATTAATAAAAGGAACGCAAAAACCACATCATGGATGTATATTAATATTCCTGGACATCTCAGCCGCCTTCAACACAATTAACTATGGCATCCTTCTCCAAAGACTACAATCCACCAGAAAACACAATGAAGTTTTAAAATGGTTTCACTCCTATATATGCGAACAACAACAAGTGAAAATAGGCAATAATTCCTCATCTCCTTTCCCACAAATCCAAGGTGCCCCTCAAGGATCATCATTATTAGTACTCCTCTTCAATGCCTAACTTCATCCACTATGCCCCATCATCCATTCCCATAACATACATTTTCACATCTACGCAGATGACATAATGATTTATGCACCGTTCAATACCAACAAATCCTCATATGAAGGAATAGTAAGCTGCTTCACAGACATCCAATAGCTAGCATTGAATTCACTGAAAATCGACTACTTAAAAACAAAATGGACGTACTCTTTATCACAAAAGATGATACATTCTACTCCCTGACTTCCATGACATTTAAATGATATCGACGTGAAAATCCAGGCAAAGGTCAAGTATCTAGACATCACCTTAGACCAACACCTAACACTGAAGCCATATTATAGATGATATGAGGATAATACTACCACAAAATCTGAACACTTCAACACCTCAGCCCTCTGCTAGAGCCCTCCTACTTCCGCTCAGCATTTCAGGCCACAAGCTGCATTTTGACTACTGCAATTCAATCTACCAGAGTTTACCAAATCCACTGTGCTCCTGCTGCACACTACACTATACACAGCTGCACACCTCGTCCAAGGGGCTTCTAAATACAACCATGTAAACCCTCCCCCCCCCCCAATACGGAGACAACTCCACTGGCTTCCACTATTAAGCTGCATCAGATACAAAATACTTCTCCTAACCTTCAAAATCATCATCAACCAATATTAGCATGCCTGTGGAGATGGAGCGCTCTCTCCTCAACACACAGGCATTCCGCTGGTAGGCTCATTGTCTTAAGTATCTTGGGGTACAGATAGGAAGTGACCATACACTATACAACTGGAATTATCCCCAGCAATGGTGAAAAGTTAATGAGGAGCTTGATCGTTGGTCCCGACGCACCATCTCTTGGCTGGGCCAAATAGCATGTGTGAAGATGGTTGTTCTACCACAGGTACTCTTTTACTTCCAGGCGCTCCCAGTACCCATCCCCAAGTATCAACTGGAGCTGTTGTAGAGGGCAGTATTTAAATTTCTGGCATAAACGCTCTCCACGGGTATCCTGCAGAGCATCTTATAGAAGCAAGAAAGGTGGGGGATTGGGTGTTCCCAATTTCTATTTATATTATTTGGCGGCACAGTTTTTAAAAGCATTATAGAATGGTGGGAAGAGGACCCAAGGAAGTGGGTGCTAGTCACGAGGACCATGGTCTCAGATATGCAACTGCATCACCTTCCCTTGGTGGGGAGAGGGAATGATCTTGGGCCTAAACCCTTCATGCGCGAGTTGTCTTCTGTGGCAGCGGCTGGCAGGGAGTTATGCTCTCAAGGGGGAGCACTCACAGCTGATGCCTCATTGACATAATCTATGTTTTCTCTCGGGGCAACAAGATCCTCTCTTCCATAGTTGGGAGACGCTAAGAGTAGATACCTTGATACATTTTTGTGTAGATGACGAGGTGAAATCCTTTGCGGAGATTCCTCCAAGGGACTTCTGTGGATATTTACAGGTCCAGCACTTGTTGGGGACCTGAAACTGGATACAGGCTCGCTTAGCTGACTTGTCAGATTTTGATATCCTCTGTTGGCATCCTGCAACCCGTACAAGGATAATCTCCTGGCTTTGTAGGTTTCTACTTATGTAAAATCATTTTTTATTGGTTTTTTGCTTAGAAGATGAACCATATATCAGGCCTTCGAAGAGACCATTACAGAGAACACTCAGAATTCACAACAACAACAATTGAAACAGAAATGCAACAGCTATCCCAAAAGCAGGCAAGGGAGCTTGAGACTAATACAAAGCACTACTATCCAACCCCCCCCCCCCCCTTAAGTGTCAAAATATGGCAAGAAGGGCACTCGGGACAATTCTACTTGTCCAACTCTCAACTCGCCCGCAGATTCAACAAACCCCCCCCCTCTGCTCCTCCCCCCCCTCCCCGTGGCCAGGGAAAGCCTCCAATCCTATCACCCATAGCTCATCTCCCAAAGTGTCTCCTTACGGCACCCCCTTCTCCAGATAGAGCCCACCTAGAGCCTATCAACCTTTATCCAGCTCCTCCCCAATCGGAAAGTCTGGGGCATGTAGCAAGGGCGCCCAGATAAGTTGAAATCGTGACCAGGCTTTACCCCCCAAAAACCGGGCCGTTCTACGTTCCATACGCAAGAGCTCTCCTAACTGTCCCTCCCATTCCTTGAGAACTGGCCCCCCCCCTCTGACAGCCAGTGATGTAGGTTTCTACTTAAACGGGGGCCAGACAAGATGGGCTTCCAGTTAGCCTGGGAACAGGATTTGGGGATTGTTTTGGACCCCAAACAGTGGGAGGCTATTTTTCAGTGAGTGGGAAGAAGCTCAAAGTCTGAAGGGCTTATGGAGAATGGATACAAAGCCATATACCGCTGGTATCTCGCCCCCCCCCCCCCTCATTCGCCTATGGAAGATGAACATGATGGCCTCTTCAATGTGCTGGCGGGGTTGCAGCCAAATAGGCGGGCATCTCCATATGCGGTGGCACTGTCCGAAGGTGCAACCCTTTTGGAAAGAGGTGGAATCTTTTTATACGTAAGCTGGTGCCCCATTATATTGACTGGACTCCTAAAGAGTCATGCTAGGTGGGCAAGGGGAGGGGTGGCTCGGGAAATGGGGTTCCTTGCTACAGGGGCATGGTGTGAAATAGCTTTGCATTGGAAGGGAATGCAGCAGCCCATAATTCACTCTTGGGGGGGTTCGGTTTCACCAAGTGGGGTGGCTGGAGAGATTAACAGCACTGCACAATAATAGAACTACTAAATTTGAGAAAGTTTGGAGCCCTTTTTTTCAATGTCAACCACCTGCCTAAGCATTGAAACAAAAGGGGGAGGGGGTAATTGGTTCTTAATTGTATGGATAACTCTGTTACAGTGTAATAACTGTTCTGAACCCTTGTTAATTTTGGTTAAATTCAATAAAAGTTTAATTAAAAAAAAAAATCATCACCAGCCAAACCTCCCATTATTTACAATCTTTATTAAGCTCTACCAAGTCCAACAGGACAAAAAGACAAAGCACAAAAAAAATATTTTAACTATACCTCTTGAAAAAATCAAGAGCAGCCAGTATGCCTGTACAAGAGCATTTGAGCTATAAGCTCCAAGCCATTGGAACACTCTACCTGAAAAACTCAAATATTGATAATCTGACCACCTTCCGTAAACAGCTCAAGACCTTCCTAGTCACAGCACTTCAGACCCACCACATGAACTCTTCCAATTTCTTCTGAACCCTTTCCCCTGGCTGCCCCCACATCGCCACCCCCCTTTCATCTATACTAATCAACATGTAAAGGGTAGATGTACATAAGTTCCACATTAACAGTTGATGTATATAAGTTCCTATTGTTTTTGCTGTAACAATTTGTTGGTTAAAATGTACACCGCTTTGCCCTGGTGAAAAGTGATATAAAAGAACAGTTAAATAGAATAAAAATAAAGTGGATGCTCACTGATGGAAGAAAAGGCAGGTCGCAGCTTTGAGTAACAACTGTCCACTAGGTCTTGAAGCTATTTTAAATTACTTGGAGGTAAAATCAATTATTTGACTAGATGGGCAATAATAAGTGTCATTGGATTTTTTTTCTTTAATTGGATCCCTTGAACACTTTGTGTGCTGGGCAGTAGGATTTCATGAGGAGCTGGGTGTATCTGCTTCAAATCTAGCCATTTATTTTAGCCTCTGAATAATGACAGGTTAGTGTTTCAGCTGTGATGGCATGATTCTCAAAAACGTAGATTGCATCTTTGCTGACTAAGCGCTTGATTAATCTGAAGGATTAGTTTACCTTTTAATTTACTTCAACTTTTTTTTTCTATAGATTTTTCTATAGAAAAATGTTTCAGAATGAAATACCTGTGATACTAACATGATCAGCTTTCTGTAGCTGTGCATTGTAGGAACACCTTGATGAGTGACGCCCTACATGTAATTTTCTTAATTTTTTTTTCCACCCTAGACATCAAAGAAAAGAGCAATAGTTTCGGGGCTGGTCTGTGGCACAAATTCTGGCTTGTAAACTAGCTTTGCATTTAATGATATATATGGGAGGAGGTAATTTTTTTTTAAGCATTAATTAGCAAATATGTAGTGCAGAATTTCTGTGAGTGCATTGGTCCTGGAGAAAACTGGTTTCTTTGGAGATTGTGATGCCTATTGGTTAAATTAGGTCTCTTAGATTATCTTTGAATACTTCTTGAAACCACATACATTGAATTGCAAAAGTCTTCATACCCTTGTACATTTTTCACATTCTCTGAAAAACTGTTCCAAATGCATTAAAATAGGACTGTGTACTTTCACATTTTGAACAGAGTAAAGCAGTCAGATTTATTTCTTACATTTTATACCTTTTGACTGAATACTTGGTTGAAGCCCCTTTTTCAGCATTGACAGTGGAAGTGTCAACCAGCTTTGAGTAGCAGGATGATTGGGCAAAAAACACCAGTCTTCAAATCTCTTCCCAGATTTTCTTTTGGATTTAGGTATGGATTTTGACTGGGCAACTTGAGGATATTCATATGCTTCATGTTGAGATACTCCATTTATTGCTTTTCCTTTGTGGTTAGGATCAATTTTGCTGAAAGGTGAATCGTATCCTCTGTCCCAGCTTTGTAGCAGACTAGAATAGATTTGGATCTGCCTGTACTTTGTACCATCCATTTTTTCCCCTCAATTTTCACAAACCTCCCTCTTTCTGCTGCTGCAACATATGCTACCACCACCCTGCTTTACTGTGGCGATGGTGTTAGGGTGTTATGCTTTTTATATTGGTCCTTATACATGGCTTAGCACTGAGATCTAAGTGTTCTACTTTGGTCTCATATTTCGTGTGTCTGGTATCCCCTAAGCATTTTTTCACAGACATGACGTGGCACATCATGTGGCTTCCTTGTGAAACTTCTATGTAGGCCATGCCTGGGGAGTAATCGTGAAATTGTGAACAATCAGAATTTTTCTTAGTCGCAGTCAGGAGACATACTGTAATTTTATGGTCCTTTTTTTTTTTTTTTTTTAACCTCCTCTTAAAACTGCATGGACCAGTTTGGATTCCTGCAAGATTCAGATTTTCTAGGCCATGTCCTATTTAGGCCTTAAGGGACGTTATGGTAGCCCCATAGGCTTTGGAGTTGGCTTTTGGGTGAGAGTAGCAAACTGGTCCCCTTTTTTCCCTAGTGGACCTGTTCTGTGGCATTCCATCTTCTCCAGGTCCTTGGTGATAGCATATGGGCTTTTAGAGAGGAAAAATCTTGAATAGGGCCCTGGGGTCCTAAGGTCATGTTGTGGCTGCTCCCTCGGCTCATGATGATCTGGACCAGCACGTTGGGCTCTTTGGGGTGGAAGTTCAGTTCTTGGCTGTGACGAAGCATATTACCGTCCTGGGTTGCTCTGTTGTGGGATCTTGGTTTGGAAGGCTCGGTCAATTGGAAGGCCTTGACTGTAGCTGCCTTTGATTTTCAGCCAGTGCTGTGAGCAGCCTGGAGACCAGTCCTCGGATGAATGCTCCACCTTCTGCTGGTAGCTGTTGGCTCCGGCCATAAGGGCTTGCTTTCAAAATTGTAGGTTTGTTCTAGGAACATCTGGCTTGAGTTGGAGCAAATGGTTAGTGAGTCCAGTCTCCTTTCAGAGACTAGTAAGCTTGCAACAGTTTGCCATGATGATGGCTGCTGGTTGAGGCTGGTTTACATTTTCTCCCAGCTCCATAGTGGTGATACTGGCCAGTTAGTACTTCTGGCATTCTTCCGAGGGTGGCTCTGGCCTGTTGCAGAGCACGTCACCTTACAAGTCATTTTCTCTCCAGGAGAAGAACTTTACCATTATACACTCTGGGAGGACAAGCATAGAAGGGTCAGGGGAAGTTTTAAGGTCATGCATACAGCTTGGAGTTGTGCTTTGATGAAAGGGAGCCGTTGGGGAAGGGTGTACTTTGGCAATGCTTCCTTCAGAAGGAATGAAGCGTTTTTTGACTCCCTGATTGTCCTGTTGGGTCTTAGTGGGGTTCTGTGGTAGATGGCCCTGGAAAGACCCTTCTGGGGTCTATGTGGGTTGGTCCTTTACAACCTATTGCGGGCATCTTTGGCATCTGTTCAAGGATGTACGTTTTGCAGCCTTTTGGCTTCAGGTATGCCTCTTCTGGTTCTTTGGATGGCGTCTTTCACTATGAAACCTTTTGCTGTCCTTTTCTTCAAGGAGACTGCCCCCCTTCTTTTTCATGTTGGCTAGACTGTTGGCCTGGCTTTCCTTGTAGAGATGCGCCTTCAAAAGTTCTCCTCTTTGCTGTGTCTGGTGGATGGGTGGAGGTTGTTGCTTGAATTCATAGCACTTTCTCATGCCTCCCACCAGTTGGACCTTTTCTGCCCTCTGCAGAGAGAAGTGCTGTTCATGTTAAGTCTATTTCCCATTCACCCTTAAAGACTGTTTGTTTGTTTTTGGGGCATGGTGGATCCTGCCTGGTAAGTGCATACAAGAGTAAATCACAGTTCACTCCATGGCGTGCAATCCTCTTTGGTGGAGTCTGCTTGGGTGTCCTCAGAGGACAGTGATAAGCTTGCTAGCCTTCATTGATCACCCTTTTCTGAGGCGGCTCCCTTGGGCTTTTGGAGGTTTTTCTAATAAATGCTCTAACAGAGTAATCTCTCTTGTTTTGTTATTGTCCTCCCGCCCTGATGGCTTGTATACATCCCATTCATCTGGACTGGTCTAGCAGGATGATAAGGAAGGAGAGATTTTAATCATACCTGATCTCCTTTCCTTGAATTCTGCTAGACCAGTCCAGTGCCCATCCTGGAAGATGACTCCTGCAGTTTGGAAAGACTGTTGCCTTTTGGTTGTGTTAGCAATGTTACTGCTTGGGAGAATCTTCAGGTTTGGGGAGTTCCAGTCTAGTTGGCCTTTCTGGTCTGGCTCTAGATTTATGGTAAGGGCACCAAGTACTTGCTCATGCTCTTCATTACAAAGATGTTTAATGTTTTGTGAGTGTTTTTTTTTTTTCAGTTTTGTTTGCTACTTGTGGTGTATCATATTGGGTTCTCTCAGTGCTGTACCAAAGGATATTCCGGGTGATATCAACACTGAAAGTTGCATAAGTCTGCCTCTACTTGCTGGCAGGGAGATATAACTACTCGTCTGAACTAGTCTGGCAGGATTCAAGGAAAGGAGATTATCAAGTATGATTAATCTTTCCTTACATGAAGTTTTAATGAAAATCCTTCTGTACTTAAAAATTGCATAAGGTATTTGTAAATTACCTTCGTAATGACTCTCTTAGGAGTGAAACATAGGCTTTTATGAGATTTGCTCTACATATATAAACACATAAATGCCTCTGTACCAGAGGTTTTCTCTTTTTGTATTTTGAGTGGGGGGGGGGGGGGGGGAAGAGGAGAATGTTTAGGCAGACGAAGGGCCAGGAGCAAGACTTCGGGAAAACACCCACAAATAGTAACAGAAGTGAGGTAGATCTTGAATGAATTTCAGAAGACTGTTAGCAAAGAGCCAGCTAAACTAAAAATAGACAAAGCAGCAGCATCTTTTTCCTCATGGGTAAAAGGAAGGCCAAAGGGGCTAAGAAACCCTCGCCCCTGCAACCTCATCTCCCTTATCTCATCAAGTGGTTGGTCCACTTGATCAATTTTTGGTGCCACAGCAGCTGTCGGGAGAGCCGGCGGTTCAGAGCCCTTGGGACCTTTCGGCAGAGTCTGGTAGCTCGGCGGGAGGCTCCGGGCCAGACATCTCCCTGCCAGAGCACTGGCACCCTCCTAAGGAACCTTTACTGGTGTCGAGCTCGGCGCAGCTGGCAGAAGCGTCCCCCCCCCCTGGTGTGGAGGGGGGTGCTGAGAGCAGAGGGTCAGCTGCACTGGGAAGTGGTGGTCATGCTGCTTCGTCTTCCCCCAGTGTGTCTGAGGTTCCTACAACAGCTAGGAGGTCTTCTGGCAGGCTGGCTGACGCCTTGCCTGCTTCTGGTGCTTCGGTAGTGGGGCGGCTACTCATGGAGGCCAGCACGGTAGAAACTCAGAATCAGCTAATTTTTTTTTTCCCTCGAAAGACCTGCTGAGTTTACTTTGGAGTCCATATGGTCTGCGATTGTGAAACTTGGGGAACTTTTTGCTCCTCAGGTTAGTGCTTTATCCACCCAATTTCAATATCATACTGTCCTTCTATAGCAGCACACTTTGGAAATTTCCTCTATCCAAATGACTGTGTCTGATCTCCAGCAGAAAGTTTCTCGGGTCAAGAATGCTAGTTCTTCATATCAGAAGGATGTTCTGGCTATGCAGTCGAGGATTGAAACGTTGGAGAATTCAGCAAGATATTTAAATCTCCGTCTTGTAAATTTTCCTAAGTCTCAGTGTATTAGCGCAAAAGAAATGTTTAAGAAATATTTGGTTGAAGTGTTAGGAGTTCCAAGTGAATCCCATCCCCCTATGATGAAACACTATTATCTCCCAATAAGGAAAAAGGTGACGGGTGGTGGGATTATTCCTGGTGTGGAACAAGTTGATTCTTTAGATGTTTCCGCTATTTTAGAAGTTTCTTTAACTGAATCTGTTTCTCCTACCTTATTGGTAACCTTTGCTCTTTCTTTGGATAGAGACTGGTTCCTCCGAATGTTTTTTCGGAAGTGCAATGTAGCATTTCAAGGGTTAACTGTTCGTGTCTTCCCAGATCTATCTAAGGAGACTCAGAAACGCAGGGAAGAATTTTTGCTCCTTTGTCCGGGTGTTCTTTTGTTGGGGGATCTTTTTTTTTTTTTTTTTTTTTTTTTAATGAAATTTCCTTGTAAATGTATGATTAAGCTAAATTCTGTTTCTTATATTTTTTTTGATCCATCTCAGTTGCTGACCTTTATTAGTGCTCACTGCTCCTCCGAGGCTGCTCAGGTTCCACTGCAGTAGGTTTTTGGCCTGACTGTTTTTCCCTCAGTTGTTTTCCTCCAGGTTTTGAATATTACTTGTGTTTGGAAGCCTCCCTTTAATTGTGGGCTATAGTAGGGTCAGTAAATGCAATAGTTCATGCTGACTTGTTTCTTGTAAATTATAGTTGTATTTCAATTTTTTTTTTCTGTACCCTAATTTTTATTTCAAGTATTGTTGCTTGGAATTTTTGTAAAATGATAAATATAAATAATAAAAAAAAGTAGACAAAGCAATGGGGCCAGATGGGATATATCCAAAGTATTGAAGGAACTTGGGGAAGATCTGTCGACTCCACTGTCTGACCTTTCCAATGCTTCAGTAGTGGTCCCAGAAGACAGCAGAAGGGTGCCTGTGGTCCCTGTACACAAACAGAAATAAGGATGAGGTTGGGAACTACAAGCCAGTTAGTCTGACTTCTGGGGTGAGTAAATTAATGGAAATGCTCCCAAAACAGAGGATAGTGAGGTGTATCTCCAGGAACAAGCAGGAAAGTAGTCTTCACTTATGGGGTGACGTTGGTACTGACAGAGCACGCGTGGGAATGCTCCCCAGTGCTCAATTGGAAAGCTTTTGGGAGCACTCCACTGCGCTTGCACAACTGCCTTCTCGCCTTTCCAACTCCCTCTCTTCAGTTCTTTTTCTGCGGAGCCATCAGGAAGCAAATCCTGTCACTGCAGAAAATTCCTTTTTGTGGATAGCACCTCGGCCTTCCTGTTGACACCGGCACCATCTGGGACATCGCTGGTTCCCTTATCTTTTCTTTCTTTAAAAAAACAACAAAAACCCCACCAATAAAACAAATCAATACGTGGACGTCGACGCCCTTTAAGGCCTTAAGCCTTCCATACTCTTCATATTCAGAAGGTATGAAGAAACCAACTAGTGGTTTAAAAAAAATAAATGCACTGTGTGCCAGCACCATCTCTGCGACTGACACACATGAATGGCCCAGACCACAAGCCAAAGGACTGTTCCCTTCGCCAGAAGATGACCGAGAGGCCTACAGAACCAGGTTTCTAAATTAGGAGCACTCTTTGCCTCGGACATGGTATTATTGGTGTCCATTTCCTCGAGGGCCTCATCTCATGGATCTCAGGTATCCTCGATTCCAAGCAGAAGGCAGCATTGAAATCTGCGGGTACCTCCAGAGAAAAATCTTGTTCAAAGCACCGAGATTCCTCAGAGGTAGCCTTGGAGGTGGATCAGCCTGCCAAACAGCCCTGGCAGGAGACCCTGTCCTCCAAAGCCATCGAGGGGCTCCAGGATGCACCCGAGAGCTACTAGTGCCATGGTCTGGGATAGTAGCTGAGATACCAATCACAGATAGCCAAGCATCGGCAGCCTCAATAGACCATTGCATACTGGCCATCGAGCGTAGCTTCGTAGCCCTACTTGCAGCCTCGGTACCCATAAGATCCTTAGTTACAGGTACTGGGCTATCTGTACCAGTTCCAGTACTAACATCGACATTGGTTCCAGGTGCATTATTGGGCCTGCTATAGATGTCATCAACATCGTCCCACCTGTATCCTTCCCGGAAACTCTTACCAGTGCCAGGCCCAAATGGCTCACAGAGGCTGATACATTAGTACCGGTATCTAGCTTTGGGTGAACACTGTACCCGGTAATACTTCGAGTTCTCTGATTCCCCTGATTCGGATGTGGAGTCACTCAATTCATGGGGGTCCCGGGACCTACCTTCGGATCTTCCTTGCCTTAACAGTAACAAATGTCGCTGCCAGAGGACATGGCTTTCCAGGAATTCATTCGAGACCTAGTCAAAGGTGTCTCTATCACAGTAGCATCGGAGAAGGAGCCAAGGGTGAAGGGATTAGAAATCCTCTAATACCCAACAGCACCCAAGGAGGCAGCCACTGTACTGGTGCACCGTATCCTTCATGACCTAATGCTCCATATGTGGGAGATGCCTCTTAGTGTCACCCCAATTTAGACATTCAAGCAAGGATCAGTTTCAAGACCTTACTGCTAACATTCAAAGCGGCTAAGGGGCTCACCTCTTCCTCTCTCTCAAACCTCATACAACCACTTGCACCAAACAGGCCACGAAGAACAGCAGAATTAAACACACTAGTTATCCCAAATGACACCACAAGATGCACTAGATCAACAGCCAACAGAGCCTTCCAATTCTGCGCCCCATCTCTATGGAACACCTTACCAGCTCAAATCAGAGCAATACCTAATCTAAGTCAGTTCAGAAAGGCTTTAAAGCATTTCCTCTTCCTTAAATATCTCAATGACAACTCCGAACATAACCCCCAGGTGAATAGCAGAAGTGGTCAAACAGATAGACCCCGCAACAGACCAACTTCACAATGTAAATAACAAGTTGTTCCATATACTATTGTACCACTGTTGTATATAGTTAACCAGGATATCCTTCATCAGATAACCCTGCATTGTATTTAGTTTCCCCTATTTCGCCAAGTTATACTTCCTGTTAAATGTAACGACCAGACATGTGTAAACTGTCGGATGTTTTCTGTTCAATGTAAACCGCGCTGATGTCTAATAGTGCGGTATATAAGAATTGTTAATAAATAATAAATAAATAAATAATAATAATCTCAATACCGTGTATCGGAGTGTCCCAGCTTCCAGAAGCCACAGCTTTTCCACCACTCCATGGTAGTGGAATGGGCTATGCGTCTAATCAAAAGTACAGACGCTCATTCCTCTAATCCTCCGGATATAGGGAATCAAACCCTCGATGCCTTTGGTCATCTGTTTCCAAGCATCAATGCTGTCAGCTAGGATTAACTCCTATATACTCTACATGTGAATGTTCCTTAAGGAGGTCTCCAGGGATTTCAGGGCCTTTGCCCCTCTCCTCCTGGATGACAAATGGGCAGATTATCTTGCCCTGGTTAAGCATAGCCAGAATGTATCTTGTGTCAATAAAGCTTTGATGCTTTTGAGTACACGAGTAGAGCCTCAGCAATTTGCATCTGTGCACGTCATGGCTTCAGGCCTCAAATCTTGAACAGTGGGTTCAAGATAAGCTGGGCAATATACCTTGCACAGGGAAAACCTCTTTGGCATAGACTGGCAAGATAAGGCCACTCAAAGTCTGAAAATACTCTGGACAGTCTCTTTAGAGTAGTAACAGCTGACCCTGCTAGGTAAAAGACTCCTGCAAAGAAGTCTTTCTGCAATAATAAGAAATTCTTCTCTTCCTATCCTCCACCTGTTTCTCAGTATCAGGGTCAGCCCAACAGAGGAGGCAGCCACAGGTGAACAGAACAAGCCACAGGTGGCTAAATCACAACCAGCCCCCCAGCCACAGGCTATGCCTGGTTTTTGACGCTTTCCTAGAGAACATTGTCATCCTGCCTCTGGAGGATCCCCAACCCCTCCACATGGTAGGCAGACTGTGACTACTGCTCTGGGCATAGTGACAGATACCATAGTTCAGGAAGGGTACAGACTTCACCTGCAAGCTCTGCCCCCCTTCATATTCAAAAAAGAGTATCTCCCCAGCTTTCAAAGAGAGCCTTTGGGAGATGCCACACGCATGCGTGCAAAGGTGCCATCTTGATCAGCCTCATTTTTTGCACGTAGTCCAATGGACGGACGTCAGGCGTCCCTGGAAAAATTTCTTTAAAATGTAGTAATTCAGTTTAGCTTTCCGGTAAGCATACCAGTTCCTCTTCCCGCCCCGAACCAGCGTCTCTGACACCATCCTTGGGCCCATCCTTTTTTCCACTCTTTTTTTTTTTTTTTTCTTGAGGTTCCCTTGACCTGTACTTCGTGCCCTTTTTCGCCCATGGGTCATTGACCCCGTCCGGGTGCATTCCACCATGTCCTCTGGTGGGTTCAAAAAATGTGACGACTGCAGTCAAACCATGTCCATCACAGACACCCATGACTGTTACCTGGTACCGGATCAGGACAGTTCTAATTGTGACCTTTGCCAGGCCATGTCGGCAAAAACCAACAAAGGGTTGGAATTTCAGGAAAAAATGTTCCCGATGTCTGTCTGACTTTGCACCCCTAGCTCCCAGCTCCAAGGAAAGCACATCCCGCGACGCCCAGGTGTTCTCGGAGTCCTGCGGCCGTGGATCCTCTGAGAGGACCCCAGAGCAGGAGCAGAAGAAAAAGTCCTCTAAGATCCCGGAGGTCGGTCCGGAGAAACCTGCTAAATCGCACCAGAGACTCTAGTCCGTGAGACGCCTGGCCAAAGTTTCCAAAAGGGACCCTTCAGCAGGCAGAGACCAGCCAAGGGTGCTCGAGGCCATGCTGGTCATCGAGGACACACTCTCTGGAGTGTCTGTGTCGGGCCCAAAACTGTCAGTGCCTGCGCCAAAAGCTGCGGAGACCAGAATGGCGGCCTTGGAGAAGAACATTACTGCTGTCCTGGCCCTGCAGCAGGCGATGATGGCCGGTTCACCTGGCTCATCCAGCCTGATGACCAGCCCCTCGACTGTGATGGGGTGGTTTGCTGGTTGAGCTGAGCATCGAATAAGCCCTCGGCACCAGTCGAGGTCCCTGTCTCGTTTCTCAGGTATCTGGGCCTCACTGGCTAGTATCCATGACTCTGACTTCAGGTCCTCGACAGGCCTCCAGCACCCGGGCACGGATCTTAATCATCGATTATCGCAGGGCCTCTGAATCCTCATCACCACTCTGAGTGGGAGACCGAGGACGAGACATCCACAGACACCAAGATGTTCCCTCAGACAGGTCTCCACTGGCACCTTGGCACCAGCCTCTGCCTGAGGACGTGGCCTTCCACGACTTCGTACGGGATATGACTAAGGCGCTCTCTGTCCAGACCGAGGCCAAGGAGGATCAGTGCACCGAGGAACTGGAGATCCTCCAGTATGAGGCTCCTCCCTGGAAGAGCCTCGTGGTACTGGTGCAACTGATCCTCGAGCGGCTGCCCCTCCGGATATGGGAAACACTGGCATCGGTGCCCATTGTCTGTCAGCCACTGATTCAATGCGATGTACCATGTCCATAAGAGCCCAAGTTTTCACAAAACCCAGTTATCGTATAACTCGATGGTCGACAAGTCGACTATGCACAAAGCCAGAAGACCCACTCCTGTCCCTCTGGGTAGGGAGGCTCGAACCCTTGACGTCCTCGGGCACAAATGTTTCCAGGGCTTGATGCTAGGGTGCAGAGTCCAGGCCTATGAGCTCTACATCAGCATGTATCTCAAGGCACTAGCCAAGGAGCTTGCTGGGTTCTCAGCAGGCCTCTACAGGGAACCCCTTCAGCAGTTCAAGACCCTGACCTCAGTGGTACAGGACTGCTCAAAGTTCCTCTCTCGAGTGGCTTATAACTGCTTCGAGTTGGCTCAAGTAGTGGCTGCTGGCATCGGGGCCCAATACTAAGCCTGGTTGCAATTGTCTGACCTTGAACAGCGGGTCCAGGACAAACTACTCATTGCCCCCTGTACCAGGGAGAATCTTTTTGGCAAACCTATTTCTGACAAGGCTGCCGAGATTGAGGCAGAATTTGACTCGACAAAGGCTCTCCAAAAAGATCTTGGGGCATCCCTGCAGAAAACCTTCAGGGAACCTTCTCTCATACCCAGCAATACAGGCTCTGGCCCAGTCTGGGGGGGAGCTTTTGACTCCCAGGGCATGGCCACCTCTCCCCCAGGGGGCCGCCTCTGCCCATAGGGGGGCGCCTGGCACTCTTTGCCCACAGTCATCAGACCTCTGGGTACTGCAGGTGGTCAGGCACCTCCAGATTTCTTCCCAGGAGAGCCACTAAGACTTCTCCTTTGCCAGACCTTCCTCCTCACAGAGCTCGCGAGTCTCCTCATGGACAAAGCAGTAGAGCTGGTGCCTGAGCACCTTTGGGGCAAGTGCTTCTATTCCAGATACTTTCTTGTCCCAAAAAGGACTGGAGGCCTCAGGCCCATCCTAGACCTGCGAAACCTGAACAAATTTCTGGTGAGGGAGAAGTTCAAGATGCTCTCCCTGAGAACACTGATGCCTTACTTCCACTAGGCTTTGCTCCTTGGACCTAAAGGATGCTTACATTCACAGGCAGTACCTAAGGTTTGTGGTGGGAGGAGGGCACTACCAATATAGGGTGCTGCCCTTCGGACTGGCCGCCTCACAAAGGGTGTTCACCAAAAGCCTAGCAGTGGTCAAACCCACCTCTGTCTACAAGGGTCCTTTGTCTTCCCCTACTGGACAACTGGCTTATAAGAGGCAGCGCTGCCATAGAGGCACACCAGGCCACAGGGGAGGCTGTCCTCTTACTGCAGCACCTGGGGTTTGTCATCAACCACACTAAGTCTCATCTGACCCCAGCCCAAAGCTTTGAGTTTATAGGGGCTCAGCTAGACACACTGCAGGCCAAGGCCTTTCTTCCCAGAGAGAAGGCAGAATGCCTCAAGGAGCTAGCAGCTCAAGAGCAGTGCCGGCAATCGGTCCCGGCCCACCGCCTCCTCTTCCTGCTGGGCCATATGGCCTTCATGGTCCACTAGCCTGCTTACATATGTGAGCAGCTCAGTGGTGCCTACGCTCTCAGTGGACCCAAACCACTGGCAGACTGGGACAGGGTCAGAGTAACCTGCCAGCTAGCAGAGTCCCTCAACTGGTGGCAGCTCTCCTGCCACCTCCAGGCCAGGATGCCCTTCTGGACACCCCCTTCCCCTCCCCCACAGAGAATCCTGACCTTGGATGCCTCACTCCTTGGTTGGGGAGCCATTGCAAGGATCTTCACACACACAGGGCTGCTGGTCCCAGGCGGTATCTCAGCTATAGATCAGTCTCCTGGAACTCGGGGTGATCTTTCTGGCCCTTTGGGCATTCTGCCATTGATTGTGCACCAGACAGTACTGGTCCAGATGGACAACCAGGTCACAATGTTCTGTGCCATCAAGCAAGGGGGCATGGGGTCATATTCCCTCTGCCAGGAGGCAGTAGCCCTCTGCTCCTATGTGACTTGCAATGGCATGCTCCTCTGGGCAGTCTACCTCCTGGGCCAGGACAATGCCCTGACAGACATGTTGAGCAGAGTCCTTCAGTTGCAAGCTTGGCATCTAAACTTCAGAGTAGCTTCTCAGCTCTTCTGTCTCTGGGGGCTGCCCCTCATGGACCTCTTTGCCAGCCCGGTCAACACACAGTTGCCCCGCCTTTGTTCACTCAAACTAAACGAAAGGGTATACACCTCCTTCCTTTTGTTCACGTGGTGACTTCTTCTACATCACTAGAAGGTCTCAGACTCCACAGCATTAAGCTAGAAAAATTCCAGCAATCATGCTTTTTTTTCGCATCAACGGCCTTCGTTTGTGCTAATGTTTTCTTTCAATTGGCATGGGTATTCATAAAAATGCTTGCACTCATTATATTCACCCAAAAGTGATCTATAAAATCCCAACGCCTCCAAGTAGTATTGCTTCTGCGTTTTCACCAAACGTTTCTTCAGGGGTTATTCTAAAAAAACAAACAAATCGAAGCAAATCACTAACACTAAGAACTCCCATATTCTTAGTGTATAACCTATTTGAAAGTACCTCAAAATGGATTGATGCTGCCCACGTCGTGTACTACCATTCTCGCATTCTATCCCAACTGGATTCTTCAAACAGACGCCGCGCATGTGGAGTCATGCATTTGCTCTGTCTTTTAAACCCGATGGTATCAAATGCCTGCCATCTAATTGGCTTGCATTCCCTTCCGCTATTGGTGGTCACAAAATAAAATCCCGTAATAACCATAGAAGCAGCAGTTTAACACTCAAGAAAGAGACCATATATATCCTCCTTTGTTCACGGCAACTGCACCTGTCGAGTAGTGGCGGATGCATTCCTAATCTTGTGGACGGAAGGCCTCCTTTACACCTGCCCACTGACCCCCGCTGGTCACCAGGACCCTCTTCAAGGTCCAGCGCAAGGGTGCATCACAGATACTAATCGCCCCCAGATGGCCCAGGCAACCCTGGTTCCCACTATTGCTTGAATTGTCAGCAGCACTCTCGGTCCCGCTGGGCTGTGCACCAGACCTCCTGAGACAGCTCCTACACCCCAACTTTGGGGTCCCTGACATTAACAGCATGGCTGTTGAAAGGGTAGCTCCGGCTCCCTTTAACCTCCTGTGAGAGGTAGAGGAGATCTTGTTGGCCTCCCGCAAGCCCTCTACACCCTTTTTTTCTAAGTGGCGCCGGTTCTGTATGATACGCAGAGAGGCAGGAGAACCCCCTTCTCCTGCCCCTTGCAAGTGGTGCTCTAGTACCTGCTCCATTTGTCACAGGCCAGACTAAAGTCCAACTCAAGAGTGCACCTAAGCATAGTTGTGGCACACCACCACCCCACTGAGGGGAGAACCCCCCCCCTTTCAGTTCAGCCTCTGATCTCTCTCTCGATTCCTCCTGGGCCTCTTGCTTTCTAAACCCCTGGCGGCAGAGTGGGACCTCCAATATGGTGCTCTCGCAGCTCACTAGACCGCCATTCAAGCCTCTGGCTACTTGTCACCTATGGTATTTTTCCTGAAAGGTCACCTTCCTGGTGGCGCTTACATCCGCTTGCTGAATAAGTGAGCTCCAAGCTCTAGTGGTAGAGCAGCCTTATACAAGGTTCTACAAGAACAGAGTGGTGCTCCGCATGCACCCCAAATTCCTCCCAAAGGTGATGTCCCCTTTTCACATTAATCAGAAGGTGGTCCTCCTCACCTTCTTCCCCCAGCCCCATGCAGGGCGGGAGGAGACTGTACCCCATACTTTGGATTGTAAGAGAGCCCTGTCTTTCTGCCTTCAACAGACTGTGGGCCACCGCAAAGCTGCTCAACGTTTAGTTTCATATGATCCCAGTAAGCTGGGGCTCCCAGTGACTAAGTGAACTCTGTCCACTTAGGTGGCAGACTGTATTGCCCTCGCCTATGAGCAGGCTGGACTCTCCCTGGAGCACTGGATCACAGCACATCACATGAGAGTGATGGCCATTTTGGTAGCGAACCTGTGCTCAGTGCCAGTGATGGAGATCTGTAAGGCCACCACATGGTCTTCAGTTCACATGTTTGTGGCTCACTACTGGTTAGAGAGCGAGTCTCATCAGGAGAGTGCCTTTGGCCAGGTAGTACTCCGTAATCTATTTGGGGTATTGGCAATCCGGCCCTCTGACCCTTTTGTATTCAGGCTACTGGAGTGATAGCCCCTCTGGACACTAGGGTCTCAATCTCTCTCAATCGGAGACTCATCTTCTGTAACTCATGGCTACCCTGTCATGGTTGCCGCTGGTGCTGTCTTGGTTCAGTTCCCAGCAGCCTGGAGCTAGGGAATCCCATTTGTGAGGACTGACTTCCTGCTTTTTCCTGGAGAAAGTGTAGTTACTCACCTGTAACAGGTATTCTCCAAGGACAGCAAGAATCAGTCCTTACAACCCTCCCTCCTCTCCTTGGAGTTGCCTCCTTTACCATATTTTATTTTTATGCCTTCCTAGCTATGTCATTTGACTGAGCAAGATGTCACCCTTGGGCGGGAAGGGGACCATGCTTGCATGGTGGCATCTCCCAAAGACTTTCTTTGAAAGCTGAGGAGATGCTTCTGTGCGGGCTCCGTCGGCACCAATATCACCCATATGTGAGGACTGATTCCTGCTGTTTCTGTAGAACACCTATTACAGGTGAGTAACTATGCTAGAAAAATGCTGCTCGTAGGGTCACCTTTTCAGATGCCTCCATGTCAATGCACCCTGATGACAGATGCCTCCAAGCTGGGTTGGGGAGCCCATCTGGGCAACCTGACTGCACGGTGCAGGAGTCACAACTCCAGATCAATCTCCTGGAACTACGGGCTATCTAATGGCCTCCGGGTGTTCCAACACCACTTCAGGGCACAATAGATCCTAGTCAGGACAGACAATCAGATTGTCATGTTCTGTGTGAACAAACAAGGGGGAACAGGCTCTCGGGCCCTCTGCGAGGAGGTGAGACACTTCTGGCTGTCATTGCTCTTCAAATACACCTCCAAGTGGTGTACCTCCTGGGAGAATCCAGTCTCTTGGCAGACAGACTGAGTCAGTCTTCTTCCCCACAAATGGTTTCTACATCCAGACACTGTGCCGTACATCTTCCAGACCTGGGGAACTCCAGACATCGATCTGTTTGCGACTCTGCAGAATACCAAGCTTGCTCATTTCTGCACAAGGACTCCAAGATCCACCAACCAGCAGGTGGATGCAGTCCACCTGCACTGTGGTCATGGTCTGCTTTATGCGTTCTCTCCCATACCCCTTATACCCAAGGTGCTTTTCAATTTTCAGTCCGACAGGGGCTCCATGATTCTCATAGCTCCTCACTGGCAGCGGCAACTGTGATTTCCGTTGCTACTATGTCTGACTCAGATGACGACTCTACGTTTGGGATATGCGCCGGATCTCCTCTTCCAGGACAACGGCTTACTGCTCCATCCCAATCTGAGGTCTCTCTGCCTCACAGCTTGGCTGCTGAGAGCATAGCTTACAAGGTTTTGGCTTCTAGAAAGCCTTCCACCAGACACTCATATGCTTTTAAGTGGCATAGATTTTCTGTCTGGTATTCCCAGAAGGATCTCAATCTTTTTTTTTTCTGCTCCAGTGGAGTCACTCCTTCAATATCTCCTCCACCTGTCTTTGACAGGTCTAAAGACAAATTCGGTGAGAGTCCACCTTGGTACCATTGAGGCCTCTGATCATCTACTCGATAGACAGCCCATCTCCTTACAACCGCTATTAGCGCATTTCATGTGAGGTCTCCTGCAGCCCAAAGCTCCCATTAAGCCACCTCTGGTTGCTTGAGACCTCAGTGTCATTCTAGCGCAGCTCCTCAACCATTAGCCATGACATCACTTAAATTCCTCTCATGGAAAGTGATTTTCCTAATTGCCTTCACTTCAGCTAGACGCATTAGTGAGCTTCAGGCTTTGGTGGTGGACCCTCCCTTACCCGCTTCCACCATGACAGAGTAGTTCTTTGGAATCACCACCTTTGGCATAAAGTGTCTGTATCTCCCTTCCATCTAAACCAGTCAATTTACCTTCCAGTTTTATTTCCTAAACGGCATGCGTTTAGAGCGGAAATAACTCTGCACACTCTGGACTGCAAGTGTTTGTTGGCTTTTTACTGCCAAAGAACGGAGTCATCGTAAAACCTTGCAGTTATTCATCTTGTTTGATCCCAGTCACCTGGGATTACCTGTCTCTAAGCGTACGCTCTTCTGATGGATAGCCGACTGCATTTCATTTGCCTATGATAAAGCAGACTCTCCCTGGAAGGGCATGTCACTGCCCACAATGTTTGTGCTATGGCCACCTTGATGGCAAACCTATGCTTAGTGGTCATCGACAAAATTTATAAAGCAGCAACTTGGTCTTCTGTCCATACTTATGTTGTCCATCATGCCTACTCCGAGGTAAACCTTCACTGGTTCTGAGGTCACTTCATCTGGGAGCTAGGGAGTCCCATATGTGAAGAATACATTCCTGCTTTTTCCTGGAGATAGCACAGTTATTCCCCTGTTTATAGGTGATCTCCAGGAACAGCAGGAATTTAGTCTTCACAGCCTGCCCTCCTCTCCTAGGAGTTATAGGGTTTCATTTTACTCTTTTCTTGGCTACAAACAACTGAAAAGGGAGTCAGGAAGGCAGTCACACAGGTGCAGTGACGTGCTCCCAAAAGCTTTCCATTTGGATGCTGGGGAGCATTCCCGTGCGGGCTCCATCGGTACTGACGTCACCCCATATGTGAAGACTAAATTCCTGCTGTTCCTGGAGATCACTGGTTGCAGGTGATAACTATGCTTTCTGGAATACAGTGGATTACAAGATCCTCAGGTTTTGTCAGACTAATCTAATTTCTTTGACTGGGAGACCAGAGTGTTGGACAGAGGAAGAGCCCTAGATGTGGTTTACTTAGATTTCAGTAAACCTTTTGACACTGTTCAACACAGGCAACTTAGAAATAAATTGAGGGCCCTAGGGAGATGGACCCTAAAGTGACTCAGACTGGGTTAGAAATTGGTTGAATAGGAGTTGTCAAAAGGGTACAGGTAAATGGCATTCACTCTGAGGAGAAGGATGTTACCAGTGGCATGCCCCAGGGATCTGTTCTATGTCAAATTATTTTCTTAACATCTTTGTAAGTCATATTACAGAAGGGCTTTTGGGTAAGGTTTACCTCTTTGTGGATGATACCAAAATCTGCCATGGAGTAGATAACGTGAGGAGGGATCTAGCAAAGCGTGAAGAATGGTCGAATTTGGCAGCTGAGATTTAATGCTAAAAAATACAGGGTCATGCATTTTGGCTGCAAAAATTGAAGGGAGCAGGACCCGGGAGTGATTGATTTTAGCTACCTGGAGATCATCAGAAATAGGAAAGGCAATGACATAAGCCAGAAGGATGCATGGGTGTATAAGGATGTCAGTAGGAAAAAGGGGATGATTCTGCTTCTGTATAAGTCTTTTCTTTTGGCTTTTCAGGGGAAATAGCACTTGGGGAAGGTGAGAATCCATCTGTGATTCACCTGTTCGAAAGGGAGGACTTCCCTGTACTGATTCAGGATATAGTGGCTTTGTATATAGCTGGGCCTGCTCCTGTACAAGTCTCGCAAGTGGACCCTATTCTGGAGGGTATTTGGCATCCTTTGGGATTATTTTCAACTCCTAGTCTCCCAATGGGAGACTCCTGAGCTGGGCCTTAGGATCCCTAAGGTTCTGTCTCATTTTATACTCTCTGTCCCATTGCAGACTAGATCGGCTTTTGGGGCTTCCTACTGTGGATATTGTCATGGTGGTACAAACTGTATGACCATCTCACTGGAAGGGGGTGCTGTGCTCAAGGAATCTCTCGTAAGAGGTGGAGGCCCTCGTTAAGAATGCATTTTTGGCCTCTGCGTTAGGCTCCGAGATGGTACTGTTTGTGATCTTGGTGATCCAAGCTCTCTTGCTTAGAGTCCAGCAATTCCTAGACAGTCCTGAGGCTGCAAGACTCAAAATCATGCACTACGGGTGGAGGGGGGTGTTTCAAAATGGCGGCAGCCTGGCGTTCCATGTGAGCACTGTTTTCCCATGGGGAGGAAGCGAAAAGGCAAATCAGGGCCGGTGCCCCCCCAACCCTCTGCTGCCTCGACGCCTGTTTCTTCTGGGCCTTTAGATGCTTACCTTGTGTGTGCTAATCGGGGTTCAGACGCTGACGGTGGTGATTCCCGGCTAGCGGTGTTGTCGGAGCAGGATAGCTCGGCAACCGCTTCGGTGTTATCTCTCTCCCCGTTGTTGAGTCCGGCGTCCAAGGTCTCCCGCACCCACGCATTGCCTGAGGGCTTTCTGGAGATCCCTCCCCCTGCTATGTCGGGGGTCAGTGGTGCCTCGGGTGGGCCAGAAAGAGATGTGTTGGTGGAGTTGGAGAGTGGAGCTAAGAGTAAGCTCCCAGTTAGTCCATCTACCTTGGTCCCTGAAGGAGAAGTGTGCGCGATGCAGGCTGGTCTTTCTGCCTCGCGGGTCGTTCTTCAAACACACTTGGAAGTGGAGGACACAGTCTTGAATATGGACGCTGTGTTTTCTTTGCAACGTCCTGTGAATTTCACATTGGAATCTATATGGACCGCTATTGCCTCGTTGGGAGAAGCTTTATTTCCACATGTTTCTTCTTTAACCACAAAGATAAAATCCACTGCCGATGCTGTGACTGTTTTGGAGAAAAAAGTTTCGGATATTTCCTTGGAGGAAGAAGAGATTCGGAATAGATTTACTAGTTTGGAAGAACACTTTGATGTTTATAAAAAGAACTCATTATCGGTACTTATGAGATTAGAACAGTTGGAAAATGTGTCTCGCGTTAATAACTTACGAATTGTAAATTTTCCTAGATCCCCTTCTATTGGCGCAGAAAAGATGTTTAGAGAATATTTGTTAGAAGTTTTGGGGGTTTCCCCGGAGTTAATGCCTCCCTTCGTTAAATTGTATTATCTACCTACAGTGAAGCGTGTTGCCTCTAGTAGCCCTATAGAAGGGAGATTGGTACAAGGGGATACCTTAAATGTTACTAATTTGTTGGAGGACTCTCGGGAATCTTTGGAGTCTTCTACCCTCCTAGTCACTTTTGCCTTGCTATCTGACAGGGAGTGGCTATTGAAGCTTTTCTTTCGGAAAAGAAAAATTCCCTTTTGGGGCTTTGCGGTTCGTATTTATCCTGATCTATGTAGAGAAACGCAAAAACGACGTAGAGAATTTCTTTTGTTAAGGCCTGGGGTTGTGCAGCTGGGGGGGCTCTTTTTCTTAAAACACCCTTGTAAGTGTTTGGTGAAATATCTTGATGTTTCGTATGTATTTTTTGAGCCCTCCCAGCTGCTAGCCTTTATCAGTGCTAGATGTCTGGAGTCTTCTACTCCCCCTCCATAAGGAGCTCAGATAGTGATTGTTTGAACTGCTGTGCTGCCTGTTTCTTTACATATTTGGTTTGCTTGTTTGCATATATATAATTTTCATGAATACCCCCCTCCTTTTGTGGACTAGTATGGTTGGATATTTTGTGTTAAATGGCTATGCATGTATATTTGTTTTTCTTCCTGTAATTTCTTTTTACCAACCTATTTCTTCAAGAGAGTGCATTGTTAAGCTTTCTTGACTTATATTGTAAAATTTTCATAAATATAAAATAAAAAAAAAAAATCATGCACTACATATGATAGATGTCCTAAATAACTTGATGAGGACCTCCTCCAAGTCCTTGGCAGCATTTGCAGCTAGGCAATGGCTTTTGCTCCACAGTTTGTTTGTTTAGTATTTGGTTCATTCCTTTACAGAAGTACTGTAGATCAGGGTGAGTTAAAATCAGGTACTGTACGTATTTCCCTGTCCCCAGAGGGCTTACAATCTAAGGTTGTACCTGAGGCAGTGGAGGATTAAGTGACTGCTCCAAGGCCAAAAGGAGAGTCAGTGGGATTTCAGCCCTAGTCTTTCTGGTTCCAGGCTGCTGCCCTAACCACTAGGTTACTCCTCCACTGGAGTTGGACTGCATATGCTGCTTCGAAGCTGCGTCTGAGTAAACTTTTCCTTTAGGGCTGGTTTGATCTTTGGGGAGGATCTGGAGAAGGTGTTGAAATACCTTGGAGAACCTCGTCTTCAGGGGCTCTCTGAAGACTGTCCTAGAAGTGGCAGGCGTGCATCCTGTAAGGCCTTAAATGAAACTTGGAGATTCCTTTGGACTATTAGGAGTTTGGGTAGGTCCTCCTCATCCTATATTTCAAAACTTAATAAGAGACTGCCTTTTTTGAGTTCAGCAGTCTTGAGGGTTGGCTATTGCTCCCACTGGAGCCAATAAGCCCCTACAATGAGATTATGGTGGGTCCCTTTTGAGATACTGTCAGATGAGGCGTCTCTGGCTGTTCCTGAGCGGTCCTCCAGTTTAGTCCTCCACATCCGGGTAGTGCACCTCCTCCTGTAGCATGGAGACTGGACCAATCAGAATCTTGCCATCACCTGCTGTATGCTGCTGGAGCTCCCATCAGCCCCCCAGTGTGTCCAGTCTCCATGCAGCAGGAGGACGTGTGAGCCTGGCACTGGGCTCACTTGAGGACTAAATAGGCAACACTAGTTAGATTTCTCTTCTCTTTTATTTTGTTTTCCCTCTTGACTTTGATTGGATTGCTTTATTTTGTTTAGGATCCTGTTTCTTAAAAAAAAAAAAAAAAGCATTGCTGGGAACCGAGCCCTTCACTGCCCTTCTGCCTCTTTCCTTGCAGAGCGGATCTGAGTGCAGGCAGCGGTCTGTGGGATCTCTCCTCCTAGATGACACGGAGGAGAGGTCGGGCGCGCATAGCCTCATGACCTGCTCCGAGGGGTTTCAGAGTGCGGGCTTTCTGTCGGAGAGGGCTCCTGTGTACGAGTCTCACTAGCTCCTTTTGAACGGCCCGGGCCGTAGCGCGTACGTCGCTCAGGGCTCGAGCGGTGTTACAGCGCGGGGCACCGCTTCTCTTTGGGGGTAAGTCCTTTCCTTTGTTAAGCCTACGGCGGTCTTCATTAAGGGGAGAAGAGTTCAGATCGCTTCAGGGGATTTTCGTGCCTTTTTTGGAGCCGACCGCGGCCATTTTGTGCAGTTCCTGCGCGAAGCAGAGAGCCGTGCTGCGGCGTGTACTTGGTGTTTAGAGCAGGCTTGAGGGGCAGCGGCTTGATTGTTTGTTTGATGTTTTTCTTTAGCGTTCTGTCTCCTCTTCAAACCCGTTTTGTTTGGGACGGTTTTCTTTAGTGAGTAGTTCTTTTTACAAAAAAAAAAAGATTTTTCATTTCTGTTTTTTCCTTTTGACTGATAGTTCAGTCATACTGAGCCTCTCTCTCTCTCTCTCTTTTGTGGTAGGTTTTTTATTTTGGATCCTGCTTAATGGCTGCTAGGCCGCAGTGCGTGGTCTGCGGGTCACGCAGGGGAGCGGTGTCTGAGTCAGGAATCTGCAGGGGCTGCGCTGCTGTTTTCTTCCGAGGTAGAGCAGCAAGTGGAGGGCAGAGCGCTACTGGACCCTATAGATCCTGCAGTACAGGGGGGAGGAGAGCCGTCTCTGGGAACTCCGGCGGCTTCGCCTCCAGCTACGCCCGTGGGCCAGTCGGGGGCTCAGCCGACAGTGGCGGCGGAGACATCCTTGGGGGATTTTTCCCCGGACTTTGTTCTAATTATGCATCAAGCCTTTCGGTTGGGGCGGCTTGGAAAGTTGCCAGAGACATTGGCGACGCCGGCACCTCTGCCATCCCCCAAAGGGGAAGATGCGAGAGGGAATTTCCTGAAACCTGCTAAGCAGCTTCGGTCCACGGATATGGAGCAGGTGGATATGGAATGGCAGGAGGCTGAGGTTGCTGACGTAGAGCCCGAGGACGTTGACGAGCTTGAGGAAGGGGAGATTCCGGAGCCCGAAGATCAGGCTCGGATCATTCGGGTTTTTCGTAAAGAGGAGCTGGTACCCCTGATTACAGAATCTCTCCAGACACTTAATCTTGCTGCAGCGCGTCCTGTGGAGGAAGACGGGCTGGAGGATCCCCTCATTCAGGTGGTCCTGGAATCTCAGATGGTGTTCCCGGTGCACAGAGTTGTGGAGCAGATGATTCAGACTGAGTGGGACCAACCTGAGTCGGGTTGGAAGGGCATTCGAACAATGAACCGGCTCTATCCTTTAGCGGACAAGGACAAGGAAAAGTTTCGGTCGCCACGTGTAGACGCAGCTGTGTCGGCAGTAATCAAGAGAACAACGATCCCTGTTGAAGGTAGTGCTGCCTTGAAGGACACACAAGACAGAAAGGTGGATGGTTTGTTGAAGCAGACCTTTGAGACCAATGCCCTTTCTTTGCAGGCCTCTATTTGTGGGGCCTGGGTCGCGAGAGCCTGTTTGCGATGGTCTCAACGCTGGAGGCAGGACCCTCGCATAGACCAGCAAGGGCTGTTGGAGGTGACCCGGTTGGAGTCCGGTTCGGCATATTTGGCGGATGTACACTATGATTTGATCAGAACATTGGCAAATAGTATGGCATCTCTGGTGGCGGCACGAAGGTCTATTAGGCTGTGGAATTGGGCGGCCGATGGGTCTTCTAAGTCATGTCTCAGTAAGCTCCCGTTTAAGGACAGATTGTTATTCGGAGGCGATCTGGATAAGTTAGTGAAGGACTTGGGAGAATCTAAAGGGGGCAGGCTGCCGGAGGATAAGCCTAAGCAGAGTAGAATCTCGCCGACCGTTCGGGGTCAATTTCGAGACTAACGAAAGTTCCGCTCTTCCTTCCTCGGGAGTGTTCAGCGTGGCAGGTTTAGTTCTCGGTCCCAAGGTTTTCGGGGGTTTCGAGGAGCAGGCAGGGGTTTCGCAGCTATTTCTTCCTCTTCCTTTAACCACAAGCCACAATGAAGCGAGGCAGACCCCGGAGGGAAGTCCAAGTGATCGGACGACGCCTTCAGAACTTTTCTTCCTGGGTCCAAACAACCTCAGATCAGTGGGTACTGGAGATAATCCGAGAGGGCTTTGCGCTGGAGTTGGCTTGTCCGCTCAGGGACTCTCTTGTCCTCTCGCCCAGCAAAAGTCAACAAAAAGCGCTGGCGATTCGAGTAACGTTAGATCGCCTTTTGGCCCTGGGGGCGGTAATTCCCGTCCCGGGGTCCAAACGCGGTATAGGTCATTACTCCATTTATTTCGTGGTGCCAAATAAAGACCGGTCACTCTGGCCTATCCTAAATCTCAAGGGAGTG
Organism: Ichthyophis bannanicus; assembly: GCA_033557465.1. NCBI lineage: Eukaryota > Metazoa > Chordata > Amphibia > Gymnophiona > Ichthyophiidae > Ichthyophis > Ichthyophis bannanicus. Next base: position 610,960,215 of record CM066034.1, read on the forward strand.
AATCGTCTCTGGGTGCCGCATTTCCGCATGGAGACCCTGAAATCTGTCATAGTGGCGGTGTGCCAAGGGGAGTTTTTGACGTCTCTGGATCTCAAGGAGGCCTACTTGCACATTCCGATCAGAGCAGCCCATCAAAAGATCCTGAGGTTTGCGTTCCCGTGGGGCCATTACCAGTTTCAGGTGCTGTTGTTCGGGTTGGCTACGGCTCCGCGCACCTTCACCAAGGTCATGGTGGTGGTGGCGGCAGTGACTTTGCAAAAACAGGGTATCCTCGTTCACCCTTATCTCGACGACTGGTTGATTCGGGCGAAGTCCGAGGTAGAGAGCGTACAAGCCACAGGCAAGGTGGTGGACCTGCTGCAGAGGCTCGGCTGGGTAGTCAGCGTAAAAAAAGAGTCACTTGTTGCCTACCCAGACCCTCGAGTATCTCGGGGTTCGTTTCGACACGGCGAGAGGATTGGTGTTCTTGCCGAATCACCGCGCTCAGGCTTTGCGCCAGCTTGTACGCAAGTTTTTAGGAATACCCGCGCCTACCGCATGGTGGTACCTTCGGCTGCTGGGGACAATGGCGGCAACCCTGGAAGTGGTTCCGTGGGCCAGGTTTCATATGCAACTGCTGCAAAAGGCGCTTTTGCGGCGGTGGTCGAACCAGTCGGATTCGCTGAACAAGTGATTGCCCTGCCCAAGGCGGGTTCGTCAGTCGCTGCAGTGGTGGTTGTCCCCGAAGTCGTTGCAGGCGGGTCTGCCCTTGGAACAACCAGTTTGGATGCCTCTAATGACAGATGCGAGTCTGACCGGCCGGGGAGCCCATTGCGAGGGTCGGTACGCGCAAGAGACGTGGTCAGCCCAGGAAGCTTCTTGGTCAATCAATCGTCTCGAGCTGCGAGCGGTGCGGTGGGTGCTGCAGGTTTTCGAGGCTTCAGTGACGGGGCAAGCGGTGCGAGTACTCTTGGACAACTCAGCGACAGTAGCGTACCTCAACAGACAAGGCGGAACGGGGAGTGTGGCCATGGCGGAAGAGTCGGAGAGGTTGTTAGAGTGGGTGGAATCTTGTTTGTTGGCCATTTCAGCAGCGCATATCACAGGCAAGGACAACGTGATGGCAGACTTTCTCAGCAGGGTGCGGGTGGACGCTGGGGAATGGGAACTTCACCCGCAGGTGTACGCGCAAATAGTTCGCAGATGGGAGTCTCCAGTCATGGATCTCATGGCGACTTTTCAATCGGCAAAAACAAGCCGGTTCTTCAGCAGACGAAGAGAAAGGATGTCCGAAGGCATCGACGCGCTCATTCAGCCTTGGCCGGAGTCTGGTCTCCTCTGTCTTTCCCTTGTGGGCACTGATCGGCCGGGTGGTTCAACGCATAGAAGCGCACCATGGCAGAGTCTTGCTAGTGGCTTTGGATTGGCCCAGATGTCCCTGGTATGCAGATCTGGTTCGTCTGCTCGACGGAGGGCCGTGGAGGCTCCCTCCTTTAGTGGATCTGCTGATTCAGGAGCCGCTGCGGATACCGCAGGTGGATCGATTCTCGCTTACGGTATGGCCATTGAAAGGGCTAGGTTGAAGAGGAAAGGTTATTCGTCGGCGGTCATTGCCACGCTCCTTCGAGCAAGGAAATCTTCGACTTCGCTTGCGTATGTGCGGGTGTGGCTGATTTTTGAAGACTGGTGTTCTAGGTGGCGTATTCAGGCGGCGACGGCTTCAGTGTCCGTGTTACTCAGTTTCTTGCAGGATGGTTTTGAGAAAGGGTTAGCCGCCAGTTCCCTGAAGGTACAGCTAGTGGCGTTCACATGCTACCGGGCCAAGATTCATGGGGTTCTGCTGGGGGCGCACACGGATGTGCGTTTTCTTAAGGCGGTGTTCAGGCTGCGTCCTTCGCGCAGAGCGTTGGTGCCCCCGTGGGACTTGAATCTAGTGTTATGGGCTTTGGTTAAGAAACCCTTTGAGCCGCTCAGCCAGGCATCCGTTAAAGATCTGACGCTGAAGACTGTTTTTCTGGTGGCCATTTGTTCAGCGAGATGGATTTCGGATTTGCAGGCACTTTCGTGTAGAGAACCCTTCTTGTCCTTTTCTAGGGATAAAGTGATTTTGAGGCCGGTCCCTTCCTTTCTGCCTAAGGTAGTTTCCCCGTTTCACTTGAATCAATCTGTTTTTCTGCCAGTATTTAACTGAGGCGGAAGGCGATGCAGACCGGGGATTGCACCGTCTGGATGTGCGACGGGTGTTGCGTCGGTACCTAAAGGTTTCGGAGACGTTCCGTAAGTCGGACCGACTGTTCATGTTCTTCGGCGGGGTCCGGAAAGGAGAAGCAGCGGTGAAGGCGTCCATTTCCAGATGGATTAAGGAGGCAATTGCCTCGGTGTACATTCTGCAGGGGAGTATGGTTCCGCTAGGTTTGTGGGCACACTCTACTAGGTCGCAAGCGACGTCGTGGGCGGAGCACAGTTTAGTGCCGCTCGTGGAAATTTGCAGGGCGGCTACCTGGTCGTCGCTTCATGCGTTCAGTAAGCACTACCGGCTAGATGTGTTAGCCGCCCGAGATTCCTGTTTCGGTTCGGCAGTTTTGCGTGCTGGTTTGCAAGGTCCCGCCCAATGATAACTGCTCTGCTACATCCCGGATGTGGAGGACTAAACTGGAGGACCGCTCAGGAAATAGAAATTACACATCTCCAGGAACAAGCAGGAATGAGTCTTCACATATGGGTATCGTCGGTACCGACGGAGCCTGCGCGGGAACGCTCCCCAGCGTCCAAAAGGAAAGCTTTTGGGAGCATTCCACAGCGCCTGCACGCTGCCTTCCCGCCTTTCCCAGCTGTCTCTCTCCAGTTCTTCTTTTCCACGGAGCCAGCAGGTCGTGTTTCCTGTCACCGGTGAAGAATTTCTATTTTCTTGTGTTCTTATTCTTATTTTCTTTAGTCGCGTGTCTGCCTTCTCGAAGACCGGTACCGCCGGTCTTTTTTCTTTCTTTAAAAAAACAACAAAAAACGTATTTTTGCCTCAGTGCATTTTCTTCTGTGGCCCTAGGCCTACAGTCTTTTTCCTCATGGAAAAGCCCGCCTCCGGGTTTAAAAAGTGCACAAAGTGCAGTGGCACTATTTCTGTCAGACACCCATGATTGGTGTCTAAAATGTTTAGGTCCTCACCATTCCATCACGGATTGTGAGTCCTGCTCCATGATGTCTAAAAGAGGGTTACAGAATCGGGCAGCCAAGCTCAGTACCCTCTTTCCCTCCGATGCAGCTTCGGTGGCATCGACGTCTTCCAGGGCTTCTTCATCCCATGGATCTCAGGTAACAAAACTTAAGTCCGGTCGGTCCTCAAAGGGTACATCTCCCTCTAAGTATCGAGATGTTCCCGACATTACCATTGAGGAATCCACACCGGCAAAATGACCCCGGCGGGAGACTCCGGCTTCCAAAGCATTATCTATGGGGTCACAGGTTGACATCGATGGCACGGCCTCGACCGATCACCTGTTGCAATGTTCTGGGGTACCGACGGTTCCCGGTACCGACATCCAGACATTGGTGGCGTCGATGGATCAGAACATTCTGACCATGCAGCGTGCCATTACGGCCTTCATACAAGCTGTGACGCCCACGGTACAACAACAAACACCGTTGTCGATACCGATTCCGGATCCGGTTCCGATACCAGTACCGCTTGCATCAGCACCGAAAGCAGCGATACGGTATCCAGTGATGCCTATTTGTACCGATCCGGTACCAATGACTCCCGATGTCGATACCCCTCGGTACTCGTATCGGGCTCTACGAGAGCATCCAGACAGTCGATACTTCGATTCCTCTGATGAATATGATGCATCAGAGGTTTCCATCGAAGCATCGGAGATTCGTCCTCAGGAACCCTCTTCTCCAAAAAGGAGAATGTCTCCCCCTGAGGACTTGTCTTTCCAGGACTTCATCAGGGAGGTGGCCAGAAGCCTGTCCATTGCAGTAGCCTCTGAAACTGAGCCCAGAGCCAAAAAATTGGATATTCTTCAATATCCTAAGGCTCCTAAAGAGGCAGCCATTTTACCAATACATGAGATTCTTTATGGCCACATGTTAGGTATATGGGAAACTCCTCTTACCACCTCTCCTTTTTCTCGTAGGTTGGACACCACGTATCGTGTTCCTCCTTGTCCTGGATTTCATAAGACTCAGCTTCCTCACCACTCTATTGTGGTAGAGTCTGCTATGAAAAAAATCAACAGCACAAAAAGACACTCCTCTGCTCCTCCAGGAAGAGAATGCAGAACCTTAGATGCTTTTGGCAGGAAAATCTTCCAGGCCAGTATGCTTGTAGCCAGAATCAACTCCTATAGTCTCTATATGGGGATGTTTCTAAAAGAGGTTACAGACCATCTACACACCTTATCTCCTTTTATGTCAGAAGATAAGAGAAGAATATATTACCTGGCTTAAACATGCACAGGATGTATCCAAGTTTTCCAATCGTGCAGCCTTTGACTCCTTTGAGGGTGCCAGTAGAGCTTCGGCTATTGCCATAGGCGCACGCAGAGTAGCTTGGTTACAAGCCTCTGATTTGGAATCCTGGGTACAGGATGGTCTGGGCAACCTTCCCTGTACAGGGGAAAACCTGTTTGGCAAAGATTGGCAAGCAAAAGCCACCCAGATGGATGCTGAAAATTCTGCTTTAGATAGACTTTCAAAGTCTACTACTACTCCTTTCAAGAAGAGGTTATTCAAGAAAGGATCTTTCCCCAAAAAAGGGAAATTTTCTTCTGGTTATGCTCAAGCCTCTTCTCATGGTCGTTTTGCTACAAAGAGACAGCAACAACCAAAACAGGCCAAGCCTCAGGCTACGAGGACTGCTACGGCCCAACAGCCTCAGCCTCCTCAGGGCCTTTGACTTTCCACTAGAGAACTTAGCATTTCTGGCTCTAGAACATCCAGAGCCTCTCACCATCCCAGGAAGGTTAGCTCACTTTGCTCCCAGATGGGAACAAATCACAGCAGAGCAATGGACCCTCTCCATTATAAGGGAGGGATACAAGCTACATTTCTTAAACCTTCCTCCTCACACCATGGTGAAACAGTTCAACTCTCCAACGTCTCTTCTCGATTTTCTAGGTCAAGAGATTGCTACCCTTCTTGCCCAAGGGGCAATAGAAGAAGTACCCCTACTTCAACAGGGCTCAGGGTTCTACTCCCCCTATTTTCTCATCCCAAAGAAAACAGGGGGTTACAGACCCATCCTAGATCTCAGAGAGTTGAACAAGTTTCTATGCAAGGAGAAATTCAAGATGATTTCTCTTGGTACTCTCCTTCCATACCTCCAGAGTCAGGACTGGCTTTATTCTCTAGACCTCAAGGATGCGTACACCCATGTCCTCATCCATCCAACACACAGAAGGTTCCTTCGATTCCTTTACCAAGGGAAGCACTACCAATACAGAGTGCTTCCTTTCGGTCTGGCCTCTGCTCTAAGAGTGTTCACAAAATGCATGGCAGTAGTAGCTGCATTCTATGCACTCTGGGGATATTTGTATTCTCATATCTGGACGACTGGCTCATCCAAGCCCCATCCCAATCAGAGGCCCAGACATCCCTGGCCTGCACAAGGCGTGTTCTTCTTCAGTATCTGGGACTGGTAATCAACATTCCAAAATCCCATCTCACCCCTACTCAGTCTCTAGAGTTCATAGGGGCCTTACTGGATACCACAACTGCAAGGGCCTATCTTCCCCAGGCCCGTTGCCTACGCCTGGTGCAGTTAGCCTCCTAGATTCAGTTAAAATCCCATTTAACTGCTTGAGAGATGTTGCATCTCTTAGGCCACATGGCATCCACAGTGCATGTGGTTCCTTATGCTCGCCTTCACATGAGGGCAGCTCAGTGGACTCTATCCTCCCAATGGACCCAGGCATCAGGTTGCCTGTCAGACAAAATAGCAACCTCCAGTCCCCTCTTTTGGTCCCTCCACTGGTGGAAGTCCACTCAAAATATGTTGTTGGGGTCCCCCTTTCAACAGGTGCTACCCCAAGCAACCCTTACAACAGATGCCTCTCCAAAGGGTTGGGGAGCTCATCTCCAAGATCTCTCCACTCAAGGCATCTGGTCTCCACAGGAGACATCTCTTCATATCAACCTCTTAGAGCTCAGAGCAATCTTCTTGGCTCTCAGAGTATTTCACACCCTGCTCAGCTACAAGGCAGTCCTCATCCATACGGACAATCAGGTAGCCATGTTCTATGTGAATAAGCAGGGGGGACGGGCTCTCTGTCGCTTTGCAACGAAGCTCTGAGATTGTGGGCCTTTGCCAGAGAGCATCAAATCCATCTCATGGCAGTGTATCTTCCAGGGGTTCAAAACTCTTGGGCAGACAGACTCAGTCGAGTTCTGCTTCCACACGAATGGTCCCTCCATGGGGACCAGATAGCCAGAATTTTTCGGATTTGGGGTACCCCAGACATAGACCTGTTTGCAAGTCCGTGGAATGCCAAACGTCCCCGGTTTTGTTCCAGGATTCCGTGTCAGGAAGTTCAGGCCAAGGATGCCTTCCTCCTTCACTGGGGGCAAGACTTCCTCTATGCCTTTCCACTTATTCCCCTCATCCCCAAGACTCTATTCAAGCTTCAGAGAGACAAAAGGTCTATGATCCTCATAGCACCACGTTGGCCACGCCAAGTGTGGTACCCTCTACTTCTGCATCTCTCTCAAGCTCCCTCCCTGGACCTGGGGTCTGCTCCAGATCTCCTCTCCCAAGAGGAGGGAACCCTGTGGCATCCAAATCCTCAGTCTCTTCATCTCGGGGCCTGGTTGCTGAAGGCCTAGACCTTCAAGATTTACACCTTTCTCAGCAAGTGAAGGATATCCTTCATGCTTCCAGAAAGCCTTCCACCAGACGCTCTTATGCTTTTAAATGGAAAAGGTTTTCCATTTGGTGTGCAGAAAATGGTCTTAACCCTTCTGCAATACCTTTGAATTCGTTACTAGACTATTTACTGCATTTATCCCATGCAGGCCTTAAAACAAATTCAATCAGGGTCCATTTGAGTGCTATTGCAGCATCCCTGAAGCCTCTTAATGGATAACCTATTTCCTCTCATCCTCTTATAGCAAGATTCATGAGAGGCCTTCTTTTAACTAAACCTCCCATTAGATCACCTCCAGTGGCATGGGACTTAAATTTGGTTCTTGGCCAGCTTATGAAGCCACCCTTTGAACCCTTAGCCACTACCTCCTTAAAATTCCTTTCCTGGAAGGTTATTTTTCTCATTGCCCTCACCTCAGCTCGCCGTATCAGTGAGTTGCAAGCTCTAGTGGCTAATCCTCCTTATACAAGGTTCCATCATGACAAGGTAGTTCTCAGAACTAATCCACACTTTATGCCTAAAGTGGTCTCACCTTTTCATCTGAACCAGGAGGTATATTTACCTGTCTTCTTTCCAGGACCTCATGTATCAAGTGCAGAGAGGAATCTTCATACCCTGGATTGCAAAAGAGCACTTGCTTTCTATTTACAAAGAACACAGCAACATAGAAAGTCCTCTCAACTTTTTGTTGCTTTTGATCCTTCCCATTTAGGACTTCCAGTCTCTAAGAGAACTCTGTCCAATTGGATTGCTCAGTGTTTCCTTCGCCTACCAGAGTAGGAATCTTTCTCTGGAAGGCCATGTCACAGCTCACAATGTGAGGGCCATGGCAGCCTCTATGGCTCATCTAAACTCTGTGTCCATCGACCAAATCTGTCGAGCAGCCACCTGGGCCTCGGTTCATACCTTCACAGCCCATTACTGCTTGGACAAGGATTCCTGCCGGGATGCCTTGTTTGGTCAGGCTGTTCTCAAATACCTGTTCCATACCTAATCAACTCCTGCCCGCCATCCCTGACTGGATGCCTGAGATTCATAGGTGGAGATGGAGCCCTCCAGGGACTCACAATCTGGGTGATCTCCCAGGCATCTCTAGCTGGGGAGTCCCCATATGTGAAGACTCATTCCTGCTTGTTCCTGGAGATAGCACAGTTACTTACCTGAAGGGCTGGGAGGCTCATTGCCTAGGTCAGATGGTCCAGGGAGGTCTCCTGGTCAATCAACCAGTTGTAGGCCAGGGAAGTCCACCTGGCTCTTGAGAGGTTTTAGCCCCCATTTTTGTAGGTAGATTGGTCCAAGTGTTCTCGGATAAGCCATGGTGGTGGCATATGTCAACAAGCAGGGTAGAACTTTATGTCTGAGTGGCTTGCAAAGTGGCGAAGGTCGGAGAAACATAGGTTTGAATGTCAACTTCTGCTATGTGAACAGCTGACGGAGCAAACAGAAGACAAAACATGGTGGATTCTGGTGAGTGGGAGCTGACTCCTCATGTGTTCCACCTTCTTGTTTTCAACTTGGTGGCCACTCAGGAGAATGCCAAAGTGGAGAGAACTTCTTTTTCAGCCATGGTAGGGACCTGTGGGCATCAATGATAGCCTCAGGAGGGACTTCTATATGTTCTCCCTCTTTCTCCCCCCCCCCATCCCATGACTCTTGGTGAACTGATTTCTGCACAGGATTCAGGCTCATCTGGGCTGGGTGATTCTGGAGACCATGGCATGTAGATCTGAGCCTGTTAGTGGGGCCCCCCAATTCTGTTACCTCAAGAGAGGTACCTCTTTTTTGTAAGGCCCCCTGGTGATGGAAGATTCCACTCTCTTCTTGCTTACCGCCAGGCCCTTAAGAGGCATCTGCTGTCCAAGAAAAACTACTTGGAGTGGTAGTGGATACCCTTTACAGGGCCCTAGACTTCTACTTTCTTAGCCTGTGTGAGCATCTGGAGATTTTTCAAGGGGTGGTATGCCTCTTGGGTTCTAGAGGCCAGGAAATTGCACATAGTCGCCATGTTGTCTGTCTTGCAGTCTGGCTTGGACCAGGGCTTGGCTCTGAACTCTCTCAAAGTTCAAGTAGTGTCCATAGCGTGCTACCGGTTATGGATTCAAGGTAAGTCCATTTGCAGTTCATCCTGATGTCTCCTGCTTCCTTAAAGGGAGTGAAGCAGATCCCTCTGCCCTTGTACCCAGTGGTTCCCCAGTGGATCCTGATGCTAAAGGCACTTAAAGGGCCCCCCTTTTGAGCCCATTTGTAAGGCCTCTTTCCCAAGATGTAACCCTTGTGGGTTTCCTCATGACTGTTGCGTCTGCCAGTCTGGTGTCAACTGCAGGCCTTGTTCTGCTGAGAACCTTTTTTGGCCATTTTGATGGTTTCGGTCTTCTTGAACTGGGTCATCCCTTTTTCCTGAAGGTGCTGTCCCCCTTTCATCTCAAACAGTCATGCTGCCCTCCTTGGAGGACCTTTGGGTGGAACCTTCTATGCCTTTGGTTGAAATGAGGAGGATGTTGATCAGATATCTGGAGATCTCAAACTCTTTTCAGTCAGACCATCTCTTCTAGTTTTCAGCGATCTGAGGCAAGGATAGGTGACAACCAATTTTTTTATTACCTACTGGATTAAGAAGACTTACTGATTCAACTTATCCTGGCTGGAAAGTGCATGCTACAAGGAGTCGAGGCTCACTCCACTAGGACATAGCCTCTTGGGCAGAATCCACTTTGATGTCTTCAGAGGACATCTGTAAGCAGTCTACCTGGTCATCTCTGAGCAACTTTTTGAAGTGCTACAGGTTGCATGTGGGAGCTGTAAAAAGCTGGTGCCTTTTGGCAGGGTAGGTCTGGTTAGGGTGCTGTCATCCTCCTACCCTGCTTGGATATGTCTCACTCATCTGGACTGTTCTAGCAGAATATTAAGACGTTTTACATATCTGATGATGATTTTTCTTTCCTTGAAGCCTGCAAGAGCAGTTCAGGACCTGCCCTGGAAGACTTTGCCTATATATTTGGGAGCCCCATTGTTGCTCGAGGGCCTTGTCAGTATCGGTGTCTTACCTGGACTTCTTTATATAATTGTGGCAAGAGCAGTTGAGACTAGGCCATGGTGATGGTTTCAAATGCTTGTCCAAGTTTATAATTAATATACATAGTTGAGTTTTTCAGTCTTGCTTATTGCTGGGGAAGTATACTAACGACTTCTAGGCGGTGCGAAGGTAGCAGACCTCACGCACCGCCTAGATAGGATCATAGATAGTCCTGGGGAGGAGTCTGCTGTCTTGGTACATGTTGGTACCAATGACATAGGAAAAGGTGGTAGGGAAGTTCTGGAGGCTAAATTTAAGCTTTTAGGTAGGAAGTTGAAATCCAGAACTTCCAGGATAGCATTCTCCGAAATGCTTCCCGTTCCACGTGCAGGACCCAAAAGACAGGCAGAGCTCCGGAGTCTCAATGCGTGGATGAGACAATGGTGCAAGGATGAGGGTTTTGGATTTGTTAGGAACTGGGGAACATTCTGTGGAAAGGGGGGGCTCTTCCAAAGGGATGGGCTTCACCTTAATCAGGATGGGACCAGACTGCTGGCATTAACATTTAAAAAAGAGATAGAGAAGCTTTTAAACTAGAAAATAGGGGAAAGCCGACAGTCACCCAGGAGCGCATGGTTCGGACGAAGGTATCCTTGAAGGATACTATCAAAAGCAGTGAGGTTCCAAAAGGGAGTATAGTAGCCCAAATGCCCTTGAGTAAGGAGCAGACAGAGCATAAAGATTCCAAATTACCCATGCCTACCAATAGCCAGATTAATATTAATAAAATACAGTCTCTAAAATGCTTGTATGCCAATGCTAGAAGTCTAAACAATAAGATGGGAGAGTTAGAATATATAGCACTAAATGAGAGGTTAGATATGATTGCACTCTCAGAGACATGGTGGAAGGAGGATAACCAGTGGGACACTGTGATACCTGGATACAAACTATATCGTAATGATAGAGCTGATCAAATTGGTGGAGGGGTTGCGCTCTATGTTAGAGAGGGCATTGAATCAGAAAGGATTAAAGTTTTGCAGGGAACAAAATTTGCTGTAGAATCTCTATGGATTGAAATTCCATTTATGAAGGGGAAGGTGATGGCAGTGGGAGTATACTATCGACCGCCTGGCCAGAATGAACAAATGGATGATGAAATGCTCAAAGAAATTAAGGAAGCTAACAAAAGTCACAACAGAGTAGTAATAATGGGTGATTTCAATTACCTCGGTATCGACTGGGTCAGTGTCACGGCAGGACAAGCTAAAGAGATAAAGTTTCTAGATGAAATAAATGACTGCTTCTTGGAGCAGCTGGTTCATGAACCGACCAGAGGGGAAGCCATACTGGACCTAGTCCTTAGTGGAACGCCAGATCTGGTGCAAGAAATAAGGGTGTTGGGACCACTTGGCAATAGTGATCATAGTATGATCATGTTTGATTTAATTAGTGGAGGACAGATAGTAAAGGAATCCACAGTACTACCTTTTAACTTTCAAAAGGGAGACTATGATAGAATGAGGAATATAGTTAGGAAAAAACTAAAAGGAGCGGTTCCAAAGGTTAAAGACTTACAGCAAGCTTGGGTGTTATTTAAAAATACTATCCTCGAAGCCCAGACCAGCTGTATTCCACGCATTAAGAAAAGTGGAAGAAAGTCCAAAAAACTGCCAGCATGGTTTAAAGGTGAGGTCAGAGAGGCTGTTGCTGCCAAAAAAGCAACCTTCAGGAAATGGAAAAAAGAGCCAAATGATGAAAACTGGAAACAGCACAAGCACTGGCAAGTTAAATGCAAAGCATTGATAAGGCAGGCAAAGCGGGAATTTGAGAAGAAACTTGCTACGGAAGCAAAAACACGAAATAAAGACTTTTTCAAGTACATTCGTAGCAAAAGGCCTGTGAGAGAGTCAATTGGACCATTAGATGATAGAGGGGTAAAAGGGGCAGTAAGAGGAGACAAGGCTATAGCAGAGAGACTGAATGAATTCTTTGCTTCGGTCTTTACTGAGGAAGATGTAGGGATGTTACCCAAGACTGAAGTGGTATTTAAAGGTGATACTGCAGAGGAATTGAGAGAAATATCGCTACACCGGGAAGATATATAACAACTATTTGATAAACTGAATAGTAGCAATTCACCTGGACCGGATGGTATACATCCCAGAGTGTTGAAAGAACTGAAATATGAGATTGCAGACCTGCTATTGGTAATCTGTGAACTTTCATTAAAATCATCTGTAATACCTGAAGATTGGAGGGTCGCCAACGTAACACCAATTTTTAAAAAGGGTTCCAGGGGTGACCCGGGAAATTACAGACCGGTGAGCCTGACGTCAGTAACAGGGAAAATGGTAGAAACCATCATAAAGAACAAAATTACACAGCATGTAGATAGTCATGGCCTAATGGGAGACAGCCAACATGGCTTTAGACAAGGAAGATTTTGTCTTACTAATCTGATATGTTTTTTTGAAGGTGTGCATAGACAGGTAGACAAAGGTGAGTCTGTTGATATAGTGTATCTGGACTTTCAGAAAGCTTTTGACAAGGTCCCCCATCAGAGACTTTTGGCGAAGCTAAAAAGTCATGGGATAGGAGGCAGTGTACTATTGTGGATCGGGAACTGGTTAAAAGATAGAAAGCAGAGGGTAGAGCTAAATAGCCATTATTCCCAATGGAAAAAGGTGAATAGTGGAGTACCCCAGGGATCTGTACTGGGTCTGTTACTTTTTGACATATTCATAAATGACCTGGAAAAGGGAATAACTAGTGAGGTTATCAAATTTGCAGATGACACAAAACTGTTTAAAGTTGTTAAAACCCAAGAAGATTGTGGAAAACTGCAGGAGGATCTGGATAAATTGGAAGACTGGGCATCCAAATGGCAGATGAAACTTAATGTGGACAAGTGCAAAGTTATGCACTTAGGAAAGAACAACCCACACTATAGTTACACGATGCAAGGCTCCACATTAGAAACCACCACCCAGGAAAAAGATTTAGGAGTCATCGTGGATAACATGTTAAAACCCTCCACCCAGTGTGCAGCAGCGGCCAAGAAAGCAAATAGAATGCTAGGTATCATAAGGAAAGGGATGGAGAATAAAACAAAGGATATTATAATGCCTCTGTATCGCTACATGGTACAACCGCACCTTGAATATTGTGTGCAATTCTGGTCACCGTATCTTAAAAAGGACATAGCGTTATTAGAAAAAGTACAGAGAAGAGCCACCAAATTGGTGAAGGGGATGGAAGGCTACTCCTATGAAGAGAGGCTAAAAAGGTTAGGGCTCTTTAACCTGGAAAAGAGACGGCTGAGGGGAGATATGATAGAGGTCTATAAATTAATGAAGGGAGTGGAACGGATAAACGTGGATCAATTGTTTACGCTATCAGAATATAGAAAGACTAGGGGACATGTAATGAAGCTACAGGGTAAACTATTTAAGACAAATAAGAGAAAATATTTTTTCACTCAACGTGTAATCAAACTCTGGAATCTGTTACCGGAGGATGTAGTAAGGGCTGTTAGTATAGCTGGGTTTAAAAAAGGTTTGGACAAGTTCCTGGAGGAAAGGTCCATAAACCACTATTAAAAGGGACCCAGGATATCAATGCTTGACCCAGTACAAGCATTGTGGAACCTGTGTCTTTTGGGGATATTGCTAGGTACGTATGACCTAGATTGGCCACTGTTGGAAACAGGATACTGGGCTTGATGGACCTCGGTCTGACCCAGTATGGCATGTCTTATGTTCTTATGTTCTCTGTCTGCACTTGTAAATGCACAGCGTGATGATATATCTGAAAGTTGCTCAAGTCTGCCTTCACTTGCTGGCAAGGGAACACAATGCACTAATCTGAACTGGTGTAAGGAAAGAAAAATGATCAGATTCTGTAAAATTTCTACATAAGAGACTGTAAGATCTGTGGAGCAGGGACTAACTATTCAACACAGACAAAGAGGGCAAATAAAGAGAATAGGGAGAATCATTTATTTTGAGGAATTAAATATCAATATGGGTATGAACAGGAGAATTTGGAGTTAAGATTTAAAAACCAGCTCAAAGTGGGCTTTTAGGATGGATTTTAATAATGCAGGCCTTGACAAACGTTTTTGTGGAGGTTAAGAGCTTGGCCAAAATCTTAGTGTCTGTGCCCCCTTGCGCCTCCCTCACCCGCTGTCTCTCACTCTGGTCTCCTGTTCTTGGGATTTGCGAGACCAGCATCAGTTCTTAAATCACGTGACATCTTAAGATAACAACAATTATAGCTTCAGTTAGCAAGTGTGTGTGTGTGTATGGCAATGGGTGCCTGTGTGTGTATGGGCGGGGGGCACAGAGCTGCGAGGGGTGTGTGTTCTGGGGTGATGCACTTTTTTGGCAAATACACATTGTGCCCTTTTGTCCCCATGCATCCACCCCTTTTAACCTCCAATAACCTTGCACTTTCCCTCCCCCCTCCAGCACTCCCACCTGTCTTCTCTCCCCTCCCATTCTCCTTTTTTGAAGCTGCTGGCCTTTTAACATTTTGATGCTTCACTCCTCCCCCTCCCCTCTCCCCCCCCCCCCCAATCTTTTTTGCAGGCCCCTGATCAGACTTTCATCTTCTGGCTGCAACTGTGGCTTTTCCCCTCCTGTTCTGCACATGGGGATCCAATCTCCCTCAGGCAGACAGAAGGGGTCTTTGCTGTGATTGCGGCTTTCTCATTCTCTTCTGTCCGAGGGGATCCAGTATCATGTGGGAAGAGCAGGAATATTCCAAAAGATACAATGTCTTGTGCCCCATGATTGCTTCCTATTTTTTTTTTAAGGGTGAGGGCAAGACAAGCCCAGGTGCAAATTTCTTGTTGCCATGACAACCTGGCACCTGGGATTTGTTGAGCGCTGGAATAGCACCAGAGGAGGAGCATGGCATGCTGACTCGGGAAGTCTGTTCCAAGGCATAGCCTAGCATAGCCTGGACAGAATGGAGTCTGGAGTTGGCAGTGAAGGACAAGGACACAGATAAGTCACTTATCTGATGATAGGAGTTCCTGAGGAAGTGGTATAGGGAGAGATGAGATGAGAGGCGAGTTAATGAGGAGCTGCAGAGTAAATGTGCTTTGTAGGTCAGCAAGACAAGTTTGAACCATATGTGGAAAATGATAGAGAGCCAAGAAAATGTATTGAAGGGTTATAGGAGTATAGATAAGTCTTGCAGAGAACTTTATATAAATTGAATAAAAGAGAGATGGTTTAGCGGGAGATTTGTGAGCAGCAAGTTGCAGTAGTCAAGCAGAAGGTAATGGTGTGGATAAGGGTTTTTGGTAGTAATGTTCAGAAAGGAAGGAATGGATTTTTGCAATTTTAAGTGAAAAAATGTATACTACCTTTTTTCTAGAATAGGATATTTTAAAAACATAGCATGTATATAAAAAGAGGTAAATAATCAGATCTATTTTATATTTGCATGCGTTGCTGTGGTGCCAAGAAGAGCAATTGCTGAAAACTCTACAAAAATAAAACAGTAAAACACCACTTGGTCTGTACGGCAAATCTTCCAAACCAAAACAGCACTAACTGCTAGTCAGATAGCAACTCTATCCAATAAATATTATCACAAACCCTTAAACACCAATACACCACCTCTTGGGGGGAAAAAGGACTTCTACTATTGTATAGCTTGTGCAGGGATCTATAGAATACCTCATCTTGGTCACTCACAACTCACAACTCACAACACACACAGCCAGATAGGCTTTACCCACCAAATAAAGAATAAGTGGTCCAAGTTAGAGAACATTTTGAAGAAAAAAAAAGCCAGACTTTCTATGCAGTGGAAAAACAGAATCTCCATTCCACAACAGAAAAATTTAAAAACATATCATAATTATTCCTGATCGTCCCTCCAGTCTAGTCCTGGAATCTCTGGGGGTTGTGATCCTCCTCCAGCAGCTTTGGAGACTGAGAAACTTCTGTCCTGTGATGTCACAGGTATATAAGCACTGGAACCGCCGCCTCACACCAGTTTATCAGTCTCCAAGCAGCTGGAGGAGTTGTGAGCCCAGGGGTTCAGGGCTCACTAGAGGAACGATTAAGGAGAGTTTAGGATAGAAGGAACTGTTAGAGGGAGTGTATTCATATTTAAAAAAAAAAAAAAAAAAAAAAAAGAGGCTTTCCAACTAGGTGCTGGATTGTACAGGTGCTCTTACCTCCTGTTGCTCGGGGGTCCTCTGTTCTGTTCCCCTCCTTGCCCTTCCCTCCCTTGGGGTAGTCTGGAGCCTGCCGGCCAGCTGAAGCAGGCTGGGGAGAGGACCGCAGCTGGTTACCTTTCCGATCGAGTGAGGAAGGGAGCCAGCGGGGTGCAGAGCTCAGCGTGTGCAGAGGTTTTTGTCTGCCAGCGCTTGGAACCGTCGGGTGCAGCTTCAGCTGTTTTCTGCAGCGTTTTGGCACCGGCTGTGTAGCACCATAAAGGCTGATCCTGCTAAGCGGTGGAGCACGGGAGAGGAGTCACCAGGCGAATCGCCAATGGCAATCGAGGTAAGGAGGCCTTTTAAGCGGGAACGGCAGCAAGACGCCGGGGTAGCTGAGTGTTTGGTGTTGCAGGCCAGCCCACGTGTTAAACACGTGGGAATTGCCGTTTGCAGTCAACGGGCTACAGGACCTTCTAATTCAGCCGGGGAGCCTCGTTTTGAACGGCTTTCTTCAGACCTCAGTACGTAGTGAGTGTTGGCAGAAAGTTTTGTACATAGTTGGGCCTAGGGTCCTTAAAAGTTTAAATTAGGGGGTTATTTTTGATAGTGCAATTCACTACTTAATGGTTGCTCCGGTGAGTCTGCTTTGTCAATAGGTTACTGGTGTGAGGAGGTGGTTCCAGTGCTTATATACTAGTGACATCAGGTATTAATCAGGACAGACAACTAGGTTTCCATGTTCTATGTGACCCAACAGGGGGGATGGGATTTTATCCCCTATGCGAGAAGCGCTTCACCTATGGTTCTTTGCGATCACACACCGCATTCACCTTAGAGCGCTGTACCTCCCCGGGCAAACTCTATGTCCTTGCAGACAGGCTAAGCCACCTCCTTTGTCCACCTGAGTGGATCTTACATCGAGAGATGGCTGCTTGGATCTTCCAAACATGGGGAACTCTACATCTTTTCGCCACTCCGCAGAACACACAGTTTGAACTCTAATGCTCCAGTCTTCCGTCCCTACACCGAAAGGCTCCAGATGCCTTCTTTCTCCATTAGGGACAGGGTCTGCTCTATGCTTTTCCTCCCATCCCCCTAATACCTAAAACGCTGTTCAAGCCAACAAGGGCTCCATAGTTCTCATAGCCCCTTTTTGGCCCAGTCAACCATGGTTTCCTCTGTTTCTTCTCCTTGCTCTCAGACTCAAATGTGGACCTGAACTCCTCTCCCATGACCAAAGGATGCTTTTCCATCCCAGTCTTCACTCCCTTCGCCTCACAGCATGGCTGCTGAAGGGATAGTGCTTGCTGACCTCACCCTGCCATAGGAGGTCAAAGATATTTTTGCATCGTGCAAGGAGTCCACCAGACAATTTTATGCCTTCAAGTGGTTAAGATTTGCCCTCTGGTGTTCCCCAAAAGGTATTGACCTCTTTGCCTGCCCGGTAGAGTCCTTTCTACAATATTTCCGCCACATGTCTTTGGCAGGTCTTAAGACTAACTTGGTGAGAGTTCATCTTAGTGCCATTGCAGCCTCTCACAGACCACTGGGTAGACAGCCTATCTACTCACATCCTTTAGTAGCATGCTTCATGCGGGGTCTGCTACTATTCAAGCCATCCATTAAGCTGCCTCCTGTGGCTTTGGACCTCAACTTGGTTCTTGCTCAACTTCTAAAGTTTCTTTGCTAGCCTTTAGCCACTACTTCACTGAAGTTACTATCTTGGAAGGTAATCTTCCTCATCACTGTCACGTCAGTTTGCTGCATCAGCGAACCGCAGGCTCTGCTGGTGGATCTGTCATATACCTGGTTCTACCATGACAAGGTGGTTTTCCGTACCCATCCACATTTCCTTCCGAAGGTAGTCTTCTTCCATCTAAACCAATCTGTAATCCTACCCATTTTCTTCCCGAGACCATGTGCATCTCAAGCTGAAGCAGCACTGCACACCTTAGACTGCTAGCGAGTGCTGGCTTGCTACTTGAATAGAACTAAGGTTCATAGAAAATCCTGTTATTCATTTCCTTTGATATGAGTCACCTTGGACTACTGGTGACAAAACTAACTCTAACTCTATCCAGATAGCAAGTTGCCTTTCTTTTGCTTCTGCACAAGCAGGACTCTCCCTGGAGGGTCTCGTTACTGCTTATAATGTGCAGACTATGGCAACTTGCATAGCCAGCCTCTGTTCAGTATCCATTAAGGAGATTTGTCTGACAGCTACCTGGTCCTCCATTCATACTTTTGCTTCACATTATTGTCTGGACAGGGACTCCCATTGGGACGTTGTCTTTGGCCAAGTTGTATTCTTGTACCTCTTTGGGAATTAATCTCAACTTCTACCCTCCATCCCGGACTTCTGCAAGAGACTATCACCAGAGGTGGTTTTAGCCTCTGGAAATTGAGTCCAATGGGCCACATTGTGTCCACGCACTTTGGCTCTAACCTTTTAGCCTCAGGGATCACACTACTCTTGCCACCCCACTCCCCTTCCAATGCCAGTCTGGTACCTGGGAGCTAGTGAGTCTCATATGTGAAGACTGCATTCCTGCTTATTCCTGGAGATAGTCTAGTTACTCACCTTTAATGGGTGATCTCCGGGAACAGCAGGAATTGGTCTTCACAACCCGCCCTCCTTCCTAGGAGTTATAGGGTTGGTTTATTTTTTTTCTCTTCCTCAGCTACAAAATCAACTGAGGAGAGGAGTTTGGAAGGCAGGCATGCAGGTACAGTGGAGAGCTCCAAAAGGCTTTCCTGTTGGACACGGGGGAGCATTCCCGCATGGGCTCAGTCAGTGCCATTGTCGCCCATCTGTGAAGACCGATTCCTGCTGCTCCCAAAGATCACCTGTTATAGGTGAGTAACAGTGTTACACTGGACAACAAATCTGTTCAGAAGTTTTGCTTCCTGAAAACCCTTTTCCTTATCGTTCTTCCAGTTTAGTCCTCAACCTCTGGGTAGTGCACCACCTCCTGCAGCTTGGAGACTGGGCATGTCAAAGTCATGACATCACTGGATATAGCCTGCGAGACTCTCCCATCAGCCCCCAGTGTGTCCAGTCTCCATGCAGCAGGAGGACGTAGTGAGCCTAGGTGCTGGGCTCACTTGGGAAACAGATTAGGAACAGTTCGTCAGGTTTTGGGTTTCATTTGGATTTGATTTGGTTTTAATTTATTTCTAATTCAACCTACCAGACATTAACTACTGGGTTTCATAAATTTACTTTCTTTAATCTGGTTCATTTAAAGTTAGTCTAATTCATGTCAGCTTAATCAGTTTCACATAATTTACTGTAATTTAGTTTGAGATTTATGTAGTTTAACATAATTTAGTATCTTAATATAACTGAGTGTAATTTAACTTCAGTAAATTTAATTTGTGGTACTGGCCCGTTGAAATCGCCGTCTCTCGCCTAGCGTCTTTACCTTTTCGTTTAATTTCCTGCACTCATTGCCTGTTGAGGATCTCTCCCCCAGGACAGTACGGGGGAGAGCTCTGCAGCCCAGGCCGGCACACTGCATGTGAGTGCGGCGGCAGCGGTGGCTTCCCGGCACGGCAGGAGCCTCGTTATAGACTGGTTTTCTTCAGCCAGCAGGGCAGGGCATGCCGTAACAGCGGCTCGCGGCAGCGCCGGGCAGCATCATGGCTTGGTGGCGGTGCACTCCTGGATAATACCAGTGGGTCTTCTAAATTTCGGTGCCTTAGGTAAGGCCCTCGGGCCCGGGAGGAATGATTGAAAGAGTGCTTAATGCTAGTACAACAGCAGGAGTTTTTTGGCGCCAAGCGAGCCTCTCTAAAAACGGTGCCATTTTTTTTCTGCTGGGCGAATGCCTCGTGGCAGAGGTTGCCGCGGGGTAACGGAAAACACCAGGCCGTACAGAAGAGGGATGGTTTAATCTCTCGTTTAATGGTTTCTTCAGGGGAATTTGATTTCTTTTAATTAACGGTGTTCAGGAATATTTTTATTCCTTTATTTTCTGTTCCTTATAAATTGTTCATTGACATAGCTCAATCAAGGATCAACCATATTTATTAAAAAAAAAAAAAGCATTTCTTATTGAAATATTGCTCAAATGGAGCATAAGTGCTCTTCTGACAATTACATTAATCCATTTTCCACAATAGAAGTGTTCACATTTAATTTCTAGATGAGGTGGTTCAAGACGGCTCGAGTGGGGATTCTTGGAGTACAATTGAACACCTTGGATCCAGCATTGTTATGAAATCTTTGAGGTTTCTTGAGGTGTCAGTGCCGAACGCATCTAAGGCCCATCTATTCTTTAGAGCAAGCCTAGGATGGAGAAATAAACAATCACAGCTTGAACACGCAAACAAGTAAAAAAAAAATGCCAGTCGTAACTATTATAACACAAATATAGTGACTTGTAAGCAGCACGTTGGTCTACCAAGAGGAAAAAAAAAAAAGTCACTCGGTCAATGTAAATATGCTTTGCTTAATTAATCGCAAAATAGTGTACTCGTGAATATTGGCTATTCCTCAAATTAAACTTTTGACAGCCAGAGATGATCCAAACTGGACCTTGGTGTATGTCTGGTTCTCTCCGGGTCTGTGCCCTGCTTGGGGACTTGAGCTGGAAACAGATGACTATTTGTTCTGGAGTACCGTCTGGCTGGGATGGAACAAGTGCTGCATGAGTCCATGCCTAGCCGTATATCTGGTTATTCTACCAGGGCACACTGGTCGGGAAGCGCCGCAATAGGGCTTTAAGCCCCACTGCCAGCTTTTCAAAGGTCAAAGCATCAGCTCTCAAAAAAAAAAAAATTTTTGTCTCGGCATAAGTTCGGTTCATCATGTTTCTCGGCAGAGAGGATTCAAGGCCACACAGAGACTATAGGTGAACCTTACGCATCGGATTTCTTCGGAATAGACGGTTAGTTGTCAGCGGCTGCACAACGGTATGAACCGAAGGAATGTGCAGAGGACCGGATATTAGTGGTTCGAAGACCTTAAGCACTGGAGAGCATTAAGGGAGTTGTCGAAGTTCGAACGGTGTAGGTAGGGGCGAAGGGATGTACTGAGTGGGACATGTCGTCTACACCTACTAAAATCTCTTATGTTACCATGAATGGGCAGTTGTTTCCATTTTAGGTTGTAGTAACTTAAAAAAAAAACCCCAAAAACCCCCCAGAATAATGTAGATCCCATGTCGATGTCTCAAATCTCTGACTTCCACAGTCATTTAGCAAGTTTTGGATTGGACTTGGTGGATAGGGGTGTTGGTATCGGGGCCGAGGACGTTTCTTGGCTTCAGACAACGCTCTACTTAGTTCTTGGTCCACAAGGCAGAAGGTTCTCACGTTCGTTCTTGGCCTCAAGGTACCACATTGCTGTCTGTCAACGTTTTACATTGAATGCTACTGTGGGAAATTAATAGCGACGGCGGATCCGCGAGGCCAGTCCTTCCCATCGCTCGGTCTTAGGGACGTATGCGTATATATGTTCAGTTCCCAGCCTAGGGCTCTAGGGTTAGGCTCAGCCTGTTACATCCAAAGGAGATGCCTTTGTGGGGGTTCAGTTCTTAAGAACACAAGAGATGCCATACTGGGTCAGTTCCAGCTTCGTCAGGTCCAGTATCCTGTTTCCAATAGTAGCCAATCCAGATTAGCAGTTTCCCAAAGAGACAAATACGCTACTCAGTGCGTGTAGCGGAGCAAACAGTGGAGTCATGTGCATATTCAGAGTTTGTTGCATGTTCAACAGATGTGACACTCTTAGGTTATGTGTCTTGTAGATCCTCTTGAATTGTAGATGGTGTATATAAAAACAATTAAATAAATTTATTAATTTTCCCAGGTTCTCTTTAATAAAGCTTATGGACCCTTCCGCCAGGAGCTTGCCCAAACCTTTTTTGAACTCAGCTACATTGCGGAGGTTTTTTGTGCAGGGCTCCGGGAGTATGCAGGAGACCCAGTGGTCCTTCATTTGACTGGAACTGCGAGCAGTACGCCTGCTGTTGCAGGCGTTCGAACCTGCGGTGATAGGTCGAGCGGTGCGAGTGCGGCCCGGCAACTCCGCGGCGGTGGCCTGCTTCAATCAGCAGGGCAGAGCCGGAAGTGCGGCCATGGAGGCCGAGGTGGAGGATCGGTTAGCGTGGATGCAGCCTTGGTTTCCAGCGATCTCAGTGTCCCATATTGTGGGAAAACACAATGTGATGGCGGATTTCCTCAGCAGGGTCCGAGTAGAGGCCGGAGAAAGGGAGTTGCATCCGGAGGTGTTCGTACGGGTCGGTTGCAGATGGGGACAGTCAATAATGGTCCTCATGGTGACGTTTAAGTCTGCTAGATCGGGTCGCTTCGTCAGCAGAGGACGCAAAAGGATGTCGCAAGGCATCGACGCACTGATACTATGGGGGCCGTGGTCCGGTCTTCTCTGTCTTTCCACCGGTGGCACCTATAGACCGGGTGGTTCAGCGTAGCGAGGTGCATTGAAGGAAAGGTGTTTATTGGGGGACTCAGGCTGGTCGAGTCGCCTGAGGGACGCTGACCTCTTACGGTTGGTCGATGGGACTTCTTGGAGGTTCCCGCCGTTGGAGAATCTGTTGCTTCAGGGTCCCCTCCAAAAACCTCAGGTGGATCGGTTCTCCCTTACGGTGTAGCCATTGAAAGGGCAAGGTTAAAAATAAATAAATAAATTTTTAAAAGTATACGGTCCTTGCATATGTACGTCTATGCTGCATCTTTGAGGACTGGCGCTCGCGGAGGCACGTTCGCGTGACTACAGTGTCAGTTCCCTTGGTATTAAGTTTTCGGCAGGACAGTTCTTGGTACGATTTCGCAAGGCAGTTACCAGGCTGCAGCCCTCTCGTAGAATCTTCATTCCTCTGAGGGAGTTCAATTTGTTTTTAGGGGCATTAGCTAGCGTGCCATTTGAGCCCTTGCAACAGGAATCGGTTAAGAATTTAACCTTGAAGACAGTATGTTTGGTGGCCTCTGCTAGGCAGGGCGAATTTCTGAGTTGCAGGCGTTGTCCTGTTTGTTTTTTCTCCAGAGAAAGGTGGCCTCGCGGCCAGTTCCATCGTTTTGACCAAAGGTGGTTTCTCCGTTTCGCTTACATCACATGGTTTTTCTCTCCCAGCGCTAGGTTCGGCGAAGGGGAGCGTATTGGGCCATAGCTTGCACTGGGTGAACGTCCAGAGAGCACTTCGGCAATGTTCAAAGGTTTCAGAAACCTTGTGCTAGTCGTCTCGTCTTCCTTCAGGTGGTTCGGAGAGCACCACGAGTGTTGCGGCGTTGAAGGATTCCATGTTTAGATGGATTAGAGTGCCGATTGCATCAGCTTATCTTTTTCAGGACCGTACAGTCCCAGTGGGCTTATGAGCTCATTCTACCGAGGTGCAAGCGGCTTCCTGGGTGGAACATTCTTGGCTTCCGCCAGCTGTCAAGCGGCTGCGGGGTCGTCTCTCCATACTTCCAGTACGCACTGCCGCCTAGATGTTCGGGTGGCTGAGGATGCCGTTTTCGGGGAGGCGGTGTTGAGATCCGGCTGGAAAGGTCCCTCCCATTGATTACTGCTCTGATACATCCCAGAGTTTGAGGACTAAACTGGAAGAATGATAAGGAAATAGGAATTACACTTACCTGGTAATTGTGGTTCCTTGAATGATTCCAGTTTAGTCCTCATTTCCACCTGGGGATGGGGTCTTAGCAGTGGTCTTTCCTATTGGAAGTGCAAGGTTAAAGGTAGATATAGACCTTCATTAGTGTTAAGTCGTTTTAAGACTTCTTTTTGCTTTGCACCATGTGATTGTATTATTATATTATGACATTGCTATGTTACGGTATATAATATTATTATTATAGTATATTATATTATTATATATCTATTACTATATTGCACTGGATTGTTTAGGGCTAGGCATTCGGCGGAAAGGAGAGAAAGCAGGAAGCAGTCGTTTTCCTTCGGGAGGGGGAGTAGTAGCTAGAGATGTTATGTTATGCGGCACCTTGAATATAATGTTAAGCTAAAAACGAAAAATTATTTATTGTTCCTTTTGAGTCTGCTTTGTCAGTAGTTCACTGGGGGCTGATGGGAGAGTCCCGCAGGCTATATCTAGTGATGTCATGACTTTGACATGCCCAGTCTCCAAGCTGCAGGAGGAGGTGCACTACCCAGAGGTCGAGGACTAAACCGGAATCACTCAATGAACCACAATTACCAGGCAAGTGTAATTCCTGTTTTGGTGATAGACAGCTTCAAGCTGAACACAAATAATTTCAGGTTAACATAGGCCATGTGGCCTTTTTCTGCCATCATGTTTCTATCTAGTTTGCCCTTCCATATCAATTACTACAAAAGTCCCCTTTTTCCTTTAGAATAGAAACATAGGTCGACTGTATCATGTAGGAATTTGGAGAAACATGAAATTAGATTTTGACTTAATTTAGCATGTTTAATCGCACAATGATGCTGACATATTGCACTAGTTCACCTGAACTAAAAATATTTTGCTCCTGATTTTTGTTTGTACTCGGCATCCGATGCTTCTCGTCTGTGTCCAAAAATAGTCAGACAGCATTGATGGTTTCCAGTTGCCCTGATACCACTTTTCCATCATCGCAATTTCCTGGTGAAACCTTTCACCACGTTAGTTGACTGCAGCAAGATTAGTAGGGAAGAAGTCCAAGTGTGAATGCAGAAAATGAATCTTCAGCAACATGTTGCACTTTATGGTTTTGTATGCTTGAAGCATGTTGTCAACTAGCTAGATGTAGTTTGGTGCCCTGTAATTGGCAAGAAAATTCTTAACCATATCCCTGAATACCTTCCATGAGATTTTTTTCAGGCCCCAGTAGCAGATCTTCGAACCGCATGTCATTGAGTCTGACTTGTGGATCCACAAAAATTCTTTAATCTTTGCATCAGTTATTCTTAGAAACATCTGTCTCAAATATCTAAAGCCTTTTATCTTCCTTGTTCATCGCTTTCGTGAAGTTTTTTCATCAATCAGATATTTTTGCCGCCTCTTCATATAAAACTCAATCTTGTGTCAAGTGGTTCATGTGCCACATTTTTCTGTCCTGGAACTGAATGCTTATGGAGCAGCCAGTTCTTTTTAATGTAATGAGACTCTCTAGCACGGGAGTCCCATTCACAAATGAAACTACAGTACTTAGTACACTCGAGCTGCATTCCTAATAGCAGTGCCACTACTTTTTAAATCACCACAGATGTTCCAGTTGTAGTTGTACTGTGTGTTTCAACAACAGTTCCATGTTTTTGTAGGTTACTTTCATGTGCGCTGCATAAGCAGTAGGTATTGAAGGGTGGACATTGCCATTGTGTAACAAGACTTTCAGGCTTAAACAGTGGTGAATCAATAAAAAGGCACCATTGTTGTGGGTCATGCTCACAACCCAAAGCCGTGAACATACAAACATAGGCTATGTGCTCTTTTCCTGCTGTCATGTTTCTGTCTAGTCTGCCCTTCTATATCAGCTACATAGAAACCCATCAATGTCAGTGCAGAAATAGGTGGTCAACCTGTGCAAAGAAATTTTTCATATCTTCTTGGTGGATCAGAAAGACAGAGAAATTTTTGTACCTGGCGACAGCAAACCCCATCCTTACAATCTTGAACCAAATAGTTCAGCTTTTGTTTTTGACAAACTTAAGTCCCTCACCAGGTCATTCAATTCTGACTGTGTTATCAGATGAGGCACACCAGACATAAACGGTTCACAATCTGGATCCGTTTTGTTTTCCACGTCTGGCATGTGTATTGTGACATCTTTGTCTACCTCATCTAGGCTCCATGTTTCTAGTGGCTTCAGTACTGGCATATTGTTGTCATGCAGCACTGGTCTCATGGCTGAAGGCCGACTGTGGTATTCAGTAGATTTCTTATTTTTAGCAGAGAAGCTTGATACATTGGCCAGACTGAAGTAACAGTCTGTCATGTGACCCTTCTGTTCTCGCTATATCATTGGGAGTGCAAATGGCATTGACTTCAGAGTACCTCTAAGCCAAGCTCTGAGATGGACAGCATATGTTGCACAGCAAATGTGAGGAGCCCAGGATTTGTCTTGATCGCCAACCTTACAACAGAGGAAGAACTCATATTCTTAAGTGCAGTCATTCTGTGTTTTTGAGGCTTAAGCATATACTCACCAGAAATGTGACAGAATGTGTTGAGACATTGACAAGACATTTCTGCTGTAACAAATCGTTGTTTAACATCAGTTTGTGTACTTAACAACTTTTACATGTAAGCTTCTTGTCTAAAGTCATGCATAGCATCTATGTATGAAAGCTGCTTTTATAGCCTGTACTGCCGGCATCCATCCTGACTAAGCATGCCCATACATTCCTGAGCAGTAGCATTTCCAATCTCCAGGAACAAGCAGGAATGAGTCTTCACATATGGGTATCGTCGGTACCGACGGAGCCTGCGCGGGAACGCTCCCCAGCGTCCAAAAGGAAAGCTTTTGGGAGCATCCCACAGTGCCTGCGCGCTGCCTTCCTGCCTTTCCGAACCGCCTCTCTCCAGTTCTTCTTTTCCGCGGAGCCAGCAGGTCGTGTTCCTGTCACCGCTGAAGAATTTCTTATTTTCTTTTATTTCTTTGGTCGCGTGTCTGCCTTCTCGACGCCGGACAGGTACCACCGGTCTTTTCTTTCTTTATTCTAAAAAAACCCAAAAAAACAAAAAAACCTACTGTTTTTCTCACTTCAGTGCATTTTTCTTTCTGTGGACTTAGGCCTACGAAAATTTTTCCTCATGGAAAAGCCCGCCTCCGGGTTTAAAAAGTGCACGAAGTGCAGCGGCACTATTTCTGTCACCGACACCCATGACTGGTGTCTAAAATGTTTAGGTCCTGACCATTCCATTACGGATTGTGAGTCCTGTTCCATGATGTCTAAAAGAGCTCTACAGAATCGAGCAACCAAGCTCAGTACCCTGTTTCCCTCTGATGCAGCTTCAGTGGCATCGACGTCTTCCAGGGCTGCTTCTTCCTCCCATGGATCTCAGGTAACCAAACTTAAGTCCAGCCGGTCCTCGAAGAGTAGATCTCCCTCTAAGTAGCGAGATGCCTCCGGGCTTGCTCTTGAGGAATCTGCACCGGCAAAATTACCCTGGCGGGAGGCTCCGGCTTCCAAAGCTTTATCTATGGGGTCACAGGTTGACATCGATGGCTCGGCCTCGACTGATCACCTGTTGCCATGTTCTGGGGTACCGGTGGTTCCCACTCGTACCGACATCCAGACATTGGTGGCGTCGATGGATCAGAATATTCTGACCATGCAGCGTGCCATCACGGCATTCATACAAGCTGCGATGCCTTCGGTACCGCAACAAACTCTGTTGTCGGTACCGACTCCGGCACCGATATCGGTTCAGGTGCCGGTACCGATTGCATCGACATCGGCTTCGGTGTCGACTGCAGCGGTACACTGTTCTATGATGTCCATCGGTACCGAATCGGTACCGATCACTCCCGATGTCGATACCACCTGGTACGCGTATCGGGCTCTGCAGGAGCATCCAGATAGGCGATACTTCGATTCCTCTGAAGACTCTGATGAATCAGAGGCCTCTATCGAAGCATCGGTGATCCTTCCTCAGGAGCCCTCTTCTCCAAAAAGGAGAATGTCTCTTCCAGAAGACTTGTCTTTTCAAGACTTCATTAGGGAAGTGGCCAGGGGCCTTTCCATCTCAGTGGCCCCTGAGACAGAGCCTAGAGCCAAAAAATTAGATATTTTACAATATCCTAAGGCTCCTAAAGAGGCAGCCACTTTACCAATACATGAGATTCTTTATGATCACATGTTGGGCATATGAGAGACTCCTCTCACCACCTCCCCTCATTCTCGTAGGTTGGACACCATGTATCGTGTTCCTCCTTGTCCTGGTTTCCATAAGACTCAGCTTCCTCACCACTCCATTGTGGTGGAGTCCAATGTTCCCTCTAATTTTCTGTAGGCTGTGTGCGCATAAAATATCAGCTGTGCAGCTTTTGAAGGAAGGTTAAAATTTTGTGTGCCACATAACGACACTCAGAGTTACATACTTTAAAATTTGACGACTATGTCAGAATACAGTATGTACACCACATTGATTTTAATCAAATTAAATGAAAATAGACAATTACTAAATGAAGCAGAAAATTTCTAGTAATTACAATCACAACTTCTAAATTTTAAAACATCTGAGTTGTTTTCTATCAGAATCAGAATCATAATTTTTGTGCGCTCTGTTGTAAAGTATGTGCGCTTGCTCAGCGAGGTGTGTGCGCACGCGCACAGCTTAGAGGGAACAGTGGTGGAGTCTGCTATGAAAAAGATCAAGAGTACAAAAAGGCACTCTTCTACTCCTCCAGGAAGAGAATGCAGAACCTTAGATGCCTTTGGCAGGAGAATTTTCCAGGCCAATATGCTTGTTGCCAGAATCAATTCCTATAGTCTCTATATGGGGATGTTTCTAAAAGAAGTTACAGATCATCTGCAAACTTTGTCTCCTTTTATTTCAGAAGATAAAAGGGAAGAGTTTCTCACCTGGCTTAAACATGCCCAGGATATTTCCAAGTTTTCCAACCGTGCAGCCTTTGACTCTTTTGAAGGTGCCAGCAGAGCCTCGGCTATTGCCATAGGTGCACGCAGAGTTGCTTGGTTACAAGCTTCTGATTTGGAACCCTGGGTTCAGGATGGACTAGGAAACCTTCCTTGTACAGGTGAAAACCTTTTTGGCAAAGATTGGTAAGCAAAGGCCACCCAGATGGATGCTGAAAATTCTGCTTTAGATAGACTTTCAAAGTCTACTTCTGCTCCTTTTTAGAAAAGGTTGTTCAAAAAGGGATTTTTCCCCAAAAAAGGGAAATATTATTCTGCTTATGGTCAGCAGGCATCTTCTGCAGGTCGTTTTGCTACAAAGAGACAGCAACAACCGAAACAGGCCAAGCCTAAGGCTGCTAGGACTGCTACGGCCGAACAGCCTCAGCCTCAGCCTCAGCCTCCTCAGGGCCTTTGACTTACAACTAGAGAACTTAGTCTTTCTGGCTCTAGAACATCCAGAGCCTCTCACCATTCCAGGAAGGTTAGCTCACTTTGCTCCCAGATGGGAACAAATCACAGCAGAGCAATGGACCCTCTCCATCATAAGGGAAGGGTACAAGCTTCATTTTTTAAACCAACCTTCCTCACACCATGGTGAGACAGTTCAGTTCTCCAACATCTCTCCTCGACCTTCCTGGTCAGGAGATTGCTACCCTTCTTGCCCAAGGGGCGATAGAAGAAGTACTCCTTCTTCAACAGGGCTCAGGGTTCTACTCCCCCTACTTTCTCATCCCAAAGAAAACAGGGGGCTACAGACCCATTTTAGATCTCAGAGAATGGAACAAGTTTCTATGCAAGGAGAAATTCAAGATGACTTCTCTCGGTACTCTCGTTCCATACCTCCAGAGTCAGGACTGGCTTTGTTCTCTAGATCTCAAGGATGCGTACACCCATGTCCTCATCCATCCAACACACAGAAGGTTCCTTCGGTTCCTTTTCCAAGGAAAGCACTATCAATACAGAGTGCTTCCCTTCGGTCTGGCCTCTGCCCCAAGGGTGTTCACAAAATGCATGGCAGTAGTAGCTGCATTTCTACGCACTCTAGGAATATTTGTATTCCCATATCTGGAAGACTGGCTCATCCCAGCTCCATCCCAGTCAGAGGTCCAGGCTTCCCTGGCCTGCACAAGCCGTATCATTCAATATCTGGGACTTGTAATAAACATCCCAAAATCCCATCTCACCCCTACTCAATCTCTAGAGTTCATAGGGGCCTTACTGGATACCACCACTGCAAGGGCCTATCTTCCCCAGGCCCGTTGCCTACGTTTGGTGCAGTTAGCCTCCCAGATTCAGTTAAAGTCCCATTTAACTGCTCGAGAGATGTTAAGAACAAAAGAACATAAGAACATAAGACATGCCATACTGGGTCAGACCGAGGTCCATCAAGCCCAGTATCCTGTTTCCAACAGTGGCCAATCTAGGTCATGCGTACCTAGCAATATCCCCAAAAGACACAGGTTCCTCAATGCTTGTACTGGGTCAAGCATTGATATCCTGGGTCCCTTTTTAATAGTGGTTTATGGACCTTTCCTCCAGGAACTTGTCCAAACCTTTTTTAAACCCAGCTATACTAACAGCCCTTACTACCTCCTCTGGTAACAGATTCCAGAGTTTGGTTACACGTTGAGTAAAAAAATATTTTCTCCTATTTGTCTTAAATAGTTTACCCTGTAGCTTCATTACATGTCCCCTAGTCTTCCTATATTCTGATAGTGTAAACAATTGATCCACGTTTATCCGTTCCACTCCATTCATTAATTTATAGACCTCTATCATATCTCCCCTCAGCCGTCTCTTTTCCAGGTTAAAGAGCCCTAACCTATTTAGCCTCTCTTCATAGGAATAGCCTTCCATCCCCTTCACCAATTTGGTGGCTCTTCTCTGTACTTTTTCTAATAACGCTATGTCCTTTTTGAGATACGGTGACCAGAATTGCACACAATATTCAAGGTGCGGTCGTACCATGGAGCGATACAGAGGCATTATAATATCCTTTGTTTTATTTTCTATCCCTTTCCTTATGATACCTAGCATTCTATTTGCTTTCTTGGCCGCCGCTGCACACTGGGCAGAGGGTTTTAACATGTTATCCACGATGACTCCTAAATCTTTTTCCTGGGTGGTGGTTTCTAATGTGGAGCCTTGCATTGTGTAACTATAGTGTGGGTTGTTCTTTCCTAGGTGCATAACTTTGCACTTGTCCACATTAAATTTCATCTGCCACTTGGATGCCCAGTCTTCCAATTTATCCAGATCCTCCTGCAGTTTTCCACAATCCTCTTGGGTTTTAACAGCTTTAAACAGTTTTGTGTCATCTGCAAATTTGATAACCTCACTAGTTATTCCCTTTTCCAGGTCATTTATGAATATGTCAAAAAGTAGCGGACCCAGTACAGATCCCTGGGGTACTCCACTATTCACCTTTTTCCATTTGGAATATTGGCCATTTAGCCCTACCCTCTGCTTTCTATCTTTTAACCAGTTCCCGATCCACAATAGTACACTGCCTCCTATCCCATGACTTATTAGCTTCGCCAAAAGTCTCTGATGGGGGACCTTGTCAAAAGCTTTCTGAAAGTCCAGATACACTATATCAACTGACTCACCTTTGTCTACCTGTTTATGCACACCTTCAAAAAAACATATCAGATTAGTAAGACAAGATCTTCCTTGTCTAAAGCCATGTTGGCTGTCTCCCATTAGGTCATGACTATCTACATGCTGTGTAATTTTGTTCTTTATGATGGTTTCTACCATTTTCCCTGGTACTGACGTCAGGCTCACCGGTCTGTAATTTCCCAGGTCACCCCTGGAACCCTTTTTAAAAATTGGTGTTACGTTGGCGACCCTCCAATCTTCAGGTATTACAGATGTTTTTAAAGAAAGTTCACAGATTACCAATAGCAGGTCTGCAATCTCATATTTCAGCTCTTTCAACACTCTGGGATGTATACCATCCGGTCCAGGTGATTTGCTACTATTCAGTTTATCAAATAGTTGTAATATATCTTCCCGGTGTAGCGATATTTCTCTCAATTCCTCTGCAGTATCACCTTTAAATACCACTTCAGTCTTGGGTAACATCCGTACATCTTCCTCAGTAAAGACCGAAGCAAAGAATTCATTCAGTCTATCTGCTATAGCCTTGTCTCCTCTTACTGCCCTTTTACCCCTCTATCATCTGACGGTCCAATTGACTCTCTCACAGGCCTTTTGCTACGAATGTACTTGAAAAAGTCTTTATTTCGTGTTTTTGCTTCCGTAGCAAGTTTCTTCTCAAATTCCCGCTTTGCCTGCCTTATCAATGCTTTGCATTTAACTTGCCAGTGCTTGTGCTGTTTCCAGTTTTCATTCTTTTGGCTCTTTTTTCCATTTCCTGAAGGTTGCTTTTTTGGCAGCAACAGCCTCTCTGACCCCACCTTTAAACCATGCTGGCAGTTTTTTGGACTTTCTTCCACTCTTCTTAATGCGTGGAATACAGCTGGTCTGGGCTTCGAGGATAGTAGTTTTAAATAACGCCCAAGCTTGCTGTAAGTCTTTAACCTTTGGAACCGTTCCTTTTAGTTTTTTCCTAACTATATTCCTCATTCTATCATAGTCTCCCTTTTGAAAGTTAAAAGGTAGTACTGTGGATTCCTTTACTATTTGTCCTCCAATAATTAAATCAAACATGATCATACTATGATCACTATTGCCAAGTGGTCCCAACACCCTTATTTCTTGCACCAGATCTGGCGTTCCACTAAGGACTAGGTCCAGTATGGCTTCCCCTCTGGTCGGTTCATGAACCAGCTGCTCCAAGAAGCAGTCATTTATTCCATCTAGAAACTTTACCTCTTTAGCTTGTCCTGCCGTGACACTGACCCATCGATACCGGGGTAATTGAAATCACCCATTATTACTACTCTGTTGTGACTTTTGTTAGCTTCCGTGATTTCTTTGAGCATTTCATCATCCATTTGTTCATTCTGGCCAGGCGGTCGATAGTATACTCCCACTGCCATCACCTTCCCCTTCATAAGTGGAATTTCAATCCATAGAGATTCTACAGCAAATTTTGTTCCCTGCAAAACTTTAATCCTTTCTGACTCAATGCCCTCTCTAACATAGAGCGCAACCCCTCCACCAATTTGTTCAGCTCTATCATTACGATATAGTTTGTATCCAGGTATCACAGTGTCCCACTGGTTATCCTCCTTCCACCATGTCTCTGAGAGTGCAATCATATCTAACCTCTCATTTAGTGCTATGTATTCTAACTCTCCCATCTTATTGTTTAGACTTCTAGCATTGGCATACAAGCATTTTAGAGACTGTATTTTATTCATATTAATCTGGCTATTGGTAGGCATGGGTAATTTGGCATCTTTATGCTCTGTCTGCTCCTTACTCAAGGGCATTTCGGCTACTATACTCCCTTTTGGAACCTCACTGCTTTTGGTAGTATCATTCAAGGATACTATCGTCCGAACCATGCGCTCCTGGGTGACTGTCGGCTTTCCCCTGCTTTCTAGTTTAAAAGCTTCTCTATCTCTTTTTTAAAGGTTAATGCCAGCAGTCTGGTCCCATCCTGATTAAGGTGAAGCCCATCCCTTCGGAAGAGCCCCCCCTTTCCCCAGAATGTTCCCCAGTTCCTAACAAATCCAAAACCCTCATCTTTGCACCATTGTCTCATCCACGCATTGAGACTCCGGAGCTCTGCCTGTCTTTTGGGTCCTGCACGTGGAACAGGAAGCATTTCGGAGAACGCTATCCTGGAAGTTCTGGATTTCAACTTCCTACCTAAAAGCTTAAATTTAGCCTCCAGAACCTCCCTACCACATTTTCCTATGTCATTGGTACCAACATGTACCAAGACAGCAGACTCCTCCCCAGCACTATCTACGATCCTATCTAGGCGGTGCGTGAGGTCCGCTACCTTCGCACCAGGCAGGCATGTTACCAGGCGATCCTCACGTCCACCAGCCACCCAGCTATCTACATTCCTAATGATTGAATCACCAACTATAACAGCTGTCCTGACCCTCCCCTCATGGGCATGTGGCCCTGGAGAAACGTCCTCGGTGCGAGAGGGTTTTACATCACCTGGAGGACAGGTCCTAGTTACAGGATCACTGCCTGCCACACCAGGGTGATGCTCCCCTGTCACGTGACCTCTCTCCTCCATGGCAACAGGGATGCTGCCAGACTGGAGGTGGGACTTCAGGACTATATCCCTGTAGGTCACGTCCATGTACTTCTCTGTCTTTCTTATGTCTTCCAGGTCTGCTACTCTAGCCTCTAGAGAACGGACTTGTTCCCTGAGAGCAAGGAGTTCTTTGCAC
This sequence comes from Ichthyophis bannanicus, assembly GCA_033557465.1. Lineage (NCBI taxonomy): Eukaryota > Metazoa > Chordata > Amphibia > Gymnophiona > Ichthyophiidae > Ichthyophis > Ichthyophis bannanicus. Next base: position 610,994,143 of record CM066034.1, read on the forward strand.
TTAGTGCATATGTAAGACCTCTCACCAACTGGGAGAAAATCATACATGTGACATTCAATGCAAAAGACCGGAGAACCCCCATCTCGTTGCTGGACTTCTGTCTGCATCTTAGTTTAAAGCTTGTGTTTAGGTCTTTTAAATTCTGTATATAATAAGGATTGGTGTAGATGCTTATACCAATAAAAGTGTATCTAATACCCCTAATACACCTTGTGTACCTGAAGCTTAATTAATTAATCTCAGGTCCTCCGTGTATGACTGATTTGGATAACGAGCTGCACCTGAGATCAGCCCCTTTCCTCTAAGATGTGCAGGTACCTATAAAACTACAATTACCCCAGGGGAAGGTGGGTGCCGGGGAGGGAGGGAGGGAGATAAGTCCTATTAAAGAGGGCAGGTACAAGGTACCCTGTCCTGAACCCTCAGCAGGGGGGAGAGGGGTACCAGATAAAGCCCAGTTAGTTGAGAGAGGCAAGGTAAGTTACAGCTGAGAAAGGGTAAGAGAAAGTTTAAAACTTAAACGTCTACAGCAATGGAGTGGGTAAGGGAACCCAATAAGATGGACAGATAGAGAGCTATGTGGAGACACACAGATTCACAGTTATTTGCAAACAAGACTCACAGTTATGCAGCAACTCAGTAAAAAAATCACCTTTTGGAAGAGCTCTGGAAGCACCCCTCTTCTTAGAGAACACAGAGGCAATCTGAGCTAAACCCACGTGTGCAGCACAGAAAATGGAAAGCCACAACACTAACTCAGCAGGGGGAGGGGAGGAGTCCTTCAGGGAAGGGTAAGACTGTTAGGCCATATGGCATCCACTGTGCATGTGGTCCTTTATGCTCGCCTTCACATGAGGGCAGCTCAATGGACTTTGTCCACCCAATGGACCCAGGCATCAGGGTGCCTGTCAGACAAAATAGCAACTTCCAGTTGCCTTTTTTGCTCTCTCCAGTGGTGGACGTCCATCCAAAATCTGTTGCTGGGGTCCCCCTTTCAACAGGTGTTACCCCAAGCAACCCTCACAACAGATGCCTCCCCAAAGGGTTGGGGGGCCCATCTACAAGATCTCTCCACCCAGGGCATCTGGTCTCCACAGGAGACATCTCTACATATCAAGCTCTTAGAGCTCAGAGCAATTTTTCTAGCTCTGAGTCTTCCACACCCTGCTCAGCTACAAGACAGTCCTCATTCACACAGACAACCAAGTAGCCATGTTCTACGTGAACAAGCAGGGGGGGGACTGGCTCTCTGTCGCTTTGAAACGAAGCTCTGAGATTGTGGGCCTTTGCCAGAGAGCATCAAATTCATCTCATGGCAGTGTATCTTCCAGGGGTTCAAAACTCTTGGGCAGACAGACTCAGTTGAGTTCTGCTTCCACACGAATGGTCCCTCCATGGGGACCAGATAACCAGGATCTTTCAAATTTGGGGAACCCCAGACATAGACCTGTTTGCAAGTCCGTGGAATGCCAAACTTCTCCGGTTCTGTTCCAGAATTCCGTGTCAGGGAGTTCAGGCCAGGGATGCCTTCCTCCTTCATTGGGGGCAAGACTTCCTCTATGCCTTTCCACCCATTCCCCTAATTCCCAAGACACTGTTCAAGCTTCAGAGAGACAGGGGTCTATGATCCTCATAGCACCACGTTGGCCACGCCAAGTGTGGTACCCTCTACTTCTGCATCTCTCTCAAGCTCCCTCCCTGGACTTGGGATCTGCTCCAGACCTCCTATCCCAGGAGGAGGGAATGTTGTGGCACCCAAATCCCCGGTCTCTTCATCTCAGGGCCTGGTTGCTGAAGGCCTAGACCTTCAAAATTTGCATCTTTCTCAGCAAGTGAAGTATATCCTTCATGCTTCCAGAAAGCCTTCCACCAGACATTCTTATGCTTTTTAAATGGAAGAGGTTTACCATTTGGTGTGCAGAGAAGGGTCTTAACCCTCTTGCAATACCTCTGAATTCTTTACTAGAGTATTTGCTGCATTTATCCCATGCAGGCCTTAAAACGAATTCAGTAAGAGTCCATTTGAGTGCTATTGCAGCATCCCTTAAGCCTCTCAATGGACAGCCTATTTCCTCTCATCCTCTTATAGCAAGATTCATGAGAGGCCTTCTTTTGACTAAACCTCCCATTATACCACCTCCAGTGGCATGGGACTTGAATCTGGTTCTTGGCCAGCTTATGAAGCCACCCTTTGAACCCTTAGCCACTACCTCCTTGAAATTTCTTTCCTGGAAGGTTATTTTTCTCATTGCAGTCACTTCAGCTCGCCGCATCAGTGAGCTGCAAGCCTTGGTGGCTAATCCTCCTTATACAAGGTTCCATCATGACAAGGTAGTCCTCAGGACCAATCAACACTTTATGCCTAAAGTGGTTTCACCTTTTCATCTAAATCAGGAGGTGTACTTACCTTCTTTTTTCCAGGACATCATGCTTCAAGTGCAGAGAGGAATCTCCATACCCTGGATTGTAAAAGAGCGCTCGCTTTTTACTTACAAAGGACACAGCAACATAGAAAGTCCTCCCAACTCTTTGTTGCTTTTGATCCCTCTCATTTAGGACTTCCAGTCTCTAAGAGAACTCTGTCCAATTGGATTGCTCAGTGTATTTCTTTCGCCTACCAGAGTAAGAACCTTTCTCTAGAGGGCCATGTCACAGCTCACAATGTGAGGGCCATGGCAGCCTCTATGGCTCATCTAAACTCCTGTGTCCATCGACCAAATCTGTCGAGCGGTCACCTGGGCCTCGGTTCATACCTTTACAGCCCATTACTGCTTGGACAAGGACTCCCGCCGGGATGCCTTGTTTGGTCAGGCTGTTCTTAAACACCTATTCCATGCTTAAACAACTCCTACCCCCCATCCCTGGTTGGATGCCCGAGATCCATGGAGGGAGGTAGAGCCCTTCTCAGGGACTCACAACCTTGGGGATCTCCCTGGCATCTCTAGCTGGGGAGTCCCCATATGTGAAGACTCATTCCTGCTTGTTCCTGGAGATAGCACAGTTACTTACCTGTAACAGATGATCTCTGGGAACAGCAGGAATAAGGCTTCACAACCCACCCACCTCCCCTAGGAGTTGTATCTCTCTATCTCTTTCCTTTCCTCTCTCTCTCTCTTTGTCTCAGCTTAAAACTCGAACTGGAGAGAGGCGGTTGGGAAAGGTGGGAAGGCAGCGTGCAGGCGCTGTGGGATGCTCCCAATAGCTTTCTTTTTGGACGCTGGGGAGCGTTCCCGCGCAGGCTCCGTCGGTACCGACGATACCCATATGTGAAGAGTTATTCCTGCTGTTCCCAGAGATCACCTGTTACAGGTAAGTAACTGTGCTTTGCACGTTGTAAGCCTGCATGGAGTGCCTGGACTAAAGAAAACGGCTTACTTTCTAGGCAACATATGTATAGACTTTAAAATATGCAAGTAAATCTCAAAAGTAGGCGATTTCCAAAATGGTGCATGGTAGGAAAATTTCAAGGTGATTTTCATGATAAACAACCCAAAATCCATAAGATACACACAAAAGTGCTCAGGAAGCAAAATCTTTATTGTCCGGTATAATTCAAAATAGCAGGCCTATCAAATGTCTAGTAATTTTTAATAAAGATGAAAAATCATTCTGCCCACAGGGCCAGCCCAAGGGTATCTGGTACCCTAGGTGAACCAGCTATGCAGGACCCCCCCCCCCCCCCCCCCCACTATGGTCCACCACCATATTGGATTCCCAGCTGCTGCTGCAGGGGAAGCTGTGTTGCTGTATTGCCTCCATTCTCCCTCTGGTCTGTGATTGTGTGACCACCAAAAAATCGACTGTTGCCATTCTTCACAGCCAGTCGCACTGATACTGGCGGCTAAACAATATATTACTGAGTAAAGATGTTCTCGCATGCAACACCCTCGTTTCATCCCCATGGCTGCATGTGAGATCATTTCCCCTTTTGGGGGGGGGAGAGGGACGAGTTGGAGAACTGCCCAAGCTGCCAGCAAGCAACTTGAAAGAACTCTGCTGGAGAGTCGCATCACTTGCAAGATCTTTAGACAGGGTAATTAAATTAAAAAGAGAAGAGGTATGAGAATTTAACTTAAGAATATAAGAGATGCCATTCTGGGTCATACTAAAGGTCCATCATACCTAGTATCCTGTTTCCAATGGTGGCCAATCCAGGTCATAAGTATCTGTCGAGTTCCCAGAAAGTAGAATGATTCCATGCTACTTGACCCAGGGTAAGTAGTGGATTTCTCCTGTCCTTTTTAATAATGGTTAATGGACTTTTTTCCTACAGGATCTTGTCCAAAACTCTTAAACCCAGCTATACTGACAGCTTTTATTACATCCTCTGGCAATGGATTCTAGAGTTTGATTCCTTTTTGAGTGAAAACATATTTTCTTCAATTAGTCATAAATGGGCTATCTTGTAGCTTTGTTGCATGTCCCCTAGGTGAAGGAGTAAACAACCCATCTGCGTCTGTCCTTTCTACTACACTCATTTTATTAGAGTGGAGGAGTAGCCTAGTGGTTAGAGCAACAGTCTAGTACCCAAGAGATCAGAGTTTGATTCTTACTGGCACTCCTTGTGACCTTGGGCAGGTCACTTTATCCTCCATTGCCTTGGAAGAAAAGGTCTGACAATCTATTTCTGGTCATACCTTGCTCAGAAAACCCAGGTGGTGTTGGGTTGCTAGGAGTCGGCATTGACTTGACCATACTTAAAAGAAAAGAAATCATATCTCCTCTCAGCAAGTTGAAAAGTGCAATGTTTCCATCATTTGCAGAATTACATGTTTTTGTGTATGTGTGATGTGGACTGTCAGGGAACTGCATGTGCATGCGGAGTGTTGGGTGTGTGTGCTGGTGTCTGTGTTGATAGCTCTGTGCATATATGTGCATGGGGGGGGGAGACTCTGAGTATGTACAGTGTATGTTAGTGGGGTGTGTGTGTTGAGGCGTGGTTGTGTATCCATGTGTTGGAGTGATGGATGTGTCTGCACTTTCCTCTGTGTCCTCCTACACCTGCCCCTTGTCTCTCCCACCCTCTTGCATTATTCCCATTTTCTATTCTTCACTTCTCTCTCACTCTCTCTCTCCCTATTACCTGACTTTGCACTTTCTCTCAGGCCTTTCACTCCCTCCCTTCCCTTCCCTTCTCCCTTAATGCACACACGTCTCTTCTTGTCTCCTCTAACCCTACTTCTTCCCTTATATTTGGTTTATGGTTATTGCATTACTTGATATACCGCCTTTCAAACATCAAGGTGGTGGTCTTTTGCTAACCAGGAAAGTAGTTACACCAAAGCTTGGTCTTTTACCGAACGATGAAGTCACAGCTCCAAATAATAAGAAAAATCGTTCATGTATTAATGGGTGGCTAACAAAACCTTCCCTTGTCTATAATAACTTAAAGTTTAAATAATAGAGGTCTCAGACTTGTTGGCTTTGCCACAGGGACTTTTGTCCGTTATCAAAGCAGGTTGCCCATTTTGCATCAACGACCTCTAAAGAATAGTGGGTTGTCTAACACAGATGAATATTCCAAAACTTGAAAATGTAATAAATGCTCAAAAGCTGTACTTATCTGTGCAAGATAAAATAACCCACTGTTGTGGACCATTTAAGGATCCCGACGCCCTTTACGGGTACCAGTCATGCGTTTCATCGCTATGCTTTCATCAGGGGATCACTCAAGATCATTCGTCCAACTTTATTTTAACTGCCAAAATAATACCAAAAGAATTATGTTACTAAAACATGCAACCCCTTCTTCACATAGACAAACAAAATATAATCAGACCCCACCTAGATATATGAAAATATAAAAATCTAAAGACCATACCTATCAGAGTTTAACTTGCTGCCCACATTCCGCCGGTGATTATCAAAAGTTTTACTGGTTTCAACCCAGAACGCCGCGCATGCGAAGTAAAGAGGAAACCTCCCACTTATAGAAAACCCCGGAGGCCTAGCAACCCAATGAGATGTCAGCATAATTTAAAGCCCACTAATTATTCTAAGTACATTATGCATTATGTACCACAGTGAAGAACAAAAGTAAATAGAGAAATGAGATACTCCAGTAGCTAAAACCTTCATACACATCGCGCCCTTTCTATGGACGCATTCAAACCTTTAGGAAACACTGTATCAAAGGTATATATCCACCATTGCTCACGCCTGATCAGTAGCCGATCTATGGGCACGCACCTTTCACCCTTTAATACTTGTTCTAAACATAAAATCCGAAGTTGTTCATACTGATGATGATGCGATATACAGTGTTGGCCTATCGGGGCCTCTTTTACACAATGTTTTAGACGACTCTTATGCTCCCTAATACGGACTCGAAATGCACGTGTAGTCTTTCCTATATACACTAATCCGCATGGGCAAAATATGGCATATACCACATTAACAGACCCACAGGTAGTAGAGGATGCCAAATTTCTTCGGAGGCCATTGTATTCAAAATGTGAGGCTTCTATGGTCAGCATGCATATATCACAGTTTCCACAACTACGGTGGCCCTTGTAGGCAACTGCAACTGAGACCTCCTCAATCGGTCTCAGTACGGTGGGACTTAAAAGTTCCTTAAGATTGCGATCCCGGGTCGACACACATCTAATAGTCTTGTTATCTAAACCTGGGACCGCTGCTAAAATATTGGAATGCCTTTTAATAATCTGCTGCACTGCTGAACTCAACGGGGAATACCTCGTAATAAAATTCACATGTGGAGACTCGAAATCGTTTATTCCAGCCGAACACGGCTCCAAAAGTAAAGCTCTATGGTTAAAAAGTGCTCGTGTATATGCTCTCTTAACAACTTGCTGAGGGTATCCTCGGGATAAAAAATTAGCAAATAATACTTTTGAACGGCGTTTGAAGTCCTGTACATCTGAACAGTTCCTGCGAAAATGCAGGAACTGTGAATAAGGGAGGCTTTCCTTAAGTCTGCGTGGATGTAAGCTACGAAAATGCAAAAAAGTATTCCTATCAACTGGCTTCTTGAAAATTGAGGTTGACCATCCTGATGCACTTCTCCTAATCTCCACATCCAAGTAGATGAGAATATCTCTATGAAAAGAGTACGTAAAAGTGATATTGACATCCAAATGGTTTAGCCATTCAAGAAACTGACATAGAGACTCTTCTGTACCTCGCCACATCAGAAAAATGTCATCAATGTACCTCCGCCACAGTAGAATCTGCGAAGTATACCTTGATGGGATAGCCCATTGTTTTTCAAAAATCCCCATATAAAAATTAGCTACAGATGGAGCGCATGTAGCACCCATAGCTACCCCAGCAGTTTGTTGATACAGTTCTCCCTGAAAAAGGAAATAATTTTGTTTAATGGCCAAATGGGCCAAAGTCATGATGAAAAGAGACTTAGGCACAGATATATCTCCTCGTTGTTGAAGCACTTGTTCTATCACGTGTAGCCCTGCCTCTTGTGGAATGTGTGTATATAATGAAACCACATCTAGTGTTACTAGAAAAACGTCCGAGCTTTGGGACCAGTCATCCATCCCCCTCAAGATACTCAAAAAATGGGTTGTGTCTCTGACATATGATGGGATGGTTTGTAATAAAGGACGTAAATAGGAGTCAACATAAGTAGATAGGGGTTCAAGGATACTGCCTCTAGTAGATACTATTGGTCGACCAAGAGGATCGTGTAGATTTTTATGCACTTAGCTGTAATAGGGGCTACCACATTCAAATAAATGTACTCTCTTCTTGTAATTAAGCCATCCATCAAAGCCGATTGTGTCAAAGAATGAATTGTTTGCTGTAATGACTCTCCAGGATCTAACTCCAATCTAATATACACTGACGTATCTTGTAATTGAGTTAGTGCCTCTTTGACATAAGCGTCCCTAGAAAGAACCACAACTGCACCCCCTTTGTCGGCCCGCTTGATAACTATGTCATGCCTATTTTGTAATTCAACCATGGCCGCCTTCTCCCCTTGGGTTAGAGCTGTGCTATATAATTTATGGCTCTTCTCCAGCTTTTGTATATCTGACAAAACCAGCCACTTGAAAACTTCAAGGGCCGGGTGAGGCGGACCTGGGGGGGACCATGTGGATTTAAAGGGTAGAGGCACTCGTAATGATGCTTCTTCTTCATTGGGTAAACTGGACCGTGATTCTGAAACTCCAAAATAATGTTTAAGGCATAACTTCCGCATTAATTGCTCAAAATCCAGTCGAAACTGGAACAAATCAAATTTGATGGAGAGTACAAAGGACAAACCTTTATTCAATATATTGGTGGCATCCGTTGATAAATATCTCCGTGAAATGTTAATTAACAGTTCCTCCTGTGCGGTTTCCCTCAATAACAAACTCATTTCTTCCGTGTGTTGTAACGTTCCCGCTGTCTCATCTGCCCCTGTGGGTCTGATTGTTTCTTGAACTTCTCTTTGCTTCCCGGATCGTCGTCCAAAAAATCTTTACTATTCCGTGAAGAAGCAGAGAAATCAGTAGATAACAACTCATCTGAAGACTCTTCAAAATTTACTCGCTTTTTAGATTTCTTATTGAATACTCGTTTGGTGTTCATCCAGGGATAAATGTAGCCGGTAGTGTAATCCGTGTTATCTCGTTTTAGTTTTTTAATTTTCTTCTCCTTAACCTCTTGCTGTAATGTAGATATTTGTCGATTCAGAACTTCTAATTTCTGTGTATAATCTTCCATAGATTCTTCCTGTTGTAAAACGTCCTGTGTGGTTTTAATTTCAGTTGTTAAACGATCTACTTCCGTCTTAGTTGTATCCACTATAAGGACCATTAGGTCAAGGGAACATTTGATTAAAATGTTGTTCCATTGTTCAATAAAATCGACTTCCATTTTAGGCATACGAGGTTCTTTATACATACGCAACCCCCTCGGAATCTGTTGGCGATGGATATATTCTATAAGGGATAAACGATGTAATTCAATTCTAACTTTTTTTCTTCTGTGCTCTCAGCAAGGACTCCCATGAGGTATCAAATGCTGATGACTCTTGCAACTCTACAGACGAAAATGGGGTCTTTTCTTTTGTTAAATTTACTATATGATCTTGTGGAAAACTGAAAATGTTTGTCCAACCTAACGGACCTTCCATTCCGATGTAATTACACCAAAGCTTGGTCTTTTATCGAACGATGAAGTCACAGCTCCAAATAAGAAAAATCGTTCATGTATTAATGGGTGGCTAACAAAACCTTCCCTTCTCTATAATAACTTAAAGATTAAATAATAGAGGTCTCAGACTTGTTGGCTCTGCCACAGGGACTTTCGTTCGTTATCAAAGCAGGTTGCCCATTTGCATCAACGACCTCTAAAGAATAGTGGGTTGTCTAACACAGATGAATATTCCAAAACTTGAAAATGTAATAAATGCTCAAAAGCTGTACTTATCTGTCCACAACAGTGGGTTATTTTATCTTGCACAGATAAGTACAGCTTTTGAGCATTTATTACATTTTCAAGTTTTGGAATATTCATCTGTGTTAGACAATCCACTATTCTTTAGAGGTCGTTGATGCAAATGGGCAACCTGCTTTGATAACGAACGAAAGTCCCTGTGGCAGAGCCAACAAGTCTGAGACCTCTATTATTTAAACTTTAAGTTATTATAGAGGAGGGAAGGTTTTGTTAATACATGAACAATTTTTCTTATTATTTGGAACCAGGAAAGTAGGCCAAAGCCTGGGAAAGGAAAGGAACTACAGTTGTCAGACAGGAAAGAATAAGATTCAGTCATTCAGGACATAGAGAGCAGATGACAGGAATAAGTGATAAGGTCATGAGGGGGGAATTGGGAGATCAAAAGCTGAGGAGATGGTGAGTTTATAGGAGGTCCTCTATCACTTTACTTATCTTCTACCCATAGCCAGCTTCTTCTCTTATACCTCCACCCCTTTCTTTCATGCTAACTCTACCAATTCCCTTAAGCTCCGCCTCTCACATACACCTTCTTTTAAGCTCCCTCCTTCTTTCAGCATTGACCTCCTTGGACTTCAGTCCCTGTACTGGCGGAATTAAATGAAGATGAGAGATTCCTCACTCAGTGCTGTCAATGCACTATGAATTCAATCAAAGCTGAGACAGAATATGATTGATTGAACTACCAGGTGCATCGGCAACATCGGGTGAGTCATCATCATCCAGCTGCACACACCTCTTCTTTTTCATTCATTTATCTTAAAACATTCAAAGTTTCTTTGAAGTTGCTTGCAGGCAACCTGGGCAATTCTCAGAGTCCTCTGGGAAAGTTCCTTCCAGACTACTTTGAGGATTACTCAGGCTCCCTGCAAGGAACTTCAAAGAAACGTTGATCATTTTATGGTAACTGAATGAAAAAGAAGAGGTGTGTGCTGCTGGATGATGACTGACCCGATGCTGCTGATGCACCTGTTAATTCAATCAGTCATACTCTGTTTCCATATTGGGTACCGGAATTTTTCTCATCTTCATTTAATTCTATTGCAATGCCGCCTCTAAAATTCTGCTGCCTTAGACGGCTGCCTAGTTTGTCTAGTGCTAGGGCCCTGTCTGCCCAGCATCCCTTTTCTTTCTTCCTGCCCAGCCTTGTTGAGTAAAAATCTCCACCCCACCATCAGCAGCCGCATAGGGGCGACCAGGGATGAAAGGGAGAAGACTGTTTGTCTGTCTTCCTCTCTGCCCACATCCCTCATTTCCTGACCACTCTTGTCAGCATCTGTATTTCCCTCCTTCCCGGTCCCAAGAGGAGCATTCCCTCTCCCACCTCAGCCCCATGACCATTTTTTTTTCTTATCCTAATTCCTTCCCTCATCACCGGCATCTTCCTTCAGCCTCCCCCACCCCCACTACAGTAGCATCGGGATTTGCAGACTACATTACTGCCTTTGCAACTGAGGGCTGGCTTGGGTTTTTAGAAGCAAGGTTATAAAATTGCTACTTCCCTGTTCCAAAAGATACAATGTTGCTCTGATACAGAGTGCTCATTACTATTCTAGTTGTGCTTTAGGTGCTGCAACCATTCATCTTCTGTCTGTAACTAGAGATTAACACATGAAAACGGCCTAACTTTCCAGAATAAGATTTTTTTTAAATTTAGCACTTTCTCGCTTTAGGTTCCAATGTGCAAAACACAACATAGGAAAAATTAATTACCTGCTGGAGAGTTTGACAGTGCATTGGTTGGTGGATCCAGCTTTTAGGTCTAGTGATTGTGTGCTGTTGAGTTGATGCCAGCTCCTGGAGACCCTGTTCTGGTTGTTAGGACCAGCTAAAATAAATAATAATCTGCAGAATAGTACCAACATGTGAAGCTAGGGCCCCTCCTCCCCAACCCCCCACTCAGCTGTGCATGTAAATTCACTGTTATTGATTTTCCTGAAAGCCCAGTGATGGCACTGGTGCCTCTTCCTTACTTGCGCCCTGTGTGGCTGCACCTCTTGCACAATCCTTGGTGCAGCCCTGCCCATCTGTAAAGATTTCTATTTCTTGCAAATTGACAAAAGATATTTTTTTTATTTTGCAAAAAAAATGGAGGTGTATCTGTAAATGGTACTTATGAGTCGCTTCGATTCAATTTATTGGATTTCTAGAGCAGCAGTTAACAGTGTCAGGTAACAATGAATGAAATGTCAATGCACAAGCAATATATAAATGGATTTGTAAACAGTTGGAGTTTTTCTATCTAGATAAAGGAAACAGCCTGCAAAATTCCCCTCCTAAGAGATAGCAGATCCTACTTTCTGTGCTGGGGCAACCCCCTACTATACAGGACTGGAGCAATCTGACAAAAACCCCCAAATCTTCTTTCTGGCCTTGCTACTTGTTTCTTGGGTCTCCCCCCCCCCCCCCCCCCCCAGTACACTGATGTTAGATGCATTCTGCCTTTTCTTCTTGTCCAGCTCTTCCCTTTCAGCCTTTGTTGCACCAAAAGATAGACTGCAGTCAGAGGCAAGTAATACTGTTTCTAGTATTGGCTTGGGCTGGTGGGGGTTGGAGGTGGTTGGCTGACTGACTTGCTTACTGGGATTGGCAAAGGTGGCAGACTGGCTTGCTGGGAGGCAAGCTGGGGTGAGGAGGTTGAGGTTGAGGTACGGCAGATTTTAAGAGAGGAGGGAGACTGCTGGAGAGGTTATAAGTCTAGGTTGACTGGCTGTGTATTTCTGTCAGTAGCATATAGGGGCGCATTAAGAGCTTGATTTACTAAACTTTCTTTTCTTCAGGACACATACTCTACAGCTAGAAGCAGAAAAATGTATTGCTGTTTATCGCAGTCATTTGTACAGTGTTTATGCAGAATTTGTACCATGCAGAAAGGAATCTTAACATGAACACAAATTGTGCAAATGCCTGTGCTAACAGCAACACACTGCACATTTTAAATACATTTTAAATGGATGGTAATTTAGCAATTAAATATGCAGCACAGATGTAGAGAGGTGCGCAGAAGACCAGAAGGCTGAGCTCAAGGCGACATTTTAATGTGAGGTCTGAGGAGGTGTTAAGTATTAGTTCATAGGTCTGCAGTCAGTGCTGGTGGGGAATTTCTGCCTGTTTGTTCAGCGTACAGCACCTTCAATGTTTTTCTGGCCTTGCTAGAATAATGATCTCCAGGAACAAGCAGGAATAAGTCCTCACTTATGGGTACGTTGGTACCGACGGAGCCTGCGCGGGAAAGCTCCCCAGCTTCCCAGAAGGAAGCTTTTGGGGCCTCCCACTGCACATGCGCGCTGCCTTCCCGCCTTCCTGACCAGCTCTCCTCAGTTTTTCTCTTTTTCCGCGGAGCCAGCAGGTCGTGTTCCTGTCACCGCTGAAGAAATTATTGTTTTAGTTTGTTTCTTTAGACCGCGTACCTGCCTTCCCCATACCGAAACCGGTACCGCCGGTCTCTCTCTTCTTTTCTTTAAAAAAAAAAAAAAATCTTTATCTTGCACAACTTGGTGACTTCGGTTAGGCCTCAGGCTTACACAAATTCTCCTCATGGAGAAACCAGCCCCTGGTTTTAAGAAGTGTACCAAGTGTAGTGCTGTTATTTCTGTCACAGACACTCATGAATGGTGTCTTAAATGTTTGGGACCTGACCACTCCATTCCGGACTGCCCATCCTGCTCCCAGATGTCTAAACGTGGTTTGCAGAACCGGGCCAACAAATTCCATGTGCTGTTTGCTTCAGATAATCCAGCATCACAGTCATCCAGGTCTTCCTCTCCGGATGGATCTCAGGTAACCAAACCTCCTTCGGGCAGGTCCTCAAAGAGCAAATCTCCTTCAAAGCATCGAGAGGCTCTCACTTTTGAATCTGAGGATCCTGCCCCAGCCAAACAATCCCGGCGGGAAGCTCTGGCTTCCAAAGCACCATCTATGGGGTTACAGGTTGACATCGATGGCACGGCCTCGACTGATCACCTGTTAGACTGCTCTGGGGTACCGACCCATACCGGTACCGACATCCAGGCAGCAGTGGCGTCTATGAGCAATACTGTTCAGACCATGCAGCAAGCCATGCTGGCTTTTATTAATGCTGCGACGCCCTCGTACCCCGACGCGTTCAGCGGTACTGGGTCCGGTTCCGGTATCGTCTCCCATACCGGAACCGAGACCATCGACTTTCAAACGCAGATCGGTTCCGCATGCCGGATCCGGGTTTTCACCCGATACCGATCCCATACCCGGTACGCCCGATGTCGATACCGATCGGTATGCGTATCGTGCGTTGGAAGCAAATAGAGAATACTCTGATTTTTCTGAGGATTTTGACTCCTCTGAGGACTCTGATGAGCTGTCTCTAGTTCTTCATGAAGACCCCTCTTCCCCAAAGAGGAGAATGTCTCCACCAGAGGATTTGTCCTTTCAAGACTTCATTATTGAACTAGCAAAAGGACTTTCTATTACCACATCCTCTGAAAAAGAACCTAGGTCAAAGAAATTGGATATTTTAGGATACCCTAAGGTTCCTAAAGAGGCAGTCACCCTGCCTATCCATGAAATCCTTCAAGAACACTTGATGGACTTATGGGAGGCTCCTCTAACGTTGTCTCCTTACTCTCGTAGGTTGGACACCATGTACCGGGTCCCTCCTCCTCCTGGGTTTCAAAAGACTCAGCTGCCTCACCATTCCATTGTGGTGAAGTCTGCACTGAAAATGATTAAGAGTACCAAAAGGCACTCTTCTACCCCTCCAGGGCGAGAATGTAAGACCCTCGACTCTTTTGGCAGAAAACTTTTCCAGGCTAGTATGCTTATAGCCAGGATTAATTCTTACAGTCTGTATATGGGCATGTTTCTAAGGGAACTTGCCCTAAAGGTAAAGCATTTTGCCCCCTTTATCCCTGAGGATAGAAAGGAGTTCATTTCTTTAGTGAAACAGCTTCTAGATGTTTCTAAGTTCTCCAACAGAGCAGCCTTTGATTCCTTTGAGGCTGCCTGTAGAGCTTCGGGCATTGCCATTGCAGCCCGACGACTTGAGAACTTATTTGGTAAAGATTGGCAAATTAAAGCCACTCAAATGGACGCAGAAAATGCTACATTGGATAGACTTTCTAAGTCTACCTCTACTCCTGCCAAGAAAGTCTTTCAAGAGGCCTTACTACAAGAAGGCCAGATTTTCCACAAATACTGGCCAACAATCTTCTCAGCCTCACTTTGCTGCTAAACGTCAGCAACCTAAACAGGCAAGGTCAAAGCCTGCAGCGTCTGCCACTCCTCAGCAGGCTCAACCCCCTCAGGGGTTTTGACTTGCCCCTAGAGAACTTAACATTTCTGGCTCTAGAACAACCAGAGCCCCTCACCATTCCCGGAAGGTTAGCTCACTTTGCTCCCAGATGTGGGCAAATTACATCAGAGCAATGGACCCTCTCTATCATAAGAGAGGGCTACAAACTTCATTTTTCCAACCTTCCTCCACATACCATGGTGAGGCACTTCAATTCTCCCCCATCTCTCCTAGACCTGTTGGGTCAGGAAATCTCTTCTCTCCTTGCCCAAGGGGCAATAGAAGAGGTTCCTCTTCTTCAACAAGGGACAGGATTCTACTCCCCTTATTTTCTCATACCAAAGAAGACAGGGGGATTCAGACCTATCCTAGATCTGAGAGAATTGAACAAATTTCTGTACAAGGAGAAATTCAAAATGCTTTCTCTAGGCATTCTCCTTCCATACCTTCAGAGTCAGGATTGGCTTTGTTCTCTAGATCTCAAGGATGCGTACACACATATACTCATCCACCCATCCCACAGAAAATATCTAAGATTTCTGTTTCAGGGAAAACATTTCCAGTACAGAGTACTTCCCTTCGGTCTAGCCTCTGCTCCAAGAGTATTCACCAAATGCATGGCAGTTGTTGCCGCATTTCTAAGAGGTCTGGGAATTTTTGTATTCCCATATCTGGACGACTGGCTCATCCGAGCTCCATCTCAGTCAGAGGTCCAGATTTTCCTGGACCGCACAAGGCACATTCTGCAGTATCTGGGACTGGTGATAAACTTTCCCAAGTCTCAACTTATCCCTACTCAGTCTCTGGAATTCATAGGGGCCCAGTTGGACACCACCACTGCAAGGGCCTACCTACCTCAAGTCCGGGGCCAACGTCTGGTGTGCTTGGCCTCCCAAGCTCAGTCCAGCAGTCACTTGACAGCCAGAGAAATGCTGCGACTTCTGGGCCACATGGCCTCCACGGTTCACATGGTGCCCTACGCTCGTCTTCACATGAGAGCAGCTCAATGGACCTTGGCCACCCAGTGGACTCAAGCATCAGGAGTGCTCTCCGACCAAATCATCACCTCAAAGCGTCTGTTTTGGTCCCTCCAATGGTGGATGTCCACCAAGAATCTGTTGTTGGGGGCCCCCTTCCAACCTTTGTTGCCCCAAGCAACCTTCACAACAGATGCCTCCCAAACAGGGTGGGGAGCCCATCTACAATCCCTCTCCACTCAGGGTACTTGGTCTCCACAGGAGACCACCCTTCACATCAACCTCCTGGAACTGCGAGCAATCTTCTTTGCCCTCAAAGTCTTCCATACCCTCCTTGTCAACCTGACCGTCCTAGTTCAGACAGACAATCAGGTGGCCATGTTCTACGTAAACAAACAAGGAGGGACAGGCTCTCTGTCGCTTTGCAACGAAGCTCTCAGATTATGGGCCTTCGCCAGAGAGCATCAAATTCATCTTCTGGCAGTCTATCTTCCAGGGGTTCAAAACTCTCGGGCAGACAGACTCAGTCGAGTTCTGCTTCCACACGAATGGTCCCTACATATGGACCAGATACGCAGAATCTTTCAGGAATGGGGAACCCCGGACATAGACCTCTTTGCAAGTCCGTGGAATGCCAAACTTCTCCGGTTCTGTTCCAGGACTCCGTGTCAGGGAGCTCAGGCCAACGACGCCTTTCTCCTGCATTGGGGTCAGGAATTCCTATATGCCTTTCCACCCATTCCTTTGATTCCCAAGACTCTGTTCAAACTCCAGAGGGATCACGGATCGATGATCCTCATAGCTCCACGCTGGCCACGCCAAGTGTGGTTCCCTCTACTTCTGCATCTCTCCCAGGGACCCTCCCTGGACCTGGGAGCTGCGCCAGACCTTCTCTCTCAGGAGGAAGGGACTTTGTGGCACCCAAACCCCAAGTCCCTACACTTCAGAGCTTGGTTACTGAAGGCCTAAGCCTTCATGACTTCAATCTTTCTCAACCAGTGAAAGATATCCTTCATGCCTCTAGGAAACCCTCCACGAGGCGTTCCTATGCTTTCAAATGGAAACGCTTTTCCATTTGGTGTGCTCAACAGGGTCTTGACCCTCTAGCACTTCCTTTGAATTCTCTACTAGACTATCTCCTGCATCTTTCTAATGCAGGCCTTAAGACGAATTCAGTAAGAGTCCATTTGAGTGCTATTGCAGCATCCTTAAAACCTATAAATGGACAACCTGTCTCCTCTCATCCTCTTATTGCAAGGTTCATGAGAGGCCTGACTCTAACTAAGCCTCCCATCCGGCCTCCTCCGGTAGCATGGGATTTGAACCTAGTTCTAGGTCAGCTTATGAAGCCACCTTTTGAACCGTTGGTTTCTACCTCCTTGAAATTTCTTTCCTGGAAGGTCCTTTTCCTTATTGCAGTCACTTTGGCTCGCCGCATCAGTGAACTACAAGCCTTGGTGGCTCATTCACCTTATACCAGGTTTCATCATGATAAGGTGGTCCTTAGGACGAATCCCCACTTTATGCCCAAAGTGGTCTCGCCTTTTCATCTTAATCAAGAGGTATATCTACCTGTCTTTTTTCCAGCTCCTCATGCATCCAGTGCAGAGAGGAACCTTCATACTTTAGATTGTAAAAGAGCTCTTGCCTTTTACCTCAACAGGACTCAGCCACATCGAAAGTCTTCCCAGCTTTTCGTGGCTTTTGATCCTTCTCATTTGGGACTTCCAGTCTCCAAACGTACACTTTCCAATTGGATTGCTCAGTGTATTTCCTTTGCTTACCAGAGTAAAAATATTCCTCTGGAAGGCCATGTCACAGCTCACAATGAGAGCCATGGCCACTTCTATGGCTCATCTTCACTCTGTATCCATAGATCAGATCTGTCGAGCCGCCACATGGGCCTCGGTTCATACCTTCACAGCCCATTACTGCTTGGACAAGTACTCCCGCCGGGATGCCTTGTTTGGTCAGGCTGTCCTCAAACACCTGTTCCATACTTGATCAACTCCTGCCCACCTTCCCAGGATGGATGCCTGATATCCATACGAAGATGGCGAACCCTTGGAAGGGGATCTCCCAGGCATCTTAGCTAGGGAGTCCCCATAAGTGAGGACTTATTCCTGCTTGTTCCTGGAGATAGCACAGTTACTGACCTGTAACAGGTGATCTCTGGGAACAGCAGGAATTAGTCCTCACAACCCACCCACCTCCCCTAGGAGTTGTATCTCTCTTTCCTTTCCTCTCTCTATTGTCTCAGCTATAAACTCGAACTGAGGAGAGCTGGTCAGGAAGGCGGGAAGGCAGCGCGCATGTGCAGTGGGAGGCCCCAAAAGCTTCCTTCTGGAAAGCTGGGGAGCTTTCCCGCGCAGGCTCCGTCGGTACCGACGTACCCATAAGTGAGGACTAATTCCTGCTGTTCCCAGAGATCACCTGTTACAGGTAAGTAACTGTGCTTTATGTGCATATGCTGGATTGCTATTGAATGTATCCTGCCTCACCCCTCATCAGTTACAGAACTTGGGCTTTTGGGCTTAATCGCTTCACTCAAAGCAGTGAGAGAGAGAGTAATAATAATAAGTAATAAAACAATTCACTCACACACACACACACACACACACACACACACACACACACACACACACACACACAAAACACAGTATATACACACACACACACACACACACAAAACACACACAAAACAGTATATACACACACACACACAAAACACACACAAAACACACACAAAACACACACAAAACACACACAAAACACACACAAAACACACACAAAACACAGTATATACACACACACACACAAAACACACACAAAACACAGTATATACACACACACACACAAAACACACACAAAACACAGTATATACACACACACACAAACACACACAAAACACACACAAAACACAGTACACACAAAACACAGTATACACACACACACAAAACACAGTACACACAAAACACAGTATACACACACAAAACACAGTACACACACACACACACACACACACACACACACACACACACACAAAACACAGTACACACACACACACAGTACACACACACACACACACAGTACACACACACACACACACACACACAAAACACAGTATACACAGTATTCTTAAGGCCTTAAGGGAAGGGAATCCACAGTCCTGCAAACCCAAGCAGTTCCTGTAAATCTCCTTCCACCTGGCTAGACCAGAGCACTTCATTTATTGATAGAAAAACTGCGTTGTCGGCACCACTTTTGTTATGGGACAAAGTAAGCAGACACATTGCTTAGCTGAATTAGAAGAAGTGAAAACATTCTGTCCTGTTCCGCTAAACATGGCCTTGGTTTTGGGTACACATTTCTCCAGGCTGCTAGTGAATTCTGAGCCATTATCCATATTAACTCTTTCAAAGATCTCTGGTACACCATTTCAAGTCCCTCTCAACAGCCACCCCCTTTGATTATTACCCAGTGTTGCTCATCCATGTTGGTACAAATGTTACTGCCAAGTTTGAGCATATCAAGAGTGACTTCATGGCTCTGGGACAGAGGGTGAAGCAGATAGGGCACAGGTGGTGGTCTCTTCAGTCTTCCCTGTTGAGGGTAAAGGCCAGGGCAGAGAAGCTTGCATCCTGGCGATAAATGCATGGTTGCATGCATGGTGTTATCAAAAGCGTTTTGGTTTCCTGGACCATGGGAGGATGATCCAAGGGCTGCAGATCAGAGATGGAGTCCATTAGTCAAAGAAGGGTTGACATGTCTTCAGTGGCAGACTGGCTAACCTATTGAAGAGGGCTTTAAACTAAATTCATTGGGGATGGGTGAAGAAAGTCCCCAGGTAAGTGAAACATTGAATACCTTATGTAAAAGGGGCAACATGTGGAAAGCAGTGTCTATAAATGCCCGTAGCATGGGAAATAAGATCAAAGATGTTGATGTTTTAATGGGAGAGTGTTCTTGGATTTAGCGGCAGTTACATGGTTCATGGACAAGCATGACTGGGATATAACTATATACCAGGCTAAATGTTGTTCAGAAAGGACAGGGGAGGAAGAAGGGGAGGAGTGACACTATATGTAAAAACTAATATTAAAGCTTTGCAAATACAGGGCTTAAAAGGGAAAGAGGCGGCAGTGTGGGTTAAACTAGAAAGGGGGAAAGAGAAATCCATTTGCATTGGCGTGATTTACAGACCTCCATCTCAGGGGGAAGGCGTGGACGGAGATTTAATAGAAGACATACACAGCATTGCCAGGAAAGGGGAAGTGCTACTGATAGGGGATTTCCATATGCCAGATGTTGATTGGCGCATTCCTGTTGTGGTGGCATCTAGAAGCAAGGACATCCAGGAAGAAGTATTCAGGCAACTGGTAACAGAACACACACGTGAAGGGGCCATACTGGTCATGGTGCTTACCAATGGGGAAAGTGTTTCTGATGTTATAGTGGGAGATCATCTCGCATCCAGTGATCACCAGATGGTGTGGTTCAGTATTAGGAATAGGGCTGATAATATCCATTCAAAAGCCAGGGCCTTAGACTTTAGGACAGCGAACTTTGCCAAGATGGGTCAATATCTCAAGGAGTCGTTAGCGGGATGGGAACAGCTGGGGAATGTTGAAAAACAGCGGGCAAAAAAAGGGGGATATTTTAAGGGCAGCCAACCTTTTTGTTAGAATGGCAAATAAAAAGGAAAAGGAGGCTGCTATGGTTCTCAAGAGATAGCTAAAAAGGTGAAAAAGAGGATGGCCTTCATGAAATACAAGAAATCACAGAGAGGGGGGAAGACAGGCATCTATATTTGGAAAAACTTCAAGAAGCTAGCAAGGTAGTCAGGAAAGCAAAGGTACAAAAAGAAGAAGAAATAGCCAATGCAATAAAATGGGGGGATAAGACATTTTTCAGATATGTTAGTGAGAGGAAGAAGGACAAAAGTGGTATTGTCAGACTCGGGGGAGGAATATGTAGAAGCTGATGAGAATAAAGCGGAATTGCTTAACAAATATTTGTGTTCTGTGTTCACAGAGCAGGACCTCAGACAAACACCCACAAACTGGAACAAAAGCGAGGGGCACATCAAATGTTTTTCAGAGGACTGTGTTCGTGAGGAACTAGCTAAAGTAAAAGTGGACAGAGCGATGGTACTAGATGGGATACATTCAAGAATACCTAAAGAACTTGGGGAGGTTCTTGCAGCTCCACTGACTGACCTTTTCAATGCCTTTTTGGAGTGGGGGTCATGCCAGAGGACTGGAGAGAGGCATATGTGGTCCCTTTACACAAAAGCGGAAGTAAGGATGTGGTTGAAAACTACAGGCCGGCTAGTTTAGCCTCTGTGGTAGGTAAATTGGAAACACTGCTGAAAGAGAAAATAGTGATGTTTCTGGAGTTCAACAGATTGCAGGATCCGAGGCAGCATGGATTCACCAGGGGCAGGTCTTGTCAGACAAATCTGATTGATTTCCTTGACTGGGTAACTAGGGAGTTGGACGGAGGGAGAGGCCTAGATGTGGTATATTTTTAGATTTCAGTAAAGCATTTGACGTTGTTCCACACAGGCGACTTATAAACAAACTAAGCACCTTTGGGATGGACCCTAAAGTTATTGCTTGGATTAGAAATTGGTTGAGTGGGAGGCAACAGAGGGAACAGGTAAATGGAGTTCACTCTGAGGAGGAGGAGGTTATCAGTAGAGTGCTGCAGGGATCTGTCCTTGGTCCAGTTCTTTTTTAACATCTTTGTTAGTGATATTGTGGAAGGGCTGTCTGGTAAGGTTTGCCTCTTTGCCAAAACCTGCAACAGAGTAGACATCCAGGAAGTTGTAGGTAACATGAGAAGGGATCTAGCTAAGCTTGAAGAATGGTCTAGAATTTGGCAGCTGAGATTTAATGCTAAAAAATGTAGGGTAATGTATTTGGGCTACAACAGTCTGAAGGAGTGGTACAATATAGGGAGTGATGCACTTCTGTCCACAAAAGAAGAACAGGATGTAGGCGTGATTGTGTCTGACGATATCAAAGTAGCTAAATAGACAGAAAAGGCGACAGCGAAAGCTAGAAGGATGCTTGGGTGCATTGGGAGGGGAATGGCCAGCAGAAAAAAGGAGGTGATAGTGCCTCTGTATAAGTCTTTGCTGCGACCTCCATTTGGAGTATTGTGTGCAGTTCTGGAGACCACATCTTCAAAAGGATATAAACAGGTTGGAGTCTGTGCAGAGGTGGCTACTAAAATGGTTAATGGTCTTAGTTATCAAGCATATGAGGACTGACTTAAGGAGTTAATATGTATACTTTCAGAGGAAAGGAAGGACAGAGGTGATATGATTGAGACTTTTAAATATTTCCGTGACATAAATGCACAGGAGGAGAGCCTCTTTTGATTGAAAGCAAGCTCTGCTGTGAGAGGGACATAGGATGAGGGTGAAAGGGGAAAGACTCGGGAGTAACATGTGGAAATATTACTTTATGGATAGAGTGCTAGATGCGTGGAATAGTGTCCCAGTGGAGGTGGTAGAGATGAAGACAGTATCTAAATTCAAAAAAGCATGTGACAAATACAGAGGCTCTCAAAAGGAAAGAAGGGGACTCTTGTAGTGGGCGATATGGAAGGGCAGACTAGATAGGCCATGTGGTTTTTTTCTGCCATCATGTTTCTGTTTTTATGATTCTGTAAAGAATCAATATAAAATGCATCTATGTCCAAAATAAATAGATAAATAAATACATGCGTATGAAAACAGAAAAATAAAGAAATATATTGATTCACAAATAAAATAAATCTTCTGCCATGGCAGGAAACGCCTTTCACTTCACTTTGTTTCAGAATCCTAGGCACATCTGGTCCATAGGTGAACTTCATCTTATTGGTTGTAAGAAGTCTTTATAGATATATAGTCCGTTTGACAATACAGAAAAAAGGATTACAAGCATCCTGAAAATTAATTAAAACTATGTGACACTGTTTGCCCTTGCAAGGTCTCAGTAAGAATATGTACAGAAGTAAGGCTCTACCAATTATTCTTACAAGCAGAATTTGTTAGCAGTGGCCAACTGCTCTTCATAGATCTTTCAGGAGTTCAGAAGTTTGCACCCCATCATCTGCCACTGCTGGTAATTCCAAGTTCTTCAGCAGCATCCCCTTTCACACTGGGCTGCACATCTTGGACAGTGTCAGTAACTGTCCATCCAGCCATCATGGCTGCATATATATCTTTCTGCAGCATTGTTGGAATCGCTGATCTTTGCTCCAATCCAGCTTTTGGTAGCATTGCTGACTTCCTTTCATTCACAGTAGTCTTCATCTTTGGCCCATAAGATTCACTGCATGTAATATATAATTTACAGAACAAAAACTTACTATAACAGCATTCTTCCGATCCCCCCACAATGACAAAACTGTACAACTACTAATGGCAATATAGAATTACTGAACAGAATGATCTTATCTAATCTTATGTTAATTAAAATACATCTACTGCTAGCACTAAATTTTACAACTTAACTATATGGAGACCAAGATAACTTGCAACATACTTCTATTTTGCATCTACCTTCTTTAATTTTTCTCTTTATCAAATTAAAGTTAGCATGTAGCCTAATAGACACACCTCTCTTGTCAGGTGCACAACTGTACAAGGTATATTTAATCATCTCCAGGAACAAGCCGGAATGTAGTCTTCACATATGGTATTATCGGTACCGACGGAGCCTGCGCGGGAATGCTCCCCAGTGTCCAATTAGAAAGCTTTTGGGAGCATCCCACAGTGCCTGCGTGCTGCCTTCCTGCCTTTCCCAATTGCCTCTCTCCAGTTCTTCGTTTTCCGCGGATCCAGCAGGTCGTTGTTCCTGTCAGCGCAGAAAATATTTTCCTTATTCCTTCTTTTTTGTGGTCGCGTCTGCCTTCCTCGACGCTATACCGGTATCGCCAGTTGTCTCTTCTTTTCTTCTTTTGTTTAAAAAAAATATATACAAATATATATATATATACTATATACTATTTTTTTCCAAACTTTTCTTCCCAGGTGCACACGCCATTTTGGGCCTTAGGCCCAAAATTTCCTCCACTATGGGAAAACCCGTTTCGGGTTTCAAAAAGTGCACCAAGTGTGGCGGTACCATCTCAGTCACCGACATCCATGAGTGGTGTCTCAAATGTTTAGGTCCTGACCACTCCATCTCCGAGTATGGCTTGTGCCATGATGTCCAAGAGGGGTCGACAAAACCGAGCTGCTAAGCTCAGCGCCCTTTTTCCCTCCGATGCAGCTTCTGTGGCATCGACGTCTTCCAGGGCTTCGTTATCCTCCCATGGATATCAGGTAACCAAACATAAGTCCAGCCGGTCCTCAATGGTTGTCGCTGGCATAGGATGCATCCACAAGGCACTCATGCATGTCCTCATGCAGGCCTGAGGCTCTAACCCAGGCCGTCCGTCTGGCTGTGAAGGCTGTTGCGGCCCCTCTGGATGTGGCTTCAAAAGCCTCAAAGGTAGGGTATATGAGATGCTTGCCGCACTCGGTTAGGTCCCCCAGGAGGAGTGAGACAGTGGCCTTGGACTCTGGGGGCACTCCATCTGTGACTTTCCTTAGTCTATCTAGGATGGTGTTGAGGTATAGCACTTGCTGGAATTGATGCGCACAATCTTTGCAGTCGGCATGGTCACCTGGTAGGTCTTTCTCCCATGGTCATCTAGAAGTTTGTGGTCCTTGCTGGAGGGTGCATTGGTATGAGTGCGGGAGCACTTTGCCTGCCTTAGGGCGGACTCCATCACTATAGATTGGTGCGGCAGTTGGGTCTTGTCGAATTCTGGCATCGGCTACACTTGATATTTTAGTGTCCAGTCTGTTTTATGTGGCAGGGATGGATGCGGGTGTCTGCCAGTTGCGGTTGAGGGTGTCCAGCAGGAGGCAGTGGACTGGGAGGGAGATCACTGATCTGGGCGTGTCAGGGTATTTCAGGAGTCCTAGGACCTCACTCCTAGGTCTGAGGTGTCTGCAGGGGGGAGAGCCAGGTGCGAGGACAGCATTTGCAGGAACTTGGGATAAGTTAAGTCCTCCGGGAATGGCAATGGAGAGGGCTTCAAGGGTGTCTCCCTATCATCAACTGGAAGGAGGGAGGAGCTGCACATGGAGATCAGTTCTGCTGCCTCCACTACCTCACTATCCATAGAGAGAGGCCCTGGGGAGAACCTGACCGGTGAGGGTGTCTGAGTGGTTAAAGCTGGTGGCTGTAGTGACTGTGGTGGATGGATGCTTTGCGTGGGCCAGTTTTGTGCCAAAAGGTTCCTCCATAGGTCTATGATGGCTGCGTGTAGGTGATCCGGGTCGAGCACCGTGGGGTAGACAGGTAGACAGGGGCCTCAGCCATATGCTGTGCATAACTTATGTTCTCCCTCTGCTGGCTCTTACGGGGGGGGGGGGCGGGCGGCGCTGAATGAGGTAAGAAAGAGAGAGCTGCTGGAGAGGCTTCTCGATCGTCGGCTTCTGTGTTATCTCTGATCTCCAGCTGCTGCTGCTGTGGCTGTGAGTGCGGCACCTGCTCCAGAGTTTAAGGGAGGGTGATTGCATGGTGCGTGGAGGGCTGGCCCAGCTGACGTCTGCTAATCCATACGGTCTGAGGGTGAAGACTGGTTGCGATTGCGGGGCTGAGCACCAGAATGGGGGAAGCCTTCGGGGATCCTTTTTTCTCTCTGCTGCTGTGGCTGCCAATACCTTAGTTGGAGGAGCAGCAGGCACAAGCAATGACATTGTTCATACTGGGTCGAGGATAGAGGCCCCTGGAGGCGCATCCCGGGCCACTATGGAAGGAGACACAGTCCTGTATGGCGGTGGCCATATTGGAAGTGGCCACGCCTTTGCTCCCCTCACCTCCTGCTGGCTGCTTCTTTTTTATGTGGACTCTGGGTTGAGGCATTGAAGAGGGTGCTGGAGACATGACCTCAGAGGGTGAGTCTTTCCCGGAGAGGAAGTCCTGCAGTGTGTAGTTGTGGGAATGGTGGGCCCTGGGGGACATACGGGCACAGCGAAGGCAGTCCTCTATGCAGTGATCCTTTCCCAGGCAGCGCACGCAGCGGTTGTGGCATCTGTAGAATTCATTTTCTTTGCACACTTTTTGGTCATTTCTTGAAACCAGGTTTGATCTTTTTCTGTTTTTCTTTGGTTTTCTTTATCAATGATGGTAGTTAGATATGGGAGAGCTGATTTTCGGTCTGTATGGCAGGGCAGAAGAACAAGAACTGAGCCAGGTAGGGGCGGGCCTGGGGGTGGGGGGCAACCAGTATGTGCTCAGAAAGGCTTGCCTTTCTGAGCTGTAGGAAAGCACCACTGTATTAATGACATCGTCAGATGGCATCACCAGGTGTGGCTGAGTCATTCTGCTTGTCCTAGGAGAAAAGTGTTTTATCTGTTAAGTTTCATCATGCCTAATAGCCTCTGAAGTTATTGATGCATTTAAACTGACAGGCTCGTTTCTGGATTGTGTTCTGCGGCTTGCCCAGTTGGACCCTGAAAGCTTTGCAAGTGAGGATTAGTTTTCGGTAGCTTGAGGTTTTCCTTCACTGATTTACACAGAAAGGCACACACCAGCTGTTAAAGTTTTTATTGTATTCAAGTGGAAGTGACTCATTGCACCAGATACTATTAGTACTGTGATTCTGTAATTGATACATTTACTTTATGGAAGCGGAGGAAGCAGTTATTGATTCAGTGCTTTAAAAGCCCATTATCAGACGTTTTCCTGGGGGTCAGCCTTAGCATTTGATTTGCCAGCTGCATTGATACTTTGTGTGTGCTGGAAATGTGTGGTTCTAGTCTGTTTTCAGTAGTAGTGGTGTAGGATTTTTTTTCTTCAAGAATGTGCAGTGTTACCAGAAGCAGTGTATGAAAGCACACCTATTGGCAGAATTAATGTTGGGTTGGAACTTTAGATGCAGTGTAGTGTAAAATTTATATTTTTTGATAAAATGCAGTTTTGAGCTAAAAACAAGCTAAAGTGCATGTTCAAGTAATTGGAGCATAGGGTGATCCCCCCCCCAGTGCTGCTTTTTTTTGTCTGGCAAGTTACCGATTTTGTTTACCACATATAAGCTGGTACTTACTCAGACTTTTTTCCTCAGGCAGCAAGCAGCTGTGTAGTGCTGTATTGTGTGTGTGTGTGTGTGTGGGGGGGGGGGGGTGGGGGGGGGGTTGTTATGGAGGAACCCGACCACAGCCCACAGGATTCCACCCACATAGAAGCTGGTTTGGTTTAAGGAATTCATTCCCACTAAAGCAAATTTTTGGACGTTTCCATTTCAGCCTGGTGGCTTAAATAGCTAGGGAACAGGTCAGCTGATACCACCTCTAAGACTGCCTTTTTAGGGAAAACCACTTTTTGGAGATAACTTGGAGAAGCTTGTGAAGGGGGAGACAAAATCCCAGAGATTACCAGAGGGCAAGCAAAGGAGCTCATATCAAGTAAGTACAGGAAGTCTAGATTTTGTGATGCCAAACAATATCGTCTAGGCAAGATAAGTTCCTCCCATTGTGCTCTGTTTTCTTCCTTTTGCTTGAATTGCAAGGAGTTCCCTCCATCATTGGAGCATTAGGAGAGAGGTTGTCCACTTTCTATGAGGAACGGACCTGTATCGCACTTGACCAGTAGGCACTGGAAGCTGTGAAAAGTGGTTACAGACTAGAATTTTCCACCTGTCTCGCTGATTTTTATTTATAATTTCTCCATGTCTTGCTCCGTCCTAAAAAGCAGTAGTCCTGCTTACTCCTGGAAAGGTTTCAGGTCTTAAGAATAGTGGCTCTAGTTGCTCCTCAGGAATAAGGGATGGGTCAATACTCCTTCTATTTTGTTGCCAAAAGAAGAGAGATTTTTTTCATCCCATCCTCAATTTAAAGGGAATGAACCTAGTACTCGGAATCCTGCACTTCCACATGGAAAACTAGTGTGCTGTAATTTTTGATGGTACACAGTGGTAAATTTCTCAGAGCATTGGACTCCAAGAACCTGGCATTATATACACGTGCTCTGATCCATGAAGTGATGCTTGAGTTGACTCTGTGAGCTTAAGCTTATATATGCACCCTCTTCAGTCGTCGCTGTTGACTTGTTGGGCTCCTCATACCCAGAGCTCTGAACTGCATCCTCCATAGTCATTGGAGGTCAGGAATGGTCTGTTTTGATGGCTGACTCCTCAACCCTCATTGAAAGCCATGGATGTGTAAGCTCCCAGTTTGACTAGTAGTAACAGCAGATGTGAGCCTCTCCAGTTGATGGGCTTATTATCTGGAACAAGAGACTGGCCTCTGACCAAGGCAGCATGGTCCCATCAATCTTTTGGAGACCAGGGCCATTCGGAAGCCCTTGGTTTGCGGCAGAGAGTCAAGATATCTTTTTGTACAATGCCACGGTTGTGGTGCAATCTCAGATCTCCAGTAACAAGCAGGAATGTAGTCTTCGCATATGGGTATCATTGGTACCGATGGAGCCTGTGTGGGAACGCTCCCCAGTGTCCAATAGGAATGCTTTTGGGAGCATCCCTCAGCACATGCGCGTTGCCTTCCCGCCTTTCCAACTGTCCCTCCTCAGTTCTTCGTTTTCCGCAGAGCCGACAGGACACATTCCCTGTCACTGCAGAAAAATTCTTCTTTAAACTTGTTTTTTTGTGGTCACGTCTGTCTCTGCACGATACCTACCGGTACCGCCGGTTCTTTTTTCTTCTTTTAAAAAAAACAAAACAAAAACAAAAAAATATATATATATCCTTTCTGAACTGTTCTCTTCAGAAACTTTTATTTTGGTGCTAGGCGCCATTTTGGGCATTAGGCCCCATTTTTCCTAAAAGATGGAAAAACCAGCTAGTGGTTTTAAAAAATGTACTAAGTGTGGCGGTACCATTTCCAACACCGACACCCATGACTGGTGTTTCAAATATGTAGGCCCTGACCAGTCTCTATCTATCTGAGTGTCTCTCTTGTATGGGGATGACTAAAAGAGGAAGACAGAACCGGGCTGCAAAGCTCGGTACCCTCTCTTCTTCGGATGCCAGGTCTATTGCATCGACGTCTTCAAGAGCCTTGTCGTCCTCCCATGGATCTCAGGTAACTAAACATAAAAGCCGGTCCTCAAAGGGTAGCTCTCCTGCAAAGCATCGAGAGACCATTGGCATTGCCCTTGAGAAAACTACACAGGCAAAACTGCCTCGGCGGGAGGCTTCGGCCTCCAAAGCATCAACGGGGTTCCAGGATGTTCTCGAGGCCTCGACCTCGGCAGAACTACTGGTGCCATGCTCAGGGGTTCCGGCCGCTTTTACGAGTACTGATACCCAGGCATCGGCAGCTCTACCTTACAGCTGCGGTACCGTTGACATCGTGGGTTCAACGGACACCGGTACAGATACAGGTACCAGCACTAACGGTACCGGCTCTGGTGCGAATTCTTCCCATGCTGACTTTTTCTGGAATCGACAGATCGGTACCGGACCAACTCTGTACCGACTTCAATCGATACCGAGACCGTGCTTTGCATGAACATCGGGATCAGAGATACTTCGAGTCCTCAGATTCCAAGGACTCTGATAATTCTGCCGGTACCAGAGAGTTTCTCCCGGAAGACTCCTCTTCTCCCCAACGCAGGATGTCTCCTCCGGAAGACATGTCTTTTCAGGATTTTATTCGTGATGTGGCCCGAGGCCTTTCAATCACAGTAGCTCCTGAAAAATAACCTAGAGCAAAGGAATTGGAAATTCTCCAATACCCTAAGGCTCCCAAGGAGAGGCAGCCACTCTGCCCATTCATGAAATTCTTCGTGATTTGATGCTCTCTGTCGCTCTGCAACGAAGCTTTGCGACTATGGGCCCTCGCCAGAGAGCATCAGATTCATCTCCTTGCGTTATATCTTCCAGGCATTCAAAACTCTTGGGCAGACAGACTTGGTCGAGTTCTGCTTCCACACGAATGGTCTCTCCATGCAGACCAGGTGGCCAAAAGTTTTCAAATTTGGGGAACCCCGGGCATAGACCTCTTTGCAAGTCCGCTGAATGCCAAACTTTCCCGGTTCTGTTCCAGAGTTCCGGCTCAGGGTTGTCAGGCCAGGGATGCTTTCCTCCTCCATTGGGGCCAGGACTTCCTGTATGCCTTTCCACCCATTCCCCTAATTCCCAAAACCCTGTTCAAGCTTCTGAGAGACAGAGGTCATATGATTCTCATAGCTCCACATTGACCATGCAAATGTGGTACCCTCTGCTCCTACATCTCTCTCAAGCTCCGCCTCTGGAGTCAGCATCTGCTCCAGATCTCCTTTTTCAGGAGGACGGGATGCTGTGGCATCCCAATCCCCAGTCTCTCCATCTCAGGGCCTGATTGCTGAAAGCCTAGAACTTCATGGTCTTAACCTTTCTCAGTAGGTAAAGAATATCCTTTATGCTTCCAGGAAACCTTCCACAAGACGCTCTTATGCTTTCAAGTGGAAAAGGTTTGCCATATGGTGCTCGCAGAAGGGTCTTGACCCTCTTGCGATACCTCTGGAATCATTACTGGAATATTTCCTTCATTTGTCTAATACTTTTCCCCTCATCCTCTCGTAGCGAGATTTATGAGAGGCCTTCTTTTAACTAGGCCTCCCATTAAGCCACCACCGGTGGCATGGGACTTAAGTCTGGTTCTTGGGCAGCTCATGAAGCCGCTTTTTGAACCATTCCTTATCATTCCTCCAGTTCAGTCCTCTACCTCTGGGTTGTCAATGTCCTCCTGAAGCTTGGAGACTGGGCATGTCAAAATCGTGACATCACTGGATATAGTCTGCTGACCTCTCCCATCAGCCCCAGTGTTTCCAGTCTCCATGCAGCTGGAGGACATGTGAGCCTAGTTGGGGCTCACTCGAGGGCTGATAAGGAAATGTTAGAGTAGCTTTGTTTGAATTTGATTTTGATTTGATTTGCTTTTTGTATTGCCTGTGAGCTGATTACAATTCTTTGGCAGAGTAATCTTGGGCCTATCTCTTTAAAAAAAAAAAAAAAAAAAAAAAAGGTGGTCACGTGATGCGGACAGGGTAGTGGTCGCATCTTGAGTGTGCTCCGTTACCCCCAACCCAGACCGGCGAATTAATACCGTACCAGACCGCAATATCCAGATGGGAGTGTGCCCCCGGTGTGTTGGATCATCTGTAGAATCCCACAGTGTGGTTTCTTCAGCGAAAGACATGGTGACTGCGGCCAAGGCGACGAGGCGAGACCGGGAGCGGGTGACCGGCACGAGTAAAATGGCGGAGTCAGTCCCGTCGCCCGGCTCGCCCAGATCCCCTGTCTCTCTGGATGAGATGTCGGCAGCAGTAGTAGTGGCCCTGTCGCCTCAGTTTGAAGCCTTACACGACAAAACGGACGGGCTGCGCTCCTCTGTGGATACCTTGGGGAGCAGACTACGTGAGGCTGAAGATCGCCTGGGACAAGCGGAGGAAAAAATGGAGGGGCTGGTATCAGAGGTGGCAGGCCTAAAGGCCCAACTTGGCCTGCAAGAAGCAAAGCTCGATGACCTGGAGAACAGGTCAAGGCGCAATAACCTTAGATTTATGGGGATCCCAGAAACTGTCTCGGACAAGGAGCTGAGGAGCCATCTGGAAGAGTTAATTTTGCATATATTGGGCGATGTTGCGCCAGGAGAAAAATTGAACATTGAGAGAGTGCATCGTGTAGGTGCCAAACAGACCCGAGATATTCGCCCCAGAATTGTGCTCGCGAAGTTTTTATGTTACCCACAGAAAGAACTGATCTTACGGGCCGCTCGACAAAAGGGGGAAGTTGTTTATAATAATTGCAAAATCCGCGTTGCACAAGATTATTCCGTAGCGCTGAGTCGGAAGCGTCGGGATTATGCCCCCCTCTGTGAGAAGCTCATCGGCGCTGGAGTCCGGTTCTCCGTTCAGTACCCTGCCAAACTGCATGTGATGCATGAAGGGGCTCACCGGGCTTTTACAACGGCTGCGGAGGCTGAAGGTTATGTGAACCAGCTCTTGGCTCGAGAGCAGGCAGCGGCGGCGTCTTCATCATGAAACCTAACGGAGCTGCTGGTTTAGGATGTTTTGGGAACATAGACTGTGACATGGGATCTACCAGGCTCGTGGGTTTGGAATAGGGACATTGTAGCCAAGCTACTTTGTGTCTCTTGAACTGCCTTGATCGCTACAAACTTGCCATGCTGTGAACGGTTAACATTGTTGCAAGTTATGCATGCCCCGTTAATTTCATTTGCTATTGAGGTTGCCTGTTTTTCTTTTTCTTCTTCTTTTTTGTACCATTGTATTTTCTGTGTATCTTTTTATTTTTTTATTTTTATCTTTTATTTTAGTAGTACGGCTAAGTTTGGGTGAGGGGAGATCTCCGAAGTATGGAGCCTCTCAGACAAGGTTTTTTTCCCCCATCTCTTAGCCTTTAAATGTGGGCGTGGAGAGTGGTGGCGTGAGTTTTTAACGGCCATCCCTGCCTAGTAAGTGCAGCCCTTTTTGTTTTTCCTTGTCTGTTTTTTTTTGTTTGGTCTACCCGGTTGCTTTTACCGTACCAGCAGCCACGATGCTGGCCAGTAGTTTTTTCTTTTTCTGTAAAGGCACTGTGGCCAGGAGAATAACGGCGGGCAATGCGGGCGGAGGGAGCGTCTGTGATTTGATGGGGCATATGGGAAAAAGCGGGGCAGGGCCTGATGATGGGGTAACTTTATCTGGATAGTCCTTGTGCGGTGGGGGAGGGGATTCCCCAGTGTGAATATATCTGTACCCTGTTCCGCCGCGTTGCCTGCCTACGATTCTCCCCTCTGCTCCCAATAGTGGGGGTCGAGGGGAGGCCCCGGGTGATTTGGTGCGCAGGATGAATAGTACCTGTGGGTGTAGCATCAGGGTGCCTTCTGGGTACGCATGATTCCGGGGCGCTTCCCTTCTCCCCCCATTTTCGTTATGATGTTTGGAGGGAACGTTACGGGGATTGCTGGGGGAGGCTTGGGGGGGGCGTGTAAGTGGCCCACATGAGATTCGCTGGGGTTGGTGGATGGCCTTGGAACTTGATCTTGGGTGGTCTAGCGCTCTGGCACTGCCGAATATCAAGGGTTGTGGTGGGTCCAGGAGGTTAACCTATTTCTATAACATCTTACTTGTGGTGGGATGTCACTCCGGGATTAAATAGCGGCAAAGGCAACTCTGTGCCCACGCGACACTGGTTTTTTGGGTTGAACGATATTAAGATATTGTTAGTAGTGGGTATGTTCTAGTTGGGGTGTGTTTTGTTTATAGATACGGAACGCTGTACTTCCTGCTATTAAGAGTACTACAGAGGGTAATGGTGGTGGGTGGGGCTAGGCAAATTGCGGTAGGTTAGTACTGCACAGTGGGGGCTTAGTGAAGTCTTGGGCCTTATGGGAGTGGGGTCAGCTGGATATGTGGGGGAGGGCACAGTGTGTAACGGGAGTATCGGATTAAATGCGGGATTGTGAATTGATACAGGCGGGCGAAGGGGGGGTCGGTCGCACTCAGAGGGGCCTCTGTGGGGCTTTCTCTGGAGTGGGTGGGTGGAGAGAGCCAGAGGGTTAAAGGAGGGGATCAGGGAGGAGACAGGGGTGCATATAAGGTAATGGAGTGGGGGGGGGGTTAGATTCGGGAGGGGAGGGGGCTCTGGGGGGGACTAGAGGGAGGGGGAGGTTATGGGTGGGGAGGGACCACTGGGCCATAGGTGTTGGGGAGCTCGAGATTCTTATAGTTAGCAGGGGTGGATCCCAGGCTGGAGGGGTTCACCTAGGGAAGGTCTGGAAGATTGGATTACTTACTGAGGTGTACTATGTTCTAAGCTAAAGCTTGTTTCTTGGAATGTGTGCGGGATAGGCAACCCGGTCAAACGCTATAAGGTGCTGCAGGCTCTGGCTCGACTGCAGTGCGATATTGCCTTCTTGCAGGAAACCCACCAGACTGCTGCGGAACACGCAAAATTGCAGAGAGCTTGGGTGGGGCAGTGCTGGGGTGCCCCGGCGGTTGGGAAAAAAGGTGGAGTGGTCCTACTGATTCATAAAAGGCTGCGCTTTGAGCTTGTGCAGCAATATGTTGATCCCACAGGTAGATACCTCTTGGTACATGGCAACTTGGAAGGGAGGTCCGTGGTGTTGGGTAACTTGTATGCCCCGAATGTTTTGGACAAATCCCTTTTTGCCCGCTTGGCCTCCAGGATTGAACAATTACCGGATGTTCCTCTGATACTGGCGGGAGACTATAATGGGGTGTTGGATATTGATTTGGACACCTCCGGGGGTGGGCGAGAAGGTTGGCGGGTCCCGGCTACCAGGGCACTTCAGGATTTACGGCGCCGGTTGGGGCTGGTGGATTCGTGGCGCCTGCTTCATCCTTCGGAGCGCGATTTCACTCATCAGTCGCGAGCTCATGATTCCAGTGCGCGAATTGATTATGTATTGATTTCTGAGAGGCTGTTTGCACAAGTTGGGGAAGCGGAGATTGGCCCAGCAGCGGTGTTGGACCACGCACCGGTTTGGGTGGACTTACAGTGGGGAGGCCCTCCTACCTCGCAGCGAATCTGGCGGTTTCCTCTGGGGCTGTATACAGATACCGAATTCCATACCTATCTTGCCCAGCGATGGGGGGAGTTTATTGACATCCACAAACAACATAGAGAGGAGCCCGAACTACTATGGGAAACAGCGAAGGTGGTCTTACGCGGTGACATTATTGCCTATGGGGCGCGGAAGCAAAAATTAGTAGCGTCACGAATAGTCCACCTGGAAAGGCAGGTCGTGAAAGCCCGGCGGCGGTGCGCGGGGAATCCCACAGGGGCTAATAAACGATTACATTGGGAACTGCAGGCATCTCTTAATGAGCTGCTCCATCAAAGAGCAAAGAAGTCTTTGATGTATTATAAACATCAGCTTCACTGTTTTGGAGACAAGCCGGGGAAGCTTTTAGCGTGGTGTCTTCGGGGCAGCAGAGGGTCTCGTTCCATAGTGGCGCTACGTGATGAGCAGGGCCATCTGCATAAACATAGACAGGAGATAGCTCAAGTATTTCGTTCTTTCTTTCAAAAACTCTATAGGGGGACTGCAGGCTCCACGACATTAATGGAAAAATATCTCCAGGGGCTGCGGCTGCCTAACCTAACTGCGGAACAGCGGTCAGCCCTGGATGCACCAGTAACAGAGGAGGAAGTCCACAAAGTTATCCTGGGGGCCAGCTGCTATAAGTCGCTGGGTCCGGACGGGTTTGGGGCGGAGTTTTATAAGCTCTTAGGTGAACAAGTTGCCCCTGTGTTGACTGCGGTATACCGCCGGAGGGTAGAACAGGGGAGCTTCGGGTGGGGGACGAATCATGCATTTATCACCTTGATACCTAAACCTGGTAAAGACCCCACGCAGGCGGCTTCATATCGACCCATCTCGTTACTGAATTTTGATCTGAAAGTGTTGGCGAAGGTGTTGGCTGACCGGTTGGCCTCCGTGCTGGGGGGTCTGTTGCATGAGTCGCAGGTGGGTTTTGTCCAGGGGCGACATGCAGTGGGGAACTTGCGAAAGATTTTAGCTTCTATAGAATGGGTACGTGCGTGCGACGAACAATCATTGCTGATCAGCTTCGATGCGGAGAAGGCATTCGACCAGTTCAATTGGGACTATATGAAATTTCTTTTGCCCCAATATGGGCTGGGCGACTCCTTTATTAGGATGGTGGAGCTGCTGTATGCAAACCCTACGGCTGGCATTTTATGTAATGGAGTGCTGTCTGAAAATTTTAACCTTGAGAGGGGGACCCGCCAAGGTTGCCCACTCTCTACGCTACTGTTTGTGCTGACACTGGATCCGCTGCTGCGGAGTATAGCGGAGTCCAACGATATTCGTGGTGTTAGTATCGGGTCTTGTGGTTTTAAAGTTGCTGCTTTCGCGGGTGACATCCTTGTCCATTTACAAGACCCTCAGCAGTCGTTGCCGTATTTGCTGGCCGAATTTTCTCGTTACGGTGACTTCGCGGGGCTGCGGATTAACCGAGAGAAATCGGAAGCCCTGGACATTGGGGGGTCAGCTTCAGGGGCGTTGGGGAGGGAGCTTTCCCTTGAGATGGGCCGGGGATTCCTTTGTCTATTTGGGGATCGAGCTAACTAGAGATCCGTCGGCATTGTATAAGCGGAACTTTGAGCGCATCCTGTCTAGGGTTCGCTCACAGCTCCAAGCTTGGTCCCCCCTTCCGTTATCTTTATTGGGTAGGGCGGAGGCATTGGGAATGGTGATATTGCCACGGGTCCTCTACTGGCTACAAACCTTGCCGGTTTGGTTATTACGCCGTGATCTGTTGCGCATAGAACGTGAGTTTCGCGGGTTTCTTTGGAGGGGGGCCAGAGCACGTATACCGATGAACCGCCTGAGAGGGGGATGGGGATCTGGGGGAGTGGGTGTGCCGGATCTCTGGACCTATGCTCTGGCCTGCCAGGCCCGGCACCTGGGGGATTGGCTGGGTAGTACCGAGGTGTATACCCCGAGGGCACTTGAGGAGGCCCTGGTGGCGCCGCATTCTTTGCTGGCGGCCTTACATCTGCGGCGTGCGGTTTTGCCGGACCGTGTGACCAACAGTGTGTTGGTCCAGGCAGTGCGGCGTACCTGGCAGTGGCTGATTAACTCGTGGGGATGTTCGCCGGAGATCTCGAGTTGGCTGCCGCTGCAGGGCAATGCCCATTTTCCTCCGGGATCGGATTCGATTCCCTTCCATCGGTGGGCGCAGGTGGGGATACAGTTGTTGGGACATGTCATTGACTTGGAGGGGCGGTGTAAGCCTCTGGCGGTGTTGTGTCGGGAATACGACCTGTGCCCCGGAACTTCCCAGTTTGCGTACTTGCAGCTTTCTCATTATGTGGGTTCAGTGAGGGGACGAGAACTGAAGGGGGACCATTCCACGCAGATATTAGAATTTTTTGCTCTTGGGGCAGAGGCCCCACCTACTATCGCAACTTTCAAAAAAGCATTGGCGCCATTTGTGACACCGCTGGATTACTCGGCCGAAGAAGCTTCCTGGGCGCGGGAATTGGGGTGTGGGGTGGCTCCGGGCTCAGTTCGTGCCGCACTGGGCCGTGTCGCTCAGTTAGCGGAAGGCGCTCGTTGGCGGGAAATTCAATTTAAATGTATTTTGCGAGCCCATTTCTCCCCGAGGCGTGCACTGCGTAGTCGCCTTACTGTTTATGGTGGGTGTCCGAAATGTGCCTGTACGTTAGTGGACTTGGGCCATATGTGGTGGGGTTGTCCCCCCATACGTTGCTATTGGCTTCGGATAGCACATTATCTAGGTGGTTTATTACAGCAGCAGCTTTGCTGGACAGGACAATTAGTGGTATTGGATCAGTTGGGACCACTCCACCCGAAGGGCCGTTGGCAGAAACTACTGATACGGAAGGCATGTCTGGTGGGGAAGAGTCCAGTGTTGCGGCGATGGCTGGAGCCGGCGGCCCCTTCCTTCTGGGAGTGGCGTAACGGGTTCCACCAGTTTATGCTCTTGGAAAGGAGGAGTGCGCAGCGTCACCCCCGGAGCTGGGCCTCTTTTCTTTTGGTGTGGACACCTTACATACAAACGCTGAGGCCTAAATCTCGCAGTACCATTCTGTGCTTGGAGTAAGTGCTGAGGGGTTCCTCGATGTCCTATGATATATAGATAGGCTAGGTCCCTATGGTCTCGGGAGGGTGGGTGGGGTGGGAGGGGGTTAGGTAGGAAACTGACAATTTTTATTTGTACCATTGTTAACCCTCGGGCGGTGGACAAGATACAGCCCTGCCTGGGGTATGTCTGCTTATTATGCCTGTAAAATGGAAAACCGATACCGTTTGTGTAATTTTGTATTTTACTGTGTGGTTTCAATAAATAAATCCTTGAAGAAAAAAAAAAAAGGCAGTATTGCTTGCACCAAGCCCTATCTGCCTTCTGTGTTGCTTATCTTTTGCCTACCTTTGTGACATGTGCACCGGGCCGATCTCTCCTCCCTGACTGGCCGGAGGAGAGACCGCCGGTAAGCAGCCCCCTCCCAGCGATCTCCCTCTGGAGCAGTAGATTCGCGGGAGCGGCAGACGAGCGCAGCTAGCATCGCTGACATTGGGCGGTTCAGGGTGCTGCAGAACGGAGTCGTGTAGGCGGGAGGCCCTCTTTTCTAAACAGCTCGCAGGTAAGGGCTCCGTGAGCGGGCGATAAGGGAGCAGGCCGGCTTTGGCTGTAGCCTCGCAGTTTGAGTGAGGGCAGAGTTTTGGTGCCATTTCGGGGACACACTGAGCGGCGGCCATCTTGAAGCCGCGTGTGCACGGCGTGGCCGGCGCTCCCGGTGGCAAGCTCAGGGCGGCTTGTTTGGGACCTGGGGGTCAGCGCAACGCCTGGGGGGAATACAGGATTGGCTGTCCAGTGATTTTTAGTATTGCTTATTGGGGGTTTTTAGAGCCCTTGTCTTCTGGTGGTTCAGGCCTGGGGGGGGGATTCCCTTCGGGTGAACAGGGTCAAGTCATTGCGATTGTTAGGCAGGAGAGCTTAGATTGCTCCGAATGGTTTTTTTTTTTTATTTCTTGATCATATTTGTTTAAAAAAAAAAAAGAGAGAAAATGTTTATACATACTTAGATATTCAGCCAGTGCTACCTCTATGGCTGCGCGTCCGCAATGTGTTATCTGCCGGACTTGCAGGGGTACTGCCGCAGACTGGCATCTGCCGGGGTTGCACGCTAGTTTCTACAAGCGTAGAGCATCAGATGGAGGTCAAGGTGGTACAGGAGGGACAGGAGCCTAATCCAGGGGCCGACCTCGAGTCCCTTCTGCCCACGGCGCTGGGAACAGACCAGGAGGCGGTTTCTGGCACGTCCAGCGTGCCTTCGGTCTCAGGGGCGGGGTCCCAGTTAGGGGACCTTTGCCCAGACTTTGTTTTGCTTATGCATCAGGCTTTTTGCTTGTGGCGTCGGGGTAAGTTCCCTGAGGGGACAATGACGAGCCAGGGGCAGCTGCCCGCGCTGGGCGGCGCAGGCGTTTGCAGTCAGAGAGCTCTTAAGATACCCAGACCAAGTGAGCTCTCGGTGGTGGAGGGCGAGTGGCCAGAGGCGGAGGACGCCAATGGGGAGCGCGAAGACAGCGTGGAAGAGTTGGAAGAAGGCGAGATACAGGAGCCGGAGGATCAGGCAAAAATTATTTGAGTGTTCCAGAGGGAGGAACTCTCGGCATTTATCTTGGAATCTCTTCAAACTCTCAATTTGGCTACGTCGCAACAGGTCGAGGAAGGAGTAGAAGATCCTATCATTCAGGCGGTGCGGCAAGCACAGGTGGTGTTCCCGGTTCATAAGGTGGTGGACCGAATGATCCAGGAGGAGTGGGATCAGCCGGAGGCTGGTCTCAGAGGAATTAGGACTATGAACAGACTTTATCCCTTGGCAGATGCAGACCGGGAGAGATTCAAGTTCCCTCGGGTCAACGCAGCCGTAGCAGCGGTCACTATAAAGACCACTATCCCGGTAGAAGGTGGCGCAGCTCTGAAGGATACGCAGGATAGGAAGGTGGAAGCCTTATTGAAACAGTCCTTTGAGGCGGACGCTCTGTCTCTGCAGGCTATTTGTGGGGCCTGGGTGGCGAGAGCATGTCTCCGGTGGACCCAGCGATTATGACAGTCCACGCGACTGGAGCAGGAGGAGGTGCGTGAGCTGGATCGGCTTGAGTCAGGAACAGCATATTTAGCAGATGTGCATTATGACTTAATTTGGGCATTGGCTAATAGTACAGCATCCATGGTGGCTGCACGGCAGTCAGTCTGGTTGAGGAATTGGGCAGCTGATGGCTCTTCCAAGTCCATGCTTAGTAAGCTGCCGTTTTAAAGGAAGGTTATTTGGAGAGGATTTGGACAAGCTGGTCAAGGACCTCGGGGAGTCCAAGGGAGGGAGACTCCCAGAGGATAAGCCTAAGCAGGGCAAGGTCTTTCAAGGCTCTGGAAGCTCATTTTGAGACTTCAGAAGATTTCGTGCTTCCCGGCTGGGGGGTTTCCAGAGGGGGAGATTTTCTGCCAGAGCCCAGGTTTCGTGGCTTTCGCGGGGCAAATAGGGGCTTTGCAGCTTTCAGCCTGCCGCCGGGGATGTGGCTGCGATGAAAGTTGGCGGGTCCCGGCGGGGAGTCAACCGATAGGCGGGCGACTATGGGATTTTCTCCCTGCTTGGACTCAAACAAACTCTGACCAGTGGGTGCTAGAGATCATCCACGAAGGGTACCCTATGGAATTGGCCAGGCCTGTAAGGGATTCTTTCGTGATGTCCCCCTGCCGAGGTCAGCACCGAACCCTGGCGGTGCAGGAGACTCTAAATCGGCTTTTGCAGTTGAGGGCGGTCGTACCAGTGCCAACAGACGATTATGGCAAGGGTCGATACGCCATCTATTTTGTGGTGCCAAAAAAGGATGGGGCCCTTTGACCTATCTTGGATCTGAAAGGGTGAATCGGTGTCTGCGGGTACCCCACTTCAGGATGGAAACGTTGTATTTCGTCATTGTGGCAGTGTGGCACGGGGAGTACTTGACTTCACTCGATCTTACGGAGGCGTACCTGCATATTCTGATCAGGGCGACCCATCAAAGGTTTCTGCGGTTCGCGCTGCCCTGGGGGGCATTATCAGTTCCAGGCCTTGCCGTTCGGGCTGGCAACAGCTCCGCCGACGTTCACCAAGGTAATGGTGGTGGTAGTGGCGGTGCTACGAAGAGAGGGTGTTTTGGTCCATCCATATCTCAACGATTGGTTGATTCGAGCCAAGTCCAAGGCCGAGAGCATCGGGCGACAGGCAAGGTGGTAAAGTTGTTGCAGCGTCTCGGATGGGTGGTCAACCCGGCCAAGAGCCGCTTAATTCCTTCCCAGAATCTCGAGTATCTAGGAGTCCGTTTCGATACACAAGAAGGAGCGGTGTATCTGCCGGATCGGCAGGTTCGGACCCTGCATCAGCTGGTTCACCAGTTCCAGGCCGCTCCAGCCCTCACGGCGTGCACTTACCTACGAGTGCTGGGTACCATGGCAGCGACCTTGGAGGCGGTGCCTTGGGCCAGGTTTCATATGCGGCCGCTTCAGAGAGCACTGCTCCGCCGGTGGTCGCACCAGATGGATTCATTGCACAAGCGCCTTCCCTGCCCAGTCAAGGTCAGGCGAGCTCTTCGTTGGTGGCTGCTTCTGGAATCTTTGTCGGCCGGAATGCCCCTGGAGCAACCGGAGTGGCTCCTGCTCCTGACAGACGTGAGTCTTGCCAGATGGGGGGCGCATTGCCAAGGCCGGTTCGCACAGGGCAAGTGGTCGGTGCAAGAACGTGCGTGGTCGATAAACCGGCTGGAGCTCAGAGCGTTTGCACTAGCGTTGCAGCGGTTTGAGGACACGGTGACGGGCCGAGCGGTCCGCGTCTTATCAGACAATTCAGCAATAGTAGCATACATCAATCGGCAGGGCGGCACAGGCAGTGCAGCCATGGAAGAGGAAGCAGACGCACTGTTTGCTTGGGTAGAGCGGCGTCTGACGTCGATCTCGGCAGCGCACATTGCAGGGAAGGACAATGTAACAGCGGACTTTCTCAGCAGGGTCCGGGTAGATGCCGGGGAATGGGAACTACATCCAGATGTGTTTGCGCAAATAGTCCACATATGGGGTCAGCCAGTAATGGACTTAATGGCGATCTTTCGGTCGGCGAAGGCAAGTCGTTTCTTCAGCAGGAGACGAGAAAGGATGTCTGAAGGGATTGACGCCCTGATGCAGCCCTGGCCGTCGACGGGCCTTCTCTGTCTTCCTGCCGTGGGCACTCATAGGTCGGGTGATTCAGCGTATCGAGGCTCACCGGGGCAGAGTTTTGTTGGTGGCTCCAGATTGGCCGAGATGTCCATGGTTCGCCGATCTTGTTCGGCTGCTCGACTGGGTTCCCTGGAGGCTACCGGTGTCAGTAGATATGTTGATGTAAGGGCCATTACACATGCCTCAGGTGGATCGGTTCTCGCTTACGGCTTGGCCATTGAAAGGGCAAGGTTAGCGAAG
This sequence comes from Ichthyophis bannanicus, assembly GCA_033557465.1. Taxonomy (NCBI): domain Eukaryota; kingdom Metazoa; phylum Chordata; class Amphibia; order Gymnophiona; family Ichthyophiidae; genus Ichthyophis; species Ichthyophis bannanicus. Next base: position 611,035,821 of record CM066034.1, read on the forward strand.
AAAGGTTATTCAGCATCGGTGGTGGCAACCTTGCTTAGAGCGCGGAAGTGGTCCACGTCTTTGGCATATGTCCGGATTTGGTGTATTTTTGAGGAGTGGTGTTCGCAGCGGCAAGTGAAGGTGACTTCGGTTTCCGTTCCCTGTGTCTTTAGTTTCCTGCAGGATGGTTTAGAAAAGGAGCTAGCTGCCAGCTCCTTGAGGGTGCAGCTGACGGCACTTTCTTGTTACAGGGGCAAAGTGCAGGGGGTTGCACTTGGAACTCACCCGAACGTAGGGCGTTTCTTGAAGGCTGTTTCCAGACTGCGGCCCGCACGCAGGATTGTAGTGCCACCCTGGGACCTCAATTTGGTCTTGGGGGCGTTGACCAGAGCTCCCTTTGAGCCCCTCCACCGGGCGTCAGTTAAGGATTTGATGTTGAAGATGGTGTTTCTGGTGGCTATTTGTTCGGCGCGCCGCATTTCAGAACTTCAGATGTTGTCCTGTAGAGAGCCGTTTTTGTCCTTTTCAAAAGAGGTGGTGGTGTTGCATCCAGTGCCTTCCTTTCTGTCGAAGGTGGTTTCTCTGTTCCACCTAAATCAAGCCGTGTCTCTTCCTGTGTTAGGATTGGAAGGCAGCGAGGCAGATCGTACGTTACGTCGTCTGGACGTTAAACAGGCTTTGCGGCAGTATTTGCGAGTTTCCAAGAGCTTCCGTAAGTCTGATCGGCTTTTTGTGTTTTTCGGAGGTGTCCGTAAAGGTGAGGCAGCAGCGAAGGCATCTATTGCAAGATGGATCAGAGAGGCGATTGCGTCAGCTTATCTGCTGCAAGGGCGCTCTGTTCCGGCGGGGATTAGAGCACATTCCACCAGGGCACAAGCCACTTCCTGGGCGGAACATGGGCTGGTTCCACCTGGAGAGATCTGTAGGGCGGTGACGTGGTCGTCCCTTCATACTTTCAGTAAACACTACTGTCTGGATGTGTTGGCGGCGAAGGACGCCTGTTTCGGGTCGGCCGTTTTAAGGGCCGGCTGGAGAGATCCCTCCCAATGAATACTGCTCTGGTACTTCCCAGAGGTAGAGGACTGAACTGGAGGAACAATAAGGAAATGATAATTACACTTACCTGGTAATTGTAGTTCCTTGAGTGACGACAGTTCAGTCCTCATTCCTGCCCGGGGAGGTTCGTTGGCAAGGGATAGTTCGATGGAGGCACGATGGCATTACTGGTAGGTATGAGTATTTAAGATTGGCGTTTCTCATGCTTTACTGTACTATTTCGTTCTCTCATCCTTTCTGCTGGTCGTTGAAGGCAGAGGGGTTAGTTGTAAGCAGATGAGCCATGTTAATTTCAGAGTAAAAAAAAAAGTTGGATTTTATAGTTAGCTACTTATTTGTTGCTTCTTTGAGTGTGCTTTGTCAATAGTTGACTGGGGCTGATAGAAGAAGTCAGCAGACTATATCCAGTGATGTCACGATTTTGACATGCCCAGTCTCCAAGCTGCAGGAGGACGTTGACAACCCAGAGGTAGAGGACTGAACTGTCGTCACTCAAGGAACTACAATTACCAGGTAAGTGTAATTATCATTTAGCTACTACCTTTTTGAAATTCCTTTCCTGGAAGGTCATATTTCTTATTGCAATCACATCAGCACGTCGCATCCGTGAACTGTAAGCATTGGTGGCTGATCCTCCTTATACAAGGTTCCATCATGATAAGGTAGTCCTTAGGACTCATCCACACTTTTATGCCAAAGGTGGTATCACCTTTTCATTTAAACCAAGCGGTTTACCTTCCTGTATTTTTCCCAAGGCCTCACGCCTCAAATACAGAAAGGAATCTTCATACTTTGGACTGTAAAAGGGCTTTGGCCTTTTACTTGCAAAGGACACAGCAACATAGAAAGTCCTCTCAACTCTTTGTTGCTTTTGATCCTGGTCATTTGGGACTCCAGTCTCCAAAAGAACACTGTCCAGCTGGATTGCACAGTGTATTTCTTTTGCCTATGAGAGTAAGAACCTTCCTCTTGAAGGCCATGTCACAGCTCACAATGTGAGAGCCATGGTAACCTCTATGGCTCATCTTCACTCTGTGTCTATCGACGACATCTGTCGAGCAGCTACTTGGGCCTCGGTTCATACCTTCACAGCCCATTACTGCTTGGACAAGGACTCCCGCCGGGATGGCTTGTTTGGTCAGGCTGTTCTTCAACACCTGTTCCAGACTTAATCAACTCCTACCCACCATCCCTGGTAGGATGCCAGAGATCCATGGGGGGAAGTGGAGCCCTTTCACAAGGGCACATAACTTCTGGGGTTTCTCCCTGGCATCTGCAGCTAGGGAGTCCCCATATGTGAAGACTACATTCCTGCTTGTTCCTGGAGATAGCATAGTTACTCACCTGTAACGGGTGATCTCCGGGAACAGCAGGAATTTAGTCTTCACAACCCACCCACCTTCCCTAGGAGTTGTATCTCTCTATCTCTTTTCACTTTCCCTCTCTCTATCTCTTTTCACTTTCCCTCTCTCTTTTGTCTCGGCTTTAAACTCAACTGGAGAGGGACAGTTGGGAAAGGCGGGAAGGCAGCACGCAGGCACTGTGGGATGCTCCCAAAGGCTTTCCTATTGGACGCTGGGGAGCGTTCCCACGCAGGCTCCGTTGGTACCGATGATACCCATATGTGAAGACTAAATTCCTGCTGTTCCTGGAGATCACCTGTTACAGGTGAGTAACTATGCTTTATCTCCAGGAACAAGCAGGAATGTAATCTTCACATATTGGTATCGTTGGTACTGATGGAGCCCACGTGGGAATGCTCCCCAGCGTCCAATAGGCATGCTTTTGGGAGCACCCCACAGCGCATGCGTGCTGCCTTCCCGCCTCTGTAGCTCTCTCACTTCAGTTCTTAGTTTTCTGCGGATTCAACAGGAGGTGTACCCTGTCCCGGCAGAAAATTTCCTTTTATTCTTTGTTTTTTGTGGTCACGTCTGCCTTCATTCGACGCCTACCGGTACCGCCGGTTCTTCTTTCTTTAAAAAAACCAAAACTCTTATATTTTCTTCAGGGCTCTATACCCTGTTTCTGGTGCTAGGTGCCATTTTGGGCACTAGGTCCACTTTTCTTCAGGCATGGAGAAACCAGCTAGTGGTTTCAAAAAATGCTCAAAGTGTGGCGGTACCATTTCTGTCACTGACACCCATGATGGGTGCTGAACATTGTCCAATGGAGTGTCTCTCTTGCACAAGGATGACCAAAAGGGGCCTGCAGAATAGAGCTGCAAAACTTGGTACCCTTTTTCCGCGGATACGATGTCACTTGCATCGACATCCTCCAGGGCTTCATTTTCCTCCCATGGATCTCAGGTAACTAAACTTAAGTGTTCTAAGACTGGCTGGTCCTCGAAGGGTAAATCTCCTTCAAAGTATCGAGATGCCACTGGCGTTGCCCTCGAGGATAGTTCACCGGCAAAATAACCCCGGCGGGAGTCTTTGGGCTCCAAAGCATTAACGGGGCTCCAGGATGTTCCAGAGGCTTCCACCTCTGCAGAACTACTGGTGCCATGTTCTGGAGTCGTAGCCGCTTCCACCAGTACTGACACCCAGGCATCGGCAGGAGTGATGGATAAAAGAATCCTCGCTATTGAATGCAGTCTAGCATCCCTCTTAGCAGCTTCGGTACCACTAAGACCGCTACAGACGGTTCAACAGGTATCTGTACCGACAGTACCTGCTTTGACAGGACTGCTTCCCCCCCCATGCCGAGCCTTGAGTCTATCTCAGGTATTGGGAATCAGGAACCAAGACTTTTCGGTACCGACTTCGAGCGGTACTGATACCATGCATTACGGGAGCACCCGGTACAGAAGTGCCTTTGAGTCTTCTGATTCCGATGAGACTGACGATTCTACCGGTACCAGAGCGAACCTATTAGAGGATTCAGCTCCTTCTCCTCAACGCAGGATGTCTCCTCCAGAAGATATGTCCTTCCAGGATTTCATATGTGATTTAGCAAAGGGCCTTGCAATCACTGTGATTCCAGAAAAGGAACCTAGGGCAGAAGAATTAAGAATTCTGCAATACCCTATGGCTCCCAAGGAGGCAGCTATGCTTCCCATTCACAAGATCTTATATGATCTTATGTTGAGAATGTGGGAAACTTCTTTAATGATATCTTCACATTCCCGATGCCTTAACACTATGTACCGAGTGCCAAGTTTGTCCTGGTTTTCAAAAATACTCAGTTTCGACACCATTCAATGGTAGTGGAATCGGCCATGTGAAGAATCAAGAGTGCTAAAACACATTCTTCTAATCCTCCAGGCCGGGAATCCAGGACACTCGATGCCTTTGGGCATCGATGCTTTCAATCCTCCATGCTATCAGCCAGGATCAGTTCCTATAGCGCATGATCCAACAGTTCCAACAGCGCATGATCCCGCCTAACCAATGTATGCATGGAATTTGTTTTTGCACCTCTGTATATAGCCCACTCTGTAAATAGCTCATACCAATCTAACACACAACACGACACACACTCAATTTCCCCCCACTGCATGTATAACACACTCACCTGACCTGATTGTTTGCCGTGATACCACCTTGATTATTAAGACAAGGCGGTTTAGAAATACTGTTAAATAAATAAATAAATAAATATATTCTTTATATGGGAATGTTCTTGGAAGAAGTCACAAAAAGAGCTCATTAGCCCTTGTGTTTCTGAGGAAAAAAGAGCAGACTACCTTATTCTGGTCAAGCACGCCCAGAATGTCTCTAAATTCTTGAACCGTGCTACCTTTGATTGCTTTGAATGTATTAGCAGAACCTCTGCTATATCCATAGGAGCACGTCATATTACTTGGTTTCAAGCATCAGACTTATAACAGTGGGTGCAAGAAAAGCTGGGAAACATTCCTTGTAGAAGAGAAAATCTCTTTGGCAAGGACTGGCAGGTCAAGGCTAATCAGCTTGAATCTGAAAATACTACCTTGAACAGACTATCAGTCTACAGCCAACCCAGCAAAGAAAACATTTAAAAACCCTTTTTCAGTAAGAAAAAGAAGCCTTACCCATCTTACATCCATCAAAGCCACTGTCCGCTTCATGTTCCCCAGAAGGGGCAACAACAGAACAGACAGCGAAGAAAGCCGCAAGCTCAAAGAGCTCAACCGGCCCAACAGACCCAGCCCCCTCAGGGTCTTTGACTTCTACCTAGAGAACTTAGTTATTCTGTCCCTGAAAGGTCCAGCACTCTTAGCCATTCCAGGAAGACTATACTATTTTGCGAAAAGATGGCAACAAATAACCTCAGAAAACTGGACTCTGTCCATTGTACGACTGGGGTACAAGCTTCATTTTCTCAACTTGCCCCTACCTACAATAATAAAACAGTTCAAGTCTCAGGCCCCTGCCACCAACCTCTTGTGGCAGGAGGTCACATCACTTCTCGCTCAAGGAGCAATTGAAGTACCCATTCCCCAAAAGGGGACAGGGTTTTACTCCCCCTACTTTCTTATTCCAAAGAAGACAGGGGGACACAGGCCTATACTAGACCTCAGAGAATTAAACAAATATTTGTTCCGAGAAAAGTTCAAAATGATCTCCCTCGGGACATTCCTACCATACCTTCAAATCAGGACTGGCTATGTTCTCTAGATCTAAGCAAGGCGGAACAGGCGCTCTGTCGCTATGCAAAGAAGCTTTGCGACTATGGGCTCTCGCCAGAGAGTTGCAAATTCACCTGTTTGCGGTATACCTTCCGGGCATTCAAAACTTATGGGCAGAGACTCTGTTGAATACTGCTGCCACACGAGTGGTCCCTCCACTCATAGCAGCTTGCTCGAGTATTTCAAATCTGGGGAACACCAGATATAGACCTCTTTGCAAATCCACAGAATACCAAACTTCCCTGATTTTCTTTTCCAGAATCCCGGCTCACAACTGTCGGGCAAGAGATGCTTTCCTACTCTACTTGGTGTCAGGACTTCCTCTGTCTTCCCATCCATTCCCCTCATTCCCAAAACTTTATTCAAACTTCAGAGAGACAGAGGTCGTATGATACTCATAGCTCCACGTTGGCCACGAAAAACGTGGTATCCTCTTCTTCTGCGTCTCTTTCAAACCACTCCTCTGGAGTTAGGGAATGCGCCAGATCTTCTGTCTCAGGAGGATGGATGCTTACTGCATCCCAATCCCCAGTCCCTACATCTCAGGGCCTGGTTACTGAAAGCCTAGAATTCCAGGATATTAACCTTTCTCAACAAGTAAAAGATATCCTTCTGGCTTCCAGAAAACCTTCCACAAGACGTTCCTACGCTTTTAAGTGGGAAAAGGTTCTCTGGTGTTCACAAAAGGGACTTAACCCCCTTTTGGTACCTGTAGAGTCGATACTTTAGTATCTCCTCCAAGTACCTTGTCCCAACCACTAGGCTGCTACTCCAGGAGGGAGGAGTAGCCTAGTGGTTGGGACAAGGTACTTCAGGCCGGAAGGTCAGGGGTTCAAATCCCACTAGAGGACAGCAACCTTGGGCCGGAAGGACTGGGGTTTCTAGTCCCACAGATGCTCCTTGTGGTCTTGGGCAAGCCACTTAACCCTCCACTGCCCATGTTCCCTGTAAGTATTAGTGTATGTGTCTCATATCCCCACGTGTTAAATGTATCCCCCAATTGTGTTGTGACAGCTTTGATTGAAGGATAAGGCGATTTACAAAAACTGTCTAAATAAATAAAACAAATAAAATTATCAACTTCTGGTCTAAAGACCAATTCAGTGAGAGTCCATCTTAGTGCTATTGCTGCTTTTCATAAACCTTTCGATGGACAACCTATTTCCTCTCATCCACTTGTATCAAGATTTATGAGAGGCCTACTCTTAACAAAACCTCCCATTAAACCACCACCAGTGGCCTGCGATCTGAATCTTGTTCTTGGTCAGCTTATGAATCTGCCCTTTGAACCTTTAGCCACCTCAGACCTAAAGTTTCTTTCATGGAAAGTTATTTTCCTAATTGCCATCACTTCTGCAAGGCGGATTAGTGAACTACAGGCGTTAGTAGCTGACCCTCATACAAGGTTCCACCATGATAAAGTAGTCCTCAGGACTCATCCTCGCTTTATGCCAAAGGTGGTTTTGCCTTTCCATTTAAACCAGTCGATTTATCTTCCTATTTTCTTCCCTAGGCCTCATGCCTCTAGTGCGGAAAGGAATCTTCACACTTTGGATTGTAAAAGCCTTAGCCTTCTATTTCCAAAGAGCTAAGCCACATAGAAAATCTTCTCAGCTTTTTTGTGGCTTTTGACTCTAGTCATTTGGGACTTCCAGTTTCCAAAAGAACTCTCAAATTGGATTGCAGACTGCATATCCTATACCAGTGATGGCTAACCTTTTTGAGCCCGAGTGCCCAAACTGCCGCACAAAACCAAAGAATTTCCTCAAAGTGCCAGCACGTCATTTGCATAAGTGGTCTTATTTGCATAAATATTTGCATAATGTTACCATACACTAACTTTTAGTAAACATGTCTCTTAATGAGTGTATGGATAAAGAAAGACTAAAAGATTTCTACATTACTATAATCCAGTGCCAACCGCCAGGCACATTAGGAACTACTACAAACGCTGCCCATTTAGAACCCATAGCAAACCCGCTGTATCCTGACAGCATTACCAGGACTCACAAAGCACCATACCCTACCTATCAAAAGGCAACACTGCAAATATTAAACCAATACATTTCAGTGAATACTGGGGAAAGAGAACAAGTGGCAACGTCAAATAGGAATTTCCTCTTGTACCAAACAAAGCGCAGATGTTAATGATGCACATTTCCCAGAGCTGACATATTCCAGTTAATAAATTCAAAATAAAGAGATATCGTTCTACCTTTTGTGCATTTTTTTTCAGTTGCAATTGGTCCAGCCATTTTCTTCTGGTTTCTTCATGTTTTCTGCTAACTCTCCATCGTCTGCTGTCCATTTGTCCTTTCTTCTCTCTTCTAGTTTTTTTTCCATTCTCTCTCTCTCTACATCTGCTTTAACATACTAATCTTTCTCCTTTTGCTCTTTCCTCATTCCTATTTCATCCACACAAATTTTACCCCTCCATCCTCAATCCCCAATTACTCTCCCAATACCTGGCCAATTGTAGATTTTTCATCCCTCCTACACAAAATATTTTTCCCCTCTCCATTTTACTCTCCCAGCCCCATCCCATTCTAATCCTCCCCCAACATCAGCTCCCTTCTAGTTCCAGTCTCACCCAGCATCCATTCCCTTCTTCAAGCCCCCCACTTCCCCTCAGCCCATTTCCATTCCAAGCCCCGTCCCCATCAGCTATTTGCAGTTCAAGCCCCCCACTTCCCCTCAGCCCATTTCCATTCCAAGCCCCATCCCCAACAGCTATTTGCAGTTCAAGCCCCCTTCCACTCAGCCCATTTCCAGTCCTAGCAACCCCCCCAACCCATTACCAGTCCTAGCCCCCCATAGCCCACTCCCAGTCCTAATCCCACCAGCCCATTTCCAGTCCTAACCTCCCCATCAGCCCACTCCCAGTCCTAATCCCCCATCACTCAATTTTTAGTTTAAGCCCCCCCAGCGCCTATCACCACTCCTAACCCCCCCAGCGCCCATCACCACTCCTACCCCCCCCAGCCCAGCGCCCATCACCACTCCTAACCCCCCCAGCCTGCCCAGTGCCCATCACCACTCCTAACCCCCCCCAGCCAGCCCAGTGTCCATCACCACTCCTAACCCCCCAGCCCAGTGCCCATCACCACTCCTAACCCCCCACCCCAGCCCATCACTACTCCTAACACCCCCCAGCCCAGCCCATCACTACTCCTAACCCCCCCCAGCCCAGCCCAGCCAATCACCACTCCTAACCCCCCCCCCCAGCCCAGCCCAGCCCAGCCCATCACCACTCCTAAGCCCCCCAGCCCAGCCCAGCCCAGCCCAGCCCATCACCACTCCTAACCCCCACCCCCATCCCAGCCCAGCCCAGGGTAAATTAACAAAAAAAGAAAACCTGTCTGCTGCCGCTGTCGGGGCCGCCGCGGCAGAATCGAGCGTGCCGCGGGGCCCCCCTGTACCCACCGGCAGAGCCTGTCCTCCCCGTAGCAGCTCTCTCTTTGGAGCTGCAGTCAGACGCGCCGGCTTGCAGAGCGCGAGGGAAGAGTTCCCTCGCTGCTCTGTTAAGCCTGCGGGGGCTGATGGGAAGTTCCCATCAGCCCCCGCGGGCTTAACAGAGTCGCGAAAGGGAAACTCTTCCCTTCGCGCTCTGCAAGCCGGCGAGTCTGACTGCAGCTCCAAAGAGAGAGCTGCTACGGGGAGGACAGGCTCTGCCGGTGGGTACAGGGGGGCCCCGCGGCACGCTCGATTCTGCCGCGGCGGCCCCGACAACGGCAGCAGACAGGGTGGTTGTTTTTTTTTCGATGGCGGACCTTCCCGCGTGCCAGCTGCAAGGCCTTCGCGTGCCACAGCTGGCACGCGTGCCATAGGTTCGCCATCGCTGTCCTATACTTTCCCTCGAGGGCCATGTCACAGCTCACAATGTGAGAGCAATGGCAGCCTCAACAGCTAACCTTCATTCTGTGTCAATTGATGACATCCATAGAGCAGCCATTTGGGCTTCGGTAGACAACTTCACAGCCTTAGATAAGGACTCCTGTCGGGATGCCTCTTTTGGCCAGGCTGTTCCATACTTAATACAACTCCTACCCACTGTCCACGGTTTGGATGCCAGAGGTCCATAGGAGGAAGCATGACCCATCTCACCTGGGTTCGCAGCTTGCTGGGGTCACCCCTTGGCATCTTTCAGCTGGGGAGTCCCAATATGTGAAGACTACATTCCTGCTTGTTCCTGGAGATAGCGTAGTTACTCACCTGTAACAACAGGTGATCTCTGCGAACAGCAGGAATTTAGTCTTCAGAACTGACCCACCTCCCCTAGGCGTTGTCTCTATCTCTTTCTCTACTTCCCTCCTTTGGTCTCTGCTATAAACTCAACTGAAGTGAGAGAGGTACAGAGGCGGGAAGGCAGCACACATGCGCTGTGGGATGCTCTCAAAAGCGTTCCTATTGGATGCTGGGGAGCGTTCCTGTGCAGGCTCCGTCAGTACCGACGATACCCATATGTGAAGACTAAATTCTCCAGGACCAAGCAGGAAGTCAGTCCTCACATATGGGTGTCATCGGCGCCGATGAAGCCCCAGCGGAGCATTTCCCCAGCTTTCCATGAAAGCCTTTGGGAATGCTGGCACGCATGCGCGGTTCCCTTCCCGCCTAAAGGTGCCATCTTACCTCAGTCTCTTTTTTTCCGAGAAGCCCACCGGACGTGTGTCCTGTTCTCCCAGATAAAAGTGATTTTTTCTTTGGCGATTTTTCGCTATTTTTGTCCGGTTTGACGCTGGTTCCCCTCCTGCTGGGTTCGGTACCCCGGTATCGAGCCCGTTTATTTCTTTTTCGGTTTTTGCCCTTCGTGGCTGGCGTTCGCGCCCTTTTTTCATTTTTCCCTGGAAGGCCGGTCTTTTGACCTCGCAGGGGCTCTTTTTTCCCCCGATGGCTTCCAGTGGTTTCAAAAAGTGTGATCGGTGTAAGAAACTTATGTCTCTCACCGACACACACGACTGCTGCCTTCGGTGCCTCGGCCCTGACCACGACCCCAAGTCGTGTGGGCCATGTGGGAAGATGTCTTCCAAGGCACTCAAGAGTCGACAGCATCAGAAGGAACGGTTTTTCTCGGACTCTGCCTCCAGCCGGGCCCGGACCTCGTCTGAGGTCTCGACATCTCGGGATTCCGATCCCAAGCGCCGTCGAAGCTCCTCGGACAGGGGGTCCCCCGACCGGGAATGCAAGAGGAAGAAGCGGCTCGCGAGGGCGGCGTCGGAGGAGGTCCCTGGTCCCTCGAGAGCCAGGTCTAAGACCCCCGACCACCGTCCCGGGCCCGTGGACCAAGAGAAGCCTGCCAAAGTTCCTCGCGTGGAGCCGGAATCTGCTGGACACGTAAGTCCCGTTGTCCTCATGGACTCTCCTCCCAGAGCCCCGGCGCCTCCGGGGCCCAAGTCGGTGGCTGCTGCGTCTCCCGAGCTGAGTCTCAGGATGACAACATTGGAGTGCAGATTGTCTGCCTTCATGGAGCAGCAGCGGGCACTGATGGCCAGCCTGTTTGGTGCATCAGCCCTGACCACCGGGACGTCGACTTTGAAGTCAACCCCGGAGACCGAGCCGATACTCGAGACCCTCGTGGCTTGAAGTCGTCCTCGGTTGAGGTCTCCCTCGACCTCCCGTTCGGGACCGAGGATGTCGATGTCGATGCCTGTGCCCCCGGCGTCGGGGCGGGTGCCTTGGGGCCCCGCGGGGTCGGACCCTGACCCCTCCTCGGATGAGTCCGCCTGGGAGACGGAGGACGAGGAGTCTCCCGATACTTTTAAGACTCGGTGCGTCCCGTTGGACTCACCGCAGTCTGAGCCCCGGAGTAGATCCCCTCCGGAGGACACTAGGTTCTCGGAGTTCGTTCGGGATATGGCCGCTGCCTTGGCTATCCCTGCCGATCCCGAGGAAGAGCCTTGAGCCGAGGAGCTCGATGCTCTACAGTATGACTCTCCTCCGAAGGAGGCCTTTACTGTCCCGGTTCCTCCGATGCTGGAACGGCTCCTCTTCCGGATGTGGGAGGCACCAGCCTTGGCGCCGGTTCTGAGCAAGCAGGTCGATTCCATCTATCGGCTCCGCAAGAGTCCTGGTTTCCAGAAAGCACAGCTACCACACCATTCCATGGTTGTGGAATCGGCCATGCATCGCCTGAAGAGCCAGAAGATGCACTCCGCGGTGCCCCCCGGCAGGGAGGCCCGCAACCTCGATGGCGTCGGTAGGAAGTGCTTCCAGGGGTCTATGCTTGCTTGCCGTATCCAGTCTTACCAGCTGTACATGGGCATGTACTTGCGAGACCTGGCCAAGGAGTTGGCCGGATTCTCTGCTGGTCTCTCCGGGGAACCCTTGCAGAGATTTAAGACCTTGTCCTCGGGGATTCGGGAATGCTCCAAGTTCATTTCCCGTGCCGCCTACGATGGCTTCGAGGCTTCGGCCCGAGTAGCGGCTGCCGGCATCGCGGCTCGACGCCAGGTGTGGCTGCAGTCATCGGACCTCGAGCCATGGGTTCAGGACAAGTTGGTCGATGTCCCCTGCCGAGGTGAGAACCTTTTTGGCAAACCTGTGATCGAGAAGGCTGCTCAGCTCGAGACCGAGCGCCTTACCCGGACAGGGCTGTCGAGGAAGACCTCCGCCCCTTCACATAAGAAGACGGGCTCGGGTAAAAAGTCCTTTTACCCAAGGAAGGGCACTGCCTACAAACAGTACCCTCAGTATCAGGCTGCCCAAGCTGCCCCCCCAGGGTCAGCAAGCCAAGGGCCTGGGTAATGGGCCCCGTAGGCAGAGACCCCCCAAGCCTCTGCTACCTCTCAGCAGGGTGGGGTTTTTTGACTCCTTGAGCGTAACCACTCCGTCCCTGCTTTCCCAGCCCTGCACAGGCGGTCGCCTTGTACTCTTTGCCCACCAGTGGCCTCTCATTACCACCGACAGTTGGGTGCTGGACATAGTCCAGAGGGGCTATGCCCTGCATTTTCATCAACTGCCTCCTCCTTACTTCCCAGGGGAGCCCTTGAGGCCTCCCCTGCACACAGACCACCTCCTTCGAGAGCTCCAGGGTCTGTTGGTGGACAGGGCAGTGGAGCCTGTGCCTCCCCACTTGCAAGGTCACGGATTCTACTCCAGGTATTTCCTGGTACCCAAAAGAACCGGTGGCCTTCGACCCATTCTGGACCTCAGGATCCTCAACAAGTTCCTAGAGAAAGAAAAGTTCAAGATGCTTACTCTTGGAACACTTCTGCCCTACCTCCAGCAGGGAGATTGGCTATGCTCCTTAGATCTAAAGGATGCGTACACTCACATCCTCATACATCCAGACCACAGAAAGTACCTCAGGTTCATTGTGGGGGGAAACCATTATCAGTACAGAGTACTACCTTTTGGCCTGACCTCCGCTCCCAGGGTCTTTACCAAGTGCCTGGCAGTGGTTGCGGCCTACCTGAGAAATCAAGGCATTTTTGTCTTTCCCTATCTGGACGACTGGCTCATCAGGGGTCAGACATCCCTGGAGGCCAGACAAGCCACCCTCAGAACCATTGCTCTGCTTCAAAATGTGGGCTTTGTCATAAACTTCGCAAAGTCCACTTTGCTCCCCTCCCAGAACTTGGAGTTCATAGGGGCAAGATTGGATCCTCAACTGGCAAAGGCATTCTTGCCAGAAGACAGGCTCAAAGACTGATGGACGTAGCCATACAGTTCCTAAACAGGTCCCAGGTCTCCGCCAGACTCTGCCTCAGACTTCTGGGCCACATGGCTTCGACAGTACATGTGACTCCCAATGCCAGGCTCCATATGAGGCCTGCACAGTGGTGCCTTCGGACTCGGTGGTCTCAAGCCACAGGCCGCCTAAGACAGGATAAAGGTGTACAGACCCCTTTTGACCTCCCTCAGCTGGTGGCTACATCCACCCAATCTGCTGAAGGGGATGCCCTTCCAAATGCCAGAATACTCGGTGGTCCTCACCACCGACGCCTCTCTGAAGGGCTGGGGTGCACATTGTCTAGACAGGTGCACTCAGGGCCTCTGGTCTCCCTGGGAGGCAGCCCAACAAATCAATCTCCTGGAACTTCGAGCTATCCGCTTAGCTCTCAAGGCTTTTTCTCCGGCCCTGGCTCACCGCTCAGTCTTGATTCAAACAGACAACCAGGTAGCCATGTTTTATGTGAACAAACAGGGCGGGACTGGGTCCAAGCTCCTTCGTTGAGAGACTCGGGACCTTTGTTCCTTTGCCCTAAAGCACAACATGCTTCTCAAGGCGGTGTACCTTCCAGGCCAGGAGAACTGCCTGGCCGACCATTTGAGCAGAATTCTGCAGCCCCACGAGTGGCAGCTGCATCCCTTGGTCATTCAAAAGATCTTCCTGAAGTGGGGTTTCCCTTGGATAGATCTCTTTGCCAGTCCACTGAACAAGCAACTGACAAAGTTCTGCTCCAGGCAACCGCATCCTTTGCGGATAGCACCAGATGCTTTTCTGATGTCCTGGTCTCAGGGCCTCCTGTATGCGTTTCCTCCCACGCCCTTGGTGGCCCGAACTCTTTTCAAGACTCTTAAGGACAAGGCCTCGGTCCTGCTGGTAACTCCCAGGTGGCCGAGGCAGCCTTGGTTTTCACTTCTGCTTCAGCTGGCAGTGGATTCCCCACTACCTCTGGGGTTGCAACCCGACCTTCTCTCACAGGAACAGGGTTCCCTTCTGCACCCCAATCTCAAAGCTCTCAATTTGATGGCCTGGAGGCTGCAAGGGTAGTTTTGGCTCCCTGGGGCCTACCTCAGGACGTTGAGGAGGTTGTCCTAGCCTCTAGGAAACAGTCCACTAGGAAAACCTATGCTCTCAAATGGAAGAGGTTTTCTGTGTGGTGTCAGTTACGTATGGAGGATCCTTTCTCCTGTACTGTGCCAGTAGTGCTTCAGTACTTACTGCACTTGTCCAATCAGGGACTTAAATCCAATTCTGTTCGAGTCCACCTCTCAGCTCTAGCAGCTCACCACTCACTGGTGGAGGGACATTCTCTGTCTGGTCACCCTTTGGTGTCCCGCTTTCTCAGAAGCTTGCTTTTGCTCAAGCCTCCCATCCGTCATCCTGCTCCTGAGTGGGAGCTGAATGTGGTCTTGCAGCAGCTGACTTGCCCACCCTTTGAGCCGATGGCTACTTGCCCTCTACGCTTCCTCTCCTGGAAGACTCTCTTCCTGATAGCCCTCATCTCGGCTAGGCGAGTGAGTGAGCTTCAGGCCCTGTTCTGTGATAGACCTTATACCAGGATTTATAGGAACAGGGTAGTCCTCAGGACTCATCCCAAGTTCCTTCCTAAGGTTGTCTCCTCTTTCCACCTCAATCAGGAGGTGGTTCTTCCAACATTCTTCCCTAGGCCTCATGCTAGCCAGGCTGAAGCAGTCCTGCATACCCTGGACTATAGGAGGGCCTTATCCTTCTACCTTGACCGTACGCAGGGGCATAGAAGGGCTACTTAGCTCTTCGTCTCCTTTGACCCCAATAAGTTGGGGTTGGCTGTGTCCAAGCGTACCTTGTCCATCTGGGTGGCTGACTGTATCACCTGGGCTTACAAGGCGGCTGACCTTCCTTTGCAGGGTAGGGTCACGGCCCATCGTGTCAGGGCAATGGCTGCCTCAGTGGTTCATCTCCGCTCTGTGCCCTTGGTAGACATCTGCAGGGCTGCAACTTGGTCTTCAAGCCAGACTTTTGCGGCCCATTACTGTCTGGAGAGAGAGTCCCGTAGGGACAGTGCTTTTGGCCAAGCAGTACTCCGGAATCTCTTTGAGGTTTAGGCAACTCCTGCCCTCTGTTGGGCTACCAGTGGAGGTTGTGTCCTTGAAAAGCCTTTCTTTCATGCTGTGACTAGAGGGAGTTCTCTTGTTCAGCCTGGGTTCCTGGTAGCCCAGAGCTAGGAAGTCACCCATATGTGAGGACTGACTTCCTGCTTGGTTCTGGAGAAAGAGTAGTTACTCACCTGTAACAGGTGTTCTCCAGGAGCAGCAGGAATCAGTCCTCACAACCCTCTCTCCTCCCGTTGGAGTTGCAGTTGTACATAGTTTGTTTTTACATTTTTGTGTGCTGTTCTTAGCTATGTCATTTGACTGAGGTAAGATGGCACCTTTAGGTGGGAAGGGAACCACGCATGCGTGCTGTCAGACGGCTGCCTAGGGTGAGAACTTACACAATCTTGACGATGCATATATTCATATGATTCTTGCAAGGCATTGTGGGTATTGTAGTTCATTCACTCCCAAACACAGCTGATGACAATAATTTGAGTTGTGAAACCAAGTGGTAAGATCAATAAAATACTTCTTTTATTGATGGGGTTTAATTCACCCAGCACATGTATGCTTGATAGCACTATAAATGAGGTTACTTGCTTGCAGTGTTTAAATGGATAACAAAAAGTCACAAAGTAAACCAGAAAACAACCTTCAGCTTGTCAGGCAATTAGCTAATGTTTTCTTAGCAAATAATTACCAAATACAAAGGCACAAAGTAAAGAATAAACTTTGCTGGTTAGGTTAACTTCTGCTTATTTTCCACGCCGATCTCAGCAGTGATTCTCCTTTGCTCACACACACAATCAGGTGCAGCCCTAATTACTATCAATGGACCAGCTGAAAGCCTTTAGCTGGCTGGCTGCTACTGTGTGAGCCCAAATCCTGCTTTAAGAGCTGTTTGCAGTGGAAATAAAGAACAAAGTTAGGTTTCTTTGTGATGGCTGATGTGTTTGCTCAGAGAAAACTAGCAATAGCATTTAGATAAAGAACAGTCCATGTAAATAGTTTCATCTGCTGTATTTCCCCCTGCATCAACAATCATAGGGTCAATATCATACATTGGCACAGATGAGTCTTTCATTAAGGCACTATCATGAGAATGCTTATTCCCTTGCTGCCATTCTCTATTATAGATAGGGTCTGGATCAGTGTTCATACCTGAGCCTCTCCTGCCATCATAATTCCTCTCTGTAAAGCCTGGCCAATATGTAATCCAATTCTGATGTCCAGCCTTCTAATCTTGATCCCTGGACACTGGATCTTCTCTCACATACCTTCTGGCCTTGGTCTGAAAGTCCCTTCCACATGCAGTCTTCTCTCTTCCAGGTAGCCACTGGTGATTCCTATCTCTGCCACTCCATTCCTCTGGCTGAATCCAGTCCAATGGACTCTGCTGGCTTTTGGAATACCTCCCAGTATGAGTACTGCCTTGGAATCTCCCAGACCTTCCAATGGCCTTTCTTCTCTTCCTTCCAGAGAGTTTCCTTCTCTCTCTATCCGCTTGGCTTGGCTTCTGTTTCTCCAGGTGATACTGGTGCTTGAGCTTGTAGCCGTTGCTGTCTCTGTATCTCTTCCTCCCTCTGTAGCTTTTGCTGAAGCTCTCCCTGAAGCTGTTATCTGAAGAATAAGCTCTATTCTTATCCTGTTCTAATGTGTGCTGCTCCCTAACACAGCGCAGCTGTGTTGAATCAGGCCCTGCCCTTTGAGATGAGTGCTTAGGGATTACCTCATAGCTCTCTTGATTGCACACACATTCTCTCACTTCAGCCCCTCTCATGGCTGCTGGAAACCTGGTGCATTCTGGGACTGGTAGTCTTTTATGTGAAAACTCTGTTTTCTTGCTTCTACCAGAACTGACAGGTTGCTTGTTCAGAGTCACATCATCTTTTCTATAGCTCCTACCTGAGCTATGATAAGCTTCCTTATCACAGTGCCAGCATTCCCAAAGGCTTTCATGGAAAGCTGGGGAAATGCTCCGCTGGGGCTTCATCGGCGCCGATGACACCCATATGTGAGGACTGATTCCTGCTGTTCCTGGAGATCACCTGTTACAGGTGAGTAACTACGCTTTCCAGATCATATGCCTAATGTTACATTTGAGTTATTGCAAAATATTCTGTGTTCATTACTGTTTAATTTTTTGCATGTAAACCGCCTTGAAATTCTGAAAGGTGGTATAGAAAACCAGCTAAATAAATCTTGGATGACCCATAACAGATTGGCACTGAATGTTGTTACTAAACCTGAAGTTTTGCTTTTATCTTGGGTACTTCTGGATTATGAAAACTGGGGATTATTCTTTCTCTGTGGGCCTTCAAGCTAGGGATTTGGGAGTTGTATTGGATATCCAGCTGAATATACAAACTTGTATACAAAAAATGACTAAGGCTGTTTAGTTTAAATTGTACTTAATTCAGAAACTCAAACTATAGATCAGCTGAAAACTTGCGCACCGTGGTTTGGTTTTGTCACCACTCGATTATTGCAAAAGTTTGTTGCTTGGTCTTCCTTTGTATATTGTTCGACCTTTGCAGTCTGAACAGAATGCCACAGCACATCTCCTCACTGGTAGCAGGCAGTTTGAGCATATCTCTGATTTATATAGATTACATTAGATAATTTTTGAAATGTAATGGGCAACCAACGTTTTATAATGCTGGTGTTCAGATTTCTTCATTAAGTATCGCTTAGTCTGTCAGCCTCTCGGCGGGTTTATTGCCCCCCCTCATGCTTTACGTTCTCAATATACACTGTTATTGGATGTCCCATCATTCTGGCGGATTCACTTCCAGATATTTCATAATAGACTCTTCTTTATGGCTGTTCCATGCATTCGGAATGCCTTGTCTGCTGAATTGCATTGCATTTCAGATACCTTGGTGTTCAATAAAAAATTGAAGGCACATTTATTTCAACAGGTTTTGGCTGCTCTTATATGAAATAGGTAATTTGCGTTCTCCGTTTGGTTCTTTTTTAAGTAGGACAGAGCTCAGAGGGCTTTGTAAAATAGCAAGATAGTAAGCCTTTGGGATTTGCAGGTATGAGCATGTGAATGGTACGTTTTGTTTTTGTAAATTACTATATATATTTTTATGTTATCCTAAGGTGTAGTGCAGACCATAAATGCTTTTAAATAAGAGGCTAGCTGCTTTTTATCTTAAAAGACAGCTGAGAAAAATTTAAGCACCTTGGGTAGGTCTTTCTCATTTCATTCAAAAGGTACAAAAGCTCCAACAATTGAACTATGGCTGGGAATAATTGCGTTGCCAGAGCTGTGGCTCCCGTTACAGCATGTGCCTCTCTCCAGACGGACAGCCTGATCCCATTCGAGGGACTGATTCTGTGTGCAAGATGCCTGCAAGCTGAAGCCCTCATCAAACAAATGGAGGAGCTGAGAGAAAAGGTAGCAAGGCTGAGAAGCATCTGTGATTGAGAAGTACATTGAGATTCTTCTGGAGGCATCTAAACTCTTCAACAGAGGTGAAGATGGGATGCTACAGAAAGAAGAGAGTTGAACACGAACATGGGTCACCAGAGCCTGCAAAATAGAAAATCCAACTCCACCATACCTTGAAATGAACTAGTGTACATCCCTGGGAGTGGAGGAGCTAAAATCATCTCAGGAACAGGATGAACCAGAGCTCAAGCACCACAAAGCTGTAGAATCAGTGACCAAAAGGAAACAAAGGCTAGTGGTGGTTGGTGACTCCCTATTGAGGGGTACTGAGATGTACATCTGCTGACCAGATTTGATGTCCTGTGAGGTGTGCTGTCTGCCAGGTGCCAAAATCTGAGATGTTAGAGTTTGCAAAGACTCATCAAGCCTGCTGACTCAATTCCAATGCTGCTCATCCATGTTGGCACAAACTATATGGCTAGATGTCCCTGCTAAGTGACTTCATGATTCTGGGAGAGTGGGTGAAGCAGATGGGTTGCAGGTGATGTTTTTCTGAATCCTCCCTGTTGAGGGGAAAGGCCAAGATAGAAAAGTTTGCATCCTGAAGATGACTGCATAGCCGCGTGAGTGTTTTGGTTTCCTGGACTATGGGATGATTTCCTAAGGGCTGCTAAAGAGATGGTGTCCACCTATCCAAGAAGGGTCAAAGTATTTTCTGTAGCAAACTGGCTAACCTACTATCTGCAGGAATGCAGTCTTCACATATGGATGACATTGGCACAGACTGAGCCCACGTGGAAACGCTCCTCGGCATCCAATAGGAAAGTCTTTGGGAGCCCTTCTCTGCACCAGCGCGCCTGCCTTCCCAACTCCTCTTCTCAGTTCTTTGTTTTCTGCAGAGCCAGCAGGTTGCTAAATCCTGTCACCACCGAAAACCTTTAATTTTTTGGTATAATACCATGCTCTACTTTTCCATCGATGATGGTTCTGTCAGAATTGATACCAGCCCTGATTAAAGATTTTTTCTTTTTTAGTTAGAAAATTTTCTATTTCTTTTTTTTTTCCTGAAGGTTTCACTACTAACTAGGCCTTTAGGCCTCCATATCCTCTTCAATTTTGAAGACTATTTTCTAAAATGGAAAAAAACTAGTGGTTTTAAGAAAGGTACAAAATGTGCCGTTACCATGTCAGTCACAGATAAACCTGACTGGTGTCTAAAATGTTTGCGCCCTGACCATTTACCAGATTCTTGTCCTTTTGGGTCAACAAATGACAAGGAGAGGTCTAAGAACAGAGCCAGACAATATGGATTGCTGTTTGTCCCAGATTTTATTTCAGTGACTTCTACATTGAGAACATTGGCCTCCTTTTATGGCTCTCAGGTCTCTTCCAAGTCCAAACATAAGAATAAGCTTGTGATTTCTAAAATGTCATCTGCATCAAGGACCAGTGCTGAGACCAGAGGAAAGTCGCAGCAATACAGTAAGCATAGAGGCTCCCCTAGGGGTGCTTCTGATGCAGTCCTGCCAGCCAAGCAGCCCCAGCGGGAGAACCTGCCCTCCAAAGCACAGGAGGGGCTCTGGGACTCTCCCAAAGAATCGACCTCTGGAGAGCTACCAGTTCCATGTTCTCAGATGGTGGATCAAGCCCCATTGGTGATTCTACCCAGACAACAGCCATCTCCCTGGACCAGCGCATGCTGGCTCTCGGGAAGAGTTTGGTCACATTTCTGGCAGCCTCGGTACAGACTGTATCGACAGCTCTGTAGTGCAGGCTTTGGCACCCTACCCTCAGCCAAGTGTATCGGCCCTGATGCCGGCCTTCAAACCCGTGTCATCGGAGTTCCCGAGGCCGATGCTTCCTTTTGGAACCAACAGATATCACTGGTACCCAACTGGCTAAGACTGCTATGGCTGCCGCTGCCAATGCCTCTGCCTCTGCCTCTGAGCATCTGTATCTGCATTGATCCTCAACATCAACAAAGCATCGAGGTCAAACACAAGATCGCTGATACTTCAACTTTTTGTCAGACTCTGTGATTCTAGTTCTTTTGATTCTGATGAGGGATCACTGAATTCCCAGGAGCTTCCAGACATCCCTTCAGACCCACCCCCTCCACATAAGCAGAAGATGTCTTTCCATGGCTTCATCCGTGACAAGGCAGCAGGACTGGCCATCACAGTAGCCTCGAAGAAGAAACTGAGGGCAGAGGAATTGTAGATATTTTAATACCCCCCATGCCCAAGGAAATAGCTACTTGACTGGTGCATCGCATCTTACACGATCTTATGCTTCACATGTGGGAGGCGCCTGTCACACTTCCACCTTTCAGCAAGAGGTTCGATACCATGAACAGAGTACCAAGACTGCGCAAGCTTCCAGAAGTCTCAGCTCCCACACCACTCAGTGGTTGTGGAATCTGTGATGCTTTGAATGAAGAGTTAAAAAAAAAATCACTCATCCATGCCTCTGACTTGAGGACATTATATGCTTTTGGGCGTCGATGCTTTCATGCATGCATGTTGGCCTCTAGGATAAACTCCTACATGCTATACATGGGCTTGTTTTTTTAAAGAATGTCACCAGAGATCTGGAGACGTTTGCCCCATGCTTCCTGATGATGTGGAGTGCATTCCAGACACTCATAAGGCAAGGTCAAAATACTTCAAAATGTATTACCAGGGCCTCTTTTGATGCCTTTGAGTCAACAAGCAAAGCTTCAGCAGTCTGCATTGGGACTCAGAGGATGGCCTGGTTGCAGGCATCAGATGTTGAAGAGTGGGTCCAGGATAAGCTGACCAATATTCTATGTACGGGAGAAAAATTCTTTTTGGAAGAGGTTGGAGAGAAAAAACTGGGGAGCTTGAGACAGATGATCTCATCCTGAAATGCCTTTACAGGAAAACTGACCCCTCCAAAAGGAAGGCTCTTCTCAAGACAACTTTCTATTCTAAGAAGAAGAGAGATTACCCTTCTTATCCACCTTCAGCTGCTTACCAGCCTCTGCAGCCTCAGCAGCAGCAGCAGCAGGGCCCTCGCCAACCCAAAAAGCCTAAGGCTCCTAAGCCTCAAGCAGTGCACCTGTGCACCTAAGCAATTTGGCACCTGTGCATATGTGCTTGATTTGCTATTTATGTAATAGGTAGCAAAATTATTTTGAGCAGAGGTTCTGCACAGAATAATCTGTGTTCGTAAACACTAATATTATTCCGAACAAAACTTCTGCTTAGAATTAACATTGCTCTTTATACCCATATGCTGGATTGCTATCTGGCGCATAACATTGATCTCCAGGAACAAGCAGGAATGAGTCTTCACATGTGGGTACGTCGGTACCGACGGAGTCCGCGTGGGAACGCTTCCCAGCGTTCAATCAGAAAGCTTTTGGAAGCATCCCAACACGCCTGCGCGCTGCCTTCCCGCCTTCCCATCTGCCTCTCCTCAGTTTTCGTTTTTCCGCGGAGCCGGCAGGACGTTCTCCTGTCACCGCAGAAAATTCTTCATTTATTTTTTAGTTTTCTTGTGGTCGCGGCTGCCTTCCCCGAGGCCACCGGTACCGCCGGTGTTTCTTTCTTATTTTCTTTTAAAATTTTTTCCTTAAGAAATATAAAATTTCTATCTTAGTGTTCACGGTTCTTAGACCTTCTAGGCCTCTCCATTTTTTCTCATGGAACCGCCAGCCTTTTTCCCCAGGAAATGCACAAACTGTGGCGGTACAACTTTATTTTTAGACACTCACAATTGGTGTCTAACCTGTTTGGGTCCTGACCATTGTCCTCCGGAGCCTTCGGGCACCAGTGCTGTGAGAAGCAGTTTTCAACATCAAGTTCCCCTCGACACGAGGTCCCCTTCCAACTTCAGAGCACCGACCATATCTTCTTCTACACAGGATCAGGTAACCTAAAAACAGTCTTAAGACTAGCCAGTCCTCGAGCGGCAGTTCTCATGCACAGCATAGAGATGCCTCTGGCCTTGCCCTTGAGAATCCACTGATTTCAAAACCCTGGTGGGAGTCTTCGGCCTCCAAAGCCTCTGTGGGGTTTCAGGTGGTTCCTGAGGTTCACCCCTCACAGAACATACCTGAGCCATGTCCGGTGGTGGCATCCGCTTCGAGTGGTACCGATACCCCGGCATCGGCACCGGTGTTGGATGAAACATTCCTCACCGAGGATCGTCGTCTGGCGTCTCTGGTACCTACAGGGCCGGTGGATACGCTTCAGATCGATTCTACAGTATCGGTATCGACACCGATACGAGTTCCGACATCGGTACCCTCCAGACATGCATCGATAGACTCGCTTCCTTCGATGCCGAGTCTAGAATTGATCTCCAGTCTGGAGGACTGGGTACCGACTCGCCTTGGTACCGACTCCCGTCGGTACCGGAGGCTCGGTTCCGATATCTCGGATCCCCAACCCTCGGTTCCACTGATACCGTTAGAGTTGCCACCGGCTGGTTTTCTTCCTCCGGCATCAGTTTCGGTACCGACATCCACAGTACCTTTACAGTCGGTACCTTCCATGCTTCACTCATCAGGATCGCTTCCCTCGATGCTGAGTTTGGAATTGATTCCAAGCATGGACGACATGTTACCGACTGTTGCTGTTTCTGTCCTGCAGTACCAGCGACCACTATCTAAGGATCCCATTCTGCACC